>OY292316.1:466048-1666048 GCA_958496155.1 Sisyra nigra | reverse complement strand
ATTTTTTTTCTCTAAATTGAAATATGAACAATTTAAGATGTACGTTTTAGAAAAAAAAAATTATCGAAATCGGTTTGACCAGGAAAAATTTATAATTTCATCCCTAATTTTTAACCCTTTATGAGTGGAGTTTAAAAAAATGGAATTGAGATTAATTTAAAATTATGTTATGCCAATAAAAAAAAGAATTATCCAAATCAAGCTATCCAATAAGAAGTTAATATTTTATCCCTTAGTTTTCAACCCCCTTAAAAGTGAACGATTTATTTCAAATTAAAATGGGACCACACGGGAAATACCAGCTTTCAAATAAAATAAGAATTATCAAAATCGGTTCACTAAGTCGAAAGTTCTGAGGTAACAAACAAACAAAACAAATACAGTAGAACCTCCTCCTTTTTGAAGTCGGCTAAAAAAGGAGGAGGTTCTCAATTCGACTGTACTTTTTTTTGTTTGTTTGTTACCTCAGAACTTTTGACTGGGTGAACCGATTTTGATGATCCTTTTTTTATTTGAAAGCTGGTGCTCTCGGGTGGTTGTTCCCATATGTTTTGAAGGAAATCATTCAAATTTAAGGGGGTTTAAAACTAAGGGATGAAATATTAACTTCTTTTCTCTATAATGGATTTTTATATTATTCAGATGGTACCGAATATGTTCTTAAACAATTAATATTTTAGTAATTTTTATTTAATTGACAAGAAACATGTCTATCTTGTAATTTCAGAGTATTTTAAGTAAGTTATTTTCAAACTTTGCATTCTTTATGTGTTCAATTTTGTATCAAATCTTCCATCATTCTCCTCATATCTTCCACTTAGTGCGAAGTCTGTGTGTATGGTTATTGGAATATTTCTGGTCGTTTATTCAACACAACAACACCTCAACGTATTGAACATTTTCATAAACTTTTATTAAAATGTTTCATACGTCGTAAAATTCCCATAAATTTTCAAGCGTTAAAAAAACTATTAATGATCAAAACGTAACGCACCTGCGTGTACTAAACAGGAAGCAAAAAAATAAGTAAAAAATTGAATTAAATTTTATCGTGAGATTCGAATACGTGAAATGGATCACATAAATCATTGTTGTTTCTATAATCTCCGGGAACAAGAAATAGCGCTTACAAAAATAATCAAAAACGAACGAAACGAACAAAAAAAAAATTGTTAAAACAAAACTAAATGAAACGAGAGTAACTCATTCGTTATTTATTTCACTCTGATATTCAAAAAAAAAAAAAAAAAAACTCCAACACATTGTAGAATATGAAATTCATTCGCTTTTACAGAAAAATATATATTATATAGCACATAAATCATTTTATAAGGCAATCAATTTTTAACTTTTTGACTCGCAAAATATATTTGAATTCCAATATTATTCATTCGTTATTCGTTTTTCGGGGGGAAAAAAAAAAGCGTATACGAAACAATAAAATATTTCATCCATTTCCAGTTTTACAAACTGCTTTTAATGAAGAAACCTGAAAAATATCAATAAATTTAGTGGTAGAGTTAAGTAGGTTCTTGTACAAAACATATAGAGAAGGTAAAGTATCAATGTAATTCCCCTGGCAATTTTCTTGGCATCTTACGTAAATAAAAAATAATTGAATTTAATTTATGATCCAGTCTTTTCGATATAATTTTTTCAAACAGTTTTTAAAAGGGTAGCAAATTTATTGGACGACCTATTAGATAGGCTTGCCAGACCTTTTTTTGTTATGTTTCTTAGAACTTTGTTCGGGATTTCCAGGGGCTTTGTTTGCAGAAAACCCAGCGATAATGCCTTTTATTTCCGACTAGCTGATACCCGCCCGCTTCGCTGAGCGTATCTAAATTAATCTGATTGAATAATAGAAAACTTTACCCAAAACAAGAAATTCGGGTATTTTAACAAAAAAAGATAATTAGGTATTTCTAAACCTTTATTTCATGGAAAGTTCATGAAAATCCGTTAATCTACTTTTCCAGGAACAGATCTAAGCTATCTTATAGGTAGGATCTTTACGTTTTTTTGAATATTGTAAAATATTAAGAAACTTTTAAGCCTTGAGAACCTTTCACACCAAATATCATAATAAGAAATAATTTATTAATTTTAGTAGAATGGATTAGCAGCTATCCTTTAGGAAGTGTACCTTTTTTAGGATCAATAATATTTAATGGGTTATCTTAAGATCTGAGATATCAGGTTTGGTTGCCTTAGGTTCATTATTTTAGGATATAGTATTAAATCCATTATGTCTTATCGGCAAGTCTGCTATTTCCCGAGGTCCAAGATTAGACAACGAATTTTTATATATCTTGCTAAAATAAATTGAAAATAAAGAATATAGTTTTTTGGTAAAAAAACAACGCGATGGTCACATCTAAATTGCTATTTTCTCTTGAAAAATTAGTTGGGCTGGATTTCTTTTTGTTCTGGTGGCTCTGCCTAACGGCTTCACTTCTCTTAGTTAAACTTCTAATCGGGATCACTTAAGTCGAACTGTCTGTTTTTGTTATTTATTCTCACGGGTCTCATTTTTGAACTAAAATATTTCTTTTTATAAATGAAATCATGTTTACTGCAGGGGATTTCCTCCTCCTCCCTCAACAATTCGAACGTTTATTCAGCCGAACTATTAATAATATATTAACTACCCGTAAATTCACAATGGAGTTATGGTTTCTAGGAATTTAACCTATCGCTATACTTTTATAATGGTTATAATTTTCAAATTTGCGAACATTAATTTATAAGAATAACAAATTACATAGTTTAAAATCATATCCTCTTTACGATATGATATGGTATATGTACATTGTATCACAGCTGCCTGCCGATGTATGTTTTTCGTTGGGCAGTTTTTATAGTTTTTATTTTTTTTTCTCAGAAAATCCAATTTTTTTCGGAATAAAAAGTATTTTAAAGCACTTTTGTAATATTTACTACATGTAGTGAAAATCTCGTCCAAATCGGATCAGCCGTTTTCAAGTTTACCAAGAACAAACAAACAGACAGGGAAAACTATTCGAAATAAAAGTAGCCTATAATATAAGGTACAATAATTAATAACTTTTTGTGAGAATTCCATTGAAATCGGCTCAGCTGTTTTCAAGTTAACCCTGGACAAACCCTGTTATTACCTTGATTTTTTGGGGAAAATTACAATTTAAATGGCATTTATATTTTTGTATTAAATATATGAAAATGTGGGCAATAAAAAGTATTCAACAAATCACCTTAAATTTTTTAGATGTGATAAAAATCTTAGCTGGGAAAAATGATTCCGTTTTTCGTTCTCTCGCGCAGGAGAGATGGAACGTTTTTATTATATAGATATTCAAGTAGAAAAATTAGGTTATATAAATAGGTTATATTCATTTATATATCTGTATAAAGCCTTTAAAAATGGTAAAAGTGAAAAAAATTATATTCGGATGAAACCCATTGAAAAAGAAAGAGAATATAACAAAAATGAAAGAAAAAATAAATACTGGTCGATCTAAGGTGGGGAAGTGGAAAAAGGGGGAATTTTAAGGGTAGAAACGGTTTATCTCGATTTCCTACCAAACTACAAGTCCTATGGAAAAAAATTAAATGGCAAAGTTGTAGTTAATAAGACGATCTACACTTTTTGTGCCAACACTTTTTTCACATAACCTCAAAATTAATGTGAAAAATTTCAATAACCAAATTTTTAGTTTTTTATTTTTATCTATTACAAAAAAAATTTTTTTTCATGAAATTAAAATACTATATATAGCTGGGAAAAATGATTCCTTTTTTTGTTTGCGCGCGCAGGTGAGATGGAACATTTTTATTATATAGGTATAAAGTAGCAAACATCTTAAATCTTATTATTGGTATAAATAGTGTTGTGAAGTCCGGTGGTCAAATACTTATCGTTGTCAATGTGGAACGGAATTGATTGACAGGGGAAAATTTGGGGGAAATATTTTTTCGAAATGGTCCGCCAAGGCGTTGCTTTTTGCACTGTCGCTTTCATAGGTTACGGTAGCCTTTTGTATGTATGATAGGTAGATTTGCATCGATTTCAATAGCATATCATATGCACTGAAATAAAATATTCCTTCATCAATATCTCGTTTCTCAGTTGTCGAATTCCATTCAATTTTTAGTTCATCAATATTCCAATATTGTAATTATATGCAAATCAATTGAACGATTCTAGAAAATAAAAAAATTCGCATGGAATAAGTAAAAACGGACAGCCGTAAAAGCAATGAAGGTGTCAGAGAGAATTACAAATCAATTCCATACGCTTTTTTATGATCTGAAAAAATTTGAATACGGCACAATGCAACCAAATAAAAGTTCCATTGTCTCACTTGCCCAGAGATTTCTATAAGATAAGGGAACGAATAAAAAAAAGAAAGATATAACATGGAAAGAGTGACGGAAATTTATGAATTTTAGTGTGGATCTTCGAGTCGCTTAATATCCATTTCAAATGAATATTCAAACGTTCGCCATACAATAAAATGCACCTGAATTTTACATATACTCTACCTATATATTCGAACGAATTTTCTGAATTGTAGAACGAGTAAACGAATCTATTACAACTGCGTCCTCGATATATCCGAAAGCTTAGTTTAGTGACGTCATTTACGTGGAAAATGGGGCGACTGGTGCCAGCAATATCGCTCCAATACGTGACATTAAGCGCACAAATACGACGCCCGTTTTCCACTTTTATCGTAATATAAAACCGTTCGAAACGTTCAAGAACAATATTTGTTAATAGATAAAATTATGTCCATTTAGTAGTAGTAGAAACATGTTATGTATTCTCAGTACACGAAAGAAAGTTTGATTTTCAATTGGAACAAAAGGTGTATTTCTACAACGATCACTATTTTTATCAATAAAAAGTTCATTATTGGCAATGACGAGAGCTGAAAGAAAATACTGAAGAAAATTATATTTTATTAAAATAAATATTATAAAAAAATGAAAAACCGACTTCAAAATATATAAAAATTCTTAAACAAGAAATGCACTAAAAAGTAACAAAACAATGGCGTATCCTTGCAGTATCTACAACTTACAAATTATTAGGATGATACAATGTACAACTATTGTTATTTTTGGAGTTGGTGTCAGCCAAGGGAATACGACTTTATTGGTACTTATCAAAATATCTGGTGCGAGGCGTCACACTACTTTCTTTTACTTTCATTTATGAAAATACTCGCTGTTAGTTAAAAGAAATACAAGCACTTTGTAACAATACATATAAACAGTACTATATGCATACAACCTATAGGGCTATATGTATATACCCGAATTCCCGACCTTCATCCTAGAACCGCCCTTATTCGAATTTTCCCAGGAAAAAGTTTCAAATAAAAGTTGTAGCCATTAATGAGTCTAACAACTATAGAAAGTTTAAAGAAAATCGTTGGAGCCGTTTTCGAAAAAAATTGAAAAAGCTCAAAAACGCCAAGAATAAAGTATAGCTTTCGGTTAACCGATTTCAACCAAAAGCTTCGCGGCACAACTAGGTATAATATGGAGGTCAAATTCCTAGTTTGGTGAAATTCGGATAAAGTTTTTGATAAGATATGGCTGTCACACACAGACATGTTTCTAAAAACCACTATCTTGGACTCAGGGGACCTCAAAACATGTATTTCTGGCGAAAGCTCGAAATCGAAAATTCGATCCAATTACAATGCATCCTTTACTATTAAATAGTAAAAGAAAGTAATATGTATGCACTATACAGCTTATATGTACATAGGTATAGGTATACGAATTTCTAACCTTCACCCCAGAACCGCCCTTATTCGAATTTTCCCAGGAAAAAGTTTCAAATAAAACTTATAGGCATCAATGAGTCTAAGAACTATAGGAAGTTTAAAGAAAATCGTTGGAGCCGTTTTCGAAAAAAATTGAAAAAGCTCAAAAACGTCAAGAGTAAAGTAGAGCTTTCGGTTAACCGATTTCAACCAAAAGCTTCGCGGCACAACTAGGTATAATATGGAGGTCAAATTCCTAGTTTGGTGAAATTCGGATAAAGCTTTCGATACGATATGGCTGTCACACACAGACACACAGACACACAGACACACACACAGACATGTTTCTAAAAACTACTTTTTTGGACTCAGGGGACCTCAAAACATGTATTTCCGGTAAAATCTCGAATTCGAAAATTCGACCCGATTACAATACTTCCTTTACTATCTATATAGTAGTAAAAGAAAGTAAAAACGAGAATACCTTATGAAAATTATTTTTCAAATGAACTTTTAAACAATATACTCGAACTGTAACAATCTCTAGCGACCTTTAAACTACAAAATACTATTTACCAACTAAACATTTTTACAATTTTTACAAATTACCATTAATATTTATTTCCTTGACTGACACCAACTCCAAAAATAACAATAGTTGTACATTGTATCATCCTAATAATTTGTAAGTTGTAGATACTGCAAGGATACGCCATTATTTTGTTACTTTTTAGTGCATTTTATTGTTTAAGAATTTTTATATATTTTGAAGTCGGTTTTTCATTTTTTTATAATATTTATTTATTTCTCGCGTTTTAGTGATCTGAAGTTTAATAACTGATTTTATTTTCTTGAAAATGGTTAAACCTTCTAAACGCGCTGCTCATATGAGGCAGCGCCGTTTAATATTAAAAGTTACTACATTATCCTTTTTTGCCTTTAATGGTTGACAATTTCTGCTTTTAAATGTAATAACAAAACTAAGTGGATTACTCTTTCCAACAGAAAAAAAAATATACAAATTCGGTTAAATGTCACTATTTCATCCCCTATTTTCATCCTTAAGGAGTGGATTTTTTTCTTCAAATTGAAATGTGAACAATTTAAAGGTACGTTGTACGTAATAGAAACAAAATTATCAAAATCGGGTTAGCCAGAAAAAATTTATCATATTATTTCATCTCTAATTTTTAACCCTTTATGAGTGGATTTTTTTTTTAAATGGATTGGAGATTAATTTAAGGTTGTGTTCTACAAATAATAAAAGAATTATCAAAATCGAGCTATCCAGTAAGAAGTTAATATTTCATCCCTTAGTTTTCAACCCCTTAAAAGTTGAAGATTTCCCTCAAATTAAAACTGGACCCCACGAAAAGCACCAGCTTTCAAATAAAAAAAGAATTATCAAAATCAAGCTATCCAATAAGAAGTTAATATTTCATCCCTTAGTTTTCAACTCTTTAGAAGTGAAAGATGTTCTTCAAATTAAAATGGGAACACACGAGAAGCACTAGCTTTCAAATAAAAAAAGAATTATCGAAATCGAGCTATCCAATAAGAAGTTAGTATTTCATCCCTTAGTTTTCAAGCCTTTAGAAGTAAACGATTTCCTTCTAATTAAATTGGAACCACACGAAAAGCACTGGCTTTCAAATAAAAAAATAATTTTCAAAATCGAGCTATCCAATAAGAAGTTAGTATTTCATCCCTTAGTTTTCAACCCTTTAGAAGTGAACGATTTCCTTCAAATTAAAATGGGACCATTCGGGAAGCACCAGCTTTCAAATGAAAAAAGAATCATCAAAATCGCTTCACCCAGTCGGAAATGCTGAGGTAACAAACATAAAAAAAAAAAAAAAATACAGTCGAATTGAGAACCTCCTCCTTTTTTTCCAAAACGGCTCGGTATTTTTAACTAGACGCGCTTAATTTAAATTTTTGTTGTATTTATTTTTTGATTTATTTTTTTACTTTTCTCGAATTTTGCAGTAGCTGTTATACTATTTTGAGGTGAGTCATGAAAATGACGTCTGCATTCCATGCATATTCTTAGTTATCACGAAATCTGGGATTCTGAAATGATTCAACCATCTTAGAATCAATAATTTAGTAACACAAGATATGAATAAGATTAAGACATTTACTTTGACAAGTAGCTACTTAGTTTATTTTGCATTTTCTATGAAGCTTCGTTTTCATGACATGCATGAATTGTTAACCAGAAAAATGATCCTGACAAATTTTATAAACGTCTTGCAGCTTTCTTTGGATATTATTTATTGATACAAATTAAAATATTTATCTCTTAATTTTATTTTTAATAATTATATCTTTAAATATTTATATTATTATTATTAAATATTAAATTACGGTTATTTAAAATTGATTATTTGAATAAAATTAATAAAAACTAATATTTATTGATACCAAAGAAGTATAACTTCTCACGCGTGTACATAAGTACATGCAACCACTTTTTTTTGTAAAAGATGAAAATAAATAACCAAAAACTTGGTTATTGGAATTGTTCACATAAATTTTAAGGTTATGTGAAAAAAATGTTAGTACAAAAGTTGTAGATCTTCTTATTACCTACAACTTTGCCTTTTAACTTTTTTCCATGGGACTTGTCGTTTTGTCGGAAATCGAGATAAACCGTTTCTACTATTAAACCCCCCCCCCCCCTTTTTCACTTCCCCACTTCAGATCGACCGTAATTTATTTTTCCTTTCATTTTTCTTATATTCTCTTCCTTTTTTCAATTGGTTTCATCCTACTATAATTTTTTTTCTGTTCAAAAATTATCTACCCTAGTCTAAAATGTGTAAAATGTTTTCAACTAAAAAAGCAAACCTGTGATTACATGACATATTCAATCAAATCATACTTCCTTATTGAAATTTCCAATTTTATTCCCATCAAGAACCAGATTTCGCGCAAGTTATTAATATTTCAATATATACTTCAATACATTTTCAAATATTCACATCTTCATCTTTTTCCATGCCAAAATCCACGTTTGCCAATTCTTATTTTCAAATTCATATTTGCCACGTACTCAATCATAGAACTCTTACTGGTATAATAATATATATGGAGTGTAATCACGTAGCATTTGTACAAGAACTTGGTACTATATACATATATATGTATTAAGTATACATATAGTATATACGGGAAACACAGTCACAGCAAAAGGAAAATGTTTTCGAATCATATAATGCAGATGAAAAATCATGTTTATGCGAGACGTGCTGTCAGTGAAGTCTAGTAAATTTTTAAAACGATAATGCAGATATTCCTTTCATACGTGTACGTATAAAAATCAAACCAAGCAACTGATAAAATTAGTGGATAATTAACTAAAATTAATATCCAACATAAAGCGATTATTTTAATACGCCCTAATCCCGAATACGTACCAATTATTTTCGCAAAACAATTACAAAGTTCTGCAAAGCAATTTAATGTAAATAACATTGGCCTCGTCGTATCGTATAATGTAATTAAGGGCATATTCTCTAAGTTTTAATGCGAGACGCGCAAAAGGGTTGTGCAAGTAAGCAACTTTTCATATGTGTGTCAAGTAATAAGTGAGCTTTCGTTAAGCCCTCACGCCAAACAAATAACTAAGAAACGGAATGGAATCTGCGGTCTATCTATCAACGGATTATTAAATGCTTCGCAGGAAAGCTTCAAAAATGTACACAGCCAACAACATTTCTTAAGACTTAAGAGGGTATTGATTTTGATAGGATAATTTAAAATATGCTTACCTTAATTAAGATGATTCAAATGCAGTTTTCACCTGTAAAAAGCAAAGTCGATTAGGCTTTTTGATTCGGGAGAAATTCGGGATTGAATTAAAAAATCTAAGCACGTCGTTGTCGCCTTTTTTTTTAAGCCCCGGGGTTTTATGCCTGTTGGAAGTTTTCGTAATGTATATAACACTCGTCTGCACATAGAAGACAGGGGGGTGATTATTTGGAGTCAACACACGACGGGGCACGTCGTCGCTCTTTTCGTTCGGGAGCTTGATCGAGTTCTATAGTGGCTCTCTCAATAACGACTAACTATCAAAAAGTTTGCCACGCGGAAATGAAAATCGCCCGTGCCGATCAATTTTCACTCGTGTCTTGAGATCGATTCGATATCGCTGTGACCGCAGATCGAGCGAAAACTTTTTCTCGGTTTCGATAATAAAAAAAAAAAAAAATCAGAGAATTTCAATTGGAAATTTTCACAATTAGTTTTATGAGATTTTATAACAGGCGAAATAAAAAAAAAAAGTTTAAACTTTGAATTATCGAAACTTAATTTGACTTAGACCAGAGCTTTAAGCCTTTGAAAATGGTAAGAAGTGAAAAAAAATTATATTCGGATGAAACCCATTGGAAAAGGAAGAGAATATAAAAAAAAGAAAGGAAAAATAAATTACGGTCGATCTGAGGTGGGGAAGTGAAAAAAGGGAGCGGGTTAAGGGTAGACACGGTTTATCTTGATTTTCGACAAAACTACAAGTCCTATGGAAAAAAGTAAAACGTCAAAGTTGTAGATAAAAAGTAAATCTACAACTTTTTTACTAACATTTTTTTCACATAACCTTAAAATTTATGTAAAAAATTCAAATTACCAAGTTTTGGTTTTTAATTTTCACCTTTTACAAAAATAAATTTTTACACGAAACTTGGTGAATTTTTATTTATTTAAAAAAATAATTTTTCCACCTTATAATGACTCAATATCGAAAAAACACCCTAATTTTCAATCAAAAATCAAACATCTGATTTTTTAAAAAGTCGGTGATATATTTGTTTGTTGAAACCTCTACTTACTGATGGTGCAAAAAATATATACATTACAATGTCAAATGTTCCCAGAAAATGCAATAATTAAAGTGTAAATTTAAATAAATTGTTCAAAATGTACACTTTAATTATTGCATTTTCCGAGAACATTTAACATTAAAATGTATATATTTTTTGCACCATCAGAATGTAGAGGTTTCAACGAACAAATATATCACCGACTTTTTAAAAAATCAGAAGTTTGATATAAGAAGTTTCGATTGAAAATAAGGGTGCTTTTTCCATATTAAGTCATTTAAAGGTGAAAAAATTAATATTATAATTCAAAATTTAAGTGTGTTTGGGAATTTAAAAAAAAATTTTGAAACTTTTGAAATTTTTTTTTTTTTTGGTAAAAGAAAAAAAACTAAGATCGTGGTTATTAGAATTTTCCACATAAATTTAAGGTTAAGTGAAAAAAGCGTTAGGATAAAAATTGTAGATCTATTTCTTACCTACAACTTTATTTAACTTTTCTTCATAGGACTGATCTGAGGACGATCTTAGATGGGGAGGTGGAAGGGGGGGGGGGAAGTTAAGAGTAGAAACGGTTTATCTCGATTTTCGACAAAACTACAAGTCCTATGAAAAAAAGTTGAAAGGCAAAGTTGTAGATAATAAGTAAATCGACAACTTTTGTACTAACATTTTTTTCACATAACCTCAAAATTTAAGTAAGAAATTCAAATTAGTTTTTGGTGTTTAATTTTGAAATTTACAAAAAAAAAAATACACGAAACTTGGTGGTAACTTTTCTTTTAACGTCCCAAACACACTGTATTTTTTATTTATTTAAAAAATTAATTTTTTCACCTTAAAATGGCTTTATATCGAAAAAGCACTCTAATTTTAAATCGAAAATTTTCATATCAAAACTTCTGATTTTTTTTAAAAATCGTTGAGCTTTTTGTTAGTTGAAACCTCTACTTTCTGTAGGTGCAAAAATATATACATTACAATATTAAATGTTCCCAGAAAATAGAAAATAATTAAAATAAAAATAAAAATTTAACTAAATTGTTCAAAATGACACTTTAATTATTCATTTTCTGAGAACATTTAACATTAAAATGTATATATTTTTTGCACCATCAAAAAGTAGAGGTTTCAGAAAACAAAAAGCTCAACGATTTTTAAAAAAAATCAGAAGTTTTGATATGAAAATTTTCGATTGAAAATAAAGGTGCCTTTTCGATATTAAGTCATTATAAGGTAAAAAAATTAATATTTTAAATAAAAAAAATACAGGATGTTTGGGAATTTAAAAAAAATTACAAAAATTCATGACATTTTTTTTTTCTTTATAGAAGATAAAACAAAAACTAAGACCATGGTTATTGGAATTTTCCACATAAATTTTGAGGTAAGGTGAAAAAAGCGTTGGGATAAAAATTGTAGATATATTTCTTACCTACAACTTTATTTAACTTTTCTCCATAGGACTGATCTAAGGACGATCTTAGATGGGGGGTGGGAGGGGGGCGGGGTAAGTTAAGAGTAGAAACGGTTTATCTCGATTTTTGACAAAACTACAAGTCCTATGGAAAAAAAGTTAAAAGGCAAAGTTGTAGATAATAAGTAAATCGACAACTTTTGTGCTAACACTTTTTCACAAAACTTCAAACTTCAAAACTTTTTGGTTTTTAGTTTTTATCTATTACAAAAAAACATTTTTTCATGAAATTTTGTAAAAATTTACCTTTTAACGTCTCAAACACACTGTTTTTTTTTTTATTTAAAATATTAATTTTTCACCTTATAACGACTTAAAATCGAAAAACTCTCTAACTTTCAATCGAAAATTCTCACGTCAACTAATGTGATTTTTTAAAAAAGTCGGTTTGCTTTTTGTTCTTTGAAACCTCTACTTCCTGATGATGTAAAAAAATATATACATTACAATGTAAAATGTTCTCAAAAAATGCAATAATTAAAGTGTAAATTTTAATAAATTGCTGAAAATTGTACGCTTTTTTGATATTAAGACATTATAAGGTGAAAAAAGAAATATTTTCAATAAAAAAAAAAATTATTTTGTGTTTGGTATATAAAACGGTAGGTTTTCCCCAAATTTTTTGAAAATTTTTTTAAGATAAAAATTAAATACCAAAAACTTGGTTATTGGAATTTTTCACATAAATTTTGAGGTTATGTGAAGAAAAAGTTATCACAAAAGTTGTAGACCTACTTATTATCTACAACTTTGCCATTTAAATTTTTTTCATAGGACTTGTAGTTTTGTCGGAAATCGAGATAAACCGTTTCTACCCTTAATTAAACCACCTTTTCCACTTCCCCACCTCAGATCGACCGTACTTTATTTTTCCTTTCAGTTATGTAATATTCTCTTCCTTTTCCAATGGGTTTATTATCCTATTATAATTTTTTTTGGGTTCAAAAATTATCTAACTTGGTCTATCTAACAAAGAAAACAACAAATAAATTTATTTCTATGACGTCACTATTTTTTCCCTAGCTACTTCAAACCAATCTTAACGTAAACTAAGTCGATTAAGTACAGCCAATTTTTAGAGATGGCTGGTCGTCAAGGAAAACGCTTTTGGATCGGTTTTATCCCTTGCCATGCTTAATTCGTTATGGATTTGGGATTTCCGCATATGTACCATGGAGCTTTCAAAATAATGCGCAGCGCCTTGTTTTGGTATATTTGTAGCTTCTTAAAATTTCCCTCGGAAGAAAATGCATCAGAGCTTCCGGACAAAATTTTTCAAATTGATTTTTCTTGGTGAAAAATATTTTTAAATTGAAAAATGACTGGATAAAATTTTTTATATATCACATTTCCGGGATACAAAAAAATAAAAGGAAGAAGAAATGCGACAAACAGCTCACAGAGTGATCGAATGAACGCCATGAACGTCTCGTAACGTCTGCGACTCCCTTCATTTCAGCGACCCTATCAGTAATATTTTACAACAATACTATTTAAGTGATTGACGTTGAGAGTCGAACGATGCGATGTGCAAACGCTGAATCACAAACGCGAATTGTTGATTGACATTCGAATTTCGCAAGCAAAACGAAGAAATTTCCACCTACAATTCGGTTCATATAAATCGAGTGAAAATCCACGACAATTTCTCTTCTTGAAAGAAACGAAAAATATTACCTAAAACTGTGGACATCTTTAATATTTTTTTAAATTTTATCATCGTTCATTATTAATTATTGGGAATAATGTGCAATGTTAAAAAAGCTTCAATCTCTTTATGCTCATTTCGTCATCCATTTTATCCTGTCAATCCCATCAAATCTTCAACCAAATATCATACGTTCAAATATTTCTTTAAGGAAAATAGAAAAAAAAATTTTTTTTGTTCAATCAGTTTTTCAGGAAAAGACGAATAAAATTCTTTCCGAAAATACGCAATTGGGAAAGAGACGAAGAAGAAATTGATTTGATACGACAGAAGATATGTTTTGAAAAATTTACGGTGCTTGTTCAATCAAATATTTTATCCCGCATACGTCAGCATTACCATCACTGCTTGAAGTGCTCTGATTTTCCATTTTTTGGGGTTGAAATGAACGTTTATGTATCAACCAGGTGCATAAACGAGGTAGAAAAATATTTAAAATATTTTATTTCTTGTGCTGCATCGTTTTTAAGAGAGATTTTAAAGAATTTATTTATCACTTACAAGAAAACTACCCCAGGTGTTATACCTTCAATTTCGTTCGTTTTGGGATATGTTATTCTTCGTCGAAATCTGCCATTTCCCATTTGTCAACAGAAAAATATTTTTTTGACTAAAATACGAGGGTGGGTCAATAAGTCCTTAGAAAAGCCGACAGGTGGCGCGACTAGTACTGTAAGCGGTTTGTTTTCATGTAGCGGCACTACCGATTCAGTATGCTGCGAAGTTTCAACCAGATTGGTCGGGTTGTTGTGTGTTTCTCGTACATTAAAAAAAAAAAATTTGCTTTTTTACAAAAATGGAGAAAATTGAGTTTAGAGCTGTTATTAAACATTTTAATATAAAAGGGTTAACAGCAAAGGAAATAAAAAATGAGTTGGATTTAGTTCACGGCACATCTGCTCCTTCACTTGCAACTATTTATAACTGGTTAAATGAATTTAAACGTGGTCGTACATCAACAAAGGATGAACCACGCTCAGGACGTCCTGTAGAGGTGACTACACCAGAAATGATCAATAAAATCCACGATATGGTGTTAAGTGACCGAAGATTAAAGTTGAGTGAGATAATTGAGGTTACAGGGATCTCAAAAGGTAGCGTCATTTCTATTTTACATGACAAATTGGGCATGAAAAAAATTTCTGCAAGATGGGTGCCGCGTTTGCTCACAGTCGACAATAAACGCAATAGGGTGGTGGCCTCTAAAGCCCTGTTGTCGCTCATGCAACGCAATCCGGATGAATTTTTTCGTCGCTTTGTGACTGTAGATGAAACATAGATACACCACTATACTCCCGAGACGAAAGAACAGTCAAAGCAGTGGATTGCGAAAGGCGAACCATGTCCAAAGAAGGCGAAAACCGTAAAATCAGCTGGTAAGGTTATGGCTACTGTATTTTGGGATGCACGTGGAATTATTTTCGTTGACTATTTGGAAAAAGGAAAAACAATAACAGGGGATTATTATGCATCTTTATTGGACCAGCTAAAAAACAAAATTGAAGAAAAACGGCCTCATTTAAACAGGAAAAAAATCCTCTTTCATCAGAACAATGCCCGTGTTCACACATGTTTACGATCAATGGCTAAAATTGAAGAATTGAAGTTCGAATTGGTCGACCACCCACCGTATTCACCAGATTTAGCCCCCAGTGACTTTTTCCTTTTCCCAAACTTAAAAAAATGACTAAGTGGACAACGTTTTTTTTGAAATGAAGAAGTCATCGATCGGACAAATGCTTATTTTGAGGACCTTCCGAAAACTTATTTTTCTGACGGTTTAAAAAAAACTGAGAAACGTCTTACCAAGTGTATTGAGCTCCAAGGAGATTATGTTGAGAAATAAAAAAAAAATACAAAAATAAAAGCTGTTTTAATACTTTTTTCTAAGGACTTATTGACCCACCCTCGTATATTTACTCAAAGAGATGCATTGTGATCCAGGGTAAATAATTTTTTACAGAAAAAAAATTTAAAGTAGGATGAAAATTATAAGAAAAGAAAGAGAATACAACAAATCGATCTGAGGTAAGGAAATGGAAAAAGGGGGGTTGTTTTTAAGTGTAGAAACGGTTTATCTCGATTTCTGACAAAACTACAAGTCCTATGGAAAAATGTTAAATGGCAAAGTTGTAGGTAATAAGAAGATCTACACTTTTTGTACTAAAATAATTTTTACATAACCTCAAAATTTATGTAAAAAATTCCAATAACCAAGCTTTCAATTTTTATTTTTTTCTTTAAAAAAAATATTTTTCATGCAATTTGTAAAAATTTACCTTTTTGACCTGACCTGATTTTTTTAAAAAGTCGGGAACTGTTTAATCGTTTAAACCTCTACTCTCTGATGGTGCAAAAATATATACAGTACAATGTTAAATGTTCTCAGAAAATGCAATAATAAAAAGTGTATATTTTTATAAATTGCTCAAAATTGTACATAGTACAACAGCCATGAGTCGATGCATTTCGTAAATGCATTTATTGCTTTATGGCTTGTATATATATGCCATAATATGGTTTTCGTCAAGAAAAAAAGTCCTGAGACAAAAATTAATTTTTAAAATTTTTTAATAAGCCTATTAACAATATATTGCTGGGATCTTCAATCCATTCTTTATACTAATAATAAATTCAACGAAAGTTTGCTAAATAATACCTACTTGTAATTATTTTGGATCTTATCACATTTTTAAAAAAAGGTGTCACTTTAAAGGTTGATGCAAAAAACCACCCTCAAAAAATAAAAATAATAATTTTTATCATTTATAGATTTACAAAAATTTTGAAAAATATATATATTATGCGTTTTATACGTACAGTTTTAATTTCATGAAAAAATCTTCAATAGTTTTCTTGAAAAAAAATTTTAACGTCTGGGGTAGTTTCCCCCGTAACTCCAATACAAGTGGGGGAATCGTGTTAAAATTGCGCGACAATAAGTTTTTCATGAAGAGAAACCAGCACACGGAAGCATTGTTCAAAAACCGCCTGGGGCACTTTGCTTATGGCTATTGGGCTAGAGCCTTTTGAGGTTATGTGTAAAAAGTGTTAGCACAAAAGTTGTAGATCTACTTATTATCTACAACTTTGCTACTTAACTTTTTCCATAGGACTTGTAGTTTTGTAGAAAATCGAGATAAAGCGTTTTTTCCCTTCCCCCCTCCCTCTTAAACTTCACCACCACATATCGACTGTAATTTATTTTTCTTTTAATTTTTGTTATATTTTCTTCTTTTTCTAATGGGTTTCATCCTACTCATAATTTTTTCTCTTGCTTTTTACCATTTTTAAAAGCTTTGGCTCTGGTATATAAGTAGATAATATATATTATTATATATATTATATATATAATATATACTATTATATAATAATATATAATAATATATATATAATATATAGTTCATATATATTATCAGTGATTTTAGTGAAAAATCGACAAATTTTTAGGTCGCCATTTTTTCGATTGCAAACACATAAGGGGTGATTCCTAAAGCTAGTACATCGAAAATTTTGCATTTTTACCTTGGCATTAAGAGGGGAAGTAGGAGGAGGGCTGGTTAAACCTGAAGTTATTTCTCGTTTATCTTATCTGATCAAAATTTCCAATTATTGATATGAAAATAATCGCCCAGCTTTAATGACGTTAATGACAATGAAACTTTTCGTATGCTTCGCTCGTTATTTTCAAACACCCACGTTATTGTTATAAGCTTTCATTGTGACCATCGCTTCATCAATATTATTGTTAAAATGTGCCTTCGGCTCAGGCACAGGCATCAGAGAGCTGTCCCGAGTTACCCAGCCGACTATTGCGAAAGCTTCACTATCCCGTCTTTCTCCCGTTGTGTTTCAGTCCACTGTTTGTCCAACTATGTACCCCCCCCCCCAATATATGATTACATATTCCGGGCGCATGCAACTTAACATTACATGTTATGTGTGCGGATAGATTTATAAATTTATTTCTACCATATGTTTCTGAATGCATATGTGCATCTTGCACCATATTGTTCCCGAGAAATGTCCTCGTCAATAAAAAAAGTTTAGTTTTTCCTAAATGATCCTAAACGATGCCGAATTTAGTCTCGTCAAAATTCAAATCTAAGTTAATCGAAGAATGATGAATGCACTATCGAAAAATGGTTCCACTTGAAATCTTTTGCTCGTTTGGAATTATCGTTGTGATAGAAAGAAATGCATTTGAATGCGACTGTATTTTTGGCGAGTCGAGAGATAAAACCTGTGGACTTTATTTGCATTAATTAGCATTTATTTCCCCGTATCATCTTATCGTGTGGCACGTTAAGTGTGAATGCACGTGATTCGCCCCTTAAATTTCCAAATGACCCGGATTTCAGGTGAGAAAATTACACGTGCAGAATTCGAAATTTTTCCCACCCTTTTCGAGATCAAACAAACATACGATACAACAAATTCAATACGATTTAATTTTTCTCTAAAAAAAAGAAAAAAGGGACACGCATTTGTACCTACCCTTAAAAATGCACTCGACCGAAAGAAACATTTCTCATTATTTACTCGAGTCAATACATTTATATATATCTATATGTATATCCATATTAAAGAATACAAAAGAACGTTTTATCGAAAAAAAGGATTTGCCGTCAACTCTTTCCTCCATTTTCTTTCGCTGTCGCCAAAGCAAAATACTTGAAAGAAAATTTTCTTTTGATATTTAAACTTTTATTGGGTTTACATAGAGAATGGATTTACAACGGGAAAATATACGTTGAAATCCGGATTTTCCCCGAATGAACGTCTTGATTGTAATCAATCGAACCCTAAACAAATGTTTGTTGAGCCAATCGTTGGAATTAGAGCGCATATATTCGAATATGACGATTTTTTTCTTATTTGAAACGAGGGCGAAAAAGAAACAAACAAAAACGAATAATGCAGTTGAGCTGTTAAGAGTTGAAGGGCTTTGGATAAATTTAATTTATTTTTCATAGGTCAATGCTTGAACATCACCAAAAGGACGATTGGAACCAACCTATCTTGTCTTTATGTCTTTATTCGTAAAAGATTTAAGTTTTCTTCATAAGTAGTCAAAATTCTTAATATCTTCACTATGGTTGGGAGAACCATGAATGTATTTTAGTTACTTTAAGAGTCATAATAATGTCACATTCTAAGATCTTCAAAATGGAGGGGTGTCGCCATTTTGAAAGTCTAGGAGTATCACCTACCTAAGCAACCAGCCAATGCGGTGGGTGGTCAGGCTGAGCGTTCCCTAGAATCTTTTCTCAAGAAGACGGGTCTTTGAGACCACCTAGCGCGAGGGTTTGACCAAAATGTGAGTTAAGAAGGTGTGAAGCTTCTAGCACATTCTAACAAAAATAGAAAGTTGTAGCGACGAATATTTTTCAAGAAAAATAGAAAGTCCTGGCAAAGGAATAATAGAATCGAATGTACTAGAAGAATTTTGATTTCCTATAAATAAGGGGAAGACAAGCACAAGCAGTAAAGTCTTAAATAAATCATCAATGGAGTCTTTAATAAATCGTCATTGCAGTCTGAAATAAATCATCAACAATGAAACATAAACCGGGAGTGATAAATCGTAAACAGTGAATCGCTAGTCTTAAATAAATTGTGAACATTTTATGTATGTAAAATTTATGTTATGTAAAATTATTTTGTAATTTGAAACCTCAATTTTTTCTTGAGAACCTTGAGCTATTATAGACCAGGGTAAATCAATTCTGAACAGAAAAAAAATTAAAATTAAAAATAGAAAAGGAAGAGAATATAACGAAAATGAAAGAAAAAATAAATTACGGTCGATCTGAGGTGGGGAAGTGGAAAAGGGCGGTGTTTTTAAGGGAAGGCACGGTTTATCTCAATTTCCGACAAAACTACAAGTCCTATGGAAAAAAGTTAAATAGCAAAGTTGTAGGTATTGAGAAGATCTACAACTTTTGTACTAACATTTTCTTCACATAACCTCAAAATTTATGTGAAAAATTTCAATAACCAAGTTTTAGGTTTTTAATTTTTATCTTTTACAAAAATAAATTTTCACGAAGGAAAAAAAGGGGTGATAAGGGTGGAAACGGTTTATCTTGATTATCCACAAAACTACAAGTCCCTTGGAAAAAAGTTAAACGTCAAAGTTGTAGATAATTAGTAAATCTACAACTTTTATACTAACATTTTTTTCACATAACCTCAAAATTTATGTTAATTAATCGAATAACCAAGTTTGATTATTTTTTTTATCCTTTAGCAAATAAAATTTTTCATTAAATTCTGTAAAAAAATTGGTTTTTAATGTCCCAAACACACTGTAATTTTTTTTATTTAAAAGATGAATTTTTTCACCTTAGAATGACTTAATATCGAAAAAGCACCCTAATTTTCAATCGAAATTTTTTAAGTCAAGACATCTGATTTTTTTGTTTGTTGAAACCTCTACTATCTGATGGTGCAAAATAATAATTACATTACATCGTTAAATGTTCTCAGAAAATGCAATATTTAATGTGTACATTTTAACTAATTGTTCAAAATTGTGTTATTTACAATGGTCAAAAAGGTAAATTTTTACAAATTTCATGAAAAAAATTTTTTTAAAGATAAAAATTGAAATTAAAAACTTGGTTATTGGAATTTTTTACATAAATTTTGAGGTTATGTAAAAATTATTTTAGTACAAAAAGTGTAGATCTTCTTATTACCTACAACTTTGCCATTTAACATTTTCCCATAGGACTTGTAGTTTTGTCGAAAATCGAGATAAACCATTTCTACCCTTAAAAAAATTCAATAATTAATTTTAATAAATTGCTCAAAATTGTACTTAATACAATTGTAAATTACATAATTTTAAACAATTTTTTAAAAACTCTTGTATAAATTTGTAATGTATATATTTGTGAAAGTGAGGTTTCAACGAACAAAAAGCAAACCGACTTTTTAAAAAAATCAGATGTTTTGACGTGAAAATTTTCTCTTGAAAATTAGGGTGCTTTTTCAATACTAAGTCATTACAAGGTGAAAAAATTAATATTTTAAATCAAAAAAAAAAATTACAAGTAAGTAAAGTAGTAAAAGATAAAAATAAAAAATTAAAAACTTGGTTATTGGAATTTTTCACATAAATTTTGAGGTTATGTAAAAAAAATGTTAGCACAAAAAGTGTAGAGCTACTTATTGTCTACAACTTTGCCATTGAACTTTTTTCCATAGGACTTGTAGTTTTGTCGAAAATCAAGATAAACCGTTTCTACCCCTAAAAACACCTCCCCCGTTCACTTCCCCACCTCATATCGACCCTCATTTATTTTTCCTTTAATTTTTGTTATATTCTCTTCCTTTTCCAATGGGTTTCATCCTACTATAAAATTTTTTTCATTTTTCACCATTTTCAAAGGCTATAAGCACTGGTCTATTAAGAATTATATTCAGCAACCGAAATAACTTGCCAATTTTTTAGGCTTTAAATATTGAAAAAACGAGACATCATTTTTGCTCGATCAACCCCCAAATGGCCTCTAACCATCTCTTAATAAACCATTTTCTGTTTCAAAATGTCGTAATTATGCAAATCAAACGATAACGAGTCAATAAATTCTTATCATAAACCGATTTTTTGAATGTCTCTTAAAATTTTATCGTTTTTATCAAGTCTCCAAGCCTCATCCTCTCTGGTGAATGGATGCAAAAATGACTGAAACTCCTTTCTTAAACATAAAGCGCTACGAGGTTAACTTTATCCATCATTCAGAGGCCGCCCTCAGTACAAAGCTCTTTTATGAATATGCCCCCTGTTCTTTTCCATTTAAATACAATCAATATTTTATATCTTCGTCTAACGATTTGATCGTTTTGGTCTAGTCTAGAACTTTTCCTCTGTTAACAATAGAACGTTAAAAAATGGGGGTTGTTTAAGACAGATTGAAACAAAAAATTCAATTTTTCCTCAAGACGTATTTTTCAGTCGCTTTGATGTTGGTGCAAGGAAAATTTGACAAGTGGATTATTGAGCTTTAAATCTATTTGGTTTAACGTCGTTAAATTTAAACGATTTATTTTTTCAGAGTCAAAGTTTTAATTTGTATTTTGATATCATTATAAAGTTTTTCTTTATGTCGATCGTATGATTTATTGTTGGTTTTGCTCTCCCCCTGTTTTTTTTTTCAAGTGAATACACAGCCAATTTTCTGTTCAAAGCTTTCGATTATTTCAATCGGTAAATTTACCTGATACCAATTCGCTTTTTTTCTTAAGCTCATTAAAAGTATTCAATTTCGAAATGAGCTAATTTTAAATTAAAAAAAAGTGGTTGCGTGTACTGATGTACGCGCCTGAGAAGTTATACTTCTTCGGTATCGTTAAAAATTAGTTTTTATTAATTTTATTGAAATAATCAATTTTGAAAACTGTAAATTAATATTTAATAATAATAATAATATATATTTAAAGATATAATTATTAAAAATAAAATCAAGAGAATAATATTTTAATTTGTATCCTAAAATAATATCCAAAAAAAGCTGCAAGACGTTTATAAAATTTGTCAGGATCATTTTTCTGGTTAACAATTCATGCATGTCATGAAAACGAAGCTTCATAGAAATTGTGAAATAAAGTAAGTAGCTACCTGTTAAAGTAAATGTCTTAATCTTATTCATATATTGTGTTACTAAATTATTATTCTAAGATGGTTGAATCATTTCAGAATCCCAGATTTCGTGATAACTAAGAATATGCATGGAATGCAAACGTAAGTTTCATCATTAAATTTCAAATAGTATAACAGCTACTGCAAAATTTGAGAAAAATAATAACTTATTTTTTCAATAATATGTGTCATTTGTATATATAATTATTTTTAATTTAAATATAAAAATTAATAAATTAGTAAATAAATACAACAAAAATTCAAATTACGCGCGTTTAGTTAAAAATACCGAGCCGTTTTGCGGGCAACTTCATCTTGTTAGTTTGTGATGATAAAATAGAACGCTACTAATGCTTCTGAAACCGCGCCGCGATGCAGACGTCATTTTCATCATTAAACTTCAAAAAGTACCTATAACAACTACTGCAAAATTCGAGAAAAGTAATAACTTATTTATTAATAATATGTGTCATTTCTATATATAATTATTTTTTAATGTGAATATAAAAATAAATAAATTAGAAAATTAATACAACAAAAATTCAAATTACACGCGCCAGGAGACCCAGTGGTTTTTTTTTTGACAAACTTCATTTTGTTAATTTTTATCTTAAAATGCGCGCGCATTTTAAAATTTCACTCTCATCATTTTTTCATAACGCGCCTAAAGAAGTATAACTTCAAAAAAAAAAACAGGGAAATTGAGAGAATATTTTCACTAATTCATTTCTGACGATTTTTAAATCGCCTCTATCAAAGTAATGAACTTTTATTGTTTATTGTTCAGTGAAACGAATAATTTCCTTTTTTTTCGTCATCATGGTTCTTTTTTAAATTTTTTTTAATTGCAAAATCCATTAAAACGAAGTCGATTTTAAACGGTTCTTTTGTCTCGTAGAATTGCAATGCTTTCATTTTTTGAAATAATTATTGCTATTGTTTAATTAGTTTCATGTTCATAAATTGCTCGTTTAATGTTTTGGAAGTTATTTATAATGTTGAGTGCATTAATTGTGGATAATCCAAAAAAAAAAAAAATAAGAGTTTGACTTTATTTTGAATACTGAAACGAGATAGAATTCGACAACCTTTTGAGAAATCGCTAAGAATGAACGAATCTCGGTCAAACACACTGTAATTTTTTTTATTTAAAATAATAAGTTTTTCACTCTATAATAGCTTAATATCGGAAAAGCACCCTAATTTTTAATTGAAAATACTCACATCAAAACATCTGATTTGTATAAAAAGTTGGTGAGATTTTTGTTCGTTGAAACCTCTACTTTCTGATGGTGCAAAAAATATCTACATAACAATGTTAAATGTTCTCAGAAAATACAATAATTAAAGTGTAAATTTTAATACATTGTTCAAAATTGTGTTATGTACAATTGTCTTAAGTATAATATCTACAATTGTGAGCAATTTTTTAAAATTGACATTTTAATTATTACATTTTCTGAGAACATTTAACGTTGTAAAATGTAATGTATATATTTTTTGTACCATTAGAAAGTAGAGGTTTTAACGAACAAAAAGCTCACCGACTTTTTAAAAAAAATCAAATGTTATGACGTGAAAATTTTCGAGTGAAAACTAGGGTGCTTTTGCAATATTAAGTCATTATAAGGTGAAAAAATTCATGTTTTAAATAAAAAAAATTGCAGTGTGTTTGGGACATTAAAAGCTAATTTTTTACAAAATTTTATGAAATAATTTTTTTTTGCTAAAAATATAAAAATAAAAACTTGGTTATTGGAATATTTAACATAAATTTTGAGGTTATGTGAAAAAAGTGTTGGTACAAAAGTTGTAGATTTACTTATTATCTACAACTTTGACGTTTAACTTTTTTCCATAGGACTTGTAGTTTTGTCGAAAATCAAGATTAACCGTTTCTACCCTTAACCTCACCTCGCTTTTTTTTTCCACTTCCCCAAAATACAATATTTTTGAAACATAAAAAATTTTCACCCAATTTTTCTTTTATTTTTTGTAAAATATTAAAATTAAGAACCAAAACATGGTACTTTGAACTTTTCACATAAGTTTTGAGGTTATTTGAAAAAAGTGTTAACACAAAAGTTGTAGATTTACTTATTATCTACAACTTTGACGTTTAACTTTTTTCCATAGGACTTGTAGTTTTGTCGAAAATCAAGATTAACCGTTTCTACCCTTAACCTCACCTCGCTTTTTTTTTCCACTTCCCCAAAATACAATATTTTTGAAACATAAAAAATTTTCACCAAATTTTTCTTTTATTTTTTGTAAAATATTAAAATTAAGAACCAAAACTTGGTACTTTGAAGTTTTCACATAAATTTTGAGGTTATTTGAAAAAAGTGTTAACACAAAAGTTGTAGATTTACTTATTATCTACAACTTTGACGTTTAACTTTTTTCCATAGGACTTGTAGTTTTGTCGAAAATCAAGATAAACCGTTTCTACCCTTAACCTCACCTCGCTTTTTTTTTCCACTTCCCCAAAATACAATATTTTTGAAACATAAAAAATTTTCACCAAATTTTTTTTTATTTTTTGTAAAAGATTAAAATTAAGAACCAAAACATGGTACTTTGAACTTTTCACATAAGTTTTGAGGTTATTTGAAAAAAGTGTTGGTACAAAAGTTGTAGATTTACTTATTATCTACAACTTTGACGTTTAACTTTTTTCCATAGGACTTGTAGTTTTGTCGAAAATCAAGATTAACCGTTTCTACCCTTAACCTCACCTCGCTTTTTTTTTCCACTTCCCCAAAATACAATATTTTTGAAACATAAAAAATTTTCACCCAATTTTTCTTTTATTTTTTGTAAAATATTAAAATTAAGAACCAAAACATGGTACTTTGAACTTTTCACATAAGTTTTGAGGTTATTTGAAAAAAGTGTTAACACAAAAGTTGTAGATTTACTTATTATCTACAACTTTGACGTTTAACTTTTTTCCATAGGACTTGTAGTTTTGTCGAAAATCAAGATTAACCGTTTCTACCCTTAACCTCACCTCGCTTTTTTTTTCCACTTCCCCAAAATACAATATTTTTGAAACATAAAAAATTTTCACCAAATTTTTCTTTTATTTTTTGTAAAATATTAAAATTAAGAACCAAAACTTGGTACTTTGAAGTTTTCACATAAATTTTGAGGTTATTTGAAAAAAGTGTTAACACAAAAGTTGTAGATTTACTTATTATCTACAACTTTGACGTTTAACTTTTTTCCATAGGACTTGTAGTTTTGTCGAAAATCAAGATAAACCGTTTCTACCCTTAACCTCACCTCGCTTTTTTTTTCCACTTCCCCAAAATACAATATTTTTGAAACATAAAAAATTTTCACCAAATTTTTTTTTATTTTTTGTAAAAGATTAAAATTAAGAACCAAAACTTGGTGCTTTGAAGTTTTCACATAAATTTTGAGGTTATTTGAAAAAAGTGTTAACACAAAAGTTGTAGATTTACTTATTATCTACAACTTTGACGTTTAACTTTTTTCCATAGGACTTGTAGTTTTGTCGAAAATCAAGATAAACCGTTTCTACCCTTAACCTCACCTCGCTTTTTTTTTCCACTTCCCCAAAATACAATATTTTTGAAACATAAAAAATTTTCACCAAATTTCTTTTTATTTTTTGTAAAAGATTAAAATTAAGAACCAAAACTTGGTGCTTTGAAGTTTTCACATAAATTTTGAGGTTATTTGAAAAAAGTGTTAGCACAAAAGTTGTAGATTTACTTATTATCTACAACTTTGACGTTTAACTATTTTCCATAGGACTTGTAGTTTTGTCGAAAATCAAGATAAACCGTTTCTACCCTTAACCTCACCTCGCTTTTTTTTTCCACTTCCCCAAAATACAATATTTTTGAAACATAAAAAATTTTCACCAAATTTTTCTTTTATTTTTTGTAAAAGATTAAAATTAAGAACCAAAACTTGGTACTTTGAAGTTTTCACATAAATTTTGAGGTTATTTGAAAAAAGTGTTAACACAAAAGTTGTAGATTTACTTATTATCTACAACTTTGACGTTTAACTTTTTTCCATAGGACTTGTAGTTTTGTCGAAAATCGAGATAAACCATTTCTAACCTTAAAAACACCCCCATTTTCCACTTCCCCACCTCAGATCAACCGTTGTTTATTTTTCCTTTCATTTTTATTATTTTCTTTTCCTTTTCCAATGGATTTCATCTTACTATAATTTTTTTTTTCTGTTCAAAATGTATCTACCCTGATTCTCTGATACCTCTGTCAGTCCTTTAATGCGCCACATGACATCTTGAACACCCAGATTACGTTGATTAATGTCATTCCTTTCCAAACAAGTGGTTAGTAGCCCAGCCTCAGGATGGCATTAAAGATAAAGAGAATCGCACTTAGGTCTTTTACTGACAGTTCTTTTACCATTCTGCTGGTGGCCAAATCACATCCTGAGGCCATGTCGGTTTCTAGCTTCGTTTTAACTTTTACTCAACTATGGAGTAGCGGCATCCTAGGCTTCGCTTGTACTACTCCATACCACGCCGTCTTCGGACTCGAGCCACAGCAGCTCGTCCCCAGCGGCCCCGGCTCCACAATGGTTCCAATCACGGCAACCCAGAGTCTCACAGCCCAACGACGACAATAATCGTGACCAAGTCACTAAGAGGAGAGTGATGTGGCGACCATAAATTGAATCCGAGCATGCAGTGATACCTCTCGCAACTGCCCTGACGAAACGACTGATTAAGCAAATCAATTTGTTCTGGGCCAGTGCTACCCACTGTAATTGCATATATTATAAGTAAATAAATGTGGGGTTCCACTCCCACCTTACAATATTATAATAACATTTAGGTTATATTTGTAAATATGTCCCTATTTATGTATTCAGGAAATGTTTTCCAGGTTATTCATCAAATTGTAACCTTAAAACTTATGACGTAATATTGCATATAACCCATTTAACCAATGAACTTTCAAGAGGTCATTAATGATTTGTCATTCGTTGAATTATTATAAATAGTTTGGTAGACGTTTTGATTTTTTTTCCCCCGTTGTTATAAGACAAAGCCGTCTACTTTAATCAGTATGACAAGTTAAAAATTTGATATAATATTTATCAAGTAAGATGACAAATCTGCCAATCTCCAAGGTATTAAGAGCTCTGTTTCCAGCTTCTTAACGTGTACTTCATCTTAGATTATAGAGAAATAAAATAGACAAGAGCTACGCAAACAGTTTGCAGGCGACCAAAGCGAGACAAAAGCGTAGGGCGTTACACCGTCAAACGAACAAATGGCATCATTTCCTTCCGGTGTTTTTCCGGTTTACGTCAAGCCTGAAAGTTTGGATTTGTCGTCGTGCGCTGCTATATACATCTCAACCCATCAAAAATAAAGCTTACAAAAAGCTTTCCACCATGTGGGCTCACACCAATGGTTCCACATCTACCACCAGGTGTTGTTCTTTTCGGTGTTATTATAATCGAGTTTATGTGGGCGATAAAAAGATTTCACGTCGAAAATATATAACGTGGCAAAAGCGACTGTTATTAATTTTCGCTTGACGATGAAAGTAATTGAAATTTTGAGAAAATTTTACGGCACAAAACGTAATTTATATTTCAAAGTTTTTTTTTTTTTTTTGTATCAATTTTTCGTTTTTAATTATTGAAATGTATAATCATATAGAAAATGTAATCTACAAAGTAAATTTTTTAGTCGTTCGTTTCGTTTTTATATATTTTTCATCATGTCTTTGAGCTTTTATAAAAGCTTTTACGTTATATGTTTCACTAGAAACATAATATAATGAAATGAAATTTACCTTTCTTCAACTCGTTTTTTTTTTTGCTTGCTTGTCTTGGACTTGATCATATAAAATATTATTTTATTAATGTTATAGAAAAAGAATCGTCATAATAAGAGATTTTTAAAAGAATATATAAAGGACAATTTTTTTTATTTTATACAAAAAAGTATAATTAATAATTTTTTTTATGGTTAGAAACGACTCACAGAGATCGGCCACTTTCGCAGAAAATAGTATACAACAAATTTTCAATTCTCATGCCGATATTTATGACCCAGTATATAAACAAGGGTAAACAATTTTTGAATAGAAAAAAAAAACAAAAATGAAAGGAAAAATAAATTACGGTCGATCTTTGGTAGGGAATTGGAAGAGGGGGGGGGGGGGGGGTAAAGGTAGAAACGCTTCATCTCGATTTTCGATAAAACTACAAGTCCTATGGAAAAAAATTAATAGAAAAGTTGTAGATAATAAGTACATTTACAACTTTTGTGCTAAAATTTTTTTCACATAACCTCAAAATTTATGTAAAAAATTCAAATTACCAAGGTTTTAGTTTTTAATTTTTAACTTAAAAAAATTTTTTTTTCACGAACTTTGGTGAAAACTTACCTTTTAATGTACCAAACCACAACAAGGTGTTTTTCCCCTTATAATGACTTAGTATCAAAAAAGCACCCTAATTTTCTATCGAAAATTCTCGAGTCAAAATATTTAATTTTTTTCAAAATGTCGATGAGCTTTTTGTTCGCTGAAACGTCTACTATTTGATGGTAGACAAAAATATATACAAAATAATGCTAAATGTTCTCAGAAAATGCAATAATGCAGGTGTAAATTTTAATAAACTGTTCAAATTTGTGTTTTACCTTTTCAAAGTACAATTGTATTATGTTCAAATTTGAGAAATTTATTAAAATTTATACTTTAGTTATTTAATTTGCTGGGAACATTTAACATTGTAATGTGTATATTTTTTGCACCACCAGAAAGTAGAGGTTTCAAAAAACAAAAAGCTCACCGACTTTTTAAAAAACCGGATGTTTTGACGTGAGAATTTTCGATTGAAAATTAGGGTGTTTATTCAAATAAAAAAACAAAATACAGTGTGTTTGGGACATTAAAAGGTTTCACCAAATTTCGTGTAGAAATTTTTTTTTTTGTAAAAGATAAAAATAAAAACCTTTTTCAATATTAAGTCAAAATAAGGATAGTAAATCAATTTTTTAAATCAAAAATATTACAGTTGTTTGGGACATTAAAATGTACATTACACCAAACTTTGTGAAAGAAATTTTTTTTTAAAAAAGACAAAAATACAAAATTAAAAACTTGGTTCTTTGCATTTTTTACATAAATTTTAAAGTTATGTGAAAAAAATGTCAGCATAAAAGTTGTAGATCTACTTATTATCTACAACTTTACTATTTAACTTTTTTCCATAGGACTTGTAGTTTTTTCGGAAATCGACATAAACCATTTTTACCCATCCCCTCTTTCCACTTTCCCACCTCAGATCGACCGTAATTTATTTTCCCTTTCATTTTTGTTATATTCTCTTCCTTTTCCAATGGGTTTCATCCTACTATAATTTGATTTTTTGGTTTAAAAATTATCTATTCTGGTCTAAAAGGTTAGTGGGGAACCGAAAAATAAAGTCGGGCCTTAAAAATTTAGGATATTTATAAGCAACAGTTTTTTGACATATTAATTATTATATTTACTTGTATTTATCTATTAATACACCTCCATATTCTTGTCGAATTCTTTTTTGTACCTACAACATCTTTAGAAGGTTGTAAGAAATAGGAATTCACTTTTTAACTTAATTTTTTGTCTATTTGACTTTAAGACTTCAAGTTTGGGCAAAAGAAAGTTCAATGTAATAATTTATATATAATATATGAAGTTATAAGTCAAGCATTGAATTCTTTCATTTTAATAATTAACATTTTACTTCAATTAATGGCACCAAATGTTCAATAACTTGAGTTTTCTAATTGGGAACGTTTTGTACAGGTGATAATAATAATTCTTTTAACTTAACATAGTATACAGTTAAAAGCTTCTATTTTTTCACAATTCCCAACTTCATAAAAAACCGACCCAACCTATATTACATCACGAATATGAAGAGTTTTGTTGCGAGAAGAATGTTTCATAGTTAAAATATTTTGTTACAGCAAAATTTAATTTCAAATTAAACGTTTCAAGTAAATAATTTTAACAATTAAAAATTTTGTTTATAATAAAATTTTTAATAAAGAAACTAAATTGACATTTAGATATTTTACCAACAGATGGTGCCTTTAATTACTTAAATAAAAATGATTTTTTTTAAATGAATTTATAAATATTAAGCTTTCTATCAACTTATCAGGGGAATATATAAACTTTATAATCATTTCCCAACTAATAATTTCGATAAAGTACTAGAAGAGATCTGGCGTTATCGCAGAAACAAACCTTGAAGTGATCAAATACAAAACTAAAATAACAACCGCGTCGCTATATCGACAATGAAATATTCAAATTTAAAACGGTTCTAATTAAATTTAATAATGAATAACAGTCGAACTTTGACGATTGAACGATTACTAGTTGTCATACATGTGCTTGAAACATATTATAAAATCTTTTCGTTTGTATATTTTCTTGTAAGAGTCTTCACTTGCTTTGACTAAAGCTCTCGTTTTCCAGATCGAGTCGCACAGACGATAGTCGTGATACACCACAGAGCTTTTTGTGTGTGAGTTTTATTTTCTTGCCGAGAAAAGTTTGCTTGTGGGTCAGGGAAACGATGAACATGTTTCGGTCTCGTTTGGCTTCGGGGCGCAAACTTGTTACGGCTTCGATGATTTTATCCACGTTTACAAAATGATTGAAGTTGACAGTGGGCACAGGACTAGGATGAAAAGCTCACCTATACACACACACATACATACATACTATAAAAAATTCGTCAAAATGAACAAGAGCAATATGGAAACCGAGGAAATTTACAACTGAAAATGATAGTGATAGAAAAATGAGAATGTGTCGTAGGCGGATTTCAATATATAGACGACATTATACTCGTATTATATTTCAAATATCGGTAAGAGTATTAAGGGGGTATTCTAGTCTAGAAATTTTAAAAGAATCGATTTTTCTTTTTTTTCATATTCTCAAAGTTTAAACCTTTACGAAGATGTCCTTAAGAGGATTTTTCAAAATTTTTAATATTTTTGAACCAGGAATCGCTGATTGAAAAATGTAAGTATTAACTACCATTGTATGGCCACTGGATGTAATTTTACCCGAAACTTTAAACGCGTTTTTTTCGAAACTGTCTTATTCAAAACGATACCCACGATTTTTTAGGTCCCACTGGACCGATTTACCTGAAAAGATCTAGCCCATTAGCCATAAGGAAAGTGCCCCAGGCGGTTTTTGAAAAATGCTTCCGTGATTCCTCTCTATGAAAAACTTATTGTCGCGCAATATTAACCCGCTACCCCCACTTGTATTGGAGTTACAGGGGAAACTACCCCAGACGTTAAAATTTTTTTTCAAGAAAACTATTGAAGATTTTTTCATGAAATTAAAACTGTATGTAGATATTGATAAAACTCATAATATATATTTTTTTCAGAATTTTTATAAATCTATAAATGATGAAAAATGTTATTTTTATTTTTTGAGGGTGGTTTTTTACATCAACCCTTAGAGTGACACCTTTTTTTAAAAATGCGATTAGTCCATTTATTATCCATCTTTCATTTAAAAAAAGTCGTTTTAAGAAATTAGTTGTCGCTTACCATCAAAATGAGGTCATCCAGGGACAGGCTTCTAATAAACAGCCATGAATCGATGCATTTCGTAAACGCATTTATTGCTTTATGGCTTGTAAATATATGTCATAATATGGTTTTCGTCAAGAAAAAAAGTCCTGAGACAGAAATTAATTTTTGAAATTTTTAAATAGGCCTATTAACAATATATTGCTGGGATCTTTTATCCATTCTTTATACCAATAATAAATTAAACTAAAGTTTGCTAAATAATACCTACTTGTAATTATTTTGGTTCTTATATTACCTACGTATATATACTCAAATATTGTTAGTATTATTATTTGAATCAAATTATATTTTTATTTGTTATGATTAAAAATAATTAGTAGAATATAAATTTAGAACTTGTTTACGGAGGAAGCAAAAAAAATCTGTAAACATTTGTGAAACATTTGTAACAAGTGCATTGGGTTGTCGAATATGCAGTGTACATGGTACGATTACTCCGTGGTAAGATCGGTCAATACAAAGAGTATGCTAAATAAAAATTTAAGGAGAGAATTATTATTCTTGGTTTAATCACTGTTTTTTTTTTTTTTTTTTTTTTTTTTTTTTAATTTAAAACACATGACGAATCTGTCACAGTAATGCTTAGTATTTATTGGACTTTTATGTCAACATTTAAAAAAATTTTCAAGGTAATATTTATTTATAATTCATTACTATAGTATGTATTTTATCATGTTTTGTTTTATATAAAGATAAATGTTTTTGTATGTATTCAAATAGATGCCTGAAGAAGCCATGATCCATGGCGAAACGTCGCTGAAATGAAAAATTAAGTTGACATAATAAAAATTTTTGATCCGTATTAATCTGATTTTTATTTCGTTCATAAACTGGGATCTGAATTACTTCGTACTATTTAATCACTGTGCAAGATAGCTGAATTTTTGCACTTTAGGTTTGGGAATAGACTTAGGTAACTCAGAAGTTGTCATGGCGGATAAAATAATTTCTTGTATGAAGGAACGTTAATTAGAATTTCAATCAAGGAAAAAAAAAGTCTTTAATGATAAATTCTACTGAAGAAGATCTTAAAATAATATTCAACGGCACTTATCAATTGGCGCAAGCAGTTTGTTATCTTTCCAAAATAATAACTAATGCAGGCTTAAGCCTTTAATATTTAAAAAATTTTAGAACAATTATAAGAGGGAGAAGTGCAATCGAAGGCATTTCAATAGAAAAACCAAATTGCTTTCTTGAATATGAACCTTATGATAATATAAAACTAAAAAAATGTTGAAGGGTTTAAAAAATACGTACTTATGTGATTGTGGTAATGGGAATAGAATTGGTGGCTGTTTTGTACCTGTGCTGCAGCAGTTATATACTATTTATTACATGGTCTTTATAAATCAAGACGTAAAAAACGTAAGCCAGCAGAAAAATGAATTTGTAGAATTCGAAAACTATATCGACAATTTGGTATAGAAGAAGAATCTTATAGCGACTAAGCAAAGGTTATATTCAATTTTTAAATTACTATTATTTCCAATAAATTATGATTCTAATTACTTTAGTTATAACAAACAAAAATATAATTTAATTCAAATAATAATATTAACAATATTTGAGTATATATACGTAGGTAATATAAGATCCAAAATTATTACAAGTAGGTATTATTTAGCAAACTTTAGTTTAATTTATTATTGGTATAAAGAATGGATAAAAGATCCCAGCAATATATTGTTAATAGGCCTATTTAAAAATTTCAAAAATTAATTTCTGTCTCAGGACTTTTTTTCTTGACGAAAACCATATTATGACATATGTATATTTACAAGCCATAAAGCAATAAATGCGTTTACGAAATGCATCGACTCATGGCTGTTTATTAGAAGCCTGTCCCTGGATGACCTCATTTTGATGGTGAGCGACAACTAATTTCTTAAAACGACTTTTTTTAAATGAAAGATGGATAATAAATGGACTAATCGCATTTTTAAAAAAAGGTGTCACTCTAAGGGTTGATGTAAAAAACCACCCTCAAAAAATAAAAATAACATTTTTCATCATTTATAGATTTATAAAAATTCTGAAAAAAATATATATTATGAGTTTTATCAATATCTACATACAGTTTTAATTTCATGAAAAAATCTTCAATAGTTTTCTTGAAAAAAAATTTTAACGTCTGGGGTAGTTTCCCCGGTAACTCCAATACAAGTGGGGGTAGCGGGTTAATATTGCGCGACAATAAGTTTTCATAGAGAGGAATCAGCACACGGAAGCATTGTTCAAAAACCGCCTGGGGCACTTTCCTTATGGCTAATGGGCTAGATCCTTTTTAAAAATTCGTCTTTATAGACTTGTCTATACCTGGAACTATCCCCATCCCCAAATTTCAATTTTGACTATTTTTAAAAAATTCGAAACAGTCAATAAAAGTGGTACAAAAATTGCTTTTTTTCACGCCGTCGCCATTTTGTGAAAAAAAAAATTTCCAATTTTTCCGTAGTTCCAGAAATTCCGACATTATTCTAGATTGATAATTTCTTTCTTTTGTTTCAAATTGCTAGGAGGGTTGGAATCGTGGGTATGGTCACGTGCACAATTTTTTGAAACCCCCCCCCCCACTTTATCAGCTGCTAATATTAAACTTTTTTTGTATTTTGATTTTTTTCTGTATTCTTGTAAGGTTAATAAATAACTAATAAAAAAATGGACAGTTAAAATATTAATTGCCTTTTTTTTAAGACACTTCAAAAATTACCTGAAATTCATCCCTCTAGAATACTGCCTTAAAGGTAAAAAGTGGTTGCGTGTACTTATGTACGCGCGTGAGAAGTTATACTTCTTTGGTATCATTAAAAATTAGTTTTTATTAATTTTATTCAAATAATCAATTTTAAAAAACTGCAATTTAATATTTAATAATAATAATAATATATATTTAAAGATATAATTATTAAAAATAAAATTAAGAGAATAATATTTTAATTTGTATCAATAAATAATATCCAAAGAAAGCTGCAAGACGTTTATAAAATTTGTCAGGATCATTTTTCTGGTTAACAATTCATGCATGTGATGAAAACGAAGCTTCATAGAAATTGCGAAATAAAGTAAGTAGCTACTTGTCAAAGTAAATGTCTTAATCTTATTCTTATCTTGTTTTACTAAATTATTATTCTAAGATGGTTGAATCATTTCAGAATCCCAGATTTCGTGATAACTAAGAATATGCATGGAATGCAGACGCCATTTTCATCACTAAACTCCAAATATTATGATAAATATTGTCGAAATTAAATATTAAAGATATATTTAAAGAATTAATTATTTTTAATTTAAATATAAAAATAAGTAAATAATTAAAACAAAAATTCAAATTACTCGCACCTAGTTAAAAATACCGAGCCGTTTTGCGGGCAACTTGATCTTGTTAATTTGTGATGATAAAATAGAACGCAACTAATGCTTCTAAAACCGCGCCGCAATGCAGACGTCATTTTCATCATTAAACTTCAAATAGTATAACAGCTACTGCAAAATTCGAGAAAAGTAATAATTTAGTTATTAATAACATGTGTCATTTGTATATATATAATTATTTTTAATTTAAATATAAAAATAAATAAAGAAGTAAATATATACAACAAAAATTTAAATTACGCGCGCCAAGAAACCCAGTGGTTTTGCGGCTAACTTCATTCTGTTAATTTTTGTCTCAAGATGGCCGCCCATCTACGCGCCTGAAGAAGTATAACTTTAAAAAATTTAATTTAAGAATTGCATCTAAATGAATGGTAAATAATATTTTACACAATTTTTTAGGGGAAAATCATTTTCAAAGTTTATTTATAAAAAACGAGAGCCAACCAAGTTCATTGCATCACTGTATACGGATGATTTGTACCAGATTCGGTAAAGAGGTTTAACAATTTAATTTTTATCTCGTAAATTTTTTCATGATTAACATAAAAATCAACGTGATTTAAGTTAACACCGAGCTTACATATTTTTTTTTCCTATAAAAATTTATGTTAATATTCTTTTTATCCTAAATCTTGTCTTCGAAAACTTATTTTCAGTAGCTTAAATCTCCTTACAATCCCTGTCACACAGGGGGTCATACCATAATATACCTATGTACACAAAATTTTACATATAAAATTTTTATTTTGTATTAAAAATTTATTTAATTTTCAACCCCCCCCCCCCAAAAAAAAAAAACACGTCGCTTTTTGCCTTTCCATTTTACACGACAAGATCATAAAATAAGCCCTCTTGTTCCACAAACACACAAAGCCTCTTTTATATCGTATGTTCACTCCGCCGCCTCTTGGAAATTTCCCTTGATAACCTGTCACGTCTTATTTTTTTCTTGCATCAACCTTTTTATCCTTCCGTGACACCACACACGCACACAATATAATATAAATGTACATAACTAAAAGCCTTTTATTTGCCATAAAAAATCGTATCAAGTTGAGTTGGCACCTCGTCCAAAACAAACTGCTTTGAAGCCTTGATAAAATTGGTTACTTATTATTATTATTGGTTAAGTATTTTTTTTTATTTATTTTTTTTTAAAGATTATTCAAGCATTTACATATAATTAAATTAATATATTTATATTATAAAGTAGCGATTTTTATATAAGAACTAGCTGATAGCCCCAACGTCGTCTGCGTAGGTTATTATGTTAAAAACATATTTAATGTACAGAGGAAAAACATTTTAAAAATTGAAAGCAAAAATATATTAAAAATAGCGGGATAGAACTAAGCGTAGAACATTTTTAACTATATGCCAAAAAATTTCTCCTTCAGAATCCGCTATGGCTCCAAGTGTATAGTTATTAGTTAATCATTAATTAATTTTTCAAAAATTTGTAAATCCAAAAATAAAAAATTATTGTGTGGTTTTACGAAACCACGATGCAAATGAAACTTTTTTTTTCGGTTTTTAGGCACTTAAGTAACTAAAAATTTTCTGAAAATTATTCGATTTAGGGTATGAAAATAGAATGGAAAGAAAGGCACGTGGCACGAATTCGCTGTCTGACGTGACGCGCACCGTTGCAACTATTTTTGAATTTCCATTATTGATGTTAATATTCGAAAATTATTTTTATAATTGAATTTGTTAATTATTTTTAAATCGATCATCTGCCTGTTGTTATCTATTGCAACATCACCGTCGGATATTTTCCCACTATTCTCACTAGCTGTATCTTTGTCTATCATGATCAAGTGAACAATAACATTTATATCAATACACTGATCAAAATACAAATACCAATACAAATATGATTGACACTTAATGACAACTTATAATATAATAAGACGTTGTCATGAAGAGGAAAATAGCTCATTACATTCAGTAATAACTCGCGCAACAGGCCTGGTAAAACGACATGGTATATAGGCTAACAATGTGTATACAAGCTCTGCCGAACACTTGCCGATTCCCTGTCGAGAATGTGTTACATTTAGCGACATGCTAAAGACAGACAAAAAAATTTGAGACGATGTATAAAAAGTTTCACTTTAAAATTGCTATATAATCCGTAATAATCACTGTTTTTAATTTTGTTTTAAAAAAATTGTTCCTTAAATGCTCGTTCCGGATCCGCAATTGCTCCAGGTGTTAATTAGTTAATTAGTAATCCAGTCAGTTTGTCCATAGTTAATTAGTAATTCAATTTTTAAACTATTCATGTTTATAAGATCCAAGGGCAATTGATGACGTCATAGTACAACAATACATGTGTATAAATAGTTCCAAATAATTAATTATTAAAAATACTGCAAAAATTTTATCAAATATTTGCGTAATGAAAAGAGCAGATAGAAGGCTTTGAAAAGAAAAACAAAAACTCCTTTGAAAATTTAATAATATTTATTTATTGATTATCAATCGACTATACACCTGGAGCAATTGCGGATCTGGAAAGAGCATTTAAGGAGTAATAAAAAAAAAAAACTTTAAAAAGTGACTTTTTGGTATTTTACAGCAATTGTAATTTGCAATTTTTTGAAAAGTGAATTATTAATCGATTAATAACTATAGACTTGAAAAAATTGCCGATTCTAAAAGAACAACATTTAGGCATATAGTTTAGTTAAAAAAAATGTTTCTTGCTAACTTAACTCTTTCTGATTAAAAAATATATGCAATAATAAATGAAAGTGTTGAAACGTAATTTGATTATTGTAACGATTGTAACTTAAAAATGTATTTTGAATTTGTATTTACAGTAAAATATAAAAAATACCAAAAGAGAACTTAAACAAAATGCCCAAAAAACAGAAAAAATTAGAAGTCGAAAAATATTTTTTTTATTCTAATATCTCGCTTAGTTACATGAAGTCGTACCGCGTACACTCAAATATGAAATAATCATTGGGCAGTGAAAGGAGAAACATTCTATCATGCGCGTAACACATCATCATGGTAAAAAGTGAAAAAAAGTTATAGTAGGATGAAACCCAATAGAAAAAGAAGATAATAAAATAAAAATGAAAGAAAAAATTAATAACGGTTGATCTGAGGCCGGGAAGTCGAAAAGGGGGGTGTTTTTAAGGGTAGAAACGGTTTATCTGGATTTCCGAAAAAAACTACAAGTCCTAAGAAAAAAAGTTATATGGCAAAGTTATAGGTTATAAAAAGATCTACAACTTTTGTGCTAACACTTTTTTCACATAACCTCAAAATTTATGTGAAACATTCCAATAACCAAGTTTTTGGTTTTTTACAAAAAAAAAAATTATATGTTGGAACTAATATATTGATATTTGGTAAAAATTAACCTTTTTTTGTCTCGAATACACTGTCATTTTCTTTTTGGTTTAAAATATTTATTTTTTCATCTTATTATGACTTAATTTTGAAAAAAAACACTTTAATTTTCAATTTAATAAAATTTACACTTTAATGATTGCATTTTCTGCGAACATTACACATTGTTGTGTATTTTTTGCACCATCAGAAAATAGAGATTTCAACGAACAAAAAGCTCACCGACTTTTTCAAAAAATCAGATGTTTTGAGACGTGAGAATTTTCGATTGAAAATTGGAGTGCTTTTTCAATACTATGTATCTCAAAACAAGCTAAAAAATAAATATTTAAAATCAAATAATTATAGTGAATTTGGGACTTGAAAAGGTAAATTTTTAGAAAATTTTATAAAAAAATTTATTTTTTTTGGTAAAAGAAAAACTTGGTTATTGGAATTTTTCACATAAATTTTAAGGTTATGTGAAAATAGTGTTTGCACAAAAGTTGTAGGGCTTCTTATAATCTATAACTTTGCTATTTAATTTTTTCCATAGGACTTGTAGTTTTGTCGGAAATCGAGATAAAGCGTTTCTATCCTTAAAAACACCCTCCTTTTCCACTTTCCCACCTCAGATCGACCGTAATTTATTTTTGCTTTTATTTTTCTAATATTCTCTTCCTTTTCTAATGGGTTTCATTCTACTATAATTTTTTTTGTGTTCAAAAATTAACGGCACTATCACATATATTATACATATGTGATAGAAACGGAATTGAATAACAGAAGGAAATTTGAGGAAAATATTTTTTCTAAATGGTCGCTTTCATAGGTTACGGGATTTATTTTTAAGGCGGGGGGTGGGGTGATGATTCTTTTTGTCGCTTGCCACATTGTTCGGTCTCCTGGATGAATTTGTTCTAAATAAATTTTATACTAAAAAACATTTTCTAAATGACCAAAAACACTTTCTAAAACGTTTTAAACCCCTTGAATCTTTCATTTATGATTTTATTTTTTCGTTTTCCGAAACTTGAAAAGCTCATTAACGTCATTGAAAAATGTTCTCCTGTCGTGTTAATTAGTTGGGACCGTGTTAATTTCTTGGGCAACGGCGCGGCGTGTCCATTGTGATAAAGACGATGCTTTCCATGTCCCCGACCAGATGTTTACCCTATTTATCCCGACGGTGACGGTCAACACACTTTCAAGGGATGCTGTTAAAGGACGTCTAGTTTCGGGACAAATGGACGAAACGACGTCACGGCTCACTGCGACCACTTAGACACCACGTGTCGTTTTAAATTCCACAAAGCTCCAAAAAGCTCGAAAAATAAATCACCTTCACCGTGTCAAGTTCTCAATTGAAACTTGGACGTCTAATTGATTTAATTTAACATCTGATAACATTTTGAATGACATCATTATGCAAATATTGAGAGTTGGAAACTATTGATCTTAATGGGATCTAACTATATATGGGGACGGGATATTACTGTACGAAATAACAAGGAGAATAGCGAATCTATTATTTTAAACAAAGCGATACGAAAATTACCTTATTAGCTTTGAATATGTTAGAGAAGTTTTCAATAACTAAACTAGAGAAACTGGTTGTTGAATACATCTCGAACTCGCTCCGTCTCTCAAAGCGGATGATGATGATGACGATGATAAGAAGACTTACAACGTTTTCCCGTGTTTTATTATTATAGTAGTTGTTGAATTTGAGAAAGTTTCACAAGAGAATCTTCCACACAGATTGTGAGTTACAATAAGTACGTTCATCGTACGCAAAAACTTGATGGACTTTATATACACCTTCCCTTAAACAAATCAAAATGAAACCTAGCTAATAATTAGTTAGGCTATTTCACTAACTATTCAGGTTTCAATGAGTTTTTACTCGTTATTTACGTTTAAGGTACTTCAAACTTTATATACGTTGCACTGGGGGGTAAATTAAATTTTTTTTTATTTTTATCCCAATTCATCCCTCTGCAATTTCACCCCTCTTATCGGCTTGATCGATCTAACAAGAGGACCTTAGAACGTGCGGGTTACCGATTGCGACCAAATTTATACCACATGTAGAGTGCACCTAAGGGTGTAACAGGTGTAATAAGACCCACTATTCAGTGGTTGAAAAATATTTATTCATCTGCAGAAATATTAACGTAACGTTATCGTGTAGCAGTCGCCGTAGAAATTAAAAATTGAGAAAAAAAAAGACCAGTACTGGGATTCGAACCAGCGATACATCGGTTGCGATGCATTGGGTTCAACGCAAACTGTATATGAACGCTTGATAATTATCGAAAATTCTCCGATTGAATTTTCTCGAAAATGGCTGAATAGTGGGTCTTATTACTTGCACCTGTTACACCCCTAGGTGTACCCTACATGTGGCAAAAATTTGGTCGCAATTGGTGACCCGCACGTTCTAAGGTCCCCTTGTAAGTCAAACTCCTAATCTGGATCACTTAAGTCAGATAATTCATTCTTTGGGTATTTATTCCTACAGGTGTCCCTAAAAACTTGGATATTTATTTTAAAGGATGAAATCATGTTCGCTACAAAGGGTTTTCTGATTAATCCAATTTAAAATGAATCGAAGAATGGATAAGTAAAACGCTTCCTTCGTTAATTCGAACGAGTCGGAGTTCAACTTATCGAGAGTTTACCGGATTTAAAGTTCAATTATGAAAATTTTATATCACTCGTATTGTCGATTTATTTACCACTGTATTGACGATTTATTTACAACTGCTCTCACTCGGCTTTGCGGTCTGCTTATATAGGAATTCGGCCATTTTCCAGAAAATTCCAAACATTGTTTGATGACCCGCACGTTCTAAGATCCCCTTATAAGTCAAACTCCTAATCTGGACCATTTTAGTCAAATAATATTCTGTGGCTATTTAGTCTTACAGGTGTCACTTGAAATATTTATTTTAAAAGATGAAATCATTTTTGCTATAGAAGATTTTCTGATTATTCCAGTTTTATGACGAATCGAAGAATGGATAAGTAAAATGCTTCCCTCGTTAACTCGAACGACTAGGAGTTCAACTTATCGAGAGTTCACTGGATTTAAAGTTCAATTATAAAAATTTTGTCACTCGTATTGTCGGTTTATTTACAACTGTCGATTTATTTACCACTCTATTGACGATTTATTTACAACTGCTCTCACTTGGCTTTGCGGTCTGCTTATATAAGAATTCGGCCATTTTCCAGAAAATTCCAAACATTGTCCGATGACCCGCACGTTCTAAGGTCTCCTTGTAAGTCAAACTCCTAATCTGGACCACTTAAGTCATATAATATTCTTTGGCTATTTATTCTTACAGGTGTCGCTTAAAAATTGGATATTTATTTTAAAGAATAAAATCATGTTCGCTACAGAAGATTTTTTGATTAATTCAATTTTATAATGAATCGAAGAATAGATGAGTAAAACGCTTCCCTCGTTAAATCGAACGACTAGGAGTTCAACTTATCGAGAGTTTAGCGGATTTAAACTTCAATTATGAAAATTTTATGTCACTCGTATTGTCGGTTTATTTACAAGTGTCGATTTATTTACCACTGTATTGACGATTTATTTACATCTGCTCTCACTCGGTTTTGCGGTCTGTTTATATAGGAATTCGGTCATTTTTCAGAAAATTCCAAACATTCGCCGAAATTCCAAATTCTCCATTGCTAGAATATTCGATCCCATTGTTCTTTAGAGAACTTTCTAAAAGAATCTGATTTCTTATATTCACCTCGTTACGCAACCGGGAGGTTACAGCGACAGGCTTAATTTTTCGAATATTCTGGACTTTCCTTTGTTAGCCGACACTTCCTTCCTCTATCCTTCACGCCCGAACAAACATAGGCCCATGTAAAACGGTGCAATTGGTAAGTAATTTAGCGGGTAAAAGAAAAATATTTCTACTTGTTAAGATCCAAAAGTAATAGGCCACATTTAATTTTGACGCGATTGTACCTCGCCTTCCGCTTATCATCAATGATGGAAGAGAAGGTTAGCTTCCCAACGCAAAGGATTGAAACTGCCTTAAAGGTTTCGAAGATCTGCGGTAATCTGAGCCTCTTTGCGGAAGAGTGTGACATGGCGAAATGGAAAGTTCGTTAGAGCAATGATAACTGGCAATCAAGTTCTGTTTCCGGCTGGGCAAATCGTTTTCCGAAACGTTTGCAAGAAGCTTTTGGGACTGCGTGCTTATCGTATTTTAAAAGGAAAAAGTGGTATAAGGCTTTTAGGAAGGGTCGGAGAAATGTGATCTCGGTCTGGACGCCCGTCGACGTCCCGAATTGAAGATAATTTGTAGTGAATGGTTGTTTTTTTGAAAACGGACCGGTTTTTAAGTCTCTACCAATTAGTACAGGCCCTGGACTTATCGGAATCCTGAAAAGGAGCGTCATGACGTGGCATCAACGGAAGCTGGCGACTTCATCATGATAAGACAAGACCCCACACTGCCGTCGTCGTGAACGAGTACCTGACCCGGGTAAGAGTCCCAGTAAGGGTTCCTACAGTCCACACCTGTCTCCTCCAGGCTATTTCCTATATCCGCGCTTAAAAGCAATGCTGAGAGGTCACGGTAGCCCTTAGATCCATCCCTTAATTTTTTCCTACACCGATTTCGTGTTGTGATTCAAAATGAAAAAATGAAGTGAGACAAACCTTAATCTTAAGAGCTCATCTTGGTGCCAAAATTTTTATTTTTATGATATATTATAATGGTGCCTCTTCTCCAAACTGAATATCTATGGTTTAGAGGAAGTGCAACAACAGGGAGAGAAATTGGAACGGAAAACTCTTTTAAATATCTGGGGTCGTTCGTAACAGAAGACGACGACCTAAGCAGGGAAGTGAACCACTGAATTCAGGTTGGGTGGAGGAGCTAGAAAAGAATATCCGGAGTGCTGTACGATGGAACAATAGCCAGTAAGGTCAGGGGCCGATAATACAACACAGTTGTGAGGCTAGCGCTCATCTTAATGGGACATGGGCAACCAAGAAGACCCACAAGAAGTTGGACGTGGCAGAGATGAGAATGCTAAGGTGGATTCTGGGGAAGACGAGAAAGAATAGGATCAGGAATGAAAGGATAAAAGAGATAGTTGGAGTGGTAGAGGGCTCAAATAAAATACAGGAAAGAAGGCTGCAGTGGTATGGACATGTGATGAGAAGGGGGAGAGGACTATACTGGGAAGTGAGTGCGCAGAATTTAAGTGGAAGGAAGGAGACCAGTAGGAAGACCAAGGAAAAGATGGAAGGACTGCCTCAGAAGACTTAAGAAAAGAAGGACTGATAGAAGAGGATGCAAAACATAGGGCATCATGGAGGAAAAAGATACGGAACGGCGACCCCAAACCGGGAAAAGCCTAGAAGAAAGAATTGTAGGAGGTGCCTTTTCTATTACCTCTTGTTACAACGTAATATTCTTTCTTCCAATATTATTGTTATAAGAAAAATTATTAAAACTACAAATTTAAAATAGTTTTCATGAAAGTTTTTCCTAGATACCTAGGTACCTAGATGCATTAGATGTATACCTTGAATAAATGCATAAAATCCTTTTGTAAATGCCGCACACAATCTAATGCCACATTGACAGTTTATCGTCCGTCTCGAGTCTCACTCTCCCCCTCTCCACCTAATTGCTTCTGGTTATATCAAAGTTCAATACGACGAAACCTGATTGGAATAGCGATTGAAACCACAACCATAATGGAATTGGCACTAAATAGGGACCATAGAATTTCAATGGCTGAAGGACGTGCATCAATTAAACGCATCTGTCTACTTCTACCACCCCCACCTCCACCCTCAAAACTTCCACCTCATGAATAACAACATGTTGTTACCTCAATTTCAGTCTGTTGCAAACAACCCCCGCCCCCTTCAAATGAATCAATCAATAACCCATATTTTTTATTTAAAAAAGAATTTTGATAAAAGCTCAAAGCTGATTAAAGTAAATCTTTTGTCATAATCTCATTTCCTAAGCTTTCAACGACACTTTCAGCCATTTGCAAAGTTATAGACCAGAAAGAATGCTACAATTTTGGTTCTTAAATTTTCAACTACAAAATGTGAAAGGAGTCAACCACCTGTTTTTATAACATTTATGCACTGTATATTGTAAACGGTTTGACAGTAACATTTTTCCAGAACTATAACCTAAAATATCCTAAAAGCTCAGGAAATGGAATAAATACCCAAATCATCATCGATTACACCAGCTTCCATCATCCTCTCATAGACTCCCTCAAATTTTCACCCCATTACATATTGTTCACTGGACACAATCATCATCCCCTCGCTAATCAATCAATAAAACCCCCCTGAAAGAATTTTCATAATATACCACACGATATTAATGCCAAGATTTTACGATTCAATTATCGTTCGCCGCGTAATGACGAGAGCACATGAGGAGTCTCACATTTGGCTCGTCTTTAATTAAATATAAAGATAGCTACGTGATACTCCCCCCACCCCCTCCACCCAACCTCTTTTTTCCAACTCGTTCCCGAACACCCTTGCCTTTTCTTCGTGCCCCATCATACATAATGGATCGCGAGAAAAATGATGATGATGATGGGGAAATGTGTGGCGGAAATATATGTGAAGAGAGCAAAAAAATAAATGGGGGGGAGGATATGAAGATTAATTCATTCCGGATCTTGCCGATTCTGCCATGAACTTTCATTCTCATTTTTTTGTCTAATATCTCCGTTTTTTTCCTGTTATCTCCTCCCTCCAAAAATTGAAAATTGCTTTATTAAATCAATGGAGAGAGAGAGAGAGAGTGAATGGGGGAAAACATAAGATGAATGTTTTATCGTTCTTTTTTTTTTGTGTGTGTGCTTTGTTTTGCTTTATATACCACATAATTCACTTTCGCTAACAATATTTATTATATTTCAAAGGATTTTTTTCTGGCAAGATTTAGTACAAAAGGAATAAAAAGATTGGAAAAAAAAAACAATGGGAATATGTTTTTAAGGGATGGCAAATGTATTTCGAAGGATAAGTGAATATTTTTTATATGTAAGTTTGTTATTTTTTTTCTATGAAAGTGCAAAAAAATGTGCAATGAGGTTTATAAAAATGCATCTGCCCTTCAAAAAAGTGATGGTCCAAAATAGAACTTTTAGACAGGATTTCCTTGATATGTTAGGGGTTAAACACTACATAGTTACCTACAAATCTAGGACATCCTGCAGGACTATGGGAGGCGACGTTCACTGACTAGAAAAACACAAAATAATTCCCCACTTATAGTTGATATTTTTACTAAGTTAGCCCTTCACAAAACAAATTCCAGAAACTTAGACCAAATTTTTTTTATTTTATTCATTTTTTTTTCATCTTATTTATTATATGTTTATTCATCTGTATCCTTTTTTTTTGTTTTACAAAATAATAAAATTGAATAAAATTTGTCCTTCCATAGCATAGAGTGTCAGTTGTTTTAATAAGAGAGTGATTCAAAAGCATTTTCCCTAACGGTCAAATCATAGCCACCTCAAAAATTTGCTTACATAAACCCGACTACGTAATGTGTTCGTAATAAAAAAACAGTGACGTCATAGCAATAAATGTATATTAAGTCGTTTTATGGTTCAAAGGGCAGTAATGAAAACGTCGACCAAAAATAGAGAAAGGTAGAATTTGAACAAAGTTTCCAATAATAGACAAGGGTCGATAATTTTTGGACAGAAAAAAAATTTTAGTAGGATGAAACTCATTGGAAAAAGAAGAGAATATAATAAAAAAGAAGAGAAAAATAAATAACGGTTGATCTGAGGCCGGAAATTGGAAAAGGGGAGGGGGTTTAATGGTAGAAACGGTTTTTCTCGATTTCCGACAAAACTACAAGTCCTACGGAAAAAATAAAATAGCAAAGTTGTAGATAATAAGAAAATCTACAACTTTCTTGCTAACCCTTTTTTCGCAAAAACTCAAAATTTATGTGAAAAATTCAAATAACAAAGTTTTTGGTTTTTCATTGTTACTTATACAAAAAAAAAAAAAAAAAAATTTCATGAAATTTGGTAAAAATATGCCAAATACACTGATATTTTTTTGGTTTAAAATATTTATTTTTTCACCTTATTTTTAACTTAATATTGAAAGAGCGCCCCAAGTTTCAATCAAAAATTCTCACGTCAAAATATCTGATTTTATTAAAAAATCGGTGAGTTTTTTGTTCGTTGAAATCTCTACTTTCTGATGATGCAAAAAAATATACATTACACCGTTAAATGTTCTCAGAAAATGAAATAATTAAGGTGTAAATTTTAATAAATTGCTCAAAATTGTACATAATACAATTGCACAAATACATCTTTCAGCAATTTACTAATATTTACACTTTAATTATTGCATTTTCTGAGCCCTTTTGACATTGTAATGTATATATTTTTGCACCATCAGAAAGTAGAGGTTTCAACAAACAAAAAGCTCACCGACTTTTAAAAAAATCAGATGTTTTGACGTGAGAATTATCGATTGAAAATTAAGGTGCTTTTTCGATATTAAGTCATTATAAGGTAAAAAAATTAATATTTTAAATCAAAAAAATACAGTGTATTTGGGACATTAAAAGGTAAGTTTTCACCAAATTTCATGAACATTTTTTTTTTTGTAAAAGATAAAAATAAAAAACTAAAAACTTGGTTATTGGAGTTGCTCGCATAAATTTTAAGGTAATCCTACGGAGTAAAGTTAAATATCAAAATTGTAGGTAATATGAAGATCTACAACTTTTGTGCTAACACTTTTTTCAGATAACCTTAAAATTTATGTAAAAAATTCAAATTACCAAGCTTTTGGTTTTTAATTTTTTATCTTTTACAAAAATGTGCACGAAATTTGGTGATAACTTATATTTTAATATCTTAAACACACTATATTTTTTTTTTATTTAATAAATTAATTTTTTTACCTTATAATGACTTAATATCGAAAAAGCACTCTAAATTTCAATCGAAAAATCAATCTCACGTCAAAACATTTGATTTTTTTTTAAAAAGTCGGTGAGCTTTTTGTTCGTTGAAACCTCTACTTTTTGATGGTGCAAAAAATATATTCATTACAATGTTCACAAAAAATGCAATTATTATAGTGTAAATTTTCTGGGAACATTTAACATTGTAATGTATATATTTTTTGCACCATCAGAAAGTAGAGGTTTCAACGAACAAAAAGCACACCGACTTTTTTAAAAAAGTAAATATTTTGACGAGAGAATTTTCGATTGAATATTAGGGTGCTTTTTCGATATTACGTCATTATAAGGTGAAAAAATTAATATTTTAAATAAAAAAAAAATACAGTGTGTTTGGGATATTAAATAGTAAGTTTTCGCCAAATTTAGTGTATTTTTTTTTTTGTAAAAGATACAAATAAAAAACTAAAAACTTGGTTATTGAAGTTGCTCGCATAAATTTTAATGTAATTCTACGGAGAAAAGTTAAATATCAAAATTGTAGGTAATATGAAGATCTACAACTTTTGTGCTAACACTTTTTTCAGATAACCTTAAAATTTATGTAAAAAATTCAAATTACCAAGCTTTTGGTTTTTAATTTTTTATCTTTTACAAAAATGTGCACGAAATTTGGTGATAACTTATATTTTAATATCTTAAACACACTATATTTTTTTTTTATTTAATAAATTAATTTTTTTACCTTATAATGACTTAATATCGAAAAAGCACTCTAAATTTCAATCGAAAAATCAATCTCACGTCAAAACATTTGATTTTTTTTTAAAAAGTCGGTGAGCTTTTTGTTCGTTGAAACCTCTACTTTTTGATGGTGCAAAAAATATATTCATTACAATGTTCACAAAAAATGCAATTATTATAGTGTAAATTTTCTGGGAACATTTAACATTGTAATGTATATATTTTTTGCACCATCAGAAAGTAGAGGTTTCAACGAACAAAAAGCACACCGACTTTTTTAAAAAAGTAAATATTTTGACGAGAGAATTTTCGATTGAATATTAGGGTGCTTTTTCGATATTACGTCATTATAAGGTGAAAAAATTAATATTTTAAATAAAAAAAAAATACAGTGTGTTTGGGATATTAAATAGTAAGTTTTCGCCAAATTTAGTGTATTTTTTTTTTTGTAAAAGATACAAATAAAAAACTAAAAACTTGGTTATTGAAGTTGCTCGCATAAATTTTAATGTAATTCTACGGAGAAAAGTTAAATATCAAAATTGTAAGTAATATGAAGATCTACAACTTTTGTGCTAACACTTTTTTCAGATAACCTTAAAATTTATGTAAAAAATTCAAATTACCAAGCTTTTGGTTATTAATTTTTTATCTTTTACAAAAATGTGCACAAAATTTGGTGATAACTTATCTTTTAATAACTTAAACACGCTGTATTTATTTTTATTTTAAATATTAATTTTTTCACCTTATAATGACTTAATATCGAAAAAGCACTCTAAATTTCAATCGAAAAATCTCACGTCAAAACATTTGATTTTTTTTTTAAAAGTCGGTGAGCTTTTTGTTCGTTGAAACCTCTACTTTTTGATGGTGCAAAAAATATATTCATTACAATGTTCACAAAAAATGCAATTATTATAGTGTAAATTTTCTGGGAACATTTAACATTGTAATATATATATTTTTTGCACCATCAGAAAGTAGAGGTTTCAACGAACAAAAAGCACACCGACTTTTTAAAAAAAAATCAAATGTTTTGACGTGAGATTTTTCGATTGAAATTTAGAGTGCTTTTTCGATATTAAGTCATTAGAAGGTGAAAAAATTTATATTTTAAATCAAAAAAATACAGTTTTTTGGGATATTAAAAGGTAACTTTTCACCTAATTTTTTTAAATTTTTTTTTTTTTTTTGTAAAAGAAAAATTAAAAACGAAAAACTTGGTAATTTGAATTTTTCACATAAATTTTAAGGTTATGTGAAAAAAGTGTCAGTACAAAAGTTGTAGATCTTTTTATTACCTACAACTATGCAATTTAACTTTTTTCCATAGGACTTGTAGTTTTGTCGGAAATCGAGATAAACCGTTTCTTTACTTAAAAACGCCCCCCTTTTCCCCCTCCAAACCTCAGATCGACTGTAATAAATTTTTTCTTTCATTTTTGTTATATTCTCTTCCTTTTCTTATAGGTTTCATCCTTCTATAATTTTTTTTTGTTCAAAAATTATTTACCCTGGTCTATCTGATATTCTATTTGCATTCATTTAAATCCCGATCCATTGCCCCACTAACCATCCATATACTAGTAAAAGCCCGACAGTCAACAGAATTGACTGCTATTCTAGAGCAAGGTACCAGTGTATATGAAGTATTTGAATTCTGTGGCAACTTCACTCCATTGGCTGGCACTGTTACGCAAGAAACCAATAAGCTAAACCAAAAACAATTGAAATAAGTACACAATTTTCGACCACATATTAAACAACATTAACATTAACGTGAAGATTGTTCACCTCTTCTTTATTTAGTTGAATAGTCAAAAACTAAATTTTCAAATTTAACTTTAGTTTCAATAAAAATTTGCATCATCTATTAATATTCATAATTTTACTAAAAACTTTCATGTTAAGTGAATACTCTGTGACCTACTTAAAAAAGTAAATTTTTCCAACACTCCACACTAAAAAACATGTGTTGCATCCTGTAGGAAACTTTGTCAAATCCCACGTTCATATAAACATATATAAATGCAAAAGCTACGTGAAAATTAAATTCACTTGCAACACGAGCAGATTATTCCCCGTTTTTTTTTTCCAATGTAAGGTTTCCACATTAGATGTTGCACATTAATGCACCTAAAACAATGAGACACCGTGTCAGATCTTGAGTTCTTTAACTTTTTTTAAAGTCTCACATCTATTGCAAGCTTGAACAATTTTAATAACACGTTTCCAGGCAGCTCTCCATGCTAAAGATTGCATTTAAAATCAGGATGACATTAAATAAATTGTGTCAGAAAACATTTTGAAACTCCCACCGTTTTTAAGAGAACGAGTCAGAGACTTATCACTCCTAACATTTTGGTTACCAATTCCATTAATTTTCAAATGAACTTTTTTTTTCATTCTACAAAGTAAAAACTTTCCTAGTTTAAATCTAAGTCGATAAAATGTCTAAGACTTGAACCTCGTTTCATCTACAAAATGGGGAATAGGTACTAAAAATTTTTTACAACCCCTTGAACTTTACGACACTTTTATTTGTCTTTTATATTCGCTCTATACCGAAAATATAATTGAAATGTGGCTGATGGATTATGAAAAGTAGAACGAAATCGAAAAAAATAACAACGACGAATTCGTTTAGGCTTTGAAATGAAAAAAAATGTGGTTAAGAAATTTAATGACGTGATAAAAGAAAAATTTATTGTTCTCTTCAAAGATAATGGACAGTTTTTTTTTTATATAGATTTTAAATTGAATTTAAATGTTACGGGATTGTATTTTGAGGTTATATTAAACATGTTTCAATCACTAGAAGAACAAATACCCGCCCGTTTCGCTAGACATATAGCTAAATTAAACTGATTGATTTCGGGCAAAAGCTTCGCGGCACATCTAGGTATAATATGGAGGCTGAATGCCAAATTCGGATAAAGCTTTCGATACGATATGGCTGTCACACATTTCTGTGACAGTCATATCGTATCGAAAGCTTTATTCAAATTTTACCAAACTTGGAATTTTATTTCCATATTATAACTAGTTGTGCCGCGACGCTTTTGGTTGAAATCGGTGAACCGAAAGCTCCACTTTATTCTAGGAGTTGATGAGATTTTTCAATTTTTTTCGAAAACGGCTCCAACGATTTTCTTTAAACTTATTATAGTTCTTGGACTCCTAAGTGGCTACAACTTTTATCTGAAACTTTTTCCTGGGAAAATTCTAATATAGGCTGTATGCATATATACAAAAAAAAAATTTGAATTATTTTCAGATTAGGTGAATCCCTCCTGATAATCGTCAGATTATGAGACAGCATGTCTAAGGCATAAAGATGAACCATATATATCTTAATCTGACGCGCTTGAGTATTTCAAAATGGCGATTTTTCTTGCACATTCTAATAATAGCAGCGCGTTTGTGTCACATTCAAATCGTCAGAGGTTTGTCTTAGGTTAACTTAACATGCCCTTAGAAAATCAGACGCGCTCGATTAAATTTTTCTTTCTTTATTTTCAACCCTTACGTACGACCACCCTCATCATGAAAACAGTCAGATTAACATATGTACATTTTTAAAAATACGTAGGACATGGATGCTACCAATATTTTTTTATATATAGTTTTTTTTTTTACATTTTTGAAAATCTTTTGCCGGCACACCCCCCCCCTCTACTTAATAGGTTTATATTATATGACAATTTTTTTTTCTTTTTATCATCCAAGCTTCGCAACCCAATAGGTCTCGATGACGCTGGAGTTAATCCCGATTTAACATCGTGGGCTCCTCTACTATTATTACCTGCCTAGAAGATTATTATAGATAGATTATTACCCTTGACATACTTAAGAGTTCCCTATAAGTATATAAAATTAGGTTAATATTAAACTAGCTGATATAGTATAGAACTAAGTATAAAACAAAGTCAGTAGATAAGAAAAAGACAGACGCTAAAACAATGAAATCGAATATTCAAAGAAAGGAGAATTTATCGCTTGGAAAATTCGAGAGAACGATGATTGGTTTGGTATAATTAAGCCAGAAGAAAGGCCAGCCAGCTCAGTAGTGAATAAACCGACATTTATGAACGACTAGCTGATACCCGCCCGCTTCGCAGAGCGTATCTAAATTAATCTGATTGAATAATAGAAAATTTTACCCAAAATAAGAAATTCAGCTATTTTTACAATAAAAAGATAATTAGATATTTCTAGACCTTTATTTCATAGAAAGTTCCTGAAAAATCCGTTAAACTACTTTTCCAGGAACAGATACAAACTATCTTATAGGTAAGATCTTTACGTTTTTTTGATTATTGTAAAATATTAAGAAAATGGTAAGCCTTGAGAACCTTTCACACCAAATGTCTTATGAAATCATTTATTAATTTTAGTAGAATGGATTAGTTAGCTATCCTTTAGGAAGTGTACCTTTTTTACGATCAATAATATTTAATGTGTTATCTTAAGATCTGAGGTATCAGGTTTGGTTGCCTTAGGTTCATTATTCTAGGATATAGTATTAAGGTCATTATGCCTTATCGGCAAGTCTGCTATTTCCCGGGATCCAAGATAAGACAACGAGTTCTTATAGATCTTGCTAAAATAAATTGAAAATTAAGAATATAGTTTTTTGGTAAATAAACAACTATTTTCTCTTGAAAAATAAGTTGGACTGGATTTCTTTTTGTTCTGGGGGCTCTTCCTAACGGCTTCACCTCTCTTAGTCAAACTCCTAATTGGGATCACTTAAGTCGAACTGTCTGTTTTTGTTTTTTATTCTTACGGGTCTCATTTTTGAACTAAGATATTTATTTTTATGAATGAAATCATATTTACTGCAGAGGATTTCCTTCTCCTCGACAATTCGAACGTTTACTCAGCCGAACTATTAATAATATATTAACTACCTGTATTTTCACAATGGAGTTATGGTTTCTAGGAATTTAACCTATTGCTATACTTCTATCATGGTTATAATTTTCAAATTTGCGAACATTAATTTATAAGAATAACAAATTACATAGTTTAAAATCATGTCGTCTCTACGATATGTTAGTATATGTACATTGTATCACAACTGCCTGCCGATGTATGTTTTTCGTTGCGCAGTTTTTATAGTTTTTATTTTTTTTTCTCAGAAAATCCAAATTTTTGGAAATAAAAAGTATTTTATAGCACTTTTTGTAATATTTACTACTTGTAGTGAAAATCTCGTCAAAATCGGATCAGCCGTTTTCAAGTTTGCTAAGAACAAACAAACAGACAGAGAAAAGTATTCGAAATTTAAAGTAGCCTATAGTGTAAGTTACAATATTTAATAACTTTTTGTGAAAATTTCATTGAAATCGGCTCAGCTGTTTTCAAGTTTACCCTGGACAAACCCTGTTATTACCCTGTTTTTTGGGAAAAATTACAATGTTAATGGCATTTATTTTTTTGTATAAAATATATGAAATAATAGGCAATAAAGAGTATTCAACAAAACACCTCAAATTTTTTAGATTTGATAGAAATCTTAGCTGGGAAAAATGATTGTGTTTTCGTTCTCTCGCGCAGGAGAGATGGAACGTTTTTATTATATAGGTATTTAAGTAGTAAAAATCTTCTTATAATTGGTAAAGATTACTGTGTAGTTAATAAGGGTAGATATTCCTGTCAAACTATCTGCTAGGATTATTTTGTGAAGGATTTTATCATTCATTTTAATTTAGCCACGCGAATATAAAATACAAGAAAAAATTTTTTCTCTGATTTATTGAATTCATTCTGATTTTTTTTTCTATTTTTTCAACATGTAATTTATTTTGAATACAATTACCGTTACGTTGCGTCCATTTATCACCTACCTGTTTCATCCCCCAGTTTTTTCCGTTTGCATTTTCGCAACCATCTAATATCCACTCGTATCTCTTCTAAATATACAGAGAGATGAGTAATAAAAAACGTTCGACGCCCATAAATTTATTGCGGAAAATTGAGAAAAACGACTAAAACATGACTATAAAACTGAACCTCAAAATATCGTAAATTTTTCGCAACTGAAAAGTTTGTACGAAACCCCGATGATGATGAGAGGAAACGAATCGGAATCCTCTTTTTTTGCGGTGTATTTTGATGATGATAATAGGGAAGGAATGTGTGTGGGACGAATAGGAAATGAAAGCTCGATAATTTATTGAATCGTGAATGAAAATTTATACAAATTGAGAACCGCTGGTCCGTAAATGTAAATATCGCGCAAAGTAATTATCGATGTCACCATCGTTTTAGTGTTGTTCATCCGGGATGATAAAATGAATGCATTGGCATAAAATTGATCGAAGAAAACGCATTCATGAATTTTTTTAAATTTTTTGAAAACAACCAACAACCACAAATAAACGAATTTAGAGACTAAGAAAATTCTAAATTCGATTTTATACCAAGAGGAAAAACTTCTTAAAATTGCGGCGATGGCATCCTTTTGTAAATCTTATCGCTGTTCCTAACTTTCCCCTTTATTTTTATCAAATAAACACGATGTGTGTGACGATTTGTTCGAGTTGTTTTATGGAAATGTGACTTTGGTGAAGAACTTTTACGGGCAATACTTAAAAGGATTGAAGTTGGAACGATGCAGTTTATAAATCTTGATGGATCCATAACAATATTTCCTTTCGACACGAAGTTTTTAAAGAACATTTTTATTTAGAATAAAGTTTGTTTTTTATTTGTCCCCGAAGAAATGAGCGTGGGTTGTTAAAAAAGTTTTTCCGTAAAGATTTTCTTTTTCGTCCTTTTTTTTAAGGGGAAAATCAAAAATTTGTCAAAACTTTTTTAATTTTGTTTTACGACGCTTCGTGTATCCATTTTTAATATGTTCTTTAATATTTCTCTTTATCTTTCCATTCAATCTTTGCTAATTGTCGTCAATTTTTTCAGTGCTTAAGAAACTAAATTTTCTTCCAGTGCCAATTTTTCACTAAGGTTAAATATGTTAAATGTAACCTCAAAATACGATCCCGTAAAATTTACATCTAATATATAAAATACTACACGGAAAAAAATCTGTTGTACATTTAACTACAATCCTTGTTAAAGTTACAACGTACACTAGTAATATATGGGATGACACCACGTGTGGTAACATTTACCAGTTAAGTGTAGTTAAATAATTGTTGACACTTGAATTTATTTGTCAAAATTATAGGTTATGTTGTACGCGCCGCATGCGCACCATTAAAAATCTTAAAAATATAAATATAAAAAAAAGTAAAGATGGCTCTGATATTTTTTCTCAGTCGTTTTACAAGGTTTTACAACATATTGGAGTAAATTGTACATTGTATCTAGTATTATATACCCCCCAAAAATGGTAACGACTGCAGATTTGTTAAAATTCGTGGCGTAACAGAAACGCCAAAATTTTGTTAATTGTACAACACTCAGCAGTTGTAATAGCTACATATATTAACTACACTATGTTAGTAAAAAATACTACACGTTAGAGCTGAATTAATTCAAAGTATGTTATCTGCTGTTACATTTGTGGTTATAGTGAACACAAAGTGCAGTAAAAATATTGCTAGTTTAGTGTTGTAAATTTTGAAAATGGTAAAAAGTGAAAAAAATCTAGAAGTACTAAGCTAGTACTAATATACAAATAGGTAATTAATAAGAAGGCACTGCTTCACCTTGATGCACAATTCCTAATTTATTTTACACTAACTGATACCCGCCCGCTTCGCTGAGTGTGTCTTAATTAATCTGATTGAATAATAAAAAACTTAACCCAAAAAAAGAAATTCAGCTATTTTCACAAAAAAGATAATTAGATATTTCTAGACCTTTGCTTCATAGAAAGTTCATGAAATTACGACAAGACTAAGACTTGACAACGTTTCACACCAAATGCCATATGAAATAATTTATTAATTTTAGTAGAATGGATTAGCAGCTATCCTTTAGGAAGTGTACCTTTTTTAGGATAAATAATATTTAATGTGTTCTCTTAAGATCTGAGGTATCAGGTTTGGTTGCCTCAGACTCATATAATTCTAGGATATAGTATTAAGGCCATTATGTCTTATCGGCAGGTCTGCAATTTCCCGGGGTCCAAGATTAAACAATGAATTCTTGTATATCTTGCTAAAATAAATTGAAAAATAAGATTTTAGTTTTTTGGTAAAAAAACAACGCGATGGTCACATCTAAGTTGCTATTTTCTCTTGAAAAATAAGTTGGGCTGGATTTCTTTTTGTTCTGGGGGCTCTGCCTAACGGCTTCACGTCTCTTAGTCAAACTCCTAATTGGTATCACTTAAGTCGAACTGTTTGTTTTTGTTATTTATTCTTACGGGTCTCATTTTTGAACAAAGATATTTATTTTTATGAATGAAACCATATTTACTGCAGAGGATTTCCTTCTCCTCCCTCGACAATTCGAACGTTTACTCAGCCGAACTATTAATAATATATTAACTACCCGTAAATTCAAAATGGATTTAAGGTTTCTAGGAACTTAACCTATCACTATACTTCTATACTAATGGTTATAATTTTCCAATTTGCGAACATTAATTTATAAGAATAACAAATTACATAGTTTAAAATCATGTCGTCTGTACGATATGATATGGTATTGTATCACAACTGCCTGCCGATGTATGTTTTTCGTTGCGCAGTTTTTATAGTTTTTATTTTTTTTTTCTCAGAAAATCAACATTTTTTCGGAATAAAAAGTATTTTATAGCACTTTTTGTAATATTTACTACTTGTAGTAAAAATCTCGTCCAAATCGGATCAGCCGTTTTCAAGTTTGCCAAGAACAAACAAACAGACAGGGAAAACTATTCGAAATAAAAAATAGCCCATAATGTAAGTTACAATATTTAATAACTTCCTGTGAAAATTCCATTGAAATCGGCTCAGCTGTTGTCAAGTTTACCCTGGACAAACCCTGCAATTACCCTGTTTTTTTGAGGAAAATTACAATGTAAATGGCATTTATTTTTTTGTATTAAATATATGAAAATGTAGGCAATAAAGAGTATTCAATAAAACACCTTAAATTTTTAATTAGATAAAAATCTCAGCTGGGAAAAATGATTCTGTGTTTCGTTCACTCGCGCAGGTGAGATGGAACATTTTTATTATATAGGTATTCAACTAGTAAAAATCTTCAATCTTATTATTGGTATAGATTAATATCTTCGACATTGAACAATGAAAAAATTCAAATATATTAAACAATTTTATTATTAATTTTATCGGGTGTTAAATTGAATTTCATATTTATTTTCCAGTAAAAATTGTCAATTTTTCAATTTCAACTTTGTAGAGATTTCTTTTGTTGTTGGGTAAAACTGATCAGGCCTTCTTGAGGAAAATGCGTTAAAATTCTATTTCACGAAATTTACCAAAACTTTTTAAATGTACGGTTCCTGTAGGATATACTTGTTTTGCCATTCCATGGGAACTAGATATTATTCTAGCCTTAAAAGTAAGGCTATATCATTTTCCCCCAAACTACCACATTGCAAAAATTATATCAATCTTTAACGCTGTAATAAACAAAAAACATATCTATCCCACGGGAATAGTACATCTCTCCTGAGTAAAAGGTAGATCAAGTCTTCTTAAGGAAAATGAATTAAGACTCTATTTTGTGAATATTATATATATATAATATCTATAGTTTAACAAAACTGCTTTTAAATACTCGGTTCCTATAGGATACATACTTTAACCTATAGCATTCTCTGACCCCTAAACAACCATATTGTAAAAAAGGAAGTTTATCTTTTGCTCTGTGAATGTAAATGTAAATCGAGTGATAAAGAAAGTCAATAAGAGAGCAAGTGAGTGAAGCAAGTAAAACTAGAGAACTTAAACAGTCGCTGATGACTTTAGACGTTCCGAGCGATTATACATAACCAAAAAAAAAAGACCAATCATAGGTAAGTTGTAACGAACCTACAAATATCTATCAAAATCAGTTCCAATAAGAACCGCAGAGTACAGAAATGAGTTAGAGTTGGAGTTTAAAATTACAAAAGGACACTAGATGGCGATCTAGAAGACCGAAAACCTCTAAGGAGACACCACTATATTAAAGCTCCTTCTTGAAAACCTTAAATAAACAAGCAATTGCTATTTCGAAGGCTCTGGACTTCATTCAAAGAATTTTGACTCCGAACCCTGACTAGTTGCCCTTCAAAATCCCCATAGCAAAAACTAACTTATCGCTAACATCCAGAAAATTCGAGGACCATGGGTTAGAATTATTACTGATCTAGATTTCCAGCTACCAAGGAAAAGAGGTAAATAAACGAGTAGATATAGAAGCAAAAGAGGCTACAACCACAATGTATAGCATTTAAATTGAAATAATCACAAGCTGATATCAACAGAAGATATATTTCATGGTGGTCTTATAGATGCTTAAGGAAGAATTTTTCTTGTAAACTTTGAACAATTCAATTATCATATTTTAATCACTCATTTGTAACTGGAAGCCGTGAGAAAAATTAAAAATTCATCCCTTTTTGCGACTAGCGTCTCCTCAACAACTAGAACAAATTCAAAGGGATGACAACATGCAAGTCAGCCACTCGTAACACATAGATAATATATTATATAATATAGAAAAAGTGTATAAGCGAACTTTCGTGCGATGAATATTAATTTTTTCCCGACAACTTTTTCTCCGCTTTTAATTAAACTTTGGACATTTCAATGTGTCTCTTCTACCTGTGGGAGAACATTGTGCATGTTAAACAGAATTCTCCTGAAGGAATACATTTTTCCCCGCCCCCCCTTTTTCATAATATATAAAAATAAGCCTCTATATAGTTAATTTTGCCTGTAAAATTCTGGTGAAATTAACAATGTTTTGGTGTGTCGGCTTGGATTTTCTTTAATTCAACTTGACAAGTTGTTTTTCGACTGGAAATCACGTGACGTAAATTGAGAGGGAGTGGAAAACCGGACCACGAGAGAAAAGCTCGGGAATTGTGTAGTACATTTGGTGTGTGTCGGTTTATGGAAATTTGGGGGAATTACGTAAATTTTCGTTCTATATATGTCATGATTAGAGCGATCCCTTGTCACTAAAAAGCGATGGTGATACATTAAATTTAGGGTGTGAAAGAGAGACACAACCAGGGACTGCAGGTTTGTAGATAAAACTAATAATATATTATGCTTTTCGAGATTCGTTTACGAAATTTGTCATATGACGTTTTTTGGGGTTCGAGAATATATATAATAACGATGTTGAGGATTGAGAAATTTGATTTCTTATTTGATTTTCCAAGTTTTGAATATAACAAATTTAACCTATTTAAAAAAAAAATGGGTGCGTGTACTAATGTACGCGCGTGAGAAGTTATACTTCTTTGGCATCATTAACAATTAGTTTTTATTAATTGCATACAAATAATTAAAATAAAATTTAGAGAATAATATTTCAAATTTATATCAATAAACTGTCTGATACCCGCCCGCTTTGCTGAGAGTATCTAAATTTAAATGATTGATTAATTGATTCCCTACCGTCACTTCAAAAATTAATCTATTTTGACAGAAAAAGATGATAGATACTTTCAGACTTTAGATCCAAAGTAAGTTCATCAAAATCCTTAAAACTACTTTTCTAGGAAGAAATATTAGCTAGCTTACAGGTTCATTACAATTTTAAGTAAAAAAACTTAGAAGACTTGAAAATTTTTCATATCAAATGTCATTTATAACCGTTCAGCTATTTAAGTAGAATAGATTCGTAGCTATCCTACAGGAACCGTGCCTTTTTTTGGGATAAATGATATTCAATACGTTAAGATCTGAGGTATCTTTAACAAAAATTCATTACAATTAGTTCGGTTAATTAATTGTTAATTATTTAAAAATTTAGTATACTTTAATACGTTTATTTCGAATTAATATCTTCGACAATGAACAATAAAGAAATTCATTTATTTGTAAAACATTTCATTATTAATTTTATCGGGTGTTAATTGAAATTAATATTTATTTTCCAGTAAAATTTGTAGAGATTTTTTTCGTTACTGTGTAAAATTGGTCCGGCCTTCTTGAGGAAAATGCGTTAAAATGCTATTTCACGAACTTTAACAAAACTTACCAAAAATACTACGAAAATACACGGTTCCTAAAAGATTCAATTGTTATGCTATAAAATGTAGGGTAACCAACCGTACTCTTTTAAAGGTATATGTACCTTACATACCTAATTGGTATCGAAGTGTTCGAGTTTTTGTCCTAAATAAGAACCAACATAACATTTTTATATTTGTAAGAAAAAGATAGCAATAAACCAGCCACTACGTACGACGTACAATATCCAGTCGCTCTGCCAACGCTTTTTGAATCTGTGATATCTTCTAAGATATTTATTTTCATGATATGATGTAAAGGACAATTTTGATCTAAATGAAATATACAACGCATCTCAGGTATTTAATTGGATAAGGAATAATACTGTATTATATTAAAATAGCTTGATAAATAACCAATAATTTTTTTGTAATATATGTAAAAGATAAAAATGGTTCATGTGGGTTATTCTTAAGAGGTAGACATATACCATCGCGGACTTTTTTATCAATCTTTTTAAGATAAACAATTTCGCCGCATATAAGTTTGATCTATCTCGTAAGGTTTAGCCAGCATTTGCAATGTAAGTGCACAAAAATATGTTGGTTAAGACATCACATTACAAATCTTTGAATTTCCCCACTTTTCTCTACTATAATTTGGATGTCGAATACCTACAAACCTTCCACTTGAATCACTCTATCAATTGCTGAAAACTGCATTAAAATCCGTTTTCTAGTTTAGAAGATCTAAGAGAACAGACAGCGGTAGCGACTTTGTTTTATCCTATCTAAAGATAATACATACGGATAGTTAACCGGAGCACTTGAAAAAGTATAAAAGCACAATTTTTTTGGCACTAATCCTTACGAATAGTAAATAATATTAATAAAAAAATTCACTTTAAATCACTACTCACTAATTAGTACGGCGCGTTGAACATAGATGGCGGGGCAATGTCCAAAATGCATTTAAGCGTTACGGACTTGCGCTGTGATGATAAAATAGACCGATACTAACGTCTCTAAGAACAACGCGCCGTACTAATAGCCTAAATGTAATCTGACGTTTAACACGTTCTTTCCGAGTCACCGTTTGTGTAGTCAATTTGTGTTTTTTGACTATTTAATGGCTGAAATACTGTGAAAAATTATGGTTTACAATGAATATAAAACACAAAGAAAGCTGCAAGACTTTTTAAAAATTTGTCAGGATCATTTTTCTGGTTAACAATTATTCATGCATGCCATGAAAACGGAGCTCCATAAAAATTGCGAAATAAAGTAAGTAGCTACTTGTCAAAGTAAATGTCTTAATCTTATTCATGTCTTGTTTTACTAAATTATTATTCTAACATGGTGGAATCATTTCAGAACCCCAGATTTCGTGATAACCAAGAATATGCATGGAATAGAGACGTCATTTTCATCACTAAACTCCAAATAGTATGATAACAGCTACTGCAAAATTCGAGAAAAGTAAAAACTTATTAATTAATAATATTTGTCATTTGTATACATATAAATATTGTCGAAATTAAATAATATAATATTTAATTTAAATATAAAAATAAATAAAAAAGTGAATAAATTAAAACAAAAATGCAAATTACGCGCGACTAGTTAAAAAAAACGAGCGGTTTTGCGGCCAACTTCATCATGTTAATTTTGGGTCTCAGTGATGCGCGCGCATCTGAAAATTTCATTTTCGTCAAAGAAGTATAACTTCAAACATTTTATTCATTGGGAAAATCGTAACGAAACCTTCAATAAATCACCTCATTTCAAAAACTAGTTGAAAAAAACGTTAATTGAATTTAAAACCCTCATGATTTTAAGTAATTAAAAAAACCCCATTCCATTCGTTTCGATGCAATTGCATTGAAATTGATTCCGAATAAATTAATTTTCCATAAATTATTTCTATCGGTATTAATTTTAAATAGAATGCTACCATTTTGCTAATGCATTTTGGATGGAATAATGCGAACGGAAATGCTGGTTATGGGGGGGGGGGGCTGCAACAAAGCGACGGTTTGGGGGATGAAGCGAATCTATTCTAGTTTATTCGGTCTAATACACAGTTTTCCAGCGTTTTAAGCACTCAGACAAAAAAAAAATTCAGATGAAAGTAAATCTTACGAAGCGCCTCATTTTTTAAAGTTAAAAATAATAACGATAAAAAAGCTGTGTAAAGTTTTTCTTTAATAATATTTTTTAACAACTTTAAGGTCGCAAATCTAATTTGCATAAAATATGATAAGAGTTGAAAAGTTTTTGAGATTTTATGAAAATTTTTTTTCCTTCGATGATAAATCTGTTGAAAAGGTTGAACGAATAAAAAAATGTATTCTAGATTTATTTTTTTTAAGTATAAAAAATTTGTTTAAATAAAAATTGTAATTAATTTTTTTACTTAAAAGCTCGAAAAAAACAAATTTGAGGGTTTGCCAGTGTTAAAAGCTGCTAGGCAGGGGTCGAAGGTGAGGGTGAAAATGAATAATATTTATTTATAATTCACCCATTGGTCGAAAGCAACCTATTTGGCTATTTATTTTGAATAGGATTATGTAAATATTTGCATTTAATTTTCCGTGGTTTTACAAAAACAAGAATTAAAATAAATTAAAAAAAAACGGCGGAAAAAGAATGCAAAATGATCAAATGGATAAAAGCATATGAGGGTGGAACGAATGGTGCAGGAATGGGTGGACATTTGCATACGTGTACCCTCATGTGCTCGCTTGATGCAATTGCACAATGCAGTAGATCAAATTGTATTTTTTTTTATCATCACTAAATTAAAGTATTAAATTATAAAATATTGTTGTAATTAATTGGGCGAATTTGTTTGCATGGATTGTTAAATGAAAAGATTTTTCAATTTATGAATAGTTTTATAACTAAAAAAATCTCAAGGTCCTCTAATGACTACTAAAAATTCTAGTTCAGTGTCAAAGTCAGAAGAGCTAAAAATAAAAAAAAATTATTGGAAGATTACTTTTAAATAAATTATACAATTTATCGATATTTATCACCGAAAGAAATGAGCTCGTGATAATCAGAATGGTGTAGGTCAACTCTTCCTCATTTGAGATTTTTAAAAAATTTTTAGATTCACTGTAGAAAAATCTCGACATAAATCTTTACAAAGTATAAAACGAAGTCAGAAGATGAGAAAAAGACAGAAGCTAAAACAATGAAATCGAATATTCAAAGAATGGAGAATTTATCGCTTGGAAAATTCGAGAACGATGATGGGTTTAGTATAATTAAGCCAGAAGAAGGGCCAGCCAGCTCAGTCGTGAATAAACTGACATTTATGAACGACTAGCTGATACCCGCCCGCTTCGCAGAGCGTATCTAAATTAATCTGATTGAATAATAGAAAATTTTAACCAAAATAAGAAATTCAGCTATTTTTACAAAAAAAGATAATTAGATATTTCTAGACCTTTCTTTCATAGAAAGTTCCTGAAAAATCCGTTAAACTACTTTTCCAGGAACAGATATAAGCTATCTTATAGGTAGGATCTTTACGTTTTTTTGAATATTGTATAATATTAAGAAAATTTTAAGCCTTGAGAACCGTTTACACCAAATGTCATATGAAATCATTTATTAATTTTAGTAGAATGGATTAGTAGCTATCCTTAAGGAAATGTACCTTTTTTAGGATCAATAATACTTAATGGATTATCTTAAGATCTGAGATATCAGGTTTGGTTGCCTTAGATTCATAATTCTAGGATATAGTATTAAGGCCATTATGTCTTATCGGCAAGTCTGCTATTTCCCGGGGTCCAAGATTAGACAACGAATTCTTATAGATTTTGCTAAAATAAATTGAAAATTAAGAATATAGTTTTTTGGTAAAAAAACAACGCGATAGTCACATCTAAGTTGCTATTTTCTCTTGAAAAATAAGTTGGGCAGGATCTGCCTAACGGCTTCACCTCCCTTAATCAAACCCCTAATTGGGATCACTTAAGTCAAACTGTCTGTTTTTATTATGTATTCTTACGGGTCTCATTTTTGAACAAAGATATTTCTTTTTATGAATGCAATCATATTTACTGCAGAGAATTTCCTTCTCCTCCCTCGACAATTCGAACGTTTATTCAGCCGAACTATTAATAATATATTAACTACCCGTAAATTCACAATGGAGTTATGGTTTCTAGGAATTTAACCTATCGCTATACTTCTATCATGGTTATAATTTTCAAATTTGAGAACATTAATTTATAAGAATAACAAATTACATAGTTTAAAATCATGTCGTCTCTACGATATGTTAGGATATGTACATTGTATCACAACTGCCTGCCGATATATGTTTTTCGTTGCGCAATTTTTATAGTTTTTATTTTTATCTCAGAAAATCTAAATTTTTTTCGGAAGAAAAAGTATTTTAGAGCACTTTTTGTAATATTTACTACTTGTATTGAAAATCTCGTCCAAATCGGACCAGCCGTTTTCAAGTTTGCCAAGAACAAACAAACAGACAGAGAAAACTATTCGAAATAAAAAGTAGCCTATAATGTAAGTTACAATATTTAATAACTTTTGTCAAAATAAATAAATTAGTAAATAAATACAACAAAAATTCAAATTACGCGCGCCAGGAAACCCAGTGGTTTTGCGACTAACTTCATTTTGTTATTTTTTGTCTCAAGATGCGCGCGCATCTTAAAATTTCACTCTCATCATTTTTTCATAACGCGCCTAAAGAAGTAAAACTTCAAAAAAAATTTTTTACTTTTCTCGAATTTTGCAGTAGATGTTAAACTATTTTGAGGTTAGTGATAAAAATGACGTCTGCATTTCATGCATATTCTTAGTTATCATAAAATTTGGGGTTCTGAAATGATTCAACCATCTTAGAATAATAATTTAGTAACACAAGATATGAATAAGATTAAGACATTTACTTTGAAAAGTAGCTACTTACTTTATTTCGCAATTTCTATGAAGCTTCGTTTTCATTACATGAATTGTTAACCAGAAAAATGATCCTGACAAATTTTATAAACGTCTGGCAGCTTCCTTTGGATATTATTTATTGATATAAATTAAAATGCTATTCTCTTAATTTTATTTTTAATAATTATATCTTTAAATATATATATATATATATATATATATATATATATATATACTAATCTTTTTAACAGAATGATGCATTGTAATTATAAATATTGACATAAATGAAATTTAAATTTTTTGACCTACACCATTCTGATTCTCACCAGCTCAAATATTGATTTTTGATTATAAAAAAACAAACTTAAAGCTAGAAAATCATCCTCTATCAAAAATCAAACTTTCATGAAAAAAACTCAGGCACTCAGGCAGACAAAAAGATTTTCCTTCCATTCAACACATTCAACCATTGTAATCCTTAAGAGACTGAACTCAAAAAAAAAAAAAATAAAATTCAAGTAGCCTCTAAAAAAATATCGTTCAACCGTTATTATTTGATATTTCCTCTTGACAAACAAAAAATAACACGAGTCCTTCAAAAAAAAAAAACCAATCTAAAAAAAGAAAAAAAAAACAAACACCAAAGAAAAACTGTTTATTTTTCCTCTATTTTGAGGCCAAGTATTTTTCTACCGAGTATTTCTTATGAAAAGAACCATAAAAATAGACCAGGGAAATGAATAATATTTGGGATAAGATAGCAAATAATCAGCGTTATTATTATTTTCACAAGGATATATTTGAAGAATAAAGGGGACGTTTACACTTAGGATATTTAGGTTGAGATATGAAAAAAAAAAAACTTTTGTTGAACAACTAGGTTACAGTCGATTTTTCCTTCATTCTTTTATGTTTCAAAAGGTATAAAACAACTAGAAAAATTTTTTTAAAATAATTTTAACAAGATAACCTATATTTAAAAAAGTATATCTTAAAATTCAGGTTAAAATATATCTAAGATATATTAGGGATGATTAAGTGACTTTTTGTCGCTCTATTATATTTATAGTATTACTTATGATTTAGTTATAGTATGATTAGTAAGACGTATTGAATATTTTAAATGCTTTTCTATAAGCATAACGTAAGGCTAATGAAAGCTAAATTTAATGTCGATTATTCGAAAATCAACAATCAAAGTTTTAAACGATATATTTTGACATTTCTAAGAGAGCCGTTTGTTAACTTCAACAAATGAGTAACTATGAGACATTATCAAAATGATCCGATTTGAACAACTTCGCTATTCTAATTACTACTTCTATTACTAAGATATCTTTAACAATATTTCATTAAAATTCGTTCCATAGTTTATGCTACAAAACATTATTTACCCCATAGTACCATCCACTATTTCAACATATGGTATTTTTTGGTATCCATTATCTTATAAACTATCATTACATGAAAAATTACGTTTATCAAGCATTAGGACAGAATTTTACATTTTTCAATCCTTTTTGAGACACCCCCATTTTGCACTCTTTTTGGAACACTTTCAATTTTTCGCCCCTTTTGGGACTCTCATTTTTTTTTCACTTCTTTTGAGACACCCTATCTTTCACTCCTTTCGGAACACTCTTATTTTTCAAATCGTTTCAGACACTCACTTTTTTCATCCCATTTGGGACACCCTCGATGAGTGAAAAATCTATGGAAGTTAACTGTAGTGTGAAAATGACTTTCTCCTCCAATTTCCCCTGGAGGACTACTGTGAAGGTTGCGCTGATAATCTAAAAGATGGTAAACCTTCCCGGTGGTCTGGACAATAATTTCTCCAAGTTTCATAGAAATCGGTTGAACAGTTTAGGAATGCATCATGGGCAGACATACATACATTTTTTTTTTTTTTTTATTTAAGATCGTATCAACTACTATGCTCGTTAGCGACCGTCGAATCCGAAAACCCAGAAAAAAATCTTTGGCTTTCATTGGGATTCGAAGCCATGATAGATAAATATAATCTTTGGATCTCATCACACGTTGAACATTTTCAAAACCCAGTGGCAAACCATTTAATTTACAATCAGCACAACTATAGCATTCGTTATTTTAATGTTAATGCTCTCCAGGTGTTCCACGGAATCGGAAAAATAATATGCCAAAAAATTGCTCCTAAATTTCTCCTTCAGAATCCGCTGTTGCTCCAAGTGGTGTATAGTTATTAGTTAATTAAAAATTAATTTTTCCAAAATTTGTAAATTCAAAAATAAAAATTGCCATATAATCCAAAATAATCACGGTTTTTAATTCGTTTTCAAAAAATTGTTTCTTAAATGCTCTTTCCGGATTCGCAATTGCTCCAGGTGTCTAGTTAACTAGTAGTTCCATTTTTAAACTATTCATGTTTATAAGATCCAACGGTAGTTGATGACGTCATAGTACAACAATACATGTATAAATAGTGAAAAATATGATCAATTATTTGTGAAATGAAAAGAGCTTTAAAAAAAAACTAATTAAAAATTATTTTGGGTTTTATAACGATTTTAATTCTTGAGATTGAAATTTTTAAAAACATTTAGTTATCAATTAACTATCAACTATATACCTGGAGCAATGGCGGATCCGGAAAGAGCATTTACGGAGCAATTAAAGAAAAAACCTAAAAAAATTGCCTTTTTTGTATTTTACAGCAATTTAAATTTTTAGTTAGCAAATTTTTTTAAAATTATTATTAATTAACATTTTTGGGTATAAAGTTTAGTGTAAAACTAATGTTTTTCGCTAATTTAATTCTTTCTGGTTAAAAAATATATGCGATAATAAAAGGGAGTGTTGAAATGTAATTTGATTATTGTAACGATTGTAACTTAGAAATGTATTTTGAATCTATATTTACAGTAAAATATAAAAAATGCTAAAAGAGAATTTAAAAAAAAAGCTACAAAAATATTTTAAAACTGCTAAACAAATAGAAAATAGAATTCAAAAAAATCTTTATTAATCTAATAGCTCGCTGAGCTGCTTTAAGTCTACACGCAAATATGAAATAGTCAGTAGGCAGTGTAAGGAAAAACATATTCTCTCCAGCCCATGCGCATTACATCGTTTGCCCCACTCGATCAAAGTGACGAAAAATCAACCGCTTAACGCGTTTTGCTTGTAACACTCAATCGCAATTGACCCACTGGTCAACTTCCTTCTACCGATTCACTTTCAACGCATCGCTCGACTCAACTGGACATTTTCGTTCAACAACATTCATTGGATCACCTCGTGCTCAACCAAATCACATATTCAACTCATTTGGTTCGTAAGAAACCTTTCAAACTCAATCTTACATATTTAACATAATCATGTGACGATACCACGCTGCTCATCGGAGGGTTTTCGGCCGGATTCTACGGTCGACCATGCCCTTCAAACTTGCAACACGTGGACATCATTCAAGGACTCAGCGGACTCATAAAATATTGGTTTACCTCATTTAATTCAATCATTATTTCTCATTTTAAATCAACGATGTTCATCGGTGAATTTGCGGCCAAATTTCAGTTCCTCATTAAACCATTCAAACCATTTTTTTAATAAACACAATGATTTTGCTGTTTTATTTTTTAATGATTTACCATTTTTTAGATCACCAAAATCGGAACCACTCAATCACTCACGAAACAATTTGATTATAATTAAATTTTTTATTTAATAACTAATTTGACTAATTATGGGTTATTTGTCTTGGTACATATATTAAAGATCAGGTATCTTTTATGAGCTTAAGTATGTATGCGTATTTCTGAATATATCTAAAATATAACTATATGATTATGTGTTCATCTACATTTTAGGATATATAAATTTTTTCATATGGGTAATAAAACCGAAAAATGTTTCTAATAATACCAATAACCAATTATAATTTTATTTATATTTGTAGATATGTCCCTACGGACGTATTCCGAAAATGTTTCCTAGGTAATAAAATTTATATCCTCATATATTTTAGGGTGAAATTTTTTTCCGTATGATAAATATTTATTATTTCATACCAATTAGATACCAAAATCTAATTTGATTGAATAAGTAGCCGAGTGAAAATATCAAGAGCAAAATTGATTTCAAATAGAAACCATTGCCGTGTTCACTGTTAGTAGACGTGTCAACGCCTACCCACTATCCTGATTTATTCCCCCCCCCCACGTTCGCGTAACTTCCCTTCTCATCAATATCCTTAAATTGAAAGATAAACTTTCGGAAATTGAATTGAATTCGACAAAATCATATTATTCAATGAGTTATTGAAATGGGGATTTTGTAGAAATTGGCAATGTGGAAATGCGGGGTTCGTGAAGAAGGTTGGGCATTGTGAAAAAGAGAAATGAGTGACCCTGAGTATATGGAGGGGGCGCGTTATTGTTAGCCTCCGAGTGGTGATAAAAGGGATGAAGCTGAAAAAAATTAGACCGCACACACAAAGGCAATGGGAATTGAGAAAATTGATTTGTTGGGTTAGGCGAACAATTTATTGGGGTTGCAAAGATGGTAAGAGCGTATCATGTTTTTTTCTTTCGTTTAACAAATTTTACATTTCAATGTTCAAGGGTTGTTATTCGTTTGACCAGGCTATTTTTCTAATTGATTAATTCGAGGTTAACGATAGAAAAGATAACATTTCAACAACACTTGAAAGTTTGTTTAAGACTAAAAACGTTTTTAACTTACCAATTAAGAATCAAACTGCAGATTTCTGAAAAGAAAAAAAAAACACTTTAATAACGTAGCAAAGAAGGGGTTATTAGTAGGAGAAAGGCTTTGGACCGTTTATGTCAAATGTAAATAAATTCAACCATTTCAGTAGAATTGATTAGTTCCAGAAATCTAATTCTGTATTATACTATGGCAACTAGAAATGGAATTCGAACATGCAGTGATACCTCTCGCAACTGCCCTGACGAAACGACGTTATATACCTTAAGTATCCCTTTAAGTATCCCTTTCCAATAATTTGGTTTAAGACTATCTGACTCCATTAACAGTGTTTTAGGGTAGTAGATGAAATCTCTGCGGCTCATGAAAAAAAAAAACAGTTTTGCCAAGGAGCTTTTCTGGATGGCAAGGATGGAAGATGTATATAACAAAAATGAAAGGAAAAATAAATTACGGTCGATCTGACATGGGAAAGTGGAAAAAAAGGAGGGGGTTAGGGTAGAAACGGTTTATTGTGATTTTCGACAAAACTACAAGTTCTATAGAAAAAAGTTAAATGGTAAAGTTGTAGATAATAAGTAGATCTAAAACTTCTGTTCTAACACTTTTTTCACATAACCTCAATATTTCTGTGAAAAATTCTAATTAGTTTTTACAAAATAAAATTTTTTACACGAAATTTGTTGAAAACTTATCTTTTAATACGCTGTATTTTTTTTTTTTTAAATATTAATTTTTTCTCCTTATAATGACTTAATATCAAAAAAGCACCCTAATTTTGTGAGCTCATAGTTTGTTTAAACCTCTACTTTCTGATGGTGCAAAAAATGTATACATTACAATGTTAAATGTTCTCAGAAAATGTTATATAATTCAGCCGTTTTTGAGAAAATTCAATCGGAAAATTTTCGATAATGTTCAAACGTTCATATACAGTCTGTATTGAACCCAAAATAAAGTAGCTCGTAGCGTAGTTGGCAAAGTCTCCGTTTCGCAAGCTTTGTATCACTGGTTCGAATCCCAGTGCTTGATTTTTTTTTCTCCATTTCTACGGTGACTGCTACGCGATTACGTTAATATTTTTGCAAATGAATAAAAAATTTTCAATCTTGATGTTATAAAAAGAAGCGAGCAGGTTTATTTATTTATTCTGATGAAAAATGATTACACTATTTAGAAAAACGGAAAAGAAAATTTTTCGATTGATTTTTCTCGAAAACGGCTGAATAGTGGATCCTATTTCTTTCACCTGTGACACCCCTAGGTGCACCCTACATATATGCCAATAATAAGATTGAAGATTTTTACTACTTGAATACCTAGATAATAAAAACGTTCCATCTCTCCTGCGCGAGAGAACAAAAAACGGAATCATTTTTCCCAACTAAGATTTTTATCAAATCTAAAAAATTTAAGGTGTTTTGTTGAATACTCTTTATTGCCTACATTTTCATATATTTAATACAAAAAATAAATGCCATTTACATTGTAATTTTCCCCCCAAAAAACAGAGTAATAACATTGTTTGTCCAGGGTAAACTTGAAAACAGCTGAGGCGATTTCAATGGAATTTTCACAAAAAGTTATTAAATATTGTAACTTACATTATAGGCTACTTTTTATTTCGAATAGTTTTCCCTGTCTGTTTGTTTGTTCTTGACAAACTTGAAAACGGCTGGTCCGATTTGGACGAGATTTTCACTACAAGTAGTAAATATTACAGAAAGTGCTTTAAAATACTTTTTATTCCGCAAAAATGTTGATTTTCTGAGAAAAAAAAATAAAAACTATAAAAACTGCGCAACGAAAAACATACATCGGCAGGCAGTTGTGATACAATGTTCATATACTAACATATCGTAGAGATGACATGATTTTTAACTATGTAATTTGTAATTCTTATAAATTAATGTTCACAAATTTGAAAATTATAACCATGATAGAAGTATAGTGATAGGTTAAATTCCTAGAAACCATAAATCCATTGTGAATTTACGGGTAGTTAATATATTATTAATAGTTCGGCTGAGTAAATGTTCGAATTGTCGAGGGAGGAAAAGGAAATCCTCTGCAGTAAATATGATTTCATTCATAAAAAGAAATATCTTAGTTCAAAAATGACACCCGTAAGAATAAATAACCAAAACAGACAGTTCAACTTAAGTGATCCCGATTAGGAGTTTGAGGATTTCTGAGTAAAAAAATAAAAATTCTAAAAACGGCGCAACGAAAACATACATCGGCAGGCAGCTGTGATACAATGTACATACAATACCATATCATATCGTAGAGATGACATGATTTTAAACTATGTAATTTGTTATTCTTATAAATTAATGTTCGCAAATTTGAAAATTATAACCATTAGTATAGAAGTATAGTGGTAGGTTAAATTCCTAGAAACCGTAACTCCATTGTGAATTTACGGGTAGTTCATATCAGGGGCGGATTTAGGATGTAGCTTGGTGGGGGGTCACTATTGAGGGGTGTTGGAATCCTTCCTAACGCGGGGAGTCCGGGGGTCTTCCTTCGAAAAATTTTTTAAAATATATTTTGTATTTATTTATTTAGCAGACAACTTGTTTGGTATAAAGAATCTAGATTCTAGCCCATTAGCCATAAGGAAAGTGCCCCAGGCGGTTTTTGAAAAATGCTTCCGTGTGCTGATTCCTCTCTATGAAAAACTTATTGTCGCGCAATTTTAACCCGCTACCCCCACTTGTATTGGAGTTACGGGGGAAACTACCCCAGACGTTAAAATTTTTTATCAAGAAAACTATTGAAGATTTGATTTGATCTATAGTCGAATTCCAACACTATATCGACAATTAGGTATACAAGAAGAATCATATAGCGACTAAGCAAAGGTTATATTCAATTTCTAAATTACTATTATTTCCAATAAATTATGATTCTAATTATTTTTAGTCATAACAAACAAAAATATTACTTGATTCAAATAATAATACTAACAATATTAGAGTATATATGTAAGTAATATAAGATCCAAAATAATTACAAGTAGGTATTATTTAGCAAACTTAAGTTGTATTTATTATTAGTATAAAGAATGGATAAAAGATCCCAGCAATATATTGTTAATAGGCCTATTTAAAAATTTCAAAAATTAATTTCTGTCTCAGGATCTTTTTTCTTGACGAAAACCTTATTATGGCATATATATTCAAGCCATTAAGCAATAAATGCATTTACGAAATGCATCGACGCATGGCTGCTTATTACAAACCTGTCCCTGGATGACCTCATTTTGATGGTGAGCGACAACTAATTTCTTAAAACGACTTTTTTTAAATGAAAAATAGATAATAAATGCACTTATCACATTTTTAAAAAAAGGTGTCACTTTAAGGGTTGATGTAAAAAACCACCCTCAAAAAATAAAAATAATAATGTTCATCATTTATAGATTTACAAAAATTTTGAAAAAAATATATATTATGCGTTTTATCAATATCTACGTACAATTTTAGTTTCATAAAAAAATCTTCAATAGTTTTCTTGATAAACAATTTTAACGTCTGGGGTAGTTTCCCCCGTAACTCCAATACAAGTGGGGGTAGCGGGTTGAAATTGCGCGACAATAAGTTTTTCATGGAGAAGAATCAGCACACGGAAGCATTTTTCAAAAACCGCCTGGGGCACTTTTCTTATGGCTATTGGGCTAGAGCCTTTGGTCGAAATCGGTGACCCGCACGTTCTAAGGTCCCCTTGTAAGCCAAACTCCTAATCGGGAACTTGATGCTTTGTTTATTAATTTCTACGGGTATCATTTTTGGAACCTAGATATTTATTATTTTGATTGATGATTAAATGTTTTGATGCATTCTCATTTGAAACCTGTTAAGATTCATTGTAAAATAATAAAATTATAACCTAATTAAAACCGAAGAGAATTTTGATTTTAGTCTTTCTCGTGCGTATTTCTCAAAAAGAGAGCTTTACATTGGATCAATAAAGCATACAACTGCTGGTGGCTGAGAGCACTGGTAGGAGGCCAAATATTTAAGTCGTAGGATGAGACTCAAAGCTATTAAAACAAATTCAAACATATTTTATTAAACAAGTCAATCGTAAAAAATACTTCTTACAGCATCTTAAGCCTTTTAAGCTTCACATCTGTGCATCATCAATAATTTTTTTTACTTTTTTTATTACTAATTTTATTAGATTTATTGAAGTCTATAGAAGTCTATTAAAATCTATTGAAATCTATTGAAGTCTGTATTGAAATCTATAGAATCTATAGAAGTCTATGAAATTTGTGGCGACGACATACATGCATAGTCCGCACATTACACATAGCGATCGGTAAGTGTAGAAAAAGCTTAAAAATAAACCAAGAAAAATCAAAAAATTAGTTTGAAAAAAATTTTTGTGGTAATCGTATAAGGCCAGTTAAATGGTTTTTGTGGTTAATGAAAAACTTTCTTAATGTTCATGTGAATTATCGGCGCGGAAAAATTATGTGAGTGGAAAAATAAAACATAAGGAAAACCTTATCTATAGTTTTCCACATCACATAAAACCACTTAATGGGTTAGAAACCTTTTTATTTTTATTATTATCATCATCATAACGTGTCGCCTCGTATAATTCAACCCTTTCACGTTTCCCCGTTAAAAACAGCATCCCTCTATTAAATTAATGTGTTAACCTTTTGAATTTTTTCATTGTAAAATTTAATTACTTTTGACAATGATTCAATTAAACCGAACCTTTGCATGTGATATTTGTTTAAGTTTTTATTTGGGCTTTAAATTGTTTCATCCCATCAACAAGTAAATCATTAAGCTCTTTTTTCAATTTTTTTTTTATACCCAAATCCGATTATACTTGTTATAAAACATTTACATAACATTTTTCTAATGAAAATAGAAGTTCCAAAACTTGTTTATCATTGTGAAAAATGGACTGGAAATTCATTAAAAAGTGATTATAAAACCAAATTAAAATACATTTGTAATGATAAAAACTAGTAAAAAATTACTGACATATATATTAACTAATAATGACTATCAATAGAGGGCTCTGCTATTCGATAATTACAGATTAATTCGCTCGTAATTGGATGATAAAATTTTACACGTGTTCACGGTGTGTATGTTGTATATTTGTAATAACACCCGCCCGTTTTAAGTCCCATCCCTAACAGAAATACGATATTCGGAGGGTGCATTTACGGTATATGGTAGCATGGACTAATTGAGCAAATTGTGCCACGACTCTATGTGCAATCGGTAACTGACTACATGTTTGTGGAAAAATTCACCTTGGTCTTTTTTTTTTTCATGAATATGGGTTGTCGATGGACAATAATTGGCTCTAAAATTTAACTATCTAATGTATCGATTATATCAAAGTATTAGGTAGGGGACAATTGGGTAATTTGAAATAGTTGAATTTTAATTACTTCTTCTTTCGTGAAAATGTTCATAAATGTTAAAATATTTTATGACAGAAATAACGAAAAAAAATTACACCGTGGTATACAATTGAAGATCTTCAATGCGCAAAACAAAATGTTAGATTTGGACGACTTTCTTAAAGCAAAGCAGCAACAAAATACGGAGTTTCCAAATCTACATTATTCCGACAAGTGCATCAAGAAGAATTTAAGAAATCAAAAAAAGGTCGACATCTTCTCTTCAATCAAAGTTACGAAAATCGCTTGGAAAGACAAATCCTCGATTGTTGCGAGTCTTTTAACGGCTTAACACCCAAATCACTACGAAAGATTGCCTTTATATTTGCTAAAGCTAACATTTCATTCATGTCTCGACCATCCCTCCATCAGTCTACGAACTTCAAAAGCAACGTCACTTAATCGAATTCAAGCGTCCAATGCCACAGAAATTAAACTATTTTTCGACCAACACAAATACAATTTTCCTAGTCATCGTATCTTCAACATCAATATAACCGGTATAAATACCGTTCAGAAATTTTTGACTTCAAACGGTTTGAAGCAAGCAGCAAAAGCGAGAAGCGCTGAACGCGGTATCACCACTACCGTTGTTTGTGCGATAAGTGCAAACGGTATATATGTACCTCCAATGTTTGTCTTCAAAAGAAGGCGCATGAGTGAAATGTTGCTGAACGGCGCTAATAACGATATGATTGCAACAGTTTCTGATTTTGGTTGAATAAATGAGTCCATATTCGTGGACAATCTACAACAACGAAGAAGTAAAACACTAAATTCGAAGCCACCGTCAGTCAAAAATACAGCGGTCGTTAGAAATTTGCAAACAGTGTTCGAGGAAATTGACAACGTGGACTATTATTGCATATTCTGCACGAAAAAATATGAATTACCCCTTAAAGAAGACTGGATTATGTGTACCAAATGTAAAAAATGGGCCCATGACGCATGCACGAACGGTCAATCCACGTCTAATAATTACGTCTGCGATTTTTGTGAATAAAATCATCAATCAAAGTGTATCAAATGTACCATTACTCAAATAAGTTTTTATTTCTTCCATGGATTAATTTCAATTACCCCCACATGCTATCGGATAATAAAAAAGGGCATTTTTTTATTTTTTTTAATATTTTCTTATTTGATAACAGATTTTTACTTTCTTTTACACGGAAAAATATGAATCACCCCCTAAAGAAGACTGGATTATGTGTACCAAATGTAAGAAATGGGCCCATGACGAATGCACGAACGGTCAAGCACGTCTAATAATTACGTCTGCGATTTGTGTGAATAACGTCAACGTGTATCAAATGTACCATTACTCAAATGAGTTTCTATTTCCTCCATGGATTAATTTCAATTACCCCCACACGCTGTCGGATAATAAAAAAGGGCATTTTTTTATTTTTGTTATTATTTTGTTATTTGATAACAGATTTTAACTTTCTTTTAACCAACTTAAATTTTTGAATTCGAGCTTTCATCGGAAATACATATTTTTGGGTTCCCTTAGTCCGAACAAGTGGTTCTATGACAGCCATATATGACTCAACTTGGAATTTTGCCTTCATATTACATCTAGTTGTGCCGCGAAGCTTTCGGTTGAAATCGCTTAACCGAAAGCCCCACTTTAACCAAAGAGTATTTGAGTTTTTCCATTTTTTTCGAAAACGGCTCTAACGATTTTCGTTAAATTTGGTACAGTTCTTAGACTCATCAATGCCTACAACTATAATTTGAAACTTTTTTCTGGGAAAATTTAAATAAGGACGGTTCTGGGGTTAAGGAAAGAAGTTTGTATATAAATAGAGGCTGTACGCATATAGTTCTGGATATAACGTAATCAAGTGCTTATATGTAGCTCTTTTAACCAACAGCGAGTTTCATATAATGAGAAAGTAAAAGAAAGTACTGTGACGCCTCGCAGCAGTTTTATTAATTAAGAAAATTTTAAGCTACGTGTTCTTAAATACCCCACTTTCCCCTAACTGATAGGGTTTGTCAGATGATCCAAACAATTTGTACTTATTAATTGGTGAAATTTTAAAACGAGTTTAGTTGTACAGGGATAATTTGGTTGGGAGCCAAATGAAAGGGGTTTGAATAAAATTTTATTGATTTTTTTTTTTTTGAAAATATAGCACTAAATTTGTGGAACTATGTTTTACGTTAGTTAAATTTAAGTTGACGGAATCCTTTTTTACCGACAATTTTAAAAATTTGGTTATGTGTATGTTCTTTTTTTTTTTGTAAATAATCGTTTAGTCAACAATAAAGAACTCAGTTGTTCAGAAGCACGTGTTAATATTACTTCTCACAATTTTTAACCTATAAGTAAAGCCTTTGATGAAAATCAATTAAATTCAAAATGAGAAGGTAACTATGGAATAAAACGTAAAAGTGTGTAAGCAAACAAAAAAAAAAAAAAAAAAAAACAAAAAAAAATGTAACAAAGTATTTGAAACAATAAGATTCAAAACTTAAATAATTAGGTAATTGATTTTTTTTTTTTAATTTTAGTCAAATGTTTTTACCACCTTCTTTTATTCCTGTGATCCCTCGGTATTTCGTTTTTAATTCGTAAATCCTTTTTTTTTCCCGACAAACACCTCAGATTTTTTTTCTATAAATATTTATTTACGTTTGTCAACGGAATTTTGTTGATATTTGTCCTGGCAAACACCTAATTTTATCCGAATAGATAAACAATCCGATCCTGTCCAGGACAAATCTCGAGAAAAAAGGATGAAGGTGGGAAAAGTCATGAAAATCTCGACAAGAAATCGTAATAAAACCAAACAACTTATTCGATCCTGTCACAAGTGCGAGCCCGTATAAATAAGAGACGGAATTTATCGTCGTGCCATAGTTTCCGTTTGTATTTGCTTTTTCTATAGTTTTTCCAAGTGGAAATGGATGATAGACTAAAATTTCGCTCGCAAAAATTTCAAATCTCTCCATATAAGACCATCATCAGTCATATTTGACGAAGAGATTCATCCCGAATGAGACGAACAAAACAAAAAAAAAAAAAAAAGGGAACGATTTGAGGACAACGTTCGTGTTTGGGGAAATTACGTGAATTTTATATTTTTAGGTCAAGAATGATATCGAGCCACGTAAAAAACTGCCATCGCTAGCGTTTTGCTGAAATTTGAAATGAAATTTATCACTGTCACAACATTTAGCTTGAATTTGCCAAATCTCCAAAGCGAAAAAGGTTGAAAGATTTTACAAAAATAAATATTATAAAAAAATGAAAAACCGATTTCAAAATATATTAAAATTCTTAAACAAAAAATGCACTAAAAAGTAACAAAACAATGGCGTATCCTTGCAGTATCTACAACTTACAAATTATTAGGATGATACAATGTACAACTATTGTTATTTTTGGAGTTGGTGTCAGCCAAGGAAATACGACTATATTGGTACTTAGCAAAAAAAGGAAATACCTTATGAAAATTATTTTTCAAATAAACTTTTAGCGACCTTTAAACTACAAAATACCAAAACCAACTAAACCTTTTTAAAATTTTTACAAATAACTATTAATATTTATTTAATTGACTGACACCAACTCCAAAAATAACAATAGTTGAACATTGTATCATCCTAATAATTTGTAAGTTGTAGATACTGCAAGGATACGCCATTGTTTTGTTACTTTTTAGTGCATTTTTTGTTTAAGATTTTTTATTTATTTTGAAGTCGGTTTTTCATTTTTTTATAATATTTATTTGTTTCTCGCGTTTTAGTAATCTGTAGTTTGATAACTGATTTTATTTTCTTGAAAATGGTTAAACCTTCTAAACGCTCATATGAGGCAGCGCCGTTTAAAATTAAAAGTTACTACATCATCCCTTTTTGCTCTTAAGGGTTGAAAGTTTTTGCTTTTAAATGTAATAACAAAACTAAGTGGATTATTCTTTCCAACAGAAAAAAAATTATCAAAATTCGGTTAAATGTCACTATTTCATCCCCTATTTTCATCCTTAAGGGGTGGATTTTTTTCCTCAAATTGAAATGTGAACAATTTAAAGGTACGTTGTACGTAATAGAAATAAAATTATCAAAATCGGGTTAGCCAGAAAAAAATTATAATATTATTTCATCTCTAAATTTACACCCCTTATGAGTGGAGTTTTTTTTTTTTTAATGGATAAGAGATTAATTTAAGGTTGTGTTCTACAAATAAAAAAAGAATTATCAAAATCGAGCTATCCAGTAAGAAGTTAATATTTCATCCCTTAGTTTTCAACCCCTTAGAAGTTGAAGATTTCCCTCAAATTAAAACTGGACCCCACGAAAAGCACCAGCTTTCAAATAAAAAAAGAATTATCAAAATCGAGCTATCCAATAAGAAGTTAATATTTCATCCCTTAGTTTTCAACCCTTTAGAAGTGAAAGATGTTCCTCAAATTAAAATGAGAACACACGAAAAGCACTGGCTTTCAAATAAAAAAATAATTTTCAAAATCGAGCCATTCAATAAAAAGTTAGTATTTCATCCCTTAGTTTTCAACCCTTTAGAAGTGAACGATTTCCTTCAAACTAAAATGGGACCATTCGGGAAGCATCAGCTTTCAAATAAAAAAAGAATCATCAAAATCGCTTCACCCAGTCGGAAATGCTGAGGTAACAAACATTAAAAAAAAAAAAAATACAGTCGAATTGAGAACCTCTTTTTTTTAAGTCGGTTAAAAAGGAATAAAATAGGTAGGTATATATGAAAAATGACAATTTATTGTTGTCTTCTATATTTCAAAAAATGTAAAAATGATTTGATTTGGACTTTTTTATTCTTAATCATTTTTTAGATGTTTCTTGGTATCTTAACCAACGTGAACGTTCATCTTAGAACGTTCACGAAAAAAATTATTTAAAACTTTATTGAGATTTTTACATTGGAAAATAATTATGAATAGAAACCAATTCATGCTGTGACTGGGAAAAAAATTTTCACGTATTAAATATTTAAGTAGGTACGTAGTTTTTTTTTTGGGGGGGGGGTTTAAGTCGCTTTAACATCTTAGGTCATATCACGTCTGTCTTACACACAGAAAATTTGTGTAGGTCTATGTAAGTCTATGTATGTAAGTATTTATCTAGGAATTCGACGGAGATCGAACCCAGTACCAATGACGCTTTTCCTTTTATTATAAAGTTTAAAAACATTTTGATCTCTTCGGTCTACATCGATTTGGTCCTCAATCTTTAAGAGAGAGAGAGAGTTTTCAATCAAGTCTTAAGTGTCAATTAATTTTGATTTTAGTAAAATAATTCAGTTTAGTAAAATTTAATCAGAAATTTAGCTTATCTTCAAACCTTTTCTCTCGAAATAATTACCTCGACTCATTTTTCCAGAGCCTTCCTTAACAATCAACATAATATATCCCAATTATAATGGAATCATAGACCAGGGTAAATAATTTTTCACCAGAAAAAAATTAAAGTAGGATGAAACCCATTAGAAAAGGAAGAGAATATAACAAAAATTAAAGGAAAAATAAATTACCGTCGATCTGTAGAGGGGAAGTAAAAAAAAAGGAGGAGAGGTTAAAGTTAGAAACGGTTTAACTAGATTTTCGACAAAACTACAAGTCCAATAGAAAAAAGTTAAATGGCAAAGTTGTAGATAATAATTAGATCTTTGTGCTAACACTTTTTTCACATAACCTCAAAATTTATGTGAAAAATTCCAACAACCAAGGTTTTAGTATTTATTTCTATCTTTTACAAAAAAAAAAAAAAAATACATTAAATTTTGTAAGAATTTACCTCTTAATGTCCCAAGCACATTGTATTTTTTTTTTAAATATTAAGTTTTCCATCTTATGATCTTAATGACTTAATATTGAAAAAACACCCTCATTTCCAATCGAAAATTCTCACGTCAAATAATCTGATTTTTGTAAAAAATCTGTGAGCTTTTTGTACGTTGAAACCTCTACTTTCTGGAGGCGCAAAAAAAATAACACATTACAATGTTAAATGTTCTCAGAAAATTCAATAAGTAAAGTGTACATTTTAATAAATTGCTTCAAGTTGTATTTGTACAATTGGATTTTGTACAATTTTGAGCAATTTATTAAAATTATACACTTTAATTATTGTATTTTCTGCGAACATTTAACATTATAATGAATAATTTTTTGCACCATCAGAAAGTAGAGGTTTTCAACAAACAAAAAGCTCACCGATTTTTTACAAAAATCAGATGTTTTGACGTGAGAATTTTCGATTGAAAATTATAGTGCTTTTTCGACATTAAGTCATTATAAGGTAAAAAAATTTATATTTTAAATTAAAAAAATTCAGGGTGTTTGGGACGTTAAAAGGAAACTTTTCACCAAATTTCGTGTAAAAATTTCTTTTTTGTAAAAGGTACTAGGTAATTTGAATTTTTCACATAAATTTTAAGATTATGTGAAAAAAGTGTTAGCACAAAAGTTGTAGATGTTTTTATTACCTACAACTTTGCTATTTAATTTTTTCCATAGGACTTGTAGTTTTGTCGGAAATCGAGATAAACCGTTTCTACCCTTAAAAACACCCCCCTTTTCCACTTCCCAACTTCAGATCGACCGTAATTTATTTTTCCTTTCATTTTTGTTATATTTTCTTCCTTTTTTAATGGGTTTCATCCGACTATAATTTCAATTAATTTATATATATAATAACTTTAATTATTGCATTTTCTGAGAACAGTTAACATTGTAATGTATAATTTTTATGTATTAATTTTTCCACCATCAGAAAGTAGAGGTTTCAACGAACAAAAAGCTCACAGATTTTTTACAAAAATCAGAATATTTGACGTGAGAATTTTCGATTGGAAATGAGGGTGTTTTTTCAATATTAAGTCATTATAAGATGGAAAACTTAATATTTAAAATAAAAAAAAAATACAATGTGTTTGGGACATTAAAAGGTAAATTCTTACAAAATTTAATGTATTTTTTTTTTATAAATTTTCGTATAAATGTTTTGCATCATCAGAAACTAGAGGTTTCAACGTTTTAAAGCTCAACGACTTTTTAAAAAAATAGATATTTTTAAGTGAGAATTTTCGACTGAAAATTAAGGTGCTTCTTCAATATTAAGTCAAAATAAGGTGAAAAAACAAATTTTTTAAATAAAAAAAATAACAGTATGTTTGGCACATTTATATGTAAGTTTTTGGCAAATTTTTTGAAAATGTTTTTTTTTTGTAAAAGAAAAATAAAAAACCAAAAACTTGGTTATTGGAATTTTTCACATAAATTTTAAGGTTATGTGAAAAATTGTTAGCACAAAAGTTGTAGATCTTCTTATTATCTACAACTTTGCCTTTTAACTTTTTTCCATAGGACTTGTAGTTTTGTCTAAAATCGAGATAAACCGTTTCTATCCCTACCCCCCTTTTTTTTTCCTCTTCCCCACCTCAGATCGACAGTAATTTATTTTTCCTTTAATTTTTCTTATATTCTCATTCTTTTCCAATGGGTTTCATCCTACAATAATTTTTTTCACTTTTTACCATTTTCAAGAGCTAAAAGCACTGGTCTATCACTCTAAAAAATCGGCTGCGAGGCGTCACAGTAGTTTCATTTACTTTCATTTATGAAACCCCCTTTTGGTTGAAAGAACTATAAGCATTTTATAAATATATAAACAGAACTATATGCATACAGCCTATATGTATGTACGAATTACCAAGCTTCAACTCAGAACCGTCCTTATTTGAATTTTCCCAGGAAAAAGTTTCAAATAAAAATTGTAGGTATCAATGAGTCTAAGAACTATAGAAAGTTGAACGAAAATCGTTAGAGCCGTTTTCGAAAAAAAATGAAAGAACTCAATTGCCTCAACTACCCTACTCTGACCGTGGAGCATCTGCTGTTTGGCAACCCCAAGCTTAGCAAAGACCGAATCAAATCCTGTTAACCCCAAGAGACTGACCCGAAAAGTTAACTATATTTATTGCTTAAATTGTGAGTGGGAAAACAACGTGGCCACACGGTGTGTCACACTTTTTATGATGTTTAAAAACTATTATTTGGATTTAAACGTTAAGAAAAAAGTGTGGCACACCATATGGTCACACTTTTCGATCTTGTGAAATATCAAGAAAATTCAATAAAAAAAAAAAATTTAAAAATGCTACAAAATGACGTCACACAAAGGAAATTGGAGTAATGCAAATCTTAGTCTATGAAAAATTAAAATCTTCTTCTTTCTTATCTTCCATATAATTTTCGACGTATACAAACTCTTTGTGGAGTCCTTCGCAATTTTTTTAAAGTCTAATAAGCGATCGCATATCTTAAACGTTGAGAGCCACTGATCTACAGGACAAAATCATTAAATTTTAATCTCAAACCATTTATAAATGGAACTTAAAGAATGCGAAGCATTCCAAATAATTTGCTTGAATCAAAAGCGTATATTTATTTATTATTTTAAATAATCAGAATTTTATTTAAATGTTATTATAAAATCAATGAATAACACATTCACCCCGCGTTCCTTTCCACACCCTTCGTACTTTATTAAGCGTCTAATATTCCAACGAAATTTCCCTTTAATTGAATAAAATTTTAATTATAATCGTGTAATTAAAAACAATCACGAAACAGCAGCTGAACAACACACCACCGTATTGACTTGAAAACCCCCTTCATCCCTCCCCAGTATATATATATATATTAAAACAACATTGGTAAATTTCGCTTTGCTTAAATTATTTCGAGTCTTTATTAAGGATTGATTTTTAATCGGATCAAATCGAAAGCCATGGTGAAAATATTTAATTAATATACGATTGAAATTTTTTAAGGGTTGGTATAGCCTCTGATAGAGCGTCCCATTGTGAGAATGACGATGCCGAAAATCCATTTAACAAAGCCTCTTCGTGTTTGTTGTGTTTTATGAAATGTTCATCCCGGGGATTTTAAGGGTTTCACTTTCAAAACTTGACCGTCTATATTATATTATGCGTGTTGTAATAAACTATTCAGGATAGAATTCATTGAGAGAATGGGAATATGAGGGATAGCGTATGAAAAGAGAAATTTCTCGGAAAATAGTTTTGTGGAAAAATTCTCTAGTAACAACAATAATGTGCTTTTTTTTTTTTGAAAGATAAGCTTTTTTTGAGGCTTTCACCCAATTATCAAGGCATTAGAGTCGAAGCTGTTTAAAAGCACAAAAAATTGTTTCTGTCGCTTTATCTAATTTGATTTTTGGGGCTTTTACGAGAGTGCGTTAGTTGGCGATGGCATTACGAAAACAATCGTTTGAAACGACGCAATTGAAGGCGTTAGCGTCTCGGGCGTCCGTAGAGACATTGACTGGAGAAAATTACCGAAAATCAAGTCGAGAAAAACGATTTTCATATCCATGGTGCGACAAAATAACTCATATAAAAATGAATAAATAAAATAGGCCAGTGCCGATAATTTTTGAAAACAAAAAAAAATTATAGTAGGATGAAACCCATTGAAAAAGGAAGAGAACATAACAAAATTGAAAGGAAAATAAATTACGGTCGATCTGTGGTGGGGAAGTAGAAAAGGGGGGTGTTTTTACGGGTATAAACAGTTTATCTCGATTTCCGAAAAAACTACAAGTCCTATGAAAAAAAAGTTAAATGGCAAAGTTGTAGGTAATAAAAACATCTACAACTTTTGCGATAACACTTTTTTCACATAACCTAAAAATTTATGTGAAAAACTAAAATTACCAAGTTTTTGGTTTTTAGTTTTTATCTTTTACAAAAAAAAAAAAAAAAAAATACACGAAATTTGGTGAAAACTTACCTTTTAATGTCCCAAACACACTGCAATTTTTTTTATTTAAAATATTAATTTTTTCACCTTATAATGACTTAATATCGAAAAAGCAGCCTAATTTTCAATCGAAAATTCTCACGTCAAAACATATGATTTTTTTAAAAAATCGGTGAGCTTTTTGTTCGTTGAAACCTCTACTTTCTGATGATGTAAAAATATATACATTACAATGTTAAATGTAACATGCAATAATTAAGGTGTACATTTTTATAAATGGCTCAAAATTGTATTTTGTACAATTTTGAGCAATTTATTAAAATTTAGACTTCAATTATTGCATTTTCGGAGAACCTTTAACATTTTAATGTATATATTTTTTGCACCATCAAAAAGTAGAAGTTTCAACGAACAAAAAGCTCACCGAGTTTTTTAAAAAATAAGATGTTTTTACGTTAGAATTTTCTATTAAAAATTAGGGTGATTTTCGATATTAAGTCATTAGAAGATGAAGAAATTAATATTTTAAATTAAAAAAAATACAATGTGTTTGAGACATTAAAAAGTAAGTATTCAAATTTTGTGTATTTTTTTTTTTTTTTTTTTTTGTAAAAGTTAACAATTAAAAACTAAATGCTTGGTTACTGGCATATTTCACATAAATTTTGAGGTTATGTGTTAGTACAAAAGTTGTAGATCTTCTTATAACCTACAACTTTGCCTTACGACTTTTTTTTAAAAATCAGATGTTTTGACGTGAGGATTTACGATTGAAAATTTGGGTGCTTTTTCAATATTAAGTCATTGTAAGCTGAAAAAATTAATATTTTAATTAAAAAAAATGACAGCGTGTTTGGGACATTAAAAGGTAAATTTTTACAAAATTTCATGAAAAAAAAAATGTTATGGTAAAAGATAAAAATTAATAGCCAAAAACTTGGTAATTTGAATTTTTCACATAAATTTTGAGGTTATGTGAAAAAAGTGTTAGTACAAAAAGTGTAGATCTTCTTATTATCTACAACTTTGCTATTTAACTTTTTTCCATAGGACTTGTAGTTTTGTCGAAAATCGAGATAAACCGTTTCTACCCTTAATAACACCCCCCTTTTCCACTTCCCCACCTCAGATTGACCGTAATTTATTTTTCCTTTAATTTTTGTTATATTCTCTTCATCTATTTTTCACTCAAGCGTGGTTGATTTTGTTCTTACCAATTTTTTATCAGAATATAAATACTAACATTTCTTTTAAACCTGAGAACATCGAAAGGTGTGACCATACGGTGTGTCACACTTTTTTTTCTACGTTTTAATCGACCGATATATTCTTTGAAATCAATGGTCTTAATTTATGCACAAGAGTTATTTAATCTTATAAAAACTGAAAAAAAAAATGTGACCCACCGTGTGGTCACGTTATTGCCTTGTCGGAATTTAAGTGAAAATAATATTCTTTAATATTAATTCAGGCAATCGAGGTATATTAAGAAAATATTTTCAGACAAAAATTGGAATAATTTATGTGACACACCGTGTGGTCACGATGTCTTTTAACGGAAATTTAATTTGAAAATTGATTTTACTTTTTTCTTCGTACCAATTATTTATAAAATTATTATAATAATAAATAAAATAAATTATAAAATTTCCTTAAACGTTAGAACATCGAAAGGCGTGACCACACGGTGTGTCACACTATTTTCTCTACGTTTTAATGGATTAACATATTTTTTGGAAATCATAGGTATCAATTTATTCACCAGAGTTGTTTAATTTTGAAAAAAATGAAAATAACATGTGACCCACCGTGTGGTCACGTTCTTACTTTATCTAAATTTAAGTAAAAATATGTAATTTTGATTCTCGGGCATCTTAGATGCCCATGGATACAAGGGGACATCTCAGATGCCTATGGATGACAATAATAACAATTGTTTTTATTAGAAAATTTACAATATTAGAATTACAAGACTTTTGAATCGATTTCTTTATTTTTAAGGTAATTTTATATTTTAATTTATTTAAAAGTAATTGTAAATTAATATTTAACTAAATAAAAACTTTATTTTTAAGAAACTCGACCAAAATCAATAAGAAAATTAATTTAACCACATAAAAATATATTTATACTGTGGCGACTAGAAATGGAATTCGAATATGCAGTGATACCTCTCGCAACTGTTCCGACGAAACCACGTTATATACCTTAAGCGATTCAATTGACTCAAAAGGAAAAGACTACAGGATTGCCTTACTTTTAATTAAATAGTGATAAGACATAGTTTTTAAATACAATTAGTGATATAACTAAATAACTGAACGGTGCGGGATTGTTAGTGAACAATTGCCGAACATAAAAGACAAATGAACTAGATACTATATAGTATATATTTTTAACAAAAGAACGCAACTAAAAGTCATTTAGTGACGTAAAGTGGAAATAATTTTTAAAAAAATGGTTGCGTGTACTTATGTCCGCGCGTGAGAAGTTATACTTCTTTGGTACCATTAAAAATTAGTTTTTATTAATTTTATTCAAATAATCAATTTTAAAAAACTGTAATTTAATATTTAATAATAATAATATATATATAAATTTAAAGATATAATTATTAAAAATAAAATTTAGAGAATAATATTTTAATTTGTATCAATAAATGATATCCAAAGAAAGCTGCAAGACCTTTATAAAATTTGTCAGGATCATTTTTCTGGTTAACAATTCATGCATGTTATGAAAACGAAGCTTCATAGAAATTGCGAAATAAAGTAAGTAGCTACATGTCAAAGTAAATGTCTTAATCTTATTCTTATCTTGTCTTACTAAATTGTTATTCTAAGATAGTTGAATCATTTCAAAATTCCAAATTTTGTGATAACTAAGAATATGCATGGAATGCAGACGTAATTTTCATCATTAAATTTCAAATAGTATAACAGCTACTGCAAAATTTGAGAAAAGTAATAACTAATTTATTAATAATATATAAATTAGAAAATAAATACAACAAAAATTCAAATTACGCGCGCCAGGACACCCCGTGGGTTTGCGACTAACTTCATTTTGTTAATTTTTGGCTGAAAATGCGTGCGCATCTTAAAATTTCACTCTCATCATTTTTTTCATAACGCGCCTAAAGAAGTATAACTTCAAAAAAAATTTTCTCCTCTGTAAATTTTATTTTCTATTTTAGTGAAAAATCTAATCATCGCTGGTGTATTTGGATTAGGGTTGCAATTGGTTGTTAAAACTTGTTAACATAGGCTTGAATTTGATAAGGGTATGACATGAGGTGGTTAAATATCATAAGAAAACCGAAATACCGAAATGAAGCCAGGAACATTTTTTTTAAACTTTCTGTTGTGTTAACCATAGTTACAATTTTTTTTTTCCAACCACTGTGACATGGTAAGGGACAATTGAATATTTGTGTATCCTTAGGGATAATGCAGTCTATTGTTTGCATAAATGGAAAATGGTTATCATATGATTGATGGCTTACATACGTATAGATACAGGAAATTGAATTGTGACCTATTTATTTTATTATCCTCCTATATTTTGATTTATGTGTAAAATCCCATTATTTACATATATTTATGTTTATTCAGTAAAATGATATATGATTTATATAAAAAAAAAATTTATTTTTTTTTTTTTTGAAAACAACTTACGTCTCTAAAGACCATCGATAAAATGGCCTCGATGTTTAAAAGTACAAGGGGAAAATTTCGTGTCATTGCCACTCACTTGAGACAGAATTTTTGCGGAAAAATAAATAACATAGCAAAGTTTTTCGTCTCTCTAATGATTTGAACATTTTTATTCCTATCTTTAGTTGTTTTTTCTTCCTGTATCACCAAAAGGATAAACAGAAAAATTTTTATTAAATTATCCAAGTAAGTAGACTGTCAAATGAGTCTAAAAACTGTTTTATTGTTTATAATTTACAAAGCACACTTATTAGTCAATAACATTTAACCAATGAAATGGCGCATTTGCCACAGGCCACTAGATTTGCTATTTTAACACAATGGTGATATATACTGACTTAATTTTCAAGTTATTTGACTTAAAATTAATCGCCCAGCATTCAAATGGCACGTTATTTTATTCGATTATTACTACTAGTCCATATTTGACCATTTTCCTCTACCACTAAGTATTTACCTACAAATGGCCTCTCATGAGAGAAACGGGAATTTGATCAATGTCGACAAATTCGTACATACATACATTAAGTAAATGAAGACTTAAAGAAAAGGAACATGAGAATTATATTCAGCCACTCATCCACTGACGTGAGTGGAAACGCCAACTGAAGGAGTTGGCTTCAACAAACGTAATTATGAAATGTAAACATGGAAATTAGAGTAGTCTTTTTGTTCGCTTGAAAATTATTATTATTATGTTACGTTTACATTCTACATTTAAACGAGGTGAAGGGGTAAGGTTTTAAAGGTTATGTCCTTTTTTTGTGTACGAGGTCCTTGAACGAACCAGGGCATTTCGGGACTATCCTAATATTTGCTCTCTTGTCTGGAATACATTTGTTAAATTTGAATATTTTCATTTCAATTTTCTCTTTCAATTTTAGTCCCTGAAATTTTGATTGTAAATTTTATCAGTTTTGAATCTTTTAATTGTCTCACCAAAACAAGGCGCTGGTTTCATATAAAAGGTGATGAAGTAAAATAGTTATCATAACAAGATGAAAAATGCTATAAAATTTACAAAATTTTCAGTATCGAAAGGTGTGACCACACGGTGTGTCACACGTGTTTCTCTATGAAATACTAGTTCTTAAACATCTTAAGCGTAGATTTATTTCAAAGATTAGTTTATTTTGGTAAAAAACTTAATGTGATGGTAAAAAAATGTGACACACCGTGTGGTCACGTTGTTGTATTGTCAAGAGTTATGTAAAAAAAATAAATTTTATCTCTATTTAGGTTATCAGAATCTAAATACTAAAATGTGTTAAAATTTTATAACAATGAAAGGTGTGACCACACGGTGTGTCACACTTTTTTTCTTTACGTTTAATTACGAATAACTATTTTTAGACAGTCGTGATATGACCTAAGATGTGAAGGCAACTTAAAACACCCAAAAAAATATTATTTTTTTTATAAATGATTGTTGAAAAATGTGTGACACACCATGTGGTCACGTTATTGTATTGTCAAAATTTAAGTAAAAAAATTAAATTTTATCTCTATTTAGGTTATCAAAATGTAAATACTAAAATGTGTTCAAATTTTACAACAGTGAAAGGTGTGACCACACGGTGTGTCACACTTTTTTATTTACGTTTAATTAAGAACACCTATTTTTAGACAGTCGTGATATGACCTACGATGTGAAGGCAACTTAAAACACCCAAAAAAATATTTTTTTTTTAAATGAAAGTTGAAACATGTGTGACACACCGTGTGGTCACGTTATTTTCTTGTCGAAATTTATGTATAAAAATATTTAGATTTTTATTTTTATTAATTTCTTTAAGAGTGTAAATGTTAAGATAAATTCAAAATTTCCATTATCAAAAGGCGTGACCACACGGTGTGTCACACGTTTTTTTATACTTTCTTAAAAATTCTCGTTTTTCTTAAGACCTGCATTTTTAATAAGTGAAAAATTGGAATTATTTGTGTGACACACCGTGTGACCACTTTAGGACCCTTGTCGAAGTAAAAGTGAGATAAAGAAAGGCTTCTTTCATTTTTTTTTTTTGTTTTATTAAATGTTGTGGCCACACGGTGTGTCACATATTTTTCTTTGCGTTAAACAAAATATATTTAAAAATTATTTAGAAATTATTTTAGAAATTAAAAAAAAAAAACTGTGACACACCGTGTGGTCACGTTATGACCTCTTCGAAATTTGAAGTCAAATTTTCTTTTTCATTTGTATTGTTTATCAGATTAAGTTTAAGAAATTAAGATTTCCTCAAAATTTAAAATGGCGATTGGTGTGACCACACGGTGTGTCACACATTTTTTTCTACATTTTAATGGAATAATTTTGTTTCTAACCATTGGTATTAATTTATTCAGAACATTTGTTCAATTTTATAAAAAATGGGACAATTGTTTTTCTTTAATTAAACCCAAATACTAATTTTGAAACATCAAAGTAAAAAAAAAAGTGTGACACACCGTGTGGTCACGTTGTTTCCTTCTCTAAATTTGAATGTTAAAAAAATTGATTTTTATTCAGTTTATAAAAGTGTAAATGTTAAGATTTACTCAACATTTTCAATATTGAATGGTGTGACCACACGGTGTGTCACACATATTTTTCTACGCACAACTATAATTACGTATTTTTACACATATTAGATGCTGATTTGTTTCAAAGATTCGGCAATAAGTAGATACTTAAACATATTTATGTGACACACCATGTGGTCACGTCTTTTAATGTTGTAAATTATAGAAAAAAAATTTTAGTTATAAATTTATAAACTAAATAATGACTAAAATCAATTTTTAACTTGTAAACATTTACCTAGCTTTTATTTCGTGACCTTTTTGTAATTAGTAAATGGTGTGACCACAAGGTGTGTCACATTTTTTTTACGATAAACAAAATATATTTTAATTATTAAGCTTCTTTTGTATTGATTTTTTTTAGAAATTTTTAAAAAAAATTGTGACACACCATGTGGTCACGTTATTATCTTTTCGAATTTTAAGAAAAAAAAATGCATTTTTATGCCAATTGGTTTATCAGAGAAAAAAAAACTAAAATTTCATTAAATTTTAAAACATTGAAAGTTGTGACCACACGGTGTGTCACACTTTTTTCTTGTTTGAACGGATTAATTTTTTTTAAATCGTAGGTATTCATTTATACTGAAACTAGTAAAAGCCCGGCAGTCAACAGAATTGACTGATGTTCTAGATATACTATAATATATGGACTATTTGAATTCCGTGGCAGCTTCCCTCCATTGGCTGGCACTGTTACGCAAGAAAGCAATAAACTATCGGCGACAAACTGACACACACTTAAGCTGCATATAATATTTGAAATGGTACAATTTTGTAAAAATTGAAGGAAAAGTGTGACACACCGTGAGGTCACAAGTGTAATTTTATTTTTGGGTGTTTTTAGTCGCTCTAACATTTAAGGTCATATCACGACTGATGACACACAGAAAATTTCTGTAGGTAGGTCATATAAATCTAAGATCTTAAATCTTATATTTAAGGATTCGACGAGGATCTAACCCAGTACCACTAACTAAAATTTGCAGAGAAAAAGATTAAAAATGTGACCCATATTGCAACAATGAATTTTCGCATTGCATTTTTGTGACCTAAAAATGTCAATTTGATAAACAAATATCACTCAAATAAATGCAGATATATCTATATATACCTAGGAGGGAAATTCAAAAACAATATTGATTTATCTAATAATATGTTTTCGTTAAACTAACAACAATTGTGAACCGAAATGAACGGATGCGTTAAATATGGAGCCTTCTGCCACTGCCAAACTCGTACCATTCTCGTTACCATATTACTATCTACGTCAAAGCATGAAAATTATCACTCTATCTCCTTGTACCCCTCCCCCCATTATTTTGTGCCACCTCATCATCACGGCTGAAAAGCCTTTGACATCCATTTTCGTGTCCATTTCGACTATGTGTATACACACATTGATGGAGTGCACATCACGTAAACAAAGAGAAAATCGAATGACGGAGAGACGAAATCATTACAGATTTATAGGTAAGTGGGACAACAAAATCAGAAAATAAAAGCATATAATTGTAATTATTATCTTTGAATTTTTTACTAGCTGACACCAATTCGCTTCATTGAACATAGTTAAATTAAATTGATTTATAGAAGTTTTCATTACAAAAAGATAAAACAAATCCTTTCAGATATTTTGGCATCAAAAAAAAAACATGGCTAAATTTTTATATTTGGAATGAAAGTCTCGATTAATAAATTAGTTTAATTTAGCAACGCTCAGCGAGGTGGGCGGGTATCAGCTAGCTTAGAAAATAAAAACAACAGACGTCTATTCCAAACAAAAGATTTAAAATGAATGATATCATTTATTATTTTGTTTCGCCACATTGTCTTGTTAATTTTCCAAGCCTACTAAAATAGTAGTGTCTATTCCTATTTGGTGTATTTGACATACAAAGCCCACTACATAACTCCACATTGTGGTTATAAGCTTATCAATATCCTCTCTGGTTGGTTCTTTTGTTAAAGTGTCCTTAAACTTGCACCTTTATAAATGGATACTTTGTTTAAAAAAATGAAATTTCACTAAAGGAATACTAAAACTTAAAAATGGCGGAAAGGTCCCTTAATTTAGGATCCAGTTAAGGTATTTTTAGGCTTTAATACGAGGCCCTCGTTTTCTAAGTTTATCCATCAAAATTACAAAAAACCAGAAAACTTTTAATTGTTAAATTTTAATACAAATATCGCTGGTTTCCATATTAACCTTGAATTGCAATCTAAGATCGAAAAGGTTCGGCTTGCTATCTTAAGACTCGAAACCTAATCAAAATATCTGGTGCGAGGCGTCACACTACTTTCTTTTACATTTATGAAAATACTCGCTGTTAGTTAAAACAAATATAAGCACTTTGTAACAATACATATAAACAGTACTATATGCATACAACCTATAGGGCTATATGTATATACACGAATTCCCAACCTTCATCCCAGAACCGCCCTTATTCGAATTTTCCCAGGAAAAAGTTTCAAATAAAAGTTGTAGCCACTAATAAGTCTAAGAACTATAGAAAGTTTAGATAAAATCGTTGGAGCCGTTTTTGAAAAAAATTGAAAAAGCTCAAAAACGCCAAGAGTAAAGTAGAGCTTTCGGTTAACCGATTTCAACCAAAAGCTTCGCGGCACAACTAGGTATAATATGGAGGCTAGATTCCAAATTTGGTGAAATTCGGATAAAGCTTTCGATACGATATGGCTGTCACACACAGACACACAGACACACAGACACACACACAGACATGTTTCTAAAAACCACTTTTTTGGACTCAGGGGACCTCAAAACATGTATTTCCGGTGAAAGCTCGAATTCGAAAATTCGACCCGATTACAATACTTCCTTTACTATCTATATAGTAGTAAAAGAAAGTAATAAAAATGGGTTCAAAATTTTGGATGCACCCCAGCATCCCAATAGATCTGATCTAGAAGGTTAAATACGTCGCTGATGACCTTGGACGTTTCAAGCGACTATAAATAACCAACAAAAAAAAATACAAACGGACAAAAATAGACAGATAACAAAAATCTGCTGCGAGGCGTCACAGTATTTTCTTTTACTTTCATTTATGAAACTTGCTGTTGGTTAAAAGAAATAAAAGCACTTTATAACTATGCATATAAACAGAACTATATGCATACAAGTATACAACCTATATTTACTTTCTTTTACTACTATATAGATAGTAAAGGAAGTATTGTAATCGGGTCGAATTTTCGAATTCGAGATTTTACCGGAAATACATGTTTTGAGGTCCCCTGAGTCCAAAAAAGTAGTTTTTAGAAACATGTCTGTGTGTGTGTCTGTGTGTCTGTGTGTCTGTGTGTCTGTGTGTCTGTGTGTGACAGCCATATCGTATCGAAAGCTTTATCCGAATTTCACCAAACTAGGAATTTGACCTCCATATTATACCTAGTTGTGCCGCGAAGCTTTTGGTTGAAATCGGTTAACCGAAAGCTATACTTTACTCTTGGCGTTTTTGAGCTTTTTCAATTTTTTTCGAAAACGGCTCCAACGATTTTCTTTAAACTTTCTATAGTTGTTAGACTCATTAATGGCTACAACTTTTATTTGAAACTTTTTCCTGGGAAAATTCGAATAAGGGCGGTTCTAGGATGAAGGTCGGGAATTCGGGTATATACATATAGCCCTATAGGTTGTATGCATATAGTACTGTTTATATGTATTGTTACAAAGTGCTTGTATTTCTTTTAACTAACAGCGAGTATTTTCATAAATGAAAGTAAAAGAAAGTAGTGTGACGCCTCGCACCAGATATTTTTATACGAATTCCCAACCTTCGCCTCAGAATAGTCCTTATTCGAATTTTCCCAGGAAAAAGTTTCAAATAAAAGTTGTAGGCATCAATGATTCTAAGAATTATAGAAAGTTTAAAGAAAATCGTTGGAGCCGTTTTCGAAAAAACTTGAAAAAGCTCAAAAACTCTAAGAATAAAGTACAGCTTTCGACTAACCGATTTCAACCAAAAGCTTCGCGGCACAATTAGGTACAAAATGGAGGCCAAATTCCAAGTTTGGTGAAATTAGGGTAAAGTTTTCGATACGATATGGCTGTCACACACTCACACACATACAGACACACAAACACAGACATGTTTCTAAAAACTACTTTTTTGGACTCAGAGGACCTCAAAACATGTATTTCCGGTGAAAGCTCGATTTCGAAAATTTGACCCGATTACAATACTTCCTTTACTATATATTTCTTATACTTTCATTTATGTAACTCGCTGTTGGTTAAAAAAAATACAAGTTCTTTATAACTATACACATAAACAGAACTATATGCATACAGCCTATATTATGTATGTACGGATTACCAAGCTTCACCTCAGAACCGTCCTAAATTGAATTTTCCCAGGAAAAAGTTTCAAATAAAAGTTGTAGGCATCAATAAGTCTAAGAATTATAGAAAGTTTAAAGAAAATCGTTAGAGCCGTTTTCGAAAAAAATTGAAAAAGCTCAAAAACTCTAAGAATAAAGTAGAGCTTTCGGTTAACCGATTTCAACCAAAAGCTCCGCGGCACAACTAGATATAATATACAGACTAAATTCCAAACTTGGTGAAAATCGGTTAAAGCTTTCGATACGATACACACGATACACACAAACACACACACAGCAGATATGTTTCTAAAAACCACGTGTTTAGAATCAGGGGTCCTTAAAAACATTTGGTGAGGTTAACTTTTGTCTGTTCTTATACGATTCTGGGAGATGAACATAAAAAAATTCTCTGCTACTAATGTCTTCTATACTCGGTACTCCCTCAGTCTTTTTAAATCAAGAGTGTCATTCCTATCCCTTTAAAGAGCTTTAAGCTCCATCAAACAATATCTACGTCTTGAGTCCGATTTTATATATATATATATTATCCGATTATATATTATATTATAGCCTTATGATAAACTATTAAGAGTAATATTATCAAATGCTACGATTTATAACCATTTCTGTAAATTATCATTCTTATTTAAATTAGAAAATGATACGGATTAATCAATTATTATTTTTCTTATAACTTTTCTAAGGTAGTTATAAGGATAACAAATGCGAATGACGTAATTAAATAAATGCGCAGTTAAAATATAAAAAACAAAATCTAACCTCTAATGTCATTTAGAAGCCAAAAAGATTGATGACGGTTTTAAAATTTGGAAACTCAGGAACATTTTTGATCCAATCCATTCAGGAACCACTTTACAACACTTTTCCATTCTTAAATTTAATTAGAACCCCGATAACATTAACAATTTTTACGATTTAGTTTGAGGAAAAATCGATCACGCCACTATTGACTCGAATATTCAAGCCATTAATGAACAAGTCGCAACATGAATGCGTCGATACATCACAAACGATTGCGGAGGTATAATTTAGCGATTTGTTTTTGTTTTTAACGTCAAAAGCAATTTTAAACAAAACACGTTAAAACAAGAAGCTGTGTAATGAATAAAATGTTAAAGGCCTTATAAGAACATTATGACAAAACCAAATCGTGATAAAAACAAATCATTTTGACGGAGAGAAATTTTTCCCTAACAAAAGCGTTGAAAATGTCAATTTTCTTCTTAACAGCATCTTCGAGCTTTCAAATGAGTCTATTTCGACCTTCCTGCACAATTTAATGTGGGAGTTACGAACTTTTTACAAGACGTCCGTTTGCTGCAAAATTTTCAAAAAAAAAATGTTTATTATGAAAAATGCTCAGACTTATTAAATCAATCGAGTTTTGTAAAAAAGGGCATACTATTAGAAAAAACGATTTTACTTTCGACTTCCGATTAAACCAGAAGTGACAAAATCTTACTAATATTATAAACGTGAAAGTTTGTAAGAATGGATGTTTGCTGCTCTTTCACTCTAAAAGTACTGAATAGATCTGGATGAAATTTGGCATAGATATAGATTATAATCCGGTTTGACATATAGTATACTTTATATCCAGAAATAATTTACGGTTCCCGTGGGATAGATATTTTTTGTTTTTTACAGAGCAAAAGATTAACTTTCTTTTTTGTAATGTGATATTTTAAGGGTCAGAAAATAATATAGATTACTTCTCATACCGGAATAACGAACGGTTCTCAAGGGAAGCAAAACAAGTATGTATTCTATAAGAACCATGTATTTAAAAGCAGTTTCATTAAAACCCACGAAATAGAGTCTTAAGAAGATTTGATCTACTTTTTACTCAGGAGAGATGTACAATTCCCGTGGGATAGATATGTTATTTGTTAATCACAGAGTTAAAGATTGATATGATTTTTGCAATGTGGTAGTTTGGGGAAGAGTGATATAGCTTACTTTTAAGGCTAGAATAATGCATGGTTCCAATGGGATGGCAAAACAATTATATCCTACAGGAACCGTAGGTTTACAACGCATTTTCTTCCAATTTTACACAATAACGAAAGAAATCTCTACAAAGTTGAAATTTAAAAAATGAACAATTTTTACTGGAAAATAAATATGAATTTAAATTTAACTCCCGATAAAATTAATAATGAAATTGTTTAAAATATTTGAATGTTTTCATTGTTCATTGTCGAAGATATTAATTAGAAATAAACGTATTAAAATAATAAACTAAAAATTTCAAAATTCAACAATTACTTAACGGAACAAATTTTAATGAAGTTTTGTTAAAGATCCTGTAGAATAGCTACTAATTTATTCTCTTAAGGGAACATCCATTAACTACGTGAAGCGTTCAGGGGCCGATGGGGTCGAGCCGAATCTCATCTAATCTTACTTTGGGGAAAAGGAAAGTCTCGCAAATATCACGTATTTTTTTGTTTTGAAAAATATCACATTAGATTGCGGGTTGGGGGAATGATATATGTCAAATCTCATGACATCTTACCAGAGGGGAGGGGATGGGATTTCAAAAATCGCAAAAAGCGCCTCGCGCAACTAATGGATGCCCCCTAAAATAGCTGAACGGTTTTAAATGACATTAGGTATGAAAGATTTTCAAGTCCTAAGGGAAGGAATACAGGTATTTTTTTACCAAAAATCGTATAGAAGCTGATGTGAGAGAGCTAACATCTCTTTCTTAAAAAGTAGTTTTACGAATTTTTATGAATTTTCTTTAGATCTTAAGTCTGAAAGTATCAATCATTTTTTTTCTGTCAAAATAGATTAGTTTTTATATTTCGCTATGAACGTAGGGAATCTTTTAATAAATCAGTTAAATTTAGATACACTCAGCGAAGCGAGCGGGTATCAGCTAGTTAAGAATATTTTATAAAGGTAGCTCCCATTTAGTTAGGCTTTAATCTCAATTTTCAGATTTCAATCATTTCAGGTTCTCCGGAAACTTCAAATGGCCGTTTCCGCTGTATAGGGATTACAAGTACGTTCTATGGTCAAAACAAAGCGCAATAAAGAAAGATAGACAACTAAACCGATTTTCCCATTTAAAACAGAGTGTGATAGCTATTTTATCAAATGAGCGATCCAAAAGCGTTTTCCTGGGCGACCAAGTCATAGCCCTCTCTAAAATTTGGTTAATTCCAATCTACTGAATTTGCTATTTGGTAACCATGGAAACAAACAGTGACGTCATAGCAATGATTGTATGAGTCGTATTCTTTGGTTTAACTGTTAAAGTCCACTGTACTTTATATATAAAAACTGGACATCAATAACGGATTAAGTGTCAAAAAAATTGAGTTAGACCCGAAAAAGCAACGTAATGATCACATGACCACTAATAGTAGTAGTGGTCATCATCAATGTTTTTTGGCACTTAACCCGTTATTGATTTCCAGTCTTCACATTATTTAATTCAATATTATATTTAATAAAATGTAAAGCTTAAATCTCTTAATACACTAATTTTGTGCATTGGAAATAAAGTATTAAGAAAGATTTATTTGACATGTACTTGCACTTTAATTTGAACATGATTACGTGTAAATTAAATTTGTATTGGAAAACCAGTTGAAAAGCAATCAAAAATTACGATAAACAAAGATCGAATTCACGCAATCAATAAAGTGAATCTTCCACTTGTCAACACGGATTTCCAACGTGCAAATTCCACAATGAAATCTCATCGTCTTCAACGCCGTTATACCAACCGATATATCAACTCAAATTCCCCAACAATCATTATTGCATTCACTCACTCAAATCTATACGTAATTTTCAAAATCAAATTAAATTACCACCGTCTTGTTTGACATTAGTTCTCGAATCTCAAATATCTTCAATTTGAAATTTAATTTCAAGCCAAAAAATGCCGCCACAAAAGGTGAAAAGTTTCACCGCCGAAATTTTTGCGATGAAAATCGGCACGTGTCTTAATTAAAATGTCCTCGCCTATTATTGTTATAATAATAACAATTTTACTTGTGGCATTATGTCATATTGTGTAAGTCTCGTTATGAAAACATTTCCAATTTAAACTTTATTTCAAATGAGGTTACTTTCACCGTTTCGAAGGGTTGCCGCCACCCCCACCCCCCTGATTGTCATTGTCAGTATACCCGACAAACAAAGACAGATGAAAATTTTATTAAAATATGCAAAGAAAAGCGACACTCTAACGAATACAGTACTGATTTCAATTTGCTGACAAGTCAATTAAATTGTCAAAATACGAGAGAGTCAGCGGGTACGTATTAAATAAGGGAGGTTTTGTCATGAAATACTGTCCTTGTCTCACTCAATCAAACACTTAAAAAAAAGAAAAAACAAAAAAAGTGGTTACGTGTACTTATGTACGCGCGTGAGAAGTTATACTTCTTTGGTATCATTAAAAATTAGTTTTTATTAATTGCATTCAAATAATCAATTTAATAATAATAACATATATATTTAAAGATATAATTATTGAAAATAAAATTAAGAGAATAATATTTTAATTTGTATCAATAAATAATATCCAAAGAAAGCTGTAAGACGTTTATAAAATTTGTCAGGATCATTTTTCTGGTTAACAATTCATGCATGTCATGAAAACGAAGCTTCATAGAAATTGCAAAATAAAGTAAGTAGCTACTTGTCAAAGTAAATGTCGTTAATCTTATTCATATCTTGTGCTACTAAATTATTATTCTAAGATGGTTGAATCATTTCAGAATCCCAGATTTCGTGATAACTAAGAATATGCATGGAATGCAGACGTCATTTTCATCATTAAATTTCAAATAGTATAACAGCTACTGCAAAATTCGAGAAATGTAATAACTTATTTATTAATAATATGTGTCATTTGTATATATAATTATTTTTAATTTAAATATAAAAATAAATAAATTAGAAAATAAATAGAATAAAAATTCAAATTACGCGCGCCAGGAAACCCAATGGTTTTGCAACTAACTTCATTTTGTTAATTTTTGGCTGAAAATGCGCGCGCATCTTAAAATTTCACTCTCATCATTTTTTCATAACGCGCCTAAAGAAGTATAACTTCAAAAACCGAGAAAAATTTTTTTCTTTCAATTCAACTCTTTGAAGAAAGTAATGACAATAGTACGAGACCAATTGGTGCGAGTGAGAGACGCGATATAAAAATTAATGATCCTAGCTATCCCTCATTTCTTTTGTTTTTTTTTTTTGTTTTTATCTTTATTGTCCTTTATTGCAAATGTCTACGGAAATTAACGAGCACAGTCTTTAAAAGTCTACAAATTGAGCTTTGTAAAATAAAAGGGCCTTAAAAAAAGGGTTTAAAAACTTTGTAATGATACGAATAACAGAGGAAAAGGAGGAAAAAAAACTTTCGATAAGGAGTTGGTCGTTCTCCGGAGATTGATTTTTATTTACAAAAATCGAGGGTTTGAATTAATAAAAGCGCGGGACCTTGGTGGTTATCTCGGTGATTATTTCGCCTTTTAAAATGGAATAAAGTTCAAAAGAAAAACATCACCTTGATATAATCAAAGCTTTAATACTTTCTTTTTTTTTATCAAAGTTCCGAATAATTTTATGGGTAACTTTTGCGTACAAGTCCGCTGTTCAAGAATGTAATTATATTACTTACGCTTCCCGGGATCTAAAAGTTATACACTTAGGTGTGTGAATAATTTACGGGGTGTTTTCACTTTCAAATGACTTTCCAATCTCGTTAATTAATTACCTGACGTATCGTGTTAATGTATTTCTTTCTTCATTTGAAAAAGAAACCATCAGGTTGACTTGATTATATCAAAGTAAAATGGAAGAATTTGTAAGACATTTAATGCATTTTTATATAATATGTTAATGTGTAGTCTTTGACTTACAAAGCTTTCAAGAAAAAATGGAAACTACTAAAAATTTACATTGTCAAAGATGTATTTAAATCATCAAATGATTTCAATCCCGAATTTTTTATTGGAAACAAATATTAAAGATTCTTCCTGATAGAAACCTTATAAGGTTAAAATGGAAGGTCCTTGTTGGGATCCTTATATATGACCATTTAACCATTTGTTAATGACCAAACTGTAACAAACCTAATTCATTTAATAACAATAAAAATAGCATGCTGTGTAAATACTCCGTTAGTTCCATTTATAAGATAGAAAGAGAAAGACATTAGGAACGAATTTTCCTATAATAAAGAGAGTGATAGCTGTTTTGATTTATGAGCAATCCAAACACATTTCCCTCGCCGTCTAAACCAAAGCCACCTCGAAAACTTACTTGAATCAAATCAACTGAGCTCATAACCATGGAAACCTTGTTTATATCCTGAATTATTTTTTCTATATATACAAGTAAGATAGAAAAAGACCGATTATTAACTAACCAATTTTCCCATAGAACAGAGTGTGACAGTTGCTTTAATTAATGAGCGTTCCAAATTTGACGACCAAGCCATGGCCAGCTTTAAAACTTCCTTAACCCAACAGGCTCAGTTTGTTACTTCGTAACCATGGAAACACAATGTTAAATCTCTTAAAACTGAGGTGGAGAAATTTTCAGTAATAAAATCCAGCAGTCCTCAACTCCAAATAAACATTAACTTCAAATTAACAATTCCCCCCATGTTAGACCACATAATTACGACACTTTGTGCTAAACGAAACGCAAGGAGTAGATGCCAAAGAACGAGACAGCATTCAGATAAAGCCACTTTTGACCGTTTATCTTCCTTATTAAAATCCCAACTGATCTTCCACCGATCTGACCAATACTCTAAATATCTTGAATCCTTAGCTATTATAGACAACTCCTTCTGGAATGCAACTTAAAAAAATATTAAAACATCACAATATCCTATCCGAAACAAAAATGGTACATGAGCTAGAGGTGACTCAGAGAGATTGGTCACTTTCACAAAAAATATACAAAAATCCTTCACTCCTCCTACCGATATTTCGAGCCCAATACATGAAAATCTTATCTAAGAAAATATCCAATCTTCACTGCCCCTAAAACTTCCAGTCAAAGCCTTTCGCCCCTCTAACAGCAAAAATTATTCACAATCTCCCCGGAAAGCCCTAACCACCATTTTGAACCCAATCTTTCATATCCCACAATTCCCTTCATAATGGAAGCACCCCATTACTACCCTTATTCCAAAACCCAATAAACCTGCAACAGATCCAGCATGCTATTGTTCAATAAGTTTGCTTTCTCTTTTTTCTGAAATTCTCGAAAAACTTTTCTTAAGAAGAATCACAATATACCCTCCCCAACAATTTGGTTTCAGGCCATCTCACTTCACCATTTAACAGTATTTTAGAGTATTAGATGAAATCTCTGCGGATATTGTCAAAAATATTTTTGCCATGAAGCTTTACTGGATGTCACTCAGGTTATGGTATCCAGGACTTCTATATAAGCTTAAGAATCTTATTACCATCCTAATATTTCGTTATTCTCAAATCATTCTTTCCGACCGATTCTTCAAAGTGAGATGCGGATATTAATTTTCTCCCCCGCAAAACTATCCTCACTGGAGTTTCTTAGAGAAGCATTCTGGGGACTATCTTTTTTGCCACATATACATCTGACATCCCAACCCATCCTCGCACCTACGCAGATAATACTGCAATCCTTGCTTCTGACTCAAACCTGTTTCAAGCCAATAAAATACAGTAACACCTCGACTCAGATAACCAACCGGTACCAAAAATGGAAAGTAAATGCATCAATGGAAGATAACAAACCACTAACGACCTCCATGGAGGTTCGCTATCTAGAGTTTTGTCTGGATAGTTAACTTACGTAGAATCTACACACTAGAGTAAAAGGACGAGGCCTTAACAGACGCTTTTAACTCTTAAGGAGACTTAAGGACCACAATCTCACCAACGATAAGACGTACCAACTAAATTGACATCATATAAATCCCTTATTAGATCTATTTTGACATATGGAGTAGAATTGTGGGACTCCTTCTAATATCAAATACATCCAACCATTTCAGTCAAAAGTCCTTCAAACGTCCTTCTTAACGCTTCTTATTATGTCACAAATGAAGTAATTCATAGAGATCTTAACGTCCCTTATATTTCCAAACTTATTTCCAATAGATTTATTAAATCCCATGACAAACTATATTCCCATTCTAATCCAGAAGTTCAAATTCATTCCTGCCCAAAACCCACAAAGTCCTCCACGTCGTTTAAGGCGACAAGAGACCATCTCACAATTTCTTCCATAGTTCCTGTGCTGGTTGGTGGCATTCATCAACATACTCTTATTCAAATTCGAACTTTAATTTAAAGTTTTTTTTTGACTCTTAACATATAACCCTTTTGCTCATTGTCTGTGTCTAAAAAGATTGCAAATCTAAATAAATAAAATTATAGCTGTTTTCCAATGTTCGATTTTAACTCAAAAACTACTGGATAGAATTTGAGCAATTTTTTTTTCTGTTTTGCTACTACGTAATATACTTGGTCCTTATATCTTCATTAACAACAAAATAATTGAAGTTTTAAAAAATGCTATTTTTACAAGCAAAACGCGTCAAGCGTTGAATTTTTCGTCGCTCTGATAGAGTGAGGCAAACGGGGTAATGCGCATACGCTGGAGAGAGGATGTTTCTCCTTCCACTGCCTAATGATTATTTCATATTTGAGCGTCGACTTAATGCAGCTCAGCGAGATATTAGTATATTAAATTTTTAAAATTCTATTTTCTATTTATTGAGCAGTTTTTAAAATATTTTTTTAGCTTTTTTTTAAATTTTCTTTTTAATACATTTTTAAGTTACAACCGTTACAATAATCGAATTACATTTTAACACCCTCTTTTATAATTGCATATATTTTTTAACCAGAAAGCGTTAAGTTAGCGAGAAACATTTTTTGAAATATACAATGCAAAATATTACTCCTTCAGAATCCTCAATTTGTATACTTAATTTTTCCAAAATGTGCATATAAAAATTAAAATTGCTGTAAAATACAAAAAAAAAAAATTTTTTTTAATGCTCTTTTAATCCTCTTTCCGGATCCGCAATTGCTCCAAGTGTTTTATAGTGAATTTATAATTATTTTTTTTTTTTTAATTTTCAAATTCAAGAATTAAAATCGCTATAAAACCCAAAATAATTTTAATTGCATTTTTTTAAGCTCTCTATCTGCTCTTTTCATTACGCAAATAATTGATGAAATTTTTGCAATATTTTTAATTATTTAAAGATGTATTGTTGTACTATGACGTCATCAACTGCCGTTGAATGTTATAAGCATGAATAGTTTAAAATTGTATTATAAATTAACTATACACCTGGAGCAATTGCAGTTTTGGAAAGAGCATGTAAGGAACAATTAAAAAAAATTAAAAATATAGAAATTTTAATTTTTGAACTTATAAATTTTTGAAAAATTAATTATTAATTTACTAATAACTATACACTTGGAGCAATAGCGGATTCTGAAGGAGCAATTTTTTGGCCTATAAGTTAAGTTCTTTTTTTATTTTGGCGTATATATATTTTTTAATCAGAAAGAGTTAAGTTAGCGAGAAATTTTTTTTTTTAATTAAACTATAGGTATGCTAAAAAATTGCCCCCTCAGAAGCCGCAATTTATCCAAGTGTATAGTTATTAATTGATAAATAAGTAATTTTTCAAAAATTTGCAAATTTAAAATTAAAATTTCTGTAAAATACAAAAAAGTCACTTTTTTAGTTTTTTTTTTTTTTTAATTGCTCCTTAAATGCTCTTCCGGGTCCGTAATTGCTCCAGGTGTATAGTAAATTAAAAATTAAATTTTTAAAAAAATTTCCAACTCAAGAATTAAAATCGCTATAAAACCCAAAATAATTTTTAACTATTTTTTTTTTAATTTTCTTCTGCTTTTTTCATTGCACAAATAATGGATCAAATTTTTGCAATATTTTTAATAATTAATTATTTGTAACTATTTATACATGCGTATTGTTGTACTATGACGTCATCAATTGCCCTTGGATCTTATAAACATGAAGAGTTTAAAAATTGAATCACTACTTAACTATACAACTGGAGCAATTGCGGATCCGGAAAGAGTATTTAAGGAACAAATTTTTGAAAAATAAAATTAAAAACAGTGATTATTTTGGATAAAATAGCAATTTTTTTTTGAATTTAACCAATTTAAAAAAAATTAATTATTGATTAACTAATAACTATACACTTGGAGCAATAGCGAATTCTGAAGTAGCAATTTAGGAACAATGTTTTGGCATATAGTTAAAAATGTTCTACGCTAAGTTCTTTCCGGTTATTTTTAATATATTTTTGCTTTCAATTTTTTAAATGTTTTTGCTCTTTAAATTAAATATGTTCTTAACATAATAACCTATTCAGACGATATCACGGACTTGCAAATCTTTCATACCTAATGTCATTTAAAACCGTTCAGCTATTTTAGGGGGCATCCATTAGTTGCGCGAGGCGCTTTTTGCGATTTTTCAAATCCCATCCCCTCCCCTCTGGTAAGATGTCATGAGATTTGACATATATCATTCCCCCAACCCGCAATCTAATGTGATATTTTTCAAAACAAAAGAAATACGTGATATTTGGGAGACCTTCCCTTTCCCCAGAGTAAGATTAGATGAGATTCGGCTCGACCCCATCGGCCCTTAAATGCCTCACGTAGTTAATGGATGTTCCCTTAAAAGAATAAATTAGTAGCTATTCTACAGGATCTTTAACAAAACTTCATTAAAATTTGTTCCGTTAAGTAATTGTTGAATTTTGAAATTTTTAGTTTATTATTTTAATACGTTTATTTCTAATTAATATCCTCGACAATGAACAATGAAAAAATTCAAATATTTTAAACAACTTCAGTATTGATTTTATCGGGTGTTAAATTGAAATTCATATTTATTTTCCAGTAAAAATTGTCAATTTTTTAAGTTCAACTTTGTAGAGATTTCTTTCGTTATTGTCTAAAATTGGAAGAAAATGCGTTAAAATTCTTTTTCACGAACTTTACCGAAACTTTTTAAATGTACGGTTCCTGTAGGATATAATTGTAGCCTTAAAAGTAAGCTATATTATTCTCCCCCCAAACTATCACATTGCAAAATTCATATAAATCTTAAACTCTGTGATAAACAAAAAACATATCTATCCCACGGGAATAGTACATCTCTCCTGAGTAAAAAGTAGATCAAGTCTTCTTAAGGAAAATGAGCTAAGACTCTCTTTTGTGGATTTTAATGAAACTGCTTTTAAATACATGGTTCTTATAGAATACCTACTTGTTTTGCTATCCCATGGAAACCGTTTATTATTCCGGTATGAAAAGTAATCTATATCATGTTCTGACCCTTAAACTACCACATTACAAAAAAGGAAGTTAATCTTTTGCTCTGTAAAAAAACAAAAAAATATCTATCCCACGGGAACCGTACATTTTTTCTGGATATAAAGTATACTATATGTTAAACTGGATTATAGTCTATATCTATGCCAAATTTCATCCAGATCCATTCAGTACTTTTTGAGTGAAAGAGCAACAAACATCCATTCTTACAAACATTTCGCGTTTATAATATAAGTAAGAAGTAAGATGGGATATAGTTTCGACAAATTTATTTAAAAATTTACATTGTGCATGTTGAACTTCAAAAGCTCTATACATTTGGATGAAAAAATGTTTAATAAGTACTTGATTCCATAGAATGTCAATTAATTAATATCGCCCATCAAAAGTGGCCTAATTATATGCAATTGCATGATTAAAACACTTCATTGGATATTCACTTTTCGATTAAAATGCTCTTATGCAAATTTAATTATGCATTTGCAATTTTATTTTGAAGCTTTTTATATTCAATCAATATAATTAAATAAAAACATGATTCATATTCAATGATCATGCAATATTAGTCATAATAATTACTAATTAGCAACAAGTAATCGCTGTAATAATCCCAATATATTGGTAATTGAATAATTTTATCAATGTCACTTGCTATCACTCACCGCAAATTGAATTATTTTATTAATTGAATTTGAAAGCAAAAAGTTTAAAAAATTTTATTCTGTTAAAATAATAACGAAATTTTCACACATTTCCAATGCAGTTCACTCACAGTCTCTGGAGGTAATTTCCACGCAATTTACTTTTTAAATTATTATCGAAATTATTGCTTTAATATTCAAATTTTTAAATGAATTATTCGTGCAAATATAATTCCGTAGATATATAAAAATTTCTATACGAAACCGATTTTCTATTTGCCTCTGCATTTTCTGTTTCACTGCCAATTCTCGTAAAAGGCAAAAATCGTAACGGAAATGAGAGAGATGAGTTATGAAGATATGTTTATGCGGTTATATGAGAATATATATTCCACCATAAGTACAAATAATAATATTGTACGTAATAAATATATCGAGGAGAGTAAATGTGGAACAACGAGTTGAAAAAGAGGATTTTCGGGGATGAAATTTTGTGATAACGTCCCCATATTATGGACATATGTAAGTTAACGCGACAATGTTTTTGTTATTTTCCGGATTTATAAATTTATTTGTCGTGGGAAAAGGGAGATGAAAACTCTTAGTGTGGGATTGAATTAATTTTCGGGATTTATTTTTTAATTAGTTAAATGAGAGGAAAACATTTTCTGTATTTTTGTTTGTTGTTTGTCTTTTGTTCCGATAAATGGTTTGCATTTTTTACGTTTCTTTTTGAAGTTATACTTCTTTAGGCGCGTTATGAAAAAATGATGAGAGTGAAATTTTTAGATGCGCGCGCATTTTCAGCCAAAAATTAACAAAATGAAGTTAGTCGCAAAACCACTGGGTGTCCTGGCGCGCTTAATTTGAATTTTTGTTGTATTTATTTTCTATTTTATTTATTTTTATATTTAAGTTAAAAATAATTATATATACAAATGACACATATTATTAAAAAATAAGTTATTACTTTTCTCGAATTTTGCAGTAGCTGTTATACTACTTGAAAATTAATGATAAAAATGACGTCTACATTCCATGCATATTCTTAGTTATCACGAAATCTGGGATTCTGAAATGATTCAACCATCTTAGAATAATAATTTAGTAACACAAGATATGAATAAGACTAAGACATTTACTTTGACAAGTAGCTACTTACTTTATTTTGCAATTTCTATGAAGCTTCGTTTTCATGACATGCATGAATTGTTAACCAGAAAAATGATCCTGACAAATTTTATAAACGTCTGGCAGCTTCCTTTGGATATTATTTATTGATACAAATTAAAATATTATTCTCTTAATTTTATTTTTTATAATTATATCTTTAAATATATATATTATAATTTTTTAATATTAAATTATAGTTTTTTAAAATTGATTATTTGAATAAAATTAATAAAAACTAATTTTTAGAGATACCAAAGAAGTATAACATCTCACGCGCGTACATAAGTACACGCAACCACTTTTTTTAACTAAAAAAATTTTCTGTGTTAAAGAAAAGCTCAAATAGTTTTAGTTGAGTGAAATAGGGTCAGTGGATTTTAATCTACCAGACAATTGGCTGTAGGATAACGTAAAGTAAAATGTCTGACTCGCAATATTCGCATATTTCTCGACAAGTTTTTAATTAAAATTTTTTTCTACAAAGAAAAGATTTTCGAATTGAATTAAGTATTAGTAATTCGCTTGGGAAGCACCGTCTGAATTTTTTAATAAGATATCTTTCGATTTCTGTGACGGGAGGGAAAAAAAAACTACTTTCGTTTAATAGAAAGAAACAAAAAAGGTGCTTTTGTATTTTATAACATAATTATTTGTTTTCATAAAATTTATGAGAATTTATATCCAAATCTAAATGATATAATAATCCAATAATAATAATCCAAATTTTGAAGGTGGCTCTGGTTTAGTAGCCAAAGAAAAAATAATAGAAGATTAATTAAGAATATAAATACATTGCGTTTCCATGGTTACGAAGTAACAAACTTAGCCTATTTGGTTTAAGGAAGTTTTTAAGGTGGCTATGAAGCTTAGGCTATGAAGAATTGTAGGAAGCCTTGGTCTTTACGGATAACATTGTGTTGGTGGAGAAAAAGTTGAGGAACAACTAGAAAAGTGGAAGAAGGCTATAGAAGATGGCGGCCACGGGATCAGTAGGACGAAAGCTTCGTTTTCATGACATGCATGAATTGTTGACCAGAAAAATGATCCTGACAAATTTTATATACGTCTTGCAGCTTTCTTTGGATATTATTTTTTGATACAAATTAAAATATTATTCTCTTAATTTCATTTTATATATATATATATATACATATATTATTATTATTAAATATTAAATTACAGTTCTTTAAAATTGATTATTTGAATAAAATTAATAAAAACTAATTTTTAATGATACCAAAAAAGTATAAATTCTCACGCGCGTACATAAGTACACGCAACCACTTTTTTTCCAATAAATAGAAACAAATTCAGTAATAAAATGAAGAGAAGGCGTTGTACAAAAGATGTTTGGAAAATTGTTTTGGTGGAGATGACGAGGCATGAAGTTATTATTTAGTTTTTTTTTTTTTGTTGAGAACTTCTACATTTGTAAAACAATAAGTTTTGTTAGTTGAAATGTTTGCTCATGTTTACAAATGTTACATTGTACATATAATATAATTATAGGTTATGTTATATAAATATATTGCTACACGTAGGTGTAGCTACAAGCTACATGTATACAGGGTGATACTACATAAAGTGCTCACATTGTAAGGGCAAACTAGACGGTACGTGACATTTTGGCGCCGCTGTTTTGGCGCGAGACGTTTTGGCGCTGGACGTTTCCTCGCGGAGGGATTCGCTCTATTGTACCGGGGTCCTTAGACAATGCAAAGTGGTTTTTTTGTATTAACTACAGGTTTCCCATTTAAAACGACTGTGGCGCCAAAACGTCCTGCTTCACAAACTAGACCCATTATCATCGAAAAATTAATTTTAACCAAATAAAGTTTTTAAGTAATATTTTATTAAGGAGTATTCATGCTTTAGTTATGTGCGTGACCACCATTGTCCTATTCTCCCTTAAACTATTGAAAAAACGTGGTTGAATCACGAACTGATTAATATAGTGATATATATGTTGCAGTTAAAGCATCAACTTAGTCAATGTATGCTCCCACTAGCTAAAGTATACTTCAACTCAACTAAGCAGAGAAAGTGTACACAAATAAACGTATGAATACTTCCACTAGTTATTGTATACACCTTCTACTGTAGATTAGTTAAAGTATTTTAATGGTTTGTTTATGATTTACTGTCATACATGATAGATATTTTGGCAATGTATTTATTAATAAATTCAAAACCCCAAATTATTCAAGAAGATACAAAAAGGTCACTTAGTGGCGTGGTTGACTAGATAGTTGCCCTCTACGCCAGTGGTCCTGGGTTCGAATCCCAATGAAAGCCCATGATTTCTTTCTGGGTTTAAAAAAATTTTTAAAAAAAGAAAATAAATAGATATAACTCTTATTTGACTGAATTCCACACTTACTGACACCGCGAAGTTTTACACAAATAATATATTTGGTTTTCTGTAAAACTTCGCGGTGTTAGTAAATGCACATTCAGTGTTTTAAACTAGGATATAGAATGAAACCCAAAAAAACAGTGCCATTTGAAATAATGTACAATTTCACTAAAACAACAAGCGAAAGCATGCATCAACTAGTTAGTGTATACACTCACTGCAATTTACGCTCTAACTCTACCATATACATACACTTCAAAGTCATGGCACACTTGTACTCGTTTGAACATGAAACAGTGGCTTTAATATTTGGTAAGTTTATTTGGCTTAACCTCCAAAAAATGTACAAATAATATAATTTCTCTTAATATGTATCTACGTCATAAATCCCAAGTATTTAATTTTGAACAAAGTTGCCTTTACATCATTTGATTTCAATTAATATTTGAGGAAATTTATTATTTTAATTATCATAATTTAATAAAAATCTTCTTGTTTTGTTTAATTATTTTGCAAGACCCCACCCCCCCAATTAAATTTAGTCTGAGTAAAAAAACAAATGAAATATGAGATTCCACTGGCTTCTATATATTATGGTGACCCCTCAGGCTATTCAAAACATTAAATTTCAATTGTTATTGTTTATATTTATTTTGTTTGAATGATATGTATGTTTTGTTTCAATTGTTAAAATTTACATCCCCTGTATCTCGTTAAATATTGATCCCAAAGAAAAAATTGAGAGAAGTAATTTTGTGACAAATTTAATTTATTTTCATTTGGTATACGACATGTTGTTCTCTAAAATTCACGGTTTTTTTTGCCATTGTAGTTTATTTAGGTTATTTAGGTTAAACAAGGTTAGGAGGAGAGCCTTTAGTGATCTTAAATATTTTGAGACCCCTTCCGGAGCTTTGAAACATTAAATTTTCAGTCATTATCGTTAATGTAGATTTTGTTTCAATTGTTGTAATTTCCCTCCCCTGTAGCTCGTTAAATATTGATCCCAGAGAAAAAATTAAAAGAACTAATTTTGTGGCAAATTTAATTTACTTTTATTTTATATTCAACATGTTTTTCTCTTAAATCTACAGTTTTCGAAAAAATCAAGAAAAACCAAAAAAAAAGATGTTTTTTAAAATACCAAACTTTACTAACTGCCAACGCACTACTCGACTTGACTACTTGATTTTGATGGTTTTATTTACCACTAAGAAATCACGGAAAGAAAATGTTTAATGTTATAGCCGTTAAACATGAAATCATAAATGTGTGATTGATATTTTCAAATAGAATGTCCAATAGACGCCAACGTCAGCAGCTGCTTAACGTCGGTGGCGGCTGTAGTTTCAGTCAGGTTAAGCAACTGTTGGCTCGAATCCTAACAGGTGTGGGGGCCGTTTGGGTTCGAAGCTGGACGTTGGCACAGTGAAGTGAAAAAAAAAAATGGAACAAGAGAAGAACAAGAGAAGAACAAGAGAAGAACAAAGGAAAGCAGTCAGTAAGGCAGAGCAGGTCTTAAGTATCATAGAAGATTATGAATAAATCATCATCCAGGTCTAAGTATCATACAATATTTATATGTAATTTGAAAATAATAATTTTTTTTTTAGTTTTTCAATTTTTTTTTTTCAAAAAATTTTCCGAAACTTGAATTTATTTATATGAAAATTGAATTACTTTTGGTAACTTAAAACTATGTTTTAACATTTTGGTAGTTGTAAAAATAATAATTTTAAAAGCTCCTATAGCTGACCTAAAAGCTTCTCCCTAAAAAGGCATTATGCAGTAGCCATGATATCTCTGGATTATATCATCAAACATAAATATCTGCTGCGAGGCGTCACAGTACTTTCTTTTATCAAACTCGCTGTTGGTTAAAAGAATTTTAAGCACTTATAACTTTATTAACAGAAAGTCTATATGTATACAGTCTCTATGCATTTACGTACTCCCACCCTTAACCATAGAACTGTTCTTATTTGAATTTTCCCAGGAAAAAGTTTCAAACAAAAGTCGTAGGCCTCAATGAGTCAAAAAACTATAGAAAGTTAAAGGAAAATCGTTAGAGCCGTTTTTGAAAAAAATTGAAAAAGCTCAAAAATGCCAAGAATAAAGTAGAGCTTTCGGTTATCCGATTTCAACCAAAAACCTCGCGGCACAACTGGGTATAATATGGAAGCCAAATTCCAAGTTTGGTGAAATTACGAATAAAGCTTTCGATACGATATGGCTGTCACACACAGACATGTTTCTAAAAATCACTTTTTTGGATTTAGGAAACCTCAAAACGTGGTTTTCCGGTGAAAGCTCGAAATTGAAAATTTGACCCGATAACAAGGCTAAAAGAAAGTAATTTGTATACAGCCTACAAATATATGTAGGTATATACACAAACTCCCACCCTCAACCCCTGAACCGTTCTTATTTGAATTTTCCTAGGAAAAAGTTTCAAATAAAAGTTGTAGATATCAATGAGTCTAAAAAATATAGAAAATTTAAAGAAAATCGTTAGAGCCGTTGTCGAAAAAAATTGAAAAATCTCAAAAACCCCAAGAGTAAAGTGGAGCTTTCGGTCAACCGATTTCAACCAAAAGCTTCACGGAACAATAAGATATAATATGAAGGTAAAATTCCAAGTTTGGTGTAATTCGGATAAAGCTTTAGATACGATATGGCTGTCACACACATACACACACACACACAGAAATAGTTCTAAAACTACTTTTTTGGACTCAGGGGACCTCAAAACATGTATTTCCAGTGAAAACTCGAAATTAAAAATTTGACCCGATTAGAATACTTCCTTTACTATATACTTAGTAGTAAAAGAAAGTAAAAAAGTGGTTGCGTGTACTTATGTACGCGCGTGAGAAGTTATACTTCTTTGGCATCATTAAAAATTAGTTTTTATTAATTGCATTCAAATAATCAATTTTAAAAAATTGTAAATTAATATTTAATAATAATAATAATAATAATTATATGTATATATATATATTTTTAAGATATAATTATTAAAAATAAAATTAAGAGAATAATATTTTAATTTGTATCAATAAATAATATCCAAAGAAAGCTGCCAGACGTTTATAAAATTAGTCAGGATCATTTTTCTGGTTAACAATGCATGCATGTCATGAAAACGAAGCTTCATAGAAATTGCGAAATAAAGTAAGTAGCTACTTTCCAAATTAAATGTCTTAATCATATTCATATCTTGTGTTACTAAATTATTATTATTAGATTGTTGAATCATTTCAGAATCCCAGATTTCGTGATAACTAAGAATACACATGGAATGCAGACGTCATTTTCATCACTAAACTAGAAAAATAGTATAATAGCTACTGCAAAATTCGAGAAAGTAATAACTTATTTTTTAATAATATGTGCCATTTGAACATATAATTATTTTTAATTTAAATATAAAAATAAATAAATAAAACAAAAATTCAAATTACGTGCGCCAAGAAACCGAGTGGTTTTGCGGCTAACTTCATTTTGTTAATTTTTGTCTCAAGATGGCCGCCCATCTCTATTTTTATGTTTTTTTTTTTGTATAAGTTAAAAATTAAAATCTAAAAGCTTGGTTATTGGAAGTTTTCATATAAATTTTGAAGTTATGTGAAAAAAGTGTTAGAACAAAAGTTGTAGATCTTATTATTACCTACAACTTTGCCTTTTACCTTTTTTCTATAGGACTTATAGTTTTGTCGGAAATCGAGATAAACCGTTTCTACCCTTAAAAACACCCCCTTTTCCACTTCCTCATCTCAGATCGACCGTCATTTATTTTTTCTTTCATTTTTGTTATATTCTCTCCCTTTTCTAATGGGTTTCATCCTACTATAATTTTTTTCACTTTTTATCATTTTCAAATGTTTCATTTGTTGGTACCAAAATTAGCTCTGATAGATTTTACGCTTAGTAAAGAAAATTGTCTAAGTAGTATCAATGAGTGTGAATCGGTAAAATACCTCAGACTCCACCTCGACAAAAGGCTCACCTGGAGACTACATATAACCAAAAAACGCACCCAAGTCCTGTAAAGATTCCAACAAGTGTACTTGGTGATGGGACGCAAGTCTAAACTATCGTTCGAAAAAAAAATTCTACTCTATAAAGCAATAATCATATTGATTTGGTCATATAGGATTAAACTATATTAACTCAACTCCAAGTATCGCGGTGCTCCAGCGAACCCAGTCGAAGACTTTTCGAGCCCTCACTGATGCACCGTGGTACGTAACAAACAATGGCTCAGAAGCCTGGTACACTACGAAAAACTGTCAAATTCCACCAATCCAGATATCTGTCCTCTATACTGGACACCAAAATGGACAAACGATTAAAAAAAGCTACCACAAGAACTGGTAGAAAGAGATCCTAATGGAAACTAGGAGAATGTGCCAGTGGGAATATTTTTACATGTCAAAGAGTCACCACCAGATTAACTTATAGTAGGTTTGTTCCACTTGTACATTTGACGATGTTGAAACACGTCCATCGAATGACAAAGAGTAAGACACATTAACCAAGAGACAAGAGTGAGTGAAAGTTATCAATCAGCAAGGGCTTCACCCGAATTTAAAACTGGTTTTGCGATGTTTAAACACCACCAAATCAGTGTCTGGGCGAGCTATAGTCATTAAAATGTACGTTCATAGCTCGACTCTCGGCCTGGTGCGGCCAAACGGCTGAAAGCTCGAGCGTTTCTTCACTCACTCTTGTCTCTTGGTCAGTGTGCCTTGCTCTTTGTCTTACGTGGACGTGTTTTACTTCAACATCTGGAACAAATCTAGTATTAAATTATTGTACAGATTGCTAATATAAATTTTAAATAATAATTAAATATCGAATTCTCAGAGGTTTTTGACCCATTTAACTTGATTTAGTTCAAGATAAACCCTTTTTATATCTCATCCTAGAATCACTTAAGTGAAACCCCTAAATTTAAAATTATATACACATGAAAAGTTCGTCCTAATTTCATATTTGCCTTATCAAAACTAAAATATGGTAAAGCTTGATTTTCTCCATTTCACAACTTTAATCTGGACATCAAACTGAACAACAGCGTATATAAATATGCAAAGCTTATTTAATTTCAACAATTATTTTCATCCCATTAAATTACTTTCGGACACAAAATATAATACCAAAAATCAAGTTGTGCTTCATTTCCTGAACTGAGAAATGGCCTCTTGGGATCTAACCTATATGTGATGTACAAATATAATTTCATAACCTTACTAAAATTGCGTTTCTCTCTAATCAAATAAAATAGTTCATAGACCAGGGTAGAGATAATTTTTGAACAGAAAAAAAATTATAGTAGGATGAAACCCATTAGAAACAGAAGAGAATATAACAAAAATAAATTACGGTCGACCTAAGGTGGGGTAGTGGAAAAGGGGGGGAGGGTTAAGGGTAGAAACGGTTAATCTCGATTTTCAATTAAACTACAAGTCCAATGAAAAAAAGTTAAAAGGCAAAGTTGTAGGTAGTAAAATGATCTACACTTTTTTTACAAAAAAAAAATTTTTTTTCATGAAATTTTGTAAAAATTTATCTTTTAATGTTCAAAACACACTATATTTTTTTTTTACTTATTATTAATTTTTTCACCTTATAATGATTTAATATCGAAAAAGCATCTTAATTTTCAATTAAAAATTCTCACGTCAAAATATCTGTTTTTTTTTTTAAATTCGTAAAGCTTTTTGTTTGTTGAAACCTCTACTTTCTGATGGTGAGAAAAAAAAACATAACAATGTTAAATGTTCTCAGAAAAAGCAATAATTAAAGTGTTAATTTCAATAAATTGCTCAAAATTGTACATAAAACATAACACAATTTTGAACAATTTATTAAAATGTACACTTTAGTTATTGCATTTTCTGAGAAAATTTAACATTGTCATGTATATATATTTTTACACCATCAGAAAGTAGAGGTTTCAACAAACAAAAAAATTCTGGCTTTTTAAAAAAATCAAAAACTTAGATGTGAGAATTTTCGATTAAAATTTAGGGTGCTTTTTCGATATTATAAGTTATTATAAGGTAAAAAAATTAATATTTTAAATCAAAAAAAATGACAGTGTATTTGGCACATTAAAAGATAAATTTTTACAAAGTTTCTTGATTTTTTTTTTTTTTTGTAAAAGATAAAAATAATAAACTAAAATCTAGGTTATTGGAATTTTTCAGAATAATTTTAAGGTTATGTGAAAAAAGTGTTAGTACAAAAAGTGTAGATTTACTTATTATCTACAACTTTGCCATTTAACTTTTTTCCATAGGACTTGTAGTTTTGTTAAAAATCGAGATAAAACGTTTCTACCCTTCCCCCCCTTTTCACTTCCCCACCTCAGATCAACCGTAATTTATTTTTCCTTTCGTTTTTGTTATATTCTCTTCCTTTTCCAATGGGTTTCATCCTACTATAATTTTTTTTTCTGTTCAAAAATTATCTTCCCTGGTCTATAATAAGAAAAAAAAAATGTTAGTATAAAAGTTGTAGATTTACTTATTATCCACAACTTTGACGTTTAACTTTTTTCCAAAGGACTTGTAGTTTTGTGGAAAATCAAGATAAACCGTTTCCACCCTTACCACCCCTTTTTTTTCCTTCGTTAAAATTTTTTTTTGTAAAAGATAAAAACAAAGGTAAACAATTACAGTGTTTTTTCGGGACATTAAAAACTAATTTTTTTACAAAATTTAATGAAAAATTAGATAAAAAAATATAATAAAACTTGGTTATTGGAATTTTTCACATAAATTTTAAGATTATGTTAAAAAAGTTGTAGATCTTCTTATTACCTATAACTTTGCTTTTTAATTTTTTTCCATAGGACTTGTAGTTTTGTCGAAAATAAAGATAAACCGTTTCTACCCTTAAAAACACCCCCATTTTCCACTTCCCCACCTCAGATTGACCGTAATTTATTTTTCCTTTCAGTTTTGTTTTACTCTCCTCCATTTACAATGGGTTTCATCTCACTATAATTTTTTTCACTTTTTACCATTTTCAAAGGCTAAAAGCACTGGTCTATCATTCCATTTTAACGACAAAAATTCGATGGGATGAAAATAACTTAACTCATTTAAATATTTTTTTTTCGATATGACATTAATACGACCAAAAACCAAACGAATTAAAAACGAGCTTTGTTCGTTGGTGAACGAGGGGAAAACTTGTTTGAAAATTATGTAAATATTTGATGAAAAACTTTCAAAGACTCGATGAGAATTGTGAAAAAAAATAAATCGAGAATCGACCATTGAAAATTGGGTTAGTATGAGGATTAAATTAGGGGGGAGGGGCGCAGCAGTCGAATCGTAAATAAGTTTTTATGATATTTTCTCTTAAATTTTTTGGGTTGGTTTTTTTCCCTCGTATATTAATGGTTGATACAACGTTGGCTTTTGTAAGGGGGAGAGGATTTGGTTTATTCGTAATCATTGACAAATTTATTGGGCCACCATATATCCTATATACGTGTGCCACCTATATACGGGGAAAAAAATGCCGGTATGGAGCCATAAAATTGGAGAAAAATGGATTTGATGGTTTGCGGTGGCTGCTGCGTTTTTTACTTTGAGCATAAATCGGATATTTTATCATCTTTGTTTGTTTTTATTATTCCCCATATATCTTTTTTTTTTATTTTATTTTCGCTTTTTCCCCCATGGCGTGCTGCAGGGGGTGAGAGCTTATTTATTTATTTAATAAAATGGAAATTTAAGGACCCATTTTCGGGGTGGAAATCGTAAAATATTTAAATGTGGGTGAATTAAATTTGTTTTTTTTTTCTTACCTTGGAAATGATTGAAACGTGAATGATTTCGGAAATCTGAAACAAAAAAAAAACAAAGAAATTTAATATCTAGGTAAAAATGATAAAAAAAAATTTCAGGGTAATAAATAAGAATTTTAATTTCAAATGGAAAATATGTGTAGGTACAGGTAGTCGATGATTTATGACATTTTCACCGTACAACTTATAAAGTTTATCTTATTTGAAGTATACTTATTAACATTTATGAAAAGGATTTTAAAAAATTTTTAAGATCCTTGAATAAAAATTCGTCCCATTTATAAGGCAAGAAAAAGAACGCATTATTATTAAGCGAATTTTCCTATAATAAAGAGTGCGATAGTTGTTTTAACTAATGAGCAATCCGAGCGCATTTTCCTTGCCGTCCAAATCAAAGCCACCATTATTATATTCAATTAGACTTGCTGCTTCATAACCATAGAAACCCTGTCAATAAACGGAATCAATTTTTCTGTATAAACTTAAGATAGAACAAGAAAAAATATAACCTAATCAATTTTCCCATAGCACAGAGTGTGACAGTTGCTTTAATTAGTGAGCGATCCAAATCGTTTTTCATTGGCAACCAAACCACTTTAAAATCCTTCTTAATAGGCTAAGTTTGTTATTTCGTAACCATGGAAACGCAATTAATTTAGTTTAATTAATTTTCTTATTCAAGAAAGAGAAAGATATATCAAAACTGCGCCTATTTTGTGTATCAAGCCAAAGCCAACTTTTAAAGTTGTTTTAGTCAAATGCACTTAATATTAAACTCGTAACCAAGGAAACGCTTAGTCAAAGAACCATAAAACTGAAGGTAGGTTAGAAATAAATTGCAATGTGATAATAAATTTTACATCTATAAAATGGTCAAGAAGCAGTTTTGACTTTAACGTAATTTAACGTTTTTACGAACGTTTTTTGAATTTGTATCTAATAAACAAGAAATTTATTTTTTAAACAATTGTTTATTGATTTATCTTACACTTTATTGTCACTTATAAACTACACGTTAACAATGAATTAGTTCACTGTTTAACTAGTCGGTTTTCACAGTCACTGATTCACTTATTACTATCACTCACTATTGCACTGTTTCACTTTACTTCACAATGTTCACAATTTATTTAACACTGTTCACTTTCTCTAATTATTTTAGCACTGATCACTTTCACGAACAGAGACTGTTCACGTTGACGATTTATTTTAAGACTGGTCGAAGATTTATTTCACCCTGACTCGCCTTATGCTTGTCCGGGACTTATATAGAATTTTGGAATCCGTCTAGAAAATTCGGCTCTATTGCCCCTGGACTTTCAGAATATTTCATTGCCGAAACTTTCTATGGTTCCAAGAAAAATAGATCGTTTTAAAAGTTTCACCCCTTCTTAATTCACCGAGTAATCCTTTTCGTCAAATCCTCTCGATAGGTGGTCGCCCGCCCACCCCCAGCTTAAACCATGCCGCTTCCTCATTGATGGCTGATGGGGTAGGTGACACACCAGACTCTGAAAATGGCGACGCTCCTCCATCTTGAGTTTGTGACAGTAAGATTATCGATTTGCACAACATTACTCCAAAATAAATATTAAAGTAGTGGCTATTTGATTGGCTAATTGGAGCGAATGTTGATTCGAATCCTGATAGTTGGGAAAAAAGTGCACTATTAAAAGAATTAAGAACTTAAAGAAGTTTTAAACCAGTTATATAGAGGGTGAAAGTTTCTATTATAACTAAAATATCCAATTCTTCCTTAAGTCAAATGGACTGAAAGCAAGTCACCTAATGACGTCAAAGCAAATGGATATATTCTTTTACTTTCATATATAAAACTCGGTGTTGGTTAAAAGAACTATAAGTGCTTTATATAAACAGAACTCTATGTATAATATGGGGTCTATATATATACATATATAAACGAACTCCAAACCTTAACTCTAGAACCGTCCGTATTTGAATTTTCCCAGGAAAAAGTTTCAAATAAACGTTGTAGGCATCAATGATTCTAAGAATTATAGAAAGTTTAAAGAAAATCGTTGGAGCCATTTTCAAAAAAAAAAAAACGAAAAAAGCTCGAAAATCTCCGAAGAATAAAGTAAAGCTTTCGGTTATCCGATTTCAAACAAAAGCTTCGCGACATAACTAGGTATAATATGGAGGCCAAATTCCAATTTTAGTTAAATTCGGATAAAGCTTTCGATACGATATGGCTGTCACACACACACACACAAATGTTTCTGAAAACCACTTTTTTGGATTTAGGAGACCTCAAAACGTGGTTTTCTAGTAAAAGCTCAAAATCGGAAATTCGACCCGATTACCTTTACTTGGTAGGTATATAAGGGGTAGTTATAAGAAAAAGTGGTTGCGTGTACTTATGTACGCGCGTGAGAAGTTATACTTCTTTGGTACCATCAAAAATAGGTTTTTATTAATTTTATTCAAGTAATCAATTTTAAAAAACTTTAATTTAATATTTAATAATAATAAATTATATAATTAAAGATATAGTTATTAAAAATAAAATTAAGAGAATAATATTTTAAATTGTATCAATAAATTATATCCAAAGAAAGCTGCAAGACGTTTATAAAATTTGTCAGGATCATTTTTCTGGTTAGCAATTCTTGCATGTGATGAAAACGAAGCTTCATAGAAATTGCAAAATAAAGTAAGTAGCTACTTGTCAAAGTAAATGTCTTAATCTTATTCAAATCTTGTGTTACTAAATTATTATTCTAAGATGGTTGAATCATTTCAGAATCCCAGATTTCGTGATAACTAAGAATATGCATGGAATGTAGACGTCATTTGCATCATTAAATTTCAAATAGTATAACAGGTACTGCAAAATTCGAGAAAAGTAACAACTTATTTATTAATAATATGTGTCATTTGTATATATAATTGTTTTTAATTTAAATATAAAAATAAATAAATTAGAAAATAAATACAACAAAAATTCAAATTACGCGCGCCAGGACACCCAGTGTTTTGCGACTAACTTCATTTTGTTAATTTTTATCTTAAAATGCGCGCGCATCTTAAAATTTCACATTTATCACTTTTTTCATAACGCGCCTAAAGAAGTATAACTTAAAACAGTAAAAAGGACAGGTTGTTATTTAATCAATTTTTCGATGATAACGAGTGTGATAGTGATTGTGATGAGTGAGCGATCCAAGCAAGTTTTTCTAGATGCCCAAGGCACAGCCACCTTTAAAATTTCCCTAAACCAACTAAACTGATTATTCAACTTGGTAACCAAGGAAACAAACAGTGACGTCAAAGAAACTAATATTTTCATTAACTCTAAATAAGCCCATGGTGTGACCAAATATCGAGAAACGTTATATATTTTAAAATTAAATTACATAAAGTTATTAGAAGATGTTATTGTGGCCATATGGTGGTTCACATAACTATGTATTACAATGTAAAACAATATTTAGGATTTATTTTAAATCTTTTTCTTGTATATGGAATGAGTCAAGTATAACATTTAGTGTGATCCACCAAGTGGTTCACAGCTTACATAAGAGATAACTAATGTTTTTAAGACACCTCGTATTTTTTTTTCGGGGCAAGTTGCACAAATAATTTGTCTTACTTTGTTCATCTTTAACATTCTCCACAACCCATAACCATTGACTTGCATAATTTTGCAAGTATAACCATTGACTTGCATAATTTTGCAAGTTTTTTTTTTCTAAAGGATGCAGTTTTACTCTTAATTATCTTGCACTACAACGACTTTTTCCATAATTAGTTTCCAGACAAACACAAAAGCACAACTTCATTAATCACGGCAGCTTTTCCATTGTGTTTTATACGACTTCATTAACAAATTGCACCGCCGCGATTACTTTAACTAGATTTTTCTTCTACCCCCAATATATATCAATGATATCAAACCATCTTTTTAAGTGATACAATTTACGGTTAAGATTAAAGTTGATGCCATTAAAGCTGTCCATTTTTTTCGGTATTGAACATGCAAATATTTCAAATTAAAAAAAGATTAAAAATTTGTGTCCCATAAAAATCCAATTCATCATTCATCCAATCCGTGCCACCATTAAATGAACATCAATAATTCATTAGAATCTCCCGAATCGTCCCTTGTCGTATTCGATTCTCGATAGTTACCGTATGGTGGTGTAGACCTACGAATGCATGTAAAGCTCCTCATTAGCAATTGATAAAGTTGACAACAAACATTTAGACGTAATGGGGCTCTTTTGTTTCGACATCCCTTAACCGAATCTCTCATTCAATACGTGTGTATATATAAGTTCAACCCTGTGTATATTCACCATCCAATTCATCCACTTAATGAACGGGGGCTTTGTATGTACAATATATCTACATACAATTCATTCATTTATTCATCCACTCGCGAAATTTATCAACGATTCCAATAAAATGCCAGCCGAGTTATTGGGGGAGGGGAGGCTCTTTAAAGCTTCTAAATTCGGAGGATTAAATCACAACGATATCATTTTAATGAGTCGATTTTTGAAGTTATACTTCTTTAGGCACGTTATGAAAAAATGATGAGAGTGAAATTTTAAAATGCGCGCGCATCTTGAGACAAAAAATAACAAAATGAAGTTAGTCGCAAAACCACTGGGTGTCCTGGCGCGCGTATCTTGAATTTTTGTTGTATTTATTTTCTAATTTATTTATTTTTATATTTAAATTAAAAATAATTAAATATACAAATGACACATATTATTAAAAAATAAGTTATTACTTTTCTCGAATTTTGCAGTAGCTGTTATACTATTTGAAATTTAATGATGAAAATGACGTTTGCATTCCATGCATATTCTTAGTTATCACGAAATTTGGGATTCTGAAATGATTCAACCATCTTAGAATCAATAATTTAGTAACACAAGATATGAATAAGATTAACGACTTTACTTTGACAAGTAGCTACTTACTTTATTTCACAATTTCTATGAAGCTTCGTTTTCATGACATGCATGCATTGTTAACCAGAAAAATGATCCTGACAAATTTTATAAACGTCTGGCAGCTTCCTTTGGATATTATTTATTGATACAAATTAAAATATTATTCTCTTAATTTTATTTTTTATAATTATATCTTTAAATATATATATTATTATTTTTAAATATTAAATTAAAGTTTTTTAAAATTGATTATTTGAATGCAATTAATAAAAACTAATTTTTAGAGATACCAAAGAAGTATAACTTCTCACGCGCGTACATAAGTACACGCAACCACTTTTTTTTAACTAAAAAAATTTTCTGTGTTAAAGAAAAGCTCAAATAGTTTTAGTTGAGTGAAATGGGGTCAGTGGATTTTAATCTACCAGGCAATTGGCTGTAGGATAACGTAAAGTAAAATGTCTGACTCGCAATATTCGCATATTTTTCGGTAAGTTTTTAATTTAAATTTTTTTCTACAAAGAAAATATTTTCGAATTGAATTAAGTATTAGTAAATCGCTTGGGAAGTACCGTCTGAATTTTTTAATAAGATTCCTTTCGATTTCTTTGACGGGAGGGAAAAAAAAACTACTTTCGTTTAATAGAAAGAAAAAAAAGGCGCTTTTGTATTTTATAACATAATTATTTGTTTTCATAAAATTTATGAGAATTTATAATTCTTTGAAGAAAATAGATCGATTTCTGTCACTATATGTTTCCTATATAACGAAATTCAATATTAAATCCATTTTGTTTAGGAAAATTTTAAAGTTGGCTCCGGTTTAAATGTCAAAGAAAACGCATTTGGATTGCTCAATAGTCAAACTTATAACTATCTCACTCTATATAATAAAAAAATCGGTTCAATTTTGATATATCTTTCTCTTTCTTGCTTGGATAATAGAAGATTAATTAAGAATATAAATACATTGCGTTTCCATGGTTACGAAGTAACAAACTTAGCCTATTTGGTTTAAGGAAGTTTTTAAGGTGGCTATGAAGCTTGTGGTATGAAGAATTGTAGGAAGCCTTGGTCTTTACGGATAACATTGTGTTGGTGGAGAAAAAGTTAAGGAACAACTAGAAAAGTGGAGGAAGACTATAGAAGATGGCGGCCTCGGGATCAGCAGGACGAAAACTGAATACCTGTGGTATGGGGAAAGTGGCCACAACGGAGATGTAGAGCTACAGGGGGAGAAATTGGAACGGGTCAACTCTTTTAAATATCTGAGGTCGTTCGTAACAGAAGATAGTGACCTCGGTATGGAAGTGAACCACAGAACTCAAGTGAAGGAGCTGGAAAAGAATATCTGGAGTGTTGTGCGATGGAAAAATAGCCAGTAAGGTCAGGGGCCGATTATACGAGACGGTTGTGGGGTCAGCGCTCATCTTTATGGGACTTGGGCAACCAAGAAGACCCACGAGAAGTTGGAAGTGGCAGAGATGAGAATTCTAAGGTGGATTCTGGGGAAGACGAGAAAGAATAGGATCAGGAATGAAAAGATAAAAGTGATAGTTGGAGTGCTCAAGACTGCAGTAGTATGGACATGTAATGAGAATTGAAGAGGACTATGTTGGGAAGCGAATGGACAGAATTCAAGTGGAAAGAAGAAGCCCCAGTAAGAAGACCGAGAAAGAGATGGAACAACTGTGTCCCAGAAGACATGAAAGAGAAGAGACTGATAAAGGAGAACGCCAAGAATAGGGCAGAATGGAGGGAAAAGATACGGAACGGCAACCCCGAATAGCGAAAAGGTAGTTTAATATTAAACCAAACCAAAAAAAAAATCCAGGCCATTACCTTTGTATCCCCAGATACGTATTTCAAATGCCATGCAATCGTCATCAGTGGATCAACTGGAAATGTCTTCTGCGACTGTTCCGTGGTGATTCACAAATTAATCCTGAATCGACCACAATTGTAGATCCTTCGAGATTCCTTTACATTTTTTCATATCGTATATTCGTCTGTTAGACCTAGTTTTTTTAGCCTTTGAAAATGGTAAAAAGTGAAAAAAGTTATAGTAGGATGAAACCCATTGGAAAAGGAAGAGAATATAACAAAAATGAAAGGAAAAATAAATTACGGTCGATCTGAGATGGGGAAGTGGAAAAGGGGGGTGTTTTTAAGGGTAGAAATGATTTATCTCGATTTTCGACAAAACTACAAGTCCTATGAAAAAAAGTTAACACACAAAGTTGTAGGGAATAAGAAGATCTACAACTTTTGTTCTAACACTTTTTTCACATAACCTCAAAATTTATGTGAATAATTCCAATAATCAAGTTTTGGGTTTTTATTTTTATCTTTTAAAAAAATTTTTTTACATAAAATGTGATGAAAACTTACCTTTTAATGCCCCAAACACACTGTACTTCTTTTTTAAATTAATTTTTTCACCTTATTATGACTTAATATCGAAAAAGCACCCTAATTTTGAATCGAAAATTCTCACGTCAAAACATCAGATTTTTTAAAAAGTTGGTGTTTTGTTTTGTTCGTTGAAATCTCTATTTTTAATTTTTTTTTTTTAAAGTTAATCATTAAAAACCAAAAACTTGGTTATTGGAATTATTTATGTAAATTTTGAGGTTATATGAAAAAAGTGTTTGCACAAAAGTTGTAGATCTTTTTATTACCTACAACTTTGTCATTTAATTTTTTTCCATAGGACTTGTAGTTTTGTCGGAAATCGAGATAAACCGTTTCTTTCCTTTAAAATATCCCACCTTTTCCACTTCCACACCTCAGATCTTAATTTATATTTCCTTTCATTTTCTTCCTTTATTTTCTTCCTTGTCCAATGGGTTTTATCATACTTTAATGTTTTTTTTGTTTAAAAATTATCTACCCTGGTCTATGTATTGACTCGCTGCTGTTAATTACTTTAATTTCTTATAAACCACCCGTTTTTCTTTTTTTGTCATCCTCCACGTAATTCTGTAGCGACTAGAAATGGAATTCGAACATGCAGTGATACCTCTTGCAACTGCCCTGACGAAACGACGTTATATACCTTAAGCAATTCAATTTGTTCGAGTGCTGGCCAATGTAATTGTATATACTATTATGTAAATAAATGTGGGCAACCACTTCCCCCCCCCCACTTACAATTCCAACAGCTTTAAAAACTTGTTTTCTTTTTTTGATGTTAAAATAGCCCTCCAAGTTTGTCAAAATTCATTTATTTATAAGGCCTGTAACAATCTCCATAATTTAACAAAACCTTTTCATTTATCTGCTTACAACCCCATTCGCCTTTTTCATAAACAACCCAAGAGCTGTTTTATGCTCGGCTCGCATATATTCCCAACTTACATTTTAACCCAATGTCCTTAACATTTTGAACAATTTTCCGAAATAAATTCTGCTTAAATAACGAGCACACACACACACACACACACACACATATATATATATATACAAATAATCGTATGACTACGATAATGGCTCGCTATACATTAATGAAAAAGCCAGGCAACTCTGGAATTTGAAGCGAGTCATAAACTAATGAATGATAAATTATTTAATACGACCGCCATTTATATTGTATCCCTTTTCTATGTACATATGTTATAACTAGTTTCAATAGCTTGTCCTTATCTAGACTTAATTATGTTTTCTCCGAAAAGCCATGGTGGAAAATTGAGTTGATCGTCCGTTAAGTTACGTTTTAAACTGAATTGAAATAATAATAAATTGATTACACGTGGGTAATTACAAACGAGAGAGACCTTATATTCAATTTTACAAATGGTACGAAGTGAGTCGTGATATGTTTTTATGTCTTCTGATATATTAACCTGAAACAAATAAATAATCCTTGAGAGTGTGTGGCGCGAGTGAATTTTCACCCCTAATTAATGAACAAAGAAATGAAGCCGCATGTTTCAAAAGCTTCAAAGCTCGACACACTTCGTGTCCGAAATGAAATTTTCCTTTATTGATGTGTGTCCTCCACTCCGTACAAACATACACACTTACACACATACAGGGAGGGAGGGGGTGGGGTTTGTAAAATTTATTCAAGGGTTGGTTTTTGGAAGTATAGAGAGACAGTTTTTACCTGGGATATATATATATATATATATATAGGGATGGGGTTTGCGTCAAAGAGATTATGTGAAGGCGACTATGTACGGTTCGTTAGTTGACCACGTGTTGCCTTCTTCATCCCCCTTAGAAAACTCGGACAATAATAAATGCGCTCGTGTCTCTAAATATGCAGATTTCAGTGGATTTGAACGCCTAATTAATGTTGCACAAACAAAAACGGTTTTGCACAAAGAGTAGATGTAAGTGGACAAAGGCACTTATTATTTACTAGCTGATACCCGCCCGCTTCGCTGAGCGTATCTAAATTAATCTGATTGAGTAATAGAAAACTTTACCCAAAACAAGAAATTCAGCTATTTTAACAAAAAAAGATAATTAGATATTTCTAGACTTTTATTTCATAGAAAGTTCATAAAAATCCGTTAAACTACTTTTCCAGGAACAGATATCAGCTATCTTATAGGTAGGATCTTTACGTTTTTTTGAATATTGTAAAATATTAAGAAACTTTTAAGCCTTGAGAACCTTTCACACCAAATGTCATATGAAATCATTTATTAATTTTAGTAGAATGGATTAGTAGCTATCCTTTAGGAAGTGTACCTTTTTTAGGATCAATAATATTTAATGTGTTATCTTAAGATCTGAGGTATCAGGTTTGGTTGTCTTAGGTTCATAATTCTAGGATATAGTATTAAGGCTATTATGTCTTATCGGCAAGTCTGCTATTTTCCGGGATTCAAGATTAGACAACGAATTCTTATAGATCTTGCTAAAATAAATTTAAGTTTTTTGGTAAAAAAACAACGCGATGGTCACATCTAAGTTGCTATTTTTTCTTGAAAAATAAGTTGGACTGGATTTCTTTTTGTTCTGGAGGCTCTGCCTAACGGGTTTACCTCTCTTAGTCAAACTCCTAATCAGGATCACTTAAGTCGAACTATCTGTTTTTGTTATTTATTCTTACGGGTCTCATTTTTGAACTAAGATATTTCTTTTTTAAGAATGAAATCATATTTACTGCAGAGGATTTCCTTCTCCTCCCTCGACAATTCGAACGTTTACTCAGCCGAACTATTAATAATATATTAACTACCCGTAAATTCACAACGGAGTTATGGTTTCTAGGAATTTAACCTATCGCTATACTTCTATCATGGTTATAATTTTCAAATTAGCGAACATTAATTTAAAAGAATAACAAATTACATAGTTTAAAATCATGTCGTCTCTACGATATGTTAGTATATGTACATTGTATCACAACTGCCTGCCGATGTATGTTTTTCGTTGCGCAGTTTTTATAGTTTTTATTTTTTTGCTCAGAAAATCCAATTTTTTTCGAAATAAAAAGTATTTTATAGCACTTTTGGTAATGTTTACTACTTGTAGTGAAAATCTCGTCCAAATCGGACCAGCCGTTTTCAAGTTTGCCAAAAACAAACAAATAGACAGGAAAAACTATTCGAAATAAAAAGTAGCCTATAATGTAAGTTACAATATTTAATAACTTTTTGTGAAAATTCCATTGAAATCGGCTCAGCTGTTTTCAAGTTTACCCTGGACAAACCCTGTTATTACCCTGTTTTTTGGGGGAAAATTACAATGTAAATGGCATTTATTTTTTTGTATTAAATATATGAAAATGTAGGCAATAAAGAGTATTCAACAAAACACCTTAAATTTTTTAGATTAGAAAAAAAATCTTAGCTGGGAAAAATGATTCCGGTTTCGTTCTCTCGCGCAGGAGAGATGGAACGTTTTTAATATATAGGTATTGAAGTAGTAAAAATCTTCAATCTTATTATTGGTATAGATATAAAATTGCACTTTCAATACTGCAATCGATATTAAAAATGCATCTCAATCTATTTAACTATAACCAAAAAACTAAAATTACTAAGCAAACAAAACTTTTAAAATCATTAAAAGTGACCTCAAAAGGGCTTTAGGGAATTGCAGCTTTTTAACATTTTTTTTTTCAATGTAGGAATTAGATCTGTACAGTCCCTAGCTTACATTATTCAAACTACTACAAAATAAAAGTACAAATATTTGCTGCGAGGCGTCACAGTACTTTCTTTTACTTTCATTTATGAAACTCGCTGTTAGTTAAAAGAAATATAAGCACTTTGTAACAATACATATAAACAGTACTATATGCATACAACCTATAGGGCTATATGTATATACGAATTCCAAACTTTCAACCCTCGACCGCCTTTATTCGAATTTTCCCAGGAAAAAGTTTCAAATAAAACTTGTAGGCATCTATAAGTCTAAGAACTATAGAAATTTTAAAGAAAATCGTTGGAGCCGTTTTCAAAAAAAAATTAAAAAAGCTCAAAAACGCCAAGAGTAAAGTAGAGCTTTCGTTTAACCGATTTCAATCAAAAGCTTCGCGGTACAACTAGGTATAATATGGAGGCCAGATTCCAAGTTTGGTGAAATTCGGATGAAGCTTTCGATACGATATGGCTGTCACACACACACATTTTTCTAAAAACCACTTTTTTGGACTCAGGGGACCTCAAAACATGTATTTCCGGTGAAAGCTCGCATTCGAAAATTCGGCCCGATTACAATACTTCCTTTACTATCTATATAGTAGTAAAAGAAAGTAAAAAATTGTCTTCACTATTATTTTAATTTTTAATAAGAGGTTAAGTACAGTTTGTTTCCTTGGTAACGAAATAACTACTTAGTCTATTTGATTTAAGAAAATAGACGAGATGGCTATGACTTGGTCGCTTATGGAAAAAGCTCTTGGATCGCTCGTTAGTTAAAACAACCATCACACTCTGAACTATAGGGAAAATCGATTCGACTATCTACCTTTCTTTATCGTGCCTTATTTTGACAGAAAATGATAGAAGTTTGTAGAATTTAAGCCTGTTTATATTTTTACTGGCCTTTTTTCTAATTTATAACAATCGAAAATAAAAATTTACCAAGAAAATTTCACAGACAAATAAATGTCAGGTACAATTTTTCTTTCGTAAAAAAAAAATTTGACAAGGTTTTTCCCGATTGGAAAAAAAGGCATACGGCTGCTTTTAAACGAGAACGAAACCCGAATATTAGCCTGCGTAAAAAATTGAAATGATTAATTATATCTTCGTTTTAAGAGAGTTCTTTGCGCGTTTTATCTCCCCCAATATGGCATGGGAGAAAATGGGAATTTTCGCGAGCCTCTTCGAAAGAGACACAGACTTAATTTATTTTCCAATCTAAACGCAGACAGGAAATGATTTATGAATTATATTAATATCTAGGTAATGCGTAGGTATGGTAATCTAAAGGTTCAAGGTAGATTTTAAAAAAATTCCCATTACAATTTTTAATTTCCAATTGTCTACATCATAAATCTTCAACAATCATTTCTAGAAAATGCCACAACACGTCCATGATGGCGTAAAATTAAATTTGAATATGACAAAATACGTTTTTAGATTTAAGATGAAAAATACCGTGGAGAAAAAGCTTTTTTAGTTCGTGTGCAGTTTCTTTTTATTTCCGTCAAAAGCTCTCCCAAAAGTTGCATTTGGCGACGACGTGAGCTTTCTCGATAACGACGGAATCCATTTCGAAATTAGGCATTTAAGAAGCATTGACTCGTTACGAAACTGAGGGAGGACAAAGCGCCGTGAATGTGTTCGGTTCACGTGCGCGGGTAGGTTAAGTGTTGCAAATTGCAACGAACCTGAAGAGGAAATTGAATTCCCTCGAGAACACGTGTTTACCACATCTAAAAGCACGAATGGAAAAAACCAAATAAAACGAGAGGGTTTTTTTTTTCGACGAAATCAAATAAAAGTTATTGCTACGGCCAATCGAAATCGATTCCTTTTATAAATCATAAGTTGATTTATATATATATACACCTACACCTTATAATAATCAACTTTCTCAGAATCTAGTTTTGCTTTTATATACCTATGTGTAACAATTTTTTTTTTTTTATTATTTATTTGCAATCTGCATACCCATTGGTACAATGCGCAAATGGGTTATAAGATTGAAATTAAGAACCTTTAAATTAAAGGTCAAATAGACGATGAGTATGTTTGATGAAAGCCAACAGCCACCACTGGAACTCTCTGGGAGGTGGTCATTATCACTTTAAACGACGTGGAAATTTTTTTGGGTGTTGGACCGAGGAAACAATTTGAATTTCTGGATTAGAATGCGAAAATAATTTGTCGTGCAATTTTATGAATCTATCAAAAATATAAGAAACGTTAAGATCTCTACGAATGACTTCATTTTAACATAGTAAGAAGCCTTTATAGGATTTTCTGAAGGACTTTTGTCTGAAATGACTGGATGCGTTTGATATTAGAGGGTTTAATGGAGCCCCACAATTATATTCTAAATGCCAAAATAGACCTAATAGACCAGTACATTTAGCCTTTGAAAATCGTAAAAAGTGAAAGCAATTATAGCAGGATGAAACCCATTGGAAAAGGAAGTGAATATAACAAAAATGAAAGGAAACATAAATTACGGTTGATCTGAGGTGGGAAAATGGAAAAGGGGTGGGGTTTAAGGGTAGAAACGGTTAATCACGATTTCCGACCAAACTGCTAGTTCTATGAAAAAAAGTTAAAAACTAAAGTTGTAGAAAATAAGTAGATCTACAACTCTTGTAAAAACACTTTTTTCACATAACCTCAAAATGTATGTGAAAAATTCAAATTACCTAGTTTTTGGTTTTTAACTTTCATCTTTTACAAACAAAAAAATGTCTTTATACGAAATTTGGTGAAAACTTACCTTTTAATGTCCTAAACACAAGGACCACCAGCTTTCAAATAAAAAAAGAATTATCAAAATTGAGTTATCCAATAAGAAGTTTATATTTCATTCCTTAGTTTTCAACCCCTTAGAAGTGAACGATTTCCTTCAAATTAAAATGGGACCATTCGGGAAGCACCAGCTTTCAAATAAAAAAAGAATCATCAAAAACGCATCACCCAGTCGGAAATGCAGAGGTAACAAACATAAAAAAAAATATTGTCGAATTGAGAACCTCCTCCTTTTTTTGAAGTCGGTTAAAAATCCAGTAGGCCATAAAGCAGATAGACCAGGGTAGATAATTTTTGAACAGAAAAAAAAAATTAAAGTAGGATGAAACCCATTAGAAAAGGAAGAGGATATAACAAAAATGAAAGGAAAAATAAATGAGGTGGGGAAGTGGAAAAGGGGGAGGGGGGTAAAGGTAGATACGGTTTATCTCAATTTTCGACAAAAGTACAAGTCCTGTGGAAAAAAAATTAAATGGCAAAATTGTAGATAATAAGTAGATCTACACTTTTTGTCCTAACACTTTTTTCACATAACCTCAAAATTTAGGTGAATATTCCAATAACCAAGTTTTAAGGTTTTTTATTTTTACATAAAAAAAATTTTTTTCATGAAATTTTATAAATTTACTTGTTAATGTCCTAAACACAATGTATTTTTTTTTTATTTAAAATATTAATTTTTTTCACCCTATATTGACTTAATATCGAAAAAGCAGCCTAATTTTCAATCAAAAATTCTCACGTCAAAACATCTGATTTTTTAAAAAAGTCGGTGCGCTTTTTATTTATGGAAATTTGTACTTTTTGATGGTGCAAAAAAATACATACATTAAAATGTTAAATGTTCTCAGAAAATGCAATAGTTAAAGTGTAATTATATAAATAAATTGCTCAAAGTTGTATTTGTACAGTTTTTAGGAATTTAATAAAATTTACATTTGAACTATTGAATTTTCTGAGATCATTTAACATTGTAATGTATATATTTTTTGTACCACCAGAAAGTAGAGGTTTCTTAAAACAAAAAAACTCACCGACTTTTTTAAAAAATCAGATGTTTTGACGTGAGAATTTTTGATTGAAAATTAGGCTGCTTTTTCGATATTAAGTCAATATAGGGTGAAAAAAATTAATATTTAAAATAAAAAAAAATACATTGTGTTTAGGACATTAACAAGTAAATTTATAAAATTTCATGAAAAAAAATTTTTTTATGTAAAAATAAAAAACCTTAAAACTTGGTTATTGGGATATTCACCTAAATTTTGAGGTTATGTGAAAAAAGTGTTAGGACAAAAAGTGTAGATCTACTTATTATCTACAATTTTGCCATTTAATTTTTTTTCCACAGGACTTGTACTTTTGTCGAAAATTGAGATAAACCGTATCTACCTTTACCCCCCTCCCCCTTTTCCACTTCCCCACCTCATTTATTTTTCCTTTCATTTTTGTTATATCCTCTTCCTTTTCTAATGGGTTTCATCCTACTTTAATTTTTTTTTTCTGTTCAAAAATTATCTACCCTCGTCTATAATAGTCTACTGCTTTATGGCCTACTGGATTTTTAACCGACTTCAAAAAAAGGAGGAGGTTCTCAATTCGACTGTATTTTTTTTTTGTTTGTTACCTCTGCATTTCCGACTGAGTGAAGCGATTTTGATGAATCTTTTTTTATTTGAAAGCTGGTGCTTTCCGAATGGTCCCATTTTAATTTGAAGGAAATCGTTCACTTCTAAGGGGTTGAAAACTAAGGGATGAAATATAAACTTCTTATTGGATAGCTCGATTTTGATAATTCTTTTTTTATTTGAAAGCTGGTGCTTTCCGTGGGGTCCAGTTTTAATTTGAGGGAAATCTTTCACTTCTAAGGGGTTGAAAACTAAGGGATGAAATATTAACTTCTTATTGGATAGCTCGATTTTGATAGTTCTTTTTTTATTTGTAGAACACAACTTTAAATTAATCTCCTATCCATTTAAAAAAAAAACTCCACTCATAAGAGGTTAAAAATTAGAGATGAAATAATATTATAAATTTTTCCTGGCTAACCCAATTTTGATAATTTTGTTTCTATTACGTACAACGTACCTTTAAATTGTTCACATTTCAATTTGAAGAAAAAAATCCACCCCTTAAGGATGAAAATAGGGGATGAAATAGTGACATTTAACCGAATTTTGATAATTTTTTTTTTGTTGGAAAGAATAATCTACTTAGTTTTGTTACTACATTTAAAAGCAAAAAATTTCAACCCTTAAGGGCAAAAAGGGCTATGAGCAGCGCGTTTAGAAGGTTTAACCATTTTCAAGAAAATAAAATCAGTTATCAAACTACAGATTACTAAAACGCGAGAAACAAATAAATATTATAAAAAAATGAAAAATCGACTTCAAAATATATAAAAATTCTTAAACAAAAAATGCACTAAAAAGTAACAAAATAATGGCGTATCCTTGCAGTATCTACAACTTACAAATTATTAGGATGATACAATGTACAACTATTGTTATTTTTGGAGTTGGTGTTAGTCAAGAAAATAAATATTAATGGTAATTTGCAAAAATTGTAAAAAGGTTTAGTTGGTAATTGGTATTTTGTAGTTTAAAGGTCGCTAGATATTGTTACAGTTCGAGTATATTGTTTAAAAGTTTATTTGAAAAATAATTTTCATAAGGTATTCTCGTTTTTTGCTAAGTACCAATATAGTCGTATTTCCTTGGCTGACACCAACTCCAAAAATAACAATAGTTGTACATTGTATCATCCTAATAATTTGTAAGTTGTAGATACTGCAAGGATACGCCATTATTTTGTTACTTTTTAGTGCATTTCTTGTTTAAGAATTTTTATATATTTTGAAGTCGGTTTTTCATTTTTTTATAATATTTTTTATATTAGAGAAGATTTTGCAGCCTTTTCCAGGTGGTTATATAACGATTAACATTTTTTTCTGTTATAGTTTCTCGGTTAAACAAGAAAATTCTCAACGAAATGCCCCAACTGACTCAATTATCATTTTTTTGATTTCATTTGTCTACTAATAGTTATATTTATTGTGCTATCTTAAGTTGGAATATGTATATTGATATGACGTCACTGTTTGTTTCCTTGGTAACAAAGTAGTAAACTAGTTAACTAAGTTAAGTAAATTTAGGCGATTTAGAGATTTAGAATTTAGAGAGGGCTATGACTTGGTCGCCAAGGAAAAAGCTTTTGGATCGCTCATTTGATAAACCAGCTATCACCTTCTGTACTATAGGAAAATGTATTCAATTTTCTCTGTCGTGCTTTATTTTGACTGTAAGTGAAATAATATGATATATAATAGTAAATAATAGTAGTTAACTCTTAAAGAGTTACAGTCAGAAGACCCTAAAAAACACCTGCATTAAACTGCATTTTACTATTAGTATTAGTAAAAATAATTTTTCAATGTCTTCAACTAATTAAAAGACCACAAAACTAGTGTGCAATATAATGCAAGTAAATCTCATTGAAAATTATCAAAGAGATCTTTACTTTTATTTAAACCCCGAAAGATGCTGAATTCGATTTGTGAACGCACCTTCTCAATAGGACACTTCTGTGCATTCCATGCATAAAATAAATTTTCTATATCATAATATTATATGTAAGTTAAATCCATATGCAAACGTAATAGGATTCGAATATTAGCCGACAATGTTCAAAACGACGACGACAAGCTCAAGACAAACTAGACAAGGACAGGAAAAGCACAAGCTTGAACACTCAATGAGAGCTAGTTGAAAGCACAGTCTATATATACGTGTCGTATTATATATATAATACCGACCCTCTCTTATATTATATAGACTGCATTCGAAATAATGTGCATAGATATCTGCTGCGACAAATCCTATTACATTGCGAGACGTAAAAAAATTTAATTTTCTCTCTCAGTTTATATCTGTACGAAGAAATTGTAACGAGAACTGGTAGCAGTATTTTATTAGTAATCCGTGAAGAAAAAAAAAATGGACAAGTGCGAGAATGACTCGCCTTCTGAGAATTCTGTATATACTAATAAAGTTACTATGAATTGGATCAAATGAGGTCATTCTTCTGTCAGTGAATATTTTTATATTTTGTGTCACGTTCCCGACAGGATCCCATTAGGACAAGGTACCGTATATCACACCTAGACAACACATTTCAAAAGCGACATGACGCCCTTTTTTATATTTAACAATGGAATCATTTTCTTTGTTGTCGGTAGGAAGTTTGTTTTCTTTTTTTTTGTTCTTCCAGAGACGACAGGATGACAACACAAGACGACATCGCGTCGCCTATTGTATGCTACACACGTGTTGAATTATTGCTAACTACTTACGGAACGAGAAATGAAAAACATTTAAAGATTTTTTTTTCTGGGGAAAACTTTTTTGCTTTCGACTGACCTCACAATGGCCGACGGAAGCAATTATTCAATGTCACCGAATTTACGCGACATTTACTTTTAAAAGCTGGACCGGGGAACTTTTGAAAACTGTTTTCGTACAAGTTCACTCGTAAACGAGACCAATCAGTGAAATAAATAACAGAAGAAAGTCAAAGCTTTAAAAGTTTTTTTTATAAAAATAAAAATTAAGGCGAATTAACAAACAGGCCATTTGTTTTATTATATTGCGGTTTTTATTGTTCGTACCCTGAAACAATGATTATCCTACAAGAACCAAATAAATAACCAATATTAAGATCAAGGATGTGACAGACTTCTTCATAACTATATTTTTTTAACAAAAGATAAACCTGAACCATTTAAATACTCATTTATTCATTGTTATGACGTCACATTTTATTTCCATGGTTACGAAATTGTAGCTAGTCGATTTGATTTAAGCCAATTTCGGAGATGGCTATGACTAGGTAGCCAAGACAATCTTTGTTGGATCGCTCCTTTGTTAAAAACAACTATCACGCTCTTAGACCAGAGTTAAAGCCTTTGAAAATGGTAAAAAGTAAAAAAAATTATAGTAGGATAAAACCGATTTGAAAAGGAAGAGAATACCACAAACAAAAATGAAAGGAAAAATAAATTACGGTCAATCTGAGGTGGGGAAGTGGAAAAGGGGGTGCTTTAAGAGTAGAAACGGTTTTTATCGATTTCCGACAAAACTACACGTCCTATGGAAAAAAGTTAAATAGCAAAGTTGTAGGTAATGACAAGATCTATAACTTTTGTATTAACAATTTTTTCACATAACTTCAAAATTTATGTGAAAAAGTCCAATAACCAAGTTTTTTGTTTTTTGTTTTTAATTTTTTGTTTATTTTTTACAAAAACATTTTTATTATGAAATTTGGTAAAAACTTACCTTTTAATGCCCCAAACACACTGTACTTTTTTTTTTAAATTAATTTTTTTACCTTATTATGACTTAATATTGAAAAAGCACCCTAATTTTCAATCGAAAATTCTCAAATTAAAAACCAAAAACTTGACAATTGAAATTTTTCTCAAAAATTTTGAGGTTATGTGAGCACAAAAAGTATATATTTACTTATTATCTACACATTTGCCATTTAACATTTTTCCATAGGACTTGTAGTTTTGTCGAAAATCGAGATAAACCGTTTCTACTCTTAAAACCACCCCCTTTTTTCCCCTACCCCACCTCAGATCGACCGTAATTTATTTTTCCTTTCATTTGTGTTATATTCTCTTCCTTTAACAATGGGTTTCATCCTGATTTAATTTTTTTTCTGTTCAAAAATTATCGGCACTGGTCTATCTGTACTATGGCAAAATTGTGTCAACAATCTATCTTTCTCTATTTGTTTTCATTTTACCATTGAAAAATGGTTTCCATTATAGTGCATATTTCAAAATAACTCTTCTACTATGAAGCAAAGTTGTAGGTAATAATAAGATCTATAACTTTTGTGCTAACAATTTTTTCACATAACCTTACAATTTATGTGAAAAATTCCAATAACCACGTTTTTGATTTTTTATTTTTATCTTTTACAAAAAAAAAAACTTTTTTTTAATGAAATTGGGTATAAATTTACCTTTCAATGTCCCAAATACGCTGTTTGACGTGAAAATTTTTGATTGAAAATTATGGAAATTTTTTCACCAAATTTCGTGTAAAATTTTTTTTAAAGATAAAAATAAAAATTTAAAAATTTGGTGATTTGAATTTTTCACATACATTTTGAGGTTATGTGAAAAAAGTGTTTGCACAAAAGTTGTAGATCTTCTTATTACCTACAACTTTGCCATTTAACGTTTTTCCATAGGACTTGCAGTTTTGTCGGAAATCGAGATAAACCATTTCTATTCTTAAAAACACCCCTCTTTTCCACTTCCCCATCTCAGATCGACCGTAATTTATTTTCCTTTTAATTTTGTTTTATTCTCTTCCTTTTCCAATGGGTCCCTCCTACTTGAATTTTTTTTTGTTCAAAAATTATCAGCACTAGTCTACCATCAGTACTATGGGAAAATTGAGTCATCAATCTATTTTTTTCTCTTTGTTTTTTAAGGTTAACATTGAAAAATGGTTTACCCATAATGCATATTCCAAAATAACTCTTCTACTATAAAGCAAAGTTGTAGATAATAAGAAGATCTACAACTTTTGTTTTTACACTTTTTTCACATAACCTCAAAATTTATGTTAAAAATTCAAATTACCTTTTTTTATTTTGGAAACATTTAACATAGTAATGTATATTTTATTTGCACCATCAAAAAGTAGAGGTTTTTACGAACAAAAAGCTCATAGAATTTTTTTAAAAAAAGCAGATATTTATTTTGACGTGATAATTTTCGATTAAAAATTAGGTTGCTTTTTCGATATTAAGTCATAAAAAGGTGAAAAAATTAATTTAAAAAAAAATACAGTGTGTTTGGGGCAATAAAAGGTAAGTTTTACCAAATTTCAAAAAAAAAAAATTTTTTGTAAAAAATAAAAACAAAACACCAAAAACTTGGTTATTGGGATTTTTCATATAAATTTTAGGGTTATGTGAAAAAAAGTGTCAGCACAAAAGTTGTAGATCTTCTTATTACCTACAACTTGGCCATTTAACGTTTTTCCATAGGACTTGTAGTTTTGTAGGCATTTTGAGATAAATCTTTTCTACTTTTAAATATATCCCCTTTTTCCACTTCCCCACCTCAGATCAATCGTTATTTATTTTTATTTTCTTTTTTGTTATATTCTCTTCCAGTCAGTTAAAGTTTTTGACACAATACATAAATGAGTTTGGTTTTAGTAAATTTTCGTATTTTTACTCGTTTTCGAACTATTTCATGTTCTAATTTTTATCCGGAAGAAATTGTTGAAACAGTTAAAATATAAATAGTTTATCACAAAGGGTTATTTCATCCCATATTATTAAACTTTTAGTTTTAATAAACTATGTTAATAAATAATCAAAGTAAATTTCTTGGAAAAATTTACGGCTTGATGATAAATCTTTGACTAATATATGACAGGAAATTGAAGCAAATTGAATTCCACGAATGCGAAAATAGTTCGGTTTCCTCGCCCCAACCCCCCCCCCCCACCACAATTACCTCTATGTTATCGTCATCCACCCCTATTTTCGTTCCTTTATTTTCCACTCGATTCTCCTTCTCTGCGCTCATTCCGGTTTTAATTACTAACGGATGTTTAGTTTGTAGCATTGTAATTATATCTAATGATAACATAACGCAATTGTGCAAATCCTCATCTCACATCCATCCCGGAGCCTATCCCATTCTTCATTTCTTTCAAAGCGACAAAGGTAAATTAATTCAGTGACAAGACTAATTAATTATTGGTTTTAATTAGGAGCCAAGAAGTTGTGAATTGGTTTACTATTAACAAGACATTTATTGTTAATAGTCCCCCATTGAGGAAGCTTTAGATTCGCTTATCATTCACTTGCAGACATGTTTTAGTGGTGGTGGCGAGTGAAAAAAAAAAAAAACTGCATTAAATTGGTAAGTGAAAATGCATTTGGTTGGTTGTCTGAAAAATGAATTCAGATCGGGTTGCAAACTGCATTATTTGCATCAAATTTTACAACGTGATTTTTATTTTTTTAAAAATGGTGCACATTTTTATAAACGTTTCAACAGGAAAAGTTACAGAAGCTTTAATAATTGGTCGTTAAAGCTCTAAAAAAGTTACGCTAATATTTCCACAAAAAGCTTCCGTTTTCACCCTTTGATTTGGGAGAGTAATTAAACCCCTTAGGAGAACAGTTCTTATGCGATCCCCCCCACCCCCTCTTATTCGACCAGCTTAATTTTAAAAATATATCAAAACTCGATCCCATTGCAATTATATTCTTGTTCGAAAATAAAATTATATCATAATTTATACCCTCGAAACACAACGTGTTGCGGGGTAGTGGCGAAGGAGAGGTGTAAAAGTTTTTATCCCCACAACGAAACGGGATGAAAGTCAGGGGATAAAAATATGGATGAAAAGCTTTTAAATTAGAAATTTTCATCATCATTTTGGGCGCCCCATATCATGTCACATTATTTAATAAAAATAAATTTTTCCTAATTAAAACTTCATAGCACCTAGCGCCCCCGTATTTTACGACGAAAAATTCTAATCCATTAGGATTACGTCACGTGATAATAAATAGGCTACTGAAAATTTCTAAATTATCCCGGGGCCATCATGCGTATTTAAGCATATGCCGTCATTTGTCATTCTTGAGTCGTTGTTATTTGTCAAAATGTCAAAGGGGATACCAAGCTATGGCCATGAGGAATGCATTTTGTGTGTCAGACAAACTGCATAATGCACGACAACTATTCATCCACAAACATGGACGTATGCAGCTTTTGGTTTAAAGGGAGGATAAATGTTGAAAGAAGCTTCTCTAAATGCAATATTGATAAAATTTGGATTCTTTTTGTTGTAACTGTTAAAAAATTATCATTTCTAAATTAAATGCACGGTTCTTGAGGGATAACTTTGAAATTTTATGTCAAAATTAGTAAGACAGAGACAGGCTCCTCATAAACTAATTTTCCCATTTAGAACAGAGTGTGATAGTTGTTTTAATGATAAAGCGATCCAAAAGCATTTTCCTTGGTGACCAAGTCATAGCCACCCTGATTATTTGCTTATATCAAATCGTCTGAATTTCCTATTGCGTAACCAAGGAAACCAACATTGACGTCATAAGTTGTTTTCTTTAAAAGGGTAACCGACGAGTTCATCGAAAACGAATTCATCGAATGCACATTCATCGAAAACGAGTTCATCGAATGCAAATTCATCGAATCACCAATTCATCGAAAAAAAATTTTTTATAGATATTTGAAAGAAATGACAAGGGGACCGGAAAAAAGCTAAAACAGCATGGGTCAACAAAAGTTGACAATTTTATAAATAAAAAATTGACGATAAAAGTATTCTTTTCTTGAAATTCCTACTAATTAAAATATCTTATAAAAGGTAATTTACTACTTTACTTAAGTAAACTATAAACATAAATTTAAGTAAAAGGTCAATCGTGTTTTTTGACGTATTGCCCAGATACGTATTTCGATTGCCAATATTCATCAGTGGTCATCAAGTAGTATTGGATCGCTCCGTAACTGCTATGTGCTGATTCAATCATATCTAATAATATTTAATAAAAATTTGTTGACCACTGCTTTTTTAGCTTTTTTCCGGTTCCCTTGTCATTTCTTTCAAATATCTATAAAAAAAAAATTTAGATGAATTGATTTTCGATAAATTTGCATTCGATGAATTCGTTTTCAATGAATTTGCCGTGAACACCCTTTGAAAGTGGTTAAAGTTACTGTCCAGTCTTGCTGTCTTTTGAATTTGAAGACTGTTGTTTGACTCTTCGTGCTAGGTGGTCTCAAAGACGAAGTTCTTAGAGAAAGAATAATCTCGAATTCAAGGAATTTCATAAGATTCCTCCCAATCCTGTGATAACGGTGCTCCTCCGTTGGCTGGTGATTGGTTCTGCCCACCCTCGGCAGAGAACAGGTGACCCCATCCCCAGGGTCATAAAATGGTGGCACTCCCTTGGACACATGGCGGCACATTCTTAAACTTGTGACAATATGCATGAATGAAGACTCGACATCAATAACTGGATAAGTGCCAAAAAATGGAGTTAGACCCAAAAAAGCAAGTCAAGTGCCATTGCCAGCGACCTTAAAAAGAGGGATTAATGCCATAATCATTAATAGTGACTATTAATGTATTAGGTTAATGTAAGTATTAGGTTGTTAACAATGGCACTTAGCTTGCTTTTTTGGGTCTAACTCAATTTTTTTGGCACTTACCCCGTTATTGATGTCTAGTCTTCATTCATGCATATTGTCACGAGTCTAAGAATGTGCCGCCATGTGTCCAAGGGAGTGCCACCATTTTATGACTCTGGGAGTGGGGTCACCTGCTCTCAGCCGAGGGGGGGCAGAACCAATCACCAGCCAACGGAGGAGCACCGTTATCACAGGATTAGGAGGAATCTTATGAAATTCCTTGAATTCGAGAATATTCTTTCTCTAAGAACTTCGTCTTCGAGACCACCTAGCACGAAGAGTCAAACAACAGTCTTCAAATTCAAAAGACAGCAAGACTGGACAGTAACTTTAACCACTTTCAAAGGGTGTTCACGGCAAGTTCATCAAAAACGAATTCATCGAATGCAAATTCATCGAAAATCAATTCATCGAATGATCAATTCATCGAATCACCAATTGATCTAAAAAAAATTTTTTTTATAGATATTTGAAAGAAATGACAAGGGGACCGGAAAAAAGCTAAAAAAGCAGTGGTCAACAAATTTTTGTCAACAAATATTATTTCTCTAAAAACTTCGTCTTCGAGACCAACTAGCACGAAGCTACTAGCAACGAAAACTGTATAAAAATTTGCTTGGGAACAAACTAATTAAAGTGTGTACCTATAAATTTAAAAATAACCTAAGATGGTCTAAAAAGCACAAGAGACTGTGTAACCAAATCTCTTATACATGTCACACTTTATCTCGAAAATGGTTGGATGTACGAAAATTAACTTACATTCAAACTTGAACTTTAAAAGCCTTATCTGAATTTCACTACAAGTCCTATGGAAAAAGTTAATTAGCAAAGTTGTAGATAATAAGTAGATCTACACTATTTGTACTAACACTTTTTTCACATAACCTCAAAATTTATGTGAAAAATTCCAATAATCAAGTTTTTGGTCTTTTTATTTTGAGCTTTTACAAAAAAAAATTATTTTTTATGAAATTTTTTAAAAACTTACCTCTTAATGTCTCACCTTTAGACCTTTTACCACCTTTTTATCTTTTGATATTTAAACTTTAATTATTGCTTATATAATAGTATATATTATAATATATATAATTATTGTATATATTTTTGCACCAGCAAAAAGTAGAGGTTTCAACAAACGAAAAGCTCACCGACTTTTTAAAAAAATCAGATGTTTTGACGTGGGAATTTTCGATTGAAAATAAGGATGCTTTTTCGATATTATGTCATTATAAGGTAAAAAAATTAATATTTTAAATAAAAAAAAATTACAGTGTGTTTGGGAGACATTAAGAAGTAAATTTTTACATAATTTCACGAATAATTTTTTTTTGTAAAAGGTAAAAATAAAAAAATAAAACTTGGTTATTGGAATTTTTCAGATAAATTTTGAGGTTATGTGAAAAAAGTGTTAGTACAAAAAGTGTAGACCTAAATATTATCTACAACTTTGCTATTTAACTTTTTTCCATAGGACTTGTAGTTTTGTCGAAAATCCAAACAAAACGTTTCTACCATTAAACCCCCCTCCTTTTTTCCACTTCCCCACCTCAAATCGACCGTCATTTATTTTTCTTTTCATTTTTGTTTTATTCTCTTCCTTTTCCAATCGGTTTCATCCAACTATTTTTTTTTTTCACTTTTTACCATTTTCGAAGGCTAAAAGCTCTGGTCTACAAGGTGACTTAATGGTTTTTTTTATCAATTCCTTAAATCATCATTGGGTAATGAATTCTCACGTTTATCAAAGGAAAGTTTGTAAGTAAGTCAAAATAATTTAAACTTTGACAACAAACCGTTTACTATAAACTTGTTTTGCTCGTAAAGCTTCCTAAAGCTTTTATAAAATTCACTCGAGATACGTACTATATTCGTTATAGGTTCATGTACCAATGATATATATCTGTTATACGTTCTCGTGAGAATTGCATACGATGCACAAAATAATGTCTACATCAGATGCAAGCGAGCTTGTTATTCGATGCATTTTCTTGTCTAAGAGACGCAACTAAACAAAAAAAAAAAATTCCCGTTAATATACAAACGTTTTTTTTAAACTATGAATTTCATTAAAGGAAATCCTTACGAGAATTTTCTCTCTAGTAATTAATAAAAACAAGTCTTGAGAAGTGGAAGCGAGCTTAAAATGAGTGAAAATAGAGGAGGACGAGTGGAAGAAAGCTCTGTCCATTCAAATAAGGTTCTCGTGGCATTTTTTCCGTCTTTGTCAAGTAGTAATAATTTTTTTCCAAGGCAACTGTTGGGGCGTTTTGAATTGAGAACCAGCACTTAACATCTTCATTTCATCTCCTCTCATCCAATTCATCATCCCACTCGCGTCGCTCGAATCATTAAAACTTTTGCAATTATTGCTGATAAAATGCATCGCATTTATAAAAATATCAAGCTGTAATTTAGATAAAGTTCAGTCTAAGGCCATTTTTATTCATATCAACGGGAACAAAATTTGTGTGTTGAGATTAAAAAAAAAAGTCTCATTCATTTTATATGCAGGGATCATCTTTCTGATGCTGGGAATCGGGTGCATTTTTATAAAGTGCATTCGTAAGTGAGTGGGGGTGGGAGAGACGAGGCGTGTTGAGCTGAATACAAACATTTGGAATGCTTTGGGGATACTTGCAAATAACGATTTTGTTAAAATATTGAAAGTTTTACTATTAAAAATTGCATATAAAAAAAAATTAAATAGAAACTTACAAGAGCGAGCAAAGTTTTTACGATTTTATATAAAATCTTAAAACGAAGTACAACTTACAGTTTATAACACCTTCTCCTGTTTTGTTTGAAAAAAATATATTCCCAAAGGAACTAGAAACCAGGATGAAAAATGTAGTTTCTTGAGCGTTTTAAGTTTTTTGAGGTTATGTGTAGAATTCTTGAACTAGTTTTTGGTTACTTGTTTAGTTTTTAACAATTTTTAGTAAACGGTTTTCGTGATAATGCGTGATATTTGAAAACTATTAGATAATAAGTAAATTTTTTGTAAATATCTAGTTACCTATGCATTTCAAGATATTTGAGGTTATGAGCAAAATTTTATAAATTTTAATTTGCCACAAGTTTTGTTCTTAGCAAAATTTCGTATATATAACCATTTTTGAGATATAGCTTGATATTTGAAAAGGTTTTGCTTATATAAATTTAAATTTTAAATATCGGTTTTCCTGTGGTTTTCAGAAAATTTGAGGTTATGATCAAAATTTTAGAAATTTTAATGTGCTACAAGTTTTGTTTAAAAAAAATTTCATACAGTTAACCATTTTGGAAAAGATGCACGATGTATGAAAGTTGTTCGATAGCAAGTTGAGCTTTTGTAAATATCTAGACTCCTGCGCTTTTGAGGATATTTTAGGTAATGATCTAAGTTTTAGAACTTTTTATTTTCTGCAAGTTTTGAATCAAAGCAAATTTTGATACATTTAACTATTTTTGAGATATATATATATATATAGAAGAAGTTTGGCTACAAAGCTGAAATTTTGTAAATATCTCTTTTCTAGTGCTTTTTCGATCATATTAGATTACACGAAAACTTGTAGAATAAACAATTTACAATAAAGAATGACAATTTTTAGTTCCACTTAATCACTAATTATCACTCACTATTGCACTGTTCACTTTATTTACAATGTTCACAATTTATTTAACACTGTTCACTTTCACTATTTATTTTAACACTGGTCGAAAATTTATTTCACACTGATCACTTTCCGAGAGATTGTTGGCGTTGACGATTTATTTTCAGACTGTAACGTGCACTATTTATTTCAAGACCGAATATTTAACGGGAAGCTATTCGTTTGAAATTGATTTTTAACGCTGAAATATTAAAATCTCTAGAATATATAACCAACGAGGACACTAAAAATTAGACTTAATTTCTTGCTTTTTCTTAATTTTTCTATACAATTTATAAAATTGATTTGAGACTTCTAGGAAAAACCCCACCACTAGTCTAGATCTTAAAAAAAAATATTTCCTTTTTTATATTAGCGTTAGCGCTAAAATTTCTCCATTTATGCGAAGCTGTTTAGATGAAGCGTCGTTGGCATCGTCTGGCGCCGGGATCGCGACGCTGTCGCTCCCAAGCCTACGCATTCTACAACCCCTACACACCCTTCTTTTATAACAAACCCCTTTTAAGAAAATATATTACCAAGAACTTATCGTAAAATATCAAATAAAGAGGAAAAATTTTCTAAGTATTATATGAGCTGTTTGATAATAAAGCACTTGACTTGAGTCCAAGAAATGTTAACAAGACCAAATTCGATTGATTCCTTTTTTTGTGAATATATCGTTAGGCAATCCGATTATTCCGTCCATAATAGGAGCGCTTTTGTCAACAAAGAAAATAATCATATATTGGAAAGAAAACTATTGAAAAGCTCACAATATATAAAGAAGTTGCCGTTAAATTGGAATTTTTTCGTATGCTATATTCACTCGATCATCGCTCGTCCAATTAAACGAGACGAGTCTCGTAAAAAATTCGACTAGATCCAACGTTGTCTCAAACCATTAAACTTCGGCTGTATTTTTTTTCTTCTTTCATCGTTCACTCCCCAAAATAATAACGATAAAAAAAAGAAACAAAAATCTTCAATATTCCTCGCTTCATACACAGTATGTGCCTGCGGGGCTGGGCGAGGCTCTGGTTTTTTTTTTCGCCTATAAAAGCCCACTTTCACATACAGATGTTTCGTTTCAAACATTATAAAAAGCGCCTGATAATACGCCTCGTTCGCATTCAATTAAGCTCGTCGTTATATTTTGTCGCTTTGTTTCGTCCAAATTGTTTTCGATGTCGGTTGTTTTGATCGTTTCACTCGACCAGTGTAGATGTGACGTCATTGTAACGTCAGCATTTTTTGTGGGTGTTTTTAGGGTTCCGTACCTCAAACGATTTCAGTAGAATGTTTAAATAATATTCAATGTTTTTTTTTGCCATTAGCAGAAAACCAGGTTAGGGCACGTTCCCCCCGCACTGCAGCCTAAGGCTTATTGTACTCCTGTTCTGCTCATTCATCCTTCCTATGCAAGGATCCTTGCTTATTCCAGGTTCAGCATTCTAGCAGAAGCAGTCCCTGTACTAAGCTCGCGCGATTTGAGCCTGTTTGGGCGTCATCTATCCCATACAGGTGTCGCCACTTTGTGAGGGCTTTGCAGTCAAAAATGACATGGATCGCGTTTTCCTCCCCATCCCCACACAATCTGCAATTGAGCTCTCGTTATTCAATGTTAAGATCTTGAAGATTTTAAAATCTAAGAATTTTAGAGGTGGCTTTGGTTTAGACGTCAAAGAAAACGTATTTGGATTGCTCAATAGCCAGCTCAACAACTATCCTGCTTTATATAATAAGAAAATAGGTTCAATATTTATATCTCTCTCTTTCTTGCTTGGATATTAAAAAATTAATTACGCTGTGTTTCCATGGTTACGAAGTAATAAACTTATCCCATTTGGTTTATGGATGTTTTTAAGGTGGCTATGACTTGGTCGCCAAGGAAAAAGCTTTTGGATCGCTCATTAATTAAAGCAACTCTCACACTCTGTGCTATTGGAAAATTGGTTCAATATTCTACCTGTCTCTATCGTGCTTTATTTTGACAGATACTGATAGTAGTTATCTCTTAAATGGCAGTCAGAAGGTCCAAAACCGATTTTTTTAGATTTCTCCTGGGGAAACTTTAGAATTTATTAATATAAAAATTTGTACTCATATTATGGCCACTTTTGAGTGTATTTTAACCTTTTTGTCATTATAAAATTAATAATTTTGATATCTAAAAATTCCACTCATAAAGAGATCTTTTGGTAAAGAGGATAAGCAAAATAATTTTTTTGGCAAAATCCCAGCTTCTCAAAAACAAAATCGATTTTTGATCAAAATTTTTACCTTAAATTATTCATAATAAGAAGAAAAGTATCTTATTGATGGAAAAATATCTTTGAATAGTAACTAATAAATATACTTAAGAAGCTTGTGTCAAAATTTCAGACTGATTGGTTCAGCCTTTGGGTCTATCCATAAATGTCTACTAGTGAGTACTAGACTTAAAGCCTACTATTATTCACTAGTAGATATGTTGCGCGATTGGTCTAGAAATGGTCTATAGACAATGTCTAGACCATCTAGAGACACTGTTCTCTGTCTCGTCTAGCATCCACCCTACGATGTGAATTTCTCAGATGTGAGTACTAGGCTTTAAAGAGCTATGTATTTTCCAAATAATAAATATCTGAGTATAAATTTTAGACCTTCCATAAGAATAAGATTTTATAGGTTATGTATCAAAATCCGTTAAACTGTTTCTCTTAGAATAGAAATTAGCTATCTTTCATCTCTCGTACCCTTTTTAAGGTTACATTTAATTAGAGTTTTGAAGACCTGAGAACATCTTTACATAGTATAAAACAAAGTCGCTCCCGCTGTCTGTTCCCTTAGATCTTTTAAACTATACAACGGATTTTAATGCAGTTTTCAGAAATTGATAGAGTGATTCAAGAGGAAGGTTTTTAGGTATAATACATGCATATTATAGTAGAGAAAAGTCGGAAATTCAAAGATTTGTAATGTGATGTCATAACATACATATTTTTGTACACTTACATTGCAAACGCTGGCTAAACCTTACGAGAAAGATCAAACTTATATGCGGCGAAATTGTGTATTTTAAAAAGATTGATAAAAAGTCCCCGACGGTATATGTCTATCTCCTAAGGATAACCCACAGGAACCATTTTTTTCTTTTACATATATTACAAAAATGTATTGGTTATTTTCCATTATTCAATTAAATGCATTAAATACATTGCGCATTTCATGTAGATCAAAATTGCCTTTTACAGCATATCATAAAAATGAATATCTTAGAAGATATCACAGATTCAAAAAGCGTTGGCAAAGCGCCTGCTTATTATATGTCGTACGTATTGCCTGTTTTATTGCTATCGTTTTCTTATAAATATAAAAATGTTATGTTGGTCCTTATTTAGGACAAAAACTCAAAAAATTCTACACCAATTAGGTATGTAAGGTACATGTCCTTTTAAGACAATACGGTTGGTTACCCTACCTATAGGATAGCATAACAATTGAATCCTACAGGAACCGTGTATTTTCATAGTATTTTCGGTAAGTTTTGTTAAAGTTCGTGAAATAGCATTTTTACGCATATTCCTCAAGAAGGCCCGACCAATTTTACACAGTAACGAAAGAAATCGCTACAAAGTTTAAATTAAAAAATTGACAAAGTTTACTGGAAAATAAATATTATGAATTTCAATTAAGACCCGATAAAATTAATAATTAAATTTTTTACAAATATTTGAATTTCTTTATTGTTCATTGTCGAAGATATTAATTAGAAATAAACGTATTAAAATAATATACTAAATTTTTAAATAATCAACAACAACTTAACGGAACTAATATAATGAATTTTTGTTAAAGATACCTCCGATCTTAACGTATTGAATCCCATTGATCCTAAAAAAGGCACGGTTCCTGTAGGATGGCTACGAATCTATTCTACTAAAATAGCTGAACGGTTATAAATGACATTTGATATGAAAAATTTTCAAGTCTTCTAAGTTTTTTTACTTAAAATTGTAATGAACTCTTCCTAGGACAGGCAGGAGTTGTAAGGATTTTGATGAGCTTACTTTGGATCTAAAGTCTGAAAGTATCTATCATCCTTTTCTGTCAAAATAGATTAATTTTTAAATTTCGTTATTTGAAGGTAGGGAATCAATTAATCGGTCAATTAAATTTAGATACTCTCAGCAAAGCGGGCGGGTATCAGCTAGTTTCATATAAAATCTCATTTAAATATGTTCAACCTTGTCTTAAGATTTGAGGTAGGTATCTTCAATAAAATTTTGCTCAAATTCATTCAATTATTTAGTTAGAAAACGTTTTTCATCCCTCAAAACCTTGTACCATTGTAGGTTATAGTACTCTCATGAGATTATTTTCTTAGTACAGGGGTCACCAAACTTTTATATTGTCATTATGAATCTGTGTATGGAAATGTCAAGACTTTCATGTTTCGTTATTTGTTTATTTAAGTTGCGTAATGTAACGAATTTTATGGGTTTTATGTTTTTAAATAATTTTCTATTAAGGGGATGTTCTAATTTCTTATATGTGGAGGTTTTATTTTGGATTATGTTTATTTTGCTTGTTAAGATCGGAAAATTTTAGGTTACTTTAATCCCCGAAAAAATGTATAATTCCTACAACTGTCATTTTAGGTTAGGTAATAATAATTCGTTCAGGATCTGTTAACATTGAGATGTATAATGGAAAAGTAGACACTCGAACAACGTACAAAAATTGTACAAATATCCTTGAAAACCATAAAACTTGTACTTAAATTATTTGCAAACATTAAATGTAATTTGATAATCGTAATGCATTAGTAATTATTAATCCTTGTTGGCTTACTTTAGTTAAAACAGTACAAAAGATTAACTTATAAAATCTTAACAAAATTAATTTTTCAATTTTAATTTAATTTTCAATATGATGTTTATATTTATTTTCGTCCTTCGTAAACAACGCATAAAACAAACGAAAATGAAATGAATTTGTTTGTGATAATTTGCGAGGGTTTCGTTTGTTCGAATGTCCTGAAGGCGAATTATTATTAGGTAGCTAACTTTATTATCCTTCTTATTATTAATATTGTAATCAGAATAATATTCTGTGTTTCAAGTGATGATGTAATTGCGGTCGAAAACAATCATTCAACGATACAGCCGCCGGCTGCCGCCTGCCTGGCACAAGGCTTATTCAACTTAAGCCCAAGCTTTCATCGTCTCCTTTTGTACGTCCCACATTCAACTTTAATCTCGAGTCAAATTTTCAAAGCTTGATAAATGGTTTGCTCTACAATTTTGAAAAGGATTCAAAATATGTTTAAAAGCACACGAAAAAAAAATAGTGGTGTAAAATTTACAACACTAAACTAGTAATATTTTAACTGCACTTTGTGTTCACTATAACCACAAATGTAACATTAGACAACACACTGTGTTATATTCAGCTCAAACGTAAAGTATTTTTAACTACCATAGTCTAGAAAATATATGTAGCTGTTACAACTGCTAAATGTTGTACAATTAACAAATTTTGGCGTTTGCGCATGCGGCGCGTACAACATAACCAATAATTTTGACAAATAAATGCAAGTGTCAAAAATTCAACTACGTTTTTACTAGTTCATGTTGTAAATAATACTACAGTTTTTTAATTACACTTGACTGGTAAACGTTACCACACGTGGTGTCATCCTATATAATACTAGTTAATGAAGTAAAATTAACAAGGAATGTTGTTAAAACTACAACACATTTTTTTTCGTGCACATGAAGTAATAGTAATAGTTAATAGATATTTAGTACATAAGCGGTCGTTTTTACGGGAAAAAGCACTATGGCATAAAAAGTCCGATTTATTATGGAATTACATATTATTGATATTTATAATATATCTTATTGATTATGATTAATATGATTTGATTGTTTTTGTGATGCATTTTTCCTATGGGATCACTTCTTTTCTTATTGATCATCTATTTTGGTCCTTAGTAGTCGCATGTTACAAATATTATCGCAGTTGCCTAAGCAAAATGGCTAAAGGTCATGGTAAGCTACTCTGTACCCATAGTGACCTATGACTATAACCGGTGTATTTAAAAGAATTATGTTAATATTGGTTTGTTTGCTACTGCTTCCTATACTGGATGATATTTGTATGATCATATAGTCCGTAGCCGGACGATAATATTATAATTATTAAGTTGTCAAATTTTGGGCCCGCTTTAACCCAACTATCGTCCAATATCACAACCCTAGTTTTTCCAATTACTATCATTACAATCATCTGCATTTACCAATTCACTGATGGTTGTTTAGTTTTGATCTAGTATTCTATGATTTGCTTTGTATTGTTTGGTCACCAGGGAAAATCAAGAATTTTCATTGGTTGAAAATGGTGGCACATTGAAATTTTCATGGGTCACTCTGATTAGAGAAGATTTCCAAAGGGTTTTTTTTTTCTTTCATTGATTAATTTGACTGGACAATTATACAGTAGAAATTGTTAAGTTTGGTTGTCCATTAGGAAGTTCAAAAAAAATTCTTTTGGTATTTAAAAATTGAGAGTATACATATATTAAAACAAAATTTAAATAGCAAAACGAACTTATACTATCAATTTTAAGGTTCAGGGTATCATGTTAAGACCTCAATCATTTTCCATATAAATAACAGAAAAAAAAATTTTTATGACTTTAGAAGTTTATCGTAACACCCATCTAAAAAAAAGATCCTCAGTAGCCTCTTTAGATCAATCGTTTCAAAGATATCAGAGGTCAAAAATAACACTAATTAATTTTTTTATTTTATTTTACAACTTTGTTCTAAGGACTTTTTTTTATGAGTTAGCTGGTCATTTAGACCAGTGCTTTTAGTCTTTGAAAATGATAAAAAGGGAAAATAATTATAGTACGATGAAACCCATTGGAAAAGGAAGAGAATATAACCCAATCGGTTAATGAAAGGAAAAAAATTACGGTCGATCTGAGGTGGGGAAGTGGAAAAGGGTTTTTTTTTAAGGGTACAAATGGTTTATCTTGATTTTCGACAAAACTACAAGTTCTATGGAAAAAAGTTAAACAGCAAAGTTGTAGGTAATAAGAAGATCTACAACTTTTGTTTTAAAACCTTTTTCACATAACCTCAAAATTTATGTGAAAAATTCAAATTACCAAATTGCTGGGTTTTTTTTTTCTTTTACAAAAAAAAAATTACACGAAATTTGGTGAAAATTTTTCTTTTAATGTCCCAAACACACTGTTTTTTTTTTTATTTAAAATATTAATTTTTTCTGATTTTTTAATTAACTCTTTATTTATTACATTATTTAAGAACATTTAACATTGAAATGTATATATTTTTTGCACCATCAGAAAATAGAAGTTTCAACGAACAAAAAACTCACCGAATTTTTTTAAAAAAATCACATGTGTTGTGAGAATTTTCGATATTAAGTCATTATAAGGTGAAAAAATTAATATTTTAAATCAAAAAAAAAATTGCAGTGTGCTTGGGACAAGGTAAATTTTTACAAAATTTCATGAAAAAAATTTTATTTTTGTAATAGATAAAAATAAAAAAATAAAAACTTGGTTATTGGAATTTTTCACATAAATTTTAAGGTTATGTGAAAAAAAGTGTTCGTACAAAAGTTGTAGATCTACTTATTATCTACAACTTTGCCTACTAACTTTTTTTCATAGGACTTGTAGTTTTGTCGAAAATCGAGATAAACCGTTTCTACCCTTAAAAACACCCCCCAGTTCCACTTCCCGACCATAGATCGACCGTAATTTATTTTTCCTTTCATTTTTGTTATATTCGCTTCCTTTTCTAATGGGTTTCATCCTACAATAATTTTTTTTCTTTGCAAAAATTATCTACCCTGATCTAATTACAATTGACCCGGCCTTGTTTTAAAGCAAGTTTAAAAAATTTGAGGTTATACTTTATAAAATTTTAAAAGTTTTACTGTACTAATATACACAACATGTGTACATATCAAGTGTAATATGAGTTCTTAAAACGCATAAGACCTTAAATGTAGATAATTAAACGTACAAATTTAATACTAAGCTTAGTATGATACATATATTACTCATATTACCACAGTTCCAATTCTCAGTGATCCCAGTAATCCGATAAACTAAGCCCTCAAGTACTCCTGAAGTTTCCAAAGAAATACTATTTTATCATTATGCAGACATGCAACAATAACAATTAGTATTAGTCTAGAAAGTGACACCTTTAATTTTAACAACATTTTAAGTGGGTAACAAATAATAATTAAAAAAGCTCAGTAATCAATGGGTCATTGCTTATCAATTTTAGCTTTTCGGAGTTGAACCTTAAAATCTAAAAATTTTAGAGGGGGCTTTGAGTTAGTCGCCAAAGAAAACGCACTTGGATTGCTCGATTGCCCCAACTCAACAACTATCCTCCTCTATATAATAAGAAAATCGGTTCAATTTTGATATATCTTTCCCTTTCTTGCTTGAATATGAGAAAATTTATTAAAAATATAAACATATTGCATTTCCATGGTAACGAAGTAATAAACTTATCCCATTTGGTTTATGGAAGTTTTTAAGGTGGCTATGACTTGGTCGCCAAGGAAAACGCTTTTGGATCGCTCACTCATTAAAACAACTGTCACACTCTGTGCTATGGGAAAATTGATTCAATAATCTACCTTTCTTTATCGTGCTTTATTTTAACAGTATAAGATTGGAATTATTAATATTACTTTAAGTGGTCGAAAAATAATTAAAAGAGCTCATAAATCAATAAGTCATTTTATTTTTTTTTATAGTCGCTTAGAACGTCCAAGGTCATCAGCGACTTATCATTTTGTTTAACTATGTATGAAACATGTAATTATTATATATTATTATAAAGTTTCGTTTTTCAAAGTTGAATCTTGACTCGAGACCAAATCCAGGATTTACATTCCAATTTCAACATGAAGTTTCGATCAGTTTAAAATTAATAGTCCATAATGCGGTAAAAGGGGGGTGGGGGGTGTTGAATTTCCTACACCCCAAATGCACCGACCTAAACAGTCCTTTGTGCACCGCATATCCGACACAAAGCGCATGCAATTGTTGCCGTTGCAACAAGATTGCAACTGGCATTTGGAAATAAGAGAGCATGGACATGACGATCGCTGTAACAAATGTTTGATGATTGCACTTGTAATTGCCTTACATTTACATTTATATATGCGCAACGAGAGAAAATAATTGCGGAAGAGTTTGTGTAATTAATCAAAACTTTCTCAAAATGCACTGGGCTTTGGCAAAGCTGATACCATACAATTGTTGAGAGATTAAATCGTCTTGGTCTTTTTTTTTTTTAATAAAAGATTTTCGAAATTATATTCTACTACTTGAAGATTGATGCTTATGAGATGAATTTTTGTTGCTGTTAGAACAAGTTTTTCAAAGCTCGTCAAATAGTTGAGAGCTTTTGTAGTGTTTGAGCGTTGAACAAAGCTTAATCGTGGGAGATGCTGTGAATGGAATTGGAAAATGTTAAATAGTTACGATGAGACAATGTAAATACTTAACAAGACATGTAATCAGACACGTTTGTGTGTCAATCAGAAGCCGTTTATACTGACAGGATATCTATATAACAGTCCATACATGCTATGGATGCGCCGCATGCCTTGGACTTGTAAAACGATTTTAAAAATTGAATATTTCTTATGATTCATTCATTTCATTATTTATTTTACGTAATTGCATGCATTGTAAAATTATTCTAAAAAAACTAAATATTTTTTTCATTTATAAATTTTTTTATTTACGTAATTATAAAAGGTATGACTCATAAAATTGGCATAGAACACCAAATCAAATGTACGGTAAAGGCCGAATGAATGCGCAGACGACCGCAACATTTGGCCTGATGCTGCCGTTTGCTTCGAATTAGTCGCGCAGGCGCACTAGTATGGTCGAATACTATCTCTCTTGGCGTTTCACATTGCCGATTGACGGTTTGCAGATGCGGTTGACATTTTGAATCTATAGTATAGTGAATTTAATTGTTACTGATACTGTTCGTATGATTTATTTTGATTTATGGACCCAAAGCCCATACAAATGTTCTGTTCTTTAGGATAAGAACTATTTTCGTTGTTTTTAAATATATTATATGATGCGGTTGTTGATGATTTTTGTAGAAGAAGCGTAGAATAAGGCTAATTTTTAAAAATAAATACTTTAATACAATGTTTAACAAATAAAAAAAATTAAACTAAAAAAATTGACCCCCCCCCCCCTTCTGCTGACCGCATACCCTGTTTCAAAAGTCACCGCACGCCACTGCTATATAAATAAAACTATAGCTGTTTTCCAATGTTCGGTTTTAACTCAAAAACTACTAAAATTACTAAAAAGTAATAAAAGTTTTAAAAAATGCGATTTTTACAAGCAAAACGCGTCAATTAAGCGGTGGATTTTTCGTCAATTTGATAGAGTGGGGCAAACGATCTAATGCGCATGGGCTGGAGAGAATATGTTTCTCCTTCCACTGCCTACTGATTATTTCATCTTTGAGCGTAGACTTAATGCAGCTCAACGAGCTATTAGATTAATAAAGATTTGTTGAATTCTATTTTCTATTTGTTTAGCAGGTTTTAACATATTTTTTTAGTTTTTTTTTTTAAATCTCTTTTAGCATTTTTTTTAAATGCTAAAATAAATTTTGAATATATAACCGTTACAAAAATCAAATTACATTTCAACACTCCTTTTTATTATTGGATATATATTTTTAAGCAGAAAGAGCGAGAAAAAAATTTTTTTTAATTAAACTAGGTATATGCCAAAAAATTGCTCCCTCAGAATCCGCAATTTCTCCGAGTGTATAGTAATTAATTGATTAATAATTAATTTTTCAAAAATTTGCAAACTAAAAATTAAAATTGCTGTAAAATACAAAAAAGTCATTTGTTTTAGTTTTTTTTTTTTAATTGCTCCTTTAATGCTCTTCCGAATCCGCAATTGCTCCAGGTGTATAGTTAATAGTTAATGAATATTTAAATTTTTACAATAATTTTCAAAATCAAGAATAAAAATCGCTATAAAACCCAAAATAAATTTTGATTGAAATTTTTGTTTTTTTTAAGCTCTCTATCTGCTCTTTTCAGTACGGAAATAATTGATCAAATTTTTGCATTTATTTTATAATTAATTATTTACGTAACTATTTATACATGTATTGTTGTACTATGACGTCATCAATTGCCCTTGGATCTTATAAACATGAATAGTTTAAAAATTAAATTACTACTTAACTATACAACTGGAGCAATTGCGGATCCGGAAAGAGTATTTAAGGAACAATTTTTTGAAAAAAAAAGTGGTTGCGTGTACTTATGTACGCGCGTTAGAAGTTATACTTCTTTGGCATCATTAAAAATTTGTTTTTATTAAGTTCATTCAAATAATCAATTTTAAAAAACTGTAATTTAATATTAAATAATAATAATATATATATTTAAAGATATAAATATTAAAAATAAAATTAAGATAAAAATATATTGATTTGAATCAATAAATAATATCCTAAGGAAGCTGCCAGATGTTTATAAAATTTGTCAGGATCATTTTTCTGGTTAACAATTCATGCATGTCATGAAAACGAAGCTTCAAAGAAATTGCAAAATATAGTAAGTAGCTACTTGTCAAAGTAAATGTCTTAATCTTATTCATATCTTGTGTTACTCAATTATTATTCCAAGATGGTTGAATCATTTCAGAATCCCAGATTTCGTGATAACTAAGAATATGCATGGAATGCAGACGTCATTTTCATCATTAAACTTCAAAAAGTACCTATCACAACTACTGCAAAATTCGAGAAAAGTAATAACTTATTTTTTAATAATATGTGTCATTTGTATATATAATTATTTTTAATTTAAATATAAAAATTAATAAATAAAACAAAAATTCACTTCGTTTTGTTAATTTATGTCTCAAGATGGCCACCCATCTAAAAATTTCACTCTCATAATTTTTTCATAACGCGCCTAAAGAAGTATAACTTCAAAAATAGTGATTATTTTGGTTGATAGAGTAATTTTTATTTTTGAATTTACAAATTTTTGAAAAATTAATTATTGATTCACTAATAATTATACACTTGGAGCAATAGCGGATTCTACAGTAGAAATTTGTTGGCATATAGTTAAAATATTCTACGCTAAGTTCTTTCCGGTTATTTTATTTATATTTTTCCTTTAAATTTTTTTCCTCTGTAAATTAAATATGTTCTTAGCATAATAACCTACGCAGACGACGTCGCGGGTATCAGCTAGTTCTTATATAAAACGTTTCAATTCACTGCAACCATTTGAAATTTTTTATGATACTTATGGAAAAATGAAATTTAACAAATTCACGCCCGAGTGAAATTATGATGCAGAATAATTGCAAATGATAGGAAGTTAGACATTTAAATTTCGCTTTGTCCAGACAGAATTGCCGTAGGCAACAGAACCGAAGAACAAACCGTTCATTGAATCGTACCTTGCTATTGCAGTCTGTTCCCCCAAATAAATACGTTCACATAACAGAAACATTTCTCTATCCAATATAAACTTTTCCACGCGAAACAAAGCCCTTTGACCATTCCATTACACGTCAACATGTCACGAGTGAAAATTTCCTTTACTCGTTTGTTTTTTCTGTTTTTTTTTTGTTTTGTTTTTTATAACATGTTCACCACCAAAAGAAAACTCCGAAAAACCCATTTCACATCGTGTACAATCGACGAGTTTCGTCTGTAAACATTTCATTTTGTGTTTGGAATGGAGCAAATTCAATTTGCCGATAAGTTTTGAAAAGTTTACGCTCGCGAAGTAAATATATAAACAAAAACCACAACAAACGCCATTCTTCCCATTTATCCCCCTATTTTTCTCGATTTTCCCTTAGCACGTCAAAACATGGAACTGGGTTTTGGTATATTATAGCCGTTTGTTCTCGCTTTGCTTCGGAGACGAGAAAAACTTATTTCTTTCACTCATTTAACGCTTTCGTTCGAACGGTGCTATTGTTCTTCGGTTTTCTTTTATATACAGTTGCAAGCAATTGGTTCGATTCTTTTAATTTTATTGTTGCAAAACTTTAATTTCCACATTTGAGCCAATTTTTGTCGTTAGTTTCAATGGAAAAGTGCCAAGAAAAAATAATTCTGACGTTCAACTTCATTCACATTTTTAGGTGTGGTTATTTAATAACCTAAAAATGGATCAAGGCATTGTATTTAATAATACAATTAAACTATTTAGATAAAACAAAATCGGGTTGTTTACACCATTTGTAATTTGTGGATTTTAATGACCGTTGATTTCTGGTCTTTTGAAGACTGGACATTAATAACGGGCTAAGTGCCAAAAACAAAATATGAGTTAGTCCTGAAAAAGCAAACTAATCTAGATCTTGGATCTAATTTAAAAAAACGTCTGCAAGTGTGGTCCTTGACAAATTTTCATCAATCAACCATTTTCCTCAACCTTCTTCAACATCCCACATTTTACTTTCTACACCGAAAACGATGGATTTATTAAAAATTGGCTTGGAAATAAAATTGTAGCATTTTTCTGACTTATAACTTTGTTAATAACTCAAAACATCCCTGAAAGCACAAAAATCGAGAAGTTTATGAAAATATGGCTTTGGGTAAATTTAACCTCAAATTTTGATAAACGTCATTTTCTCGATACTTTTAAGGAGCTTTCGACTCATTTGCAGAAAGTAGATAAGAAAAACTTCTACAAGTTAAATCCTTGACCAATTTCCATACAATCACCCAGTTTCCAAACGGACAATTGGGTGGAATTACGCAATAACGTCTTCACCAACATTTTCTCAAAAACCTAGTTATTGATGAATGTACTAAGTGAATGAGGCTCTAATCTTTACATAGTATAAAAGTTGCTCCCGCTGTCTGTTCCCTTAGATCTTTTAAACTACACAGCGGATTTTAATGCAGTTTTCAGCAATTGATAGAGTGATTCAAGAGGAAGGTTTGTGGGTATAATAAATGCATATATATTTATAGTAGAGGAAAGTCGGGAAATTCAAAGATTTATAATGTGATGTCATAACAAACATATTTTTGTGCACTTACATTGCAAACGCTAGCTAAACCTTACACGATAGATCAAACTAATATGCAGCAAAATTGTATATCTTAAAAAGATTGATAAAAAAAGTCCCCGACGGTATATGTCTATCACTTAAGGATAACCCACAGGAACCATTTTTATCTTTTACATATAACGAAAAAAAAATTTGGTTATTTACCAAGCTATTTTAAACAATACAGTATTATTCCATCTCCAATTAAATACATTAGATACATTGTGCATTTCATGTAGATCAAAATTGCCCTTCACAGAAAATCATAAAAATGAATATCTTAGAAGATATCACAGATTTAAAAAGCGTTGGCAGAGCGACTGGATTTTGTACGTCGTGGCTGTTTTATTGCCATTTTTTTCTTATAAATATAAAAATGTTATGTTGGTCCTTTTTTAGGACATAAGATTCGAAAAATTTTACACCAATTAGGTATGTAAGGTTAATGTACTCTTAAAAGAGTACGGTTGGTCCCCTTACATAGGATAGCATAACAATTGAATCCTACAGGAACCGTGGATTTCGTAGTATTTTCGGTAAGTTTTGTTAAAATTCGTGAAATAGCATTCTAACGCATATTCCTCAAGAAGGCCTGACCAATTTTACACAATAACAAAAGAAATCTCTACAAAGTTTAAATTAAAATATCTGCTGCGAGGCGTCACAGTACTTTATTTTACTTTCATTTATGAAAAATCACCGTTAGCTAAAAAAAAAATATAAGCACTTTGTAACTATACATATAAGCAGAAATATATGCATACAACCTACAGAGCTATGTATATGATATATACGAATTCCCAACCTTCACCCCAGAACCGCCCTTATTCGAATTTTCCCAGGAAACAGTTTCAAATAAATCTTATAGGCATCTATAAGTCTAAGAACTATAGAAATTTTAAAGAAAATCGTTAGAGCCATTTTCGAAAAAAATTGAAAAAGCTCAAAAACGCCAATAGTAAAGTAGAGCTTTCGGTTAACCGATTTCAACCAAAAGCTTCGCGGCACAACTAGGTTTAATATGGAGGTCAAATTCCAAGTTTGGTGAAATTCGGATAAAGCTTTCGATACGATATGGCTGTCACACACACACACAGACATTTTTTTAAAAACCACTTTTTTGGACTCAGGTGACCTCAAAACATGTATTTCCGGTGAAAGCACGAATTCGAAAATTCGACCCGCTTACAATACTTTCTTTACTATCTATATAGTAGTAAAAGAAAATAAAAATTGACAAAGTTTACTGGAAAATAAATATTATGAATTTCAATTATCACTCGATAAAATTAATAATGACATTTTTTATATATATTTGTTTTTTTTAATTGTTCATTGTCTAAGATATTAAATAGAAATAAACGTATTAAAATAATACACTAAATTTTTAAATAATTTACAATTGCTTAACGGAACTAACTTTAATGAAGTTTTGTTAAAGATACCTCAGATCTTAACATATTGAACACCATTGATCCTAAAAAAGGCACGGTTCCTGTAGGATAGCTACGAATCTTTTCTACTAAAATAGCTGAACGGTTATAAATGACATTTGCAATGAAAAATTTGCAAGTCTAAAAGAACTTTTTATACTTAAAATGGTATAGGTCCTGTAAGGTAGCAAATATCTATTCTTAGAAAAGTAGTGTTAAGGATTTTGATGAACTTACTTTGGATCTAAAGTCTGAAAGTATCTATCATCTTTTTCTGCCCATTATTTAATTTGCCCATTATATAGACTATCACATCATTTGTTGGTTAATTATCGTAACTGCTTACAGTGGTATTTAAAAATTTCATTTTGCAATAACGTCGTATCTACCAATTTTTTTGAAATAGTTCATTGAATTCATTCAACATTTTGAAATATCCTATGATACGATTAAAGAAGACGTTGATGGATATAATGGCAACTTGAATTTTCAATTAAAACGGGGTAAATGAATTTTAAATATTATCAACCATTTGGATAATTATTTGATTATTGTCTTTTTTTTTTAAATTGATTTTCACTGTTAAAACAATTTTAATAGTGAACAAAACTAAACTTGTAAAATATTAAAATTTAATAATTAAGAAATAATGGAAATTCAAAATTATAATTTAAGTTTCATTGTTAAGACATTGCATACTGCGTAATACCATTTATTTTATTTTTGTTGGTTAAGACGCCATTTCGTAATTCCATCCAACTGTCATCGCTTGAAGCATATTTATAAATGTAAATATTTACCAAAATTCAAACTTTTTAAACGAAACCCTTAAAAACCAAAAGCATTTCATCTCTTTAAGATAAAACCTAAATTAGGACCGGAAATTAATTTCAAGTCCCTCAAAGTTTTCCTATCCCGAAACTATACGAAACAATATTGAAACGGAGCCCATTTTCGATTTGTTACAACCTTTGAAAATCAATTAGGATTGTTTTAGGTCCTATAATAACAGAATCGATACCCGTCGACTCTCATTATCATTATAAAGGTGGATTAAACAACGTTTAATCATTATCGATCGGGCCAAGAACATGCGGGGGCAGTTACTGGGCAGACGGTTGACACCGACAATCGGTCCGAATGCGACGAAACGAGACCGAGATGAATGGCGTTTGAGGTTTTGTAAATTAAAGGGAGGTATCGAAGGCCATTAATTAATCAAGTCCACGACACCTTCAATTGACCGCTTGATCGTTTTAAATAAAACCATATTGAACGTATATATCGGAAAATAAGGGATGAATTGAATTGAAAACGAACAACAGTTTGGGTGAGACAAATGTCAAATAAGGTTGGTGGGTGGATTATTTTTTTTTTATTTTGTCTCGTAAAACTAATTAAACTTATTTTCTCTTTGTCTTTGGTTGTTTAATGAGGCTTTTAAAAACGGGGATAATGGATGAGTTCCATTTTTTCAGGTGATCGATTAAAATGTAATGGCAGCTCTCGATAGATATGACGTGTATTTTTTTTTTTTTTGTTAATTGATTGAAATTTTATCACTAGTTAAAGTTGTTTAAAAGCTGTTGATAGTACATTGTAGTAAATACAGTTATTCCATACTAAATATATAAGTTAAAAAAGGATAAATATACATACATAGCTATGCTCCTAGTGTACCTATTCCCAATGAGGATAGTACAACCAAAAATTGGAATTCAAAATCGCATAATTACTACGTTTACATGTTAACAACTAAAACTAACCTTCACAGTTGTGTTGAAGTTTCAAGATTGGAAAACTCAGGAAAACCTCAAATGACGAATCAGGAACCACTACACAACACTTGTCCGTATTTTAACTGAAAAAAAAAGAAAAACATTTTTAATCAATGATTTTTTTAGAAAATTTTCAATCAATCATTTATCAAATTAAAACTCTTTTTTCTATGCATGATGATTATATGGGTGCCAATCCAAAAGTGCCCGCAAATAAGAAAAAATAACTATTAAAGATGCTGTAAATTACAGATAAAGTGAGTGAGCACGCGAAAGAGATTTACTAGACAAAAATACCAAATTCTAGCCTCGCGAGTTTTTAAATCCTTTGCGTGCCTTAATAAATCGAGACACGCTATTGAGATAAAACTTGTAGCACAAAAATTCGCTGTTCTTGTCTGATAAATGTCGCTTCGCATTAACTCTCCCTCACTTTATTTCATCTTTAACAGCTATTTTCGCTGATTTGCGGGCACTTTTAAATTGGCACCCTTATATCAGCATGCACAAAAACAAGAGCTTTAATTTGATATATAAATTATTAAGCTACATTAGGAATGTAGCAAACATGCAGCCGGATCTTAGGCTATACGAAAAATTGCATGAGCAAGATTCAACAGAAAGAGGGCAGTGGTGTTGTGCTATTTTTTTTTTTACCGGAACGCGTACATATAATTATATAGACAGGGCCGATCCTGGGTAGGCGGCCGCTCTGTGCGGTCTCATATCCCAAATTTAACGACGAGGGGGGGGGAGATTTCCCCCAATTTTCGCCCGTCGCCAGGATCGGCCCTGTAGGCATAGCATAGCATAAAAAGGAAAGGAAACGAAAATCAGCAGAAAAAAAACGTTCCGGACTCCGGTTTACGGTTCGGAAAAACAAACCGGTTCGTTCCGATTTTTGTTCCGGTTCAGGTTCGGTTCAAACCCTTGTTTATAATAATACATATAAAAATTCGTCAAAAATTAGAAAAAAAAATCAGCAATTCTTTTTAATTTTTTTTTCAATACGAAGCCAATTCTCGTTATCAGAAATCATCTTTAGTTCCGGAACGCGTTCCTGTCCAAAAAGGAAGTACCGAAACGATGTTCTGGAGCGTTCCGGCTCGACAAAACGAGAAGCAATCAGGTGTAAAGTTCTGGATATGGACCTATTTTACGACAAAAAATAATGTGACCACTTAATTTTAGCCAACACCTCCACCCTCCCCACAAAAAAATTTTCGGCCTTATTGTTTTTTCTACTCAAAACTTTCGAAGTACTTGTTGGCCTCCAAATCAACCACTTTTTTGTCACATATTTTTTACACTTTTCTTATATGCACAGTACCTGATGCACCCAGGTTGGTCAAACCCACAGTCTTTAATCTACAAATCTTACCATCGTGCAAAATTTCAGCACAAATCAAACACTTCATGAAACAGGTGTCATGGGCTCTTGGACTATTTAATTCATTACTATGACATCATAGTTTGTTTCCATGGTTACGAAATTATATAAATTATATAACAAGTCGATTTGGTTTAAGCCAATTTCGGAGGTGGCTATGATCCCGTTGGTATATGAGAACCAGAAAAAAAAAACTGCATTTGATTCTATAATATAGATGCATACAATAAATTGCTATTATTAACTCTTAAGTACTTTTATCAAAATTAGAGTTATCGAGACTCAAATACAAATACAGGTAAATGAAGAATTGAGAATTTCCTGCTTTTAGATCGGTCAAAAAAACCATTAAAAAAATTGTATTAAAATTTTTATAAAAAAAAAAAATTTTAAAATAGGGACACTATTTTTGAAGTTACAAATGCACTGACGCCAAGATAGAAACAGAAAGATAAACTTTATTTTGTCTTACTTTTTTTGTTAGATGCAAACAGGAATAAAGAAACTTATAGAAAATTGTATCTGTGTCAAATGGGAATCGCAAAGTTTATGGACTTGAGAAAAGAATGGCGACAATCTATATAAAGGCGAATTGCAATAACTGTAACTAGTTACATTTGACCTAATATAAACGGGACAAACCGGGATGAAAGCGCCCCGCCTGAACCTGCGGGAGCGCTAGCAATTGAATTTTATTTCGGTTTCTGGAACGCTCCAACTGAGCCATGCCGCGGACAAAGTTTTACATGCATGCATTTATTCCAGTATCACGAAAATCAATTAATTGAAAAAAAATTTATCTTTCAATAATCCTAACATCAAAAGACTAATTAACGTTTTTTTACAAAAAAAAAAAAAAAAAAATTCTATTGAAGTCGCATTTACAAATCGATTTATTATCTCGATGTACAAATTCATAAATTGTCGTTCAATTAAATCGACATCAAAGGCGGCGACCCTCAGCTTATATTACTGCTATCGTATATAATGCAATTGTTCCATTGATGAATGCAGTTGTTTGGAATAATTGACATTTTCTTCTCGATAAACATTGAAAAATTCATCATGTATATAGAATGATTTGTTCCTGTTTTATCTCCCTCACCTCTATATATAATGTTCATTTTGTCTCTTTTATGCTCATTTCCATGTTTCCGTTTTCCCCTATTTTTTCGCCTCGTCCACTTCAAGCCTCTTTTGTAGTGCTTTTTGTCATTTGAAATTTTATTTTTGTTTGAAGTTTTCAGAAATTTTCTTCTCTCTAAATCATGTTGTATTGAGCTTTTGAAATTAGTCTGTACGTGATTTTGGGCTTAAATGGTTCGACATAAAATTATATATCCGGTAATCATAATTAATGTGGAGATGGGTAGGAAAATTATGGCGTTTGAATAGTTTTGGGGAGAGTGAAATGTTGGCGCTAACACGACTGCAATTGTTGGCGTGTGTGGAGAATGAATGAATGAATGTCGAGAGGTTCATATTCGTATATATGGGAGGAATGATCAAGTTTGAGGGTAAGTCAATTAGAAGATGACTTCATCGTGCACCAAAGAGAAACGTGTGAAAACTCGCCTCGGTTATTAAATGGAGAGAATTAATCAACCAAATCGGTCGTCGTGCTCTTTGTTAACGAATAATAACTTCACATCGTTTCGTGCTCTTCTTTTACGTGGGGCTTTTTGATAAATTAACAGGAGGATTTTAATTTGGGTTAATTTGTTACCAATAAACAACTTTCCTCTAAAAACATTTTTTCGTATTAAACGAATTTTGTGTTAAAAATTTTATTTTCAAGATCAGAATGACACTCCCAGAACTATTTGTGTGTGTTCTCTAATCCTATCTAGATGATCGAAAATTTGATGAAAACACAACGAAACGTCGGATAGGATCTGGAGTGCCACAGGAACATCTTTGCAGATGACACAACGCTACTAGCCACCTACGACTGTCCCAGAATGGCATCCAAGAAGCGTGAGTCTGCCCTAAATGAACTCCAGCTGTGGTTCTGTAAGTGGAGGATCACCATCAACGAGACTAAGTCTGTCCACATGACATTCACTACAAGGAGGGACACCTGTCCTTCTGTCTCACTAAATGGTCATGACATTCACCTCCTGGAATGCACCTGGACAGGCGCCTCATCTGGTCAAAGCACATCCTTCACAAACGCAATCAACTAAGTATCGCCATCCAAAAACTGTGGTGGCTTTTGCGAAGAAAGTCCCAACTATCCCTGGACACTTAAACCCATTTGGAAGTGTCCACTGTACTGTTTAGCTGCTGCGCTTATAAAACACGCCTTGCAATTTAACTAATCGTAACAGCTACTCTAAATTTTTTCCATATTGGAGTAACTGGCGGCTTCCTAAAGCTATATCCTATAAGGCTCATATATACACTTTGATTAGTGCGAGTGCAAGTGATAAGCGATTAGAAAATACGCCTACCAACTAAACTAAGCAAAGCAGCTAAACAGTATTGTAGTATCGGGATATCGGGATAGGATTGTTAGTCTTCATGGATATCTTGATAGACTTGACAGACTTTGTTGTTATTGTTAATTTTAAGTTATATTCGGATTATGAAGGCTGGTGAAATTAGGATGGGCAGTTGTTGTTGTTGTTGATTTTTGGAAGTAATAAATGAAAATGGAAAGAATTAGAATTCTTCAATAAATTACGTTGAAACGACACTGCAATTGGACTTTATATAAATTGTAGTTAACGTCTAAATACATAATTTTGGGGATCGTCCAGAATTGTGGTTGACCGTTTCCTACAGTATAGTGGACCCGTATTTGCACGGTACACTTAAACTAATCACTCACAAGAATAACTAATCGCTTATCACTTGCACTCGCACTAATCAAAGTACATATGAGCCTTTATGAGATACAGCTGTAGGGAGCCACCAAGATTCAGCGCTTCCAGCCAAAAAAAGGACGATAACTGACACCTCTTGGTACGTCACCAATGACGCCATTCACAAGGATCTCAACGTGACCTAAGTTAAGAGTGAGATAGCCAGATTCAGTCAAAAATGCAGAGACTAGACGAACTCCCAGCTATCTGGCTTTCAACCTCCTGGGCAATTTAAGCCACCATCGAAGGCTGAATCACGTCTCGTTTCTGGAGTTACCATTCAGAAAACCACTTACACCTTAAGGTGCCTCTTTTAGGGGGTGCGGTCTTCCCCACCTGTTCATTCATCATATTCGCTTAATGCTAAGGGGCTTTGGACAGATTGCGAATTCATACAGCGGAAAAAAATTAATTAAGAAACTGAAGGAACGGAAATATTTTGCGAAAGGACCTTCCATAAATTCATGACGTCACACGATTTTTATAAATTTTTGGTTTTCGTTCTTGTCCTCCTTGACTCCTTCCCCTTTGATGTGACGTCACATATTTTGTATTTAAATTTTAAGCCTAGTCTCACTAGTATACCTACTTGTTGCGCGATTTTAGTCGCTGAGACGCGTCTCCGTAGACATGTCTATAGACGAATCCCCGTCTAGGGCCTGTTACGAGACGAAAAATTACAGGTTTAACGTCTCCCGATCGAAATAGGAGACTTTAGGAGTCAGACATGTTCTGCAACATTTTAACAGTGTGGACGTCACTATTGTCTAGAGGCGAGCCGTGGTCAGCTCCGTTTATTATAGTTAGTTGTTTATGTTGTTTATTTTATTTTCATCATGGTGGACGAAGATGAGACTGAGCAATTCACAACGCAGTGTGGATGCTAGACAAAGAACAGTGTCTCTAGACGGTCTATAGGCCATATCTATATCAGTCTATATTTGCTTAGACAGTCTTTAGACAAATCAACATGTCTTTTAGTAAGTACTAGGCTTTATACTTTATGCGATTTTTAGTCTCGTAACTAAAGTCGTGCACTAAAGTGCTCAGGAAGATGGTGGAGTACCACGAAAACTTTAATGCCTTTCCCAAAGGTTTTTTTTTAAATTTCTCAAGATTATATATACTGAGATATTATCAGATTAATTCTTATATGGTACTGAAAACCGAAAAATACAGAACCTACTGGTTAAAAGACCCAAAAATTCATACTCTATGAATATTGAGAAATAATAATGTAAAGGACAAAGATGATCACAGTAAGTTCATCGAAAACGAATTCATCGAATGCAAATTCATCGAAAATCAATTCATCGAATCACCAATTCATTGAAAGAAATTTTTTTTATAGATATTTGAAAGAAATGGCAAAAGGGGACCGGAAAAAAATCTAAAACAGCAGTGGTCAAAAGTTGACAATTTTATAAATAAAAAATTGCCAATAAAAGTGTTAGCTATAAGACAGACGTCGAGAACATTTAATACATTTTTTTTATATTATTAGATATGATTGAATCAGCACATAGCAGTTACGGAGCGATCCAAAACTACCTGATGACCTCTGATGAAGATTGCTTGGCAATCGAAATACGTATCTGGGCAATACGTCAAAAATACGATTGAATTTTTGCTTAAATTTATGTTCATAGTTTACTTATGTAAATTAGTAAATTACCTTTTATAAGGTTAAGGAGTATTTTAATAAATAGGTGTTTTTAAAAAAATACTTTCATCGTCATTTTTTTTTTTTTATAAAATTGTCAAGTTTTGTTACAGCTTTTTTAGCTTGCCAGTCCCCTTGTCATTTCTTTCAAATATCTATTAAAAAAAAAATGGATGAATTGATTTTCGATGAACTCGTCGGTTACCGACAAAGATAGAAGCAGCGAAAACGAGCCACGTAGACCATTTTACAAAAGTTCCACAACAGTCAGAATCAACTGTTTAATAATTAAAATTCAAATAGGCGACAATCAAACAATTGAAGTATTTGGAATATTTTAAAACCACGAGGCAATATTTGTAGACATTCATAATTAGACAGTGATTCGACATTAAACATTGATTAAGATAAGTGATTATAGTGGGATAAGTGTACATACTTTGTTTAAGATTTGTTGGATCGATTCATGGTCGAAACTCTGTATGATTTAAAATGAGGTTCGAACATGGATCAATCCACCAACCAATTTAAAAATTAATATGGCGACATAATTTCATTCATTCAATTCCATTTAAATCAAAAGCTCGAAATACAGTCCCAAAGTGTTAAAGTATTGACTGAAACATCCTAAAGAGCTAAAAAATTCCCGTTAAAATATAATTCGAAATCAATAAGAAAATGTATCGATAAGATTTTCCTAAAAACTCCAGCCATTAGTCTCTTCTAATAATATTATGAAAGGAGAAAAGTCTCAACACAAATATTTATGTCACTTTATATATTTTAGAGACGAGAAACATCTTTCCGAGACTCATCAACAACATCGACGCAAATCAAAACTTGGTAAATTTTAATGAGTGCCACAAAGGGAGATTATTGTTTCGGGATATCGAAACTCAGGAAATAGAGAAACGTGCCACCAACATTGAAATGCACTTAATCTCGACCTCATTCCACATTGTATCATCCAACTATGTTCTGTATAGATAATTTTAACACAGAGAAAACAGTTCCGCGTATTATTTTGAATCGTTTCCACCCCGCCGTCAAATCGAGGGTTGGGCGAATGGAGAGATTGATTGGAACAGAATCATCACCAAGAAAGTGGAACAAACATTCAACAGAGATAAAAGCTGCACGACTGCAACTTGCATTCGGTTTCGATTGTGGTTTGTAAATGCACATTGGGGACTTGGAGAATAATTGGATTTGATTTAAAATCTTTGACTTTTTTAAGGGTTCGAGATGAAAGTTGAAACGAGAGTGGCACGAGTGTAACGATTATGTTGAATTATGATCGAGAAAAAGGGTAAAAACTTTCTGTCATGTTTGACCTACTTATGACGAATTTAAATGTTATATTGTTCCAGAAATGACGTCATTAGTCAACCCGTTGAAAGCGGGAGAACATATTTTATATAAATAGAGATACAATAAGTCGCTAAGTTGGGGTTATGTCGAACAAAAAAAGACGATTTTTCAAAATCGTTTTCTATATTGACTCATGAGACGAGTTTTTTCGTCAAACGAAAATCTTTTTTGTCGAGTGAATACTTTCAAATTTCATGCGTAAGAAATTGCTTTGATCCATTCGACTCATCTTTTTTTTTCTTTGTAGAAAACCAACGTTCATCGAAACATTTAAAAAGGCAATTTACATCGACGTTTCGTATACGAAACGTTATGGTTTCATTTACTTGAAAAATTCATTGAGAGAAAAAGTACGGAGGTAACATGGAAAAACTAGTCGTCTTATTACCGTCTTCAACAGTTACGATAAAAGCTTTTCGTTATAAGGCTTTTCCGATGAGAAAACAAAGAGAAAAGTGCTGAAACTTGGAAAAAATTTGTTCAACTATGAAGATGTTTGACTATCTTGATAACGATTGTAATTGACTCGAACAAATTATTTACAGCTTGAAAATTAAGCAAAAATGGTAAAATTTTCGTAACAAAAATATTTCAAGTATTCTACTACAATTTTGAGAAACATCTTCAATCCTAAATAAATTTTTTTTCTTTTGAATACAACGTTCGAACATTTTCTGGTCCTTCGAGCCGGATTCAAGGCCTACGGATATATTTTATTTATAAACATATCTGCTGCTAGGCGTCACAGTACTTTCTTTTACTTTCAATTTTGAAACTCGCTGTTGATATAAAATATTTGAAATATAAACACTTTATAACTATACATATAAACAGAACTATATGCATACAACCTATATGTACATATAACATCTACGAATTCCCAACCTTCGCCTCAGAACCGTCCTTATTCGAATTTTCTTAGGAAAAAATTTCAAATAAAAATTGTAACCACTAATGAGTATAAAAACTATAGCAAGTTTAAAGAAAATCGTTAAAGCCGTTTTTGAAAAAAAATGAAAAAGTTCAAAAACTCCTAGACTAAAGTGAAGCTTCCGGTTAACCAATTTTAAACCAAAAGCTTCGCGGCACAACTAGATATAATAAGAAGGCAAATTTCCAAGTTTGGTGAAATTCGGATAAAGCTTTCGTTACGATATGGCTGTCACACACAGACAGACATTTTTTTAAAAACCACTTTTTTGGACTCAGGGGATCTCAAAACATGTATTTCCGGTGAAAGCTCGAATTTGAAAATTCGACCCGATTACAATACTTCCTTTACTATATAGTAGTAAAAGAAAGTAAAAAAATATTTGACACTAGCAGACCCGAGCACGCGTTGCTGTGGCTAAATCAATGTTAAATTATATTATAGTAAACTATTCAATACAGAGAAATTATTATTTAGGAATAAAGATGAAAACGTTATACATAGCCGGTGTAAAAATGATTGTGATTCTGTGCCATTCTGTGATCTTTAACAAAACTTCATTAAAATTCTATCCGTTCAGTAATTGTTAATTATTTAAAAATTTAGTATGTATATTATTTTAACAAGTTTACCTATTTCTAATTAATTTCTTCGACAATGAACAATAAAAAAATTCAAATATTTAAAAAAAATGTGGTTGCGTGTACTTATGTACGCGCGTGAGAAGTTACACTTCTTTGGTATCATTAAAAAAAATTTATTAATTTTATTCAAATAATCAATTTTAAAAAACTTGTCAAAAAACTTGTTTATAAAATTTGTCAGGATCATTTTTCTGGTTGACAATTTATGCATGTCATGAAAACAAAGCTTCATAGAAATTGCGAAATAAAGTAAGTAGCTACTTTTCAAAGTAAATGTCTTAATCTTATTCTTATCTTGTTTTACCTTTGTTTTAAATTATTATTCTAAGATGGTTGAATCATTTCAAAATCCCAGCTTTCGTGATAACTAAGAATATGCATGGAATGCAGACGTCATTTTCATCATTAAATTTCAAATAGTATAACAGCTATTGCAAAATTCGAGAAAAGTAATAACTTATTTATTAATAATATGTGTCATTTGTATATATAATTATTTTTAATTTAAATATAAATTAAATACAACAAAAATTAAAATTACGCGCGCCAGGAAACCCAATGGTTTTGCGACTAACTTCATTTTTTTAATTTTTGACTGAAAATGCGTGCGCATCTTCTAATTTCACTATCATAATTTTTTCATAACGCGCCTAAAGAAGTATAACTTCAAAAATTCGTTATTAATTTTATCAGGTGTTAAATTGAAATTCTTTTTTTTTCAGTAAAATTTTGGCAATTGTTTTATTTTAACTTTACAGAGAATTTCTTTCGCTACTGTGTAAAATTGGTTACTTTAACGAAACTGTTTTTTAAATACACGGTTCCTGTAGGATATAATTGTTATGCTATCCTATGGGATTCACGTGTTTTTCACTATATATTACTGACGCGAAATATAGATAAAAACCATTCTGGAACCCGATTGTATATTGTATCAAAATTATAAATATCAAAGAAAGACCAACATAACATTTTTATATAATATAGAAGATACCAATAAAAAAGGCAGTACGTACGTCGTACAGCCAGCGTAAAAGCCAGCCAACTCTGCCAACATAATTTTTCTGTCATTTGTAAAAGATAAAAATGGTGTGGGTTATCCTTAGGAGATAGACATATACCGTCGCTATGACATTAACCAGCTATGGCGTTAAAATAAAAATTTTAAAAGAAAAATGAAAATTTTACGATAAGGTTATTTTTTCTTAAGCCTTTTCTACACTTACTGATCACTATGTGTAATGTGCAATGTATGTATTTCGTCGACACAAATTTCATAGACTTCAATAGTTTCTATAGACTTCAATAGATCTAATAAAATTAGTAATAAAAAAAATAAAAAAATTTATTGATGATGCACAGATGTGAAGCTTAAAAGGCTTAAGATGCTGTAAAAAGTATTTTTTACGATTGACTTGTTAATAAAATATTACGCCTTTGAGCTGTTGTGGATGCATACGAACAATAATAAGTCAGTTTAAAAATATTGTCATGTACCCTATTATGAAAAATGGCGGTTGTCTCTAAAATGTACAATTAGTTTTGATCAAGTAACCAATAATTTGCTTTATTTTATTCGGTCGCTAAGCAAAACCAAGAGTTTTGATTGGTTGTAAATTGCGACACATTGAAATTTTCAAGGGTCACTACGATGACAGGAATTCTCAAGAGCTTTTCCTTCTATCTTAATCACAACAGCGATTCTTTATAATACTACGATTTCGATTGATTTCGTTTAAAAGAAACAAATTTTTTTTTTATTGAAAAGTAAATTTCAACCCCAATTTTTTTCATTTTACACCTAATCGGTATGAGACCAACCATTTAAGCAATTTTGTTTCGTTATTTGTAAAAAAAAATGCGTTCTAAATAAATGACAATTATACAAAAGGTGCAATAATGCAGTTTTAAGGATCTAGAGGATTTCAAACCCTAAACTAAAAACATTAGTTTAGATTTTAATGAAGAAACAGACAACTGTTATCATGTCCTCGTACCTACGTAAGCTTTCTAATTCGATGCATTAAGTTAATTAAGTTATTGTACATATTAACAAAGCTGAAAATAGGGTAATCACCTGTTCAACATGATACATCCCTGAAGGAATAATTTAACCTTTACTGTCACTCATACAAATTCCTTGTTCATACTCCCACAACACTTATTAATTTCAGAATAATTAATTGTACGAAAAACGTTATCATAAAATCAATTAGAACATCAAGAATATATTAAATTCAAAAAAAAATCATTGGAGAACATATCTAACTAGAAATCAAATATAATTCAACATTTCGAATGTGATACGTCCTACGGGACCCTCGTTAAAGTCTGACAGCTTTTAAGGAAGAAATATTTGCGACGAGCCAAAGTTAACGGGGCGCTGTTAGATGTTCCAGAACGCCTACAACGTTAGATTGCGTTTCGGTCAATGATTTCACCCAAGTTAATGCCACGTGAATGTTTTACAACAAGTGCCACAACGAAATCATTATTCTCACCCAAAAAAAAAGGAAAACTTCCGAACGAAAAAAAGCAGAAGATTCTCGTAAGGAATTAACCGAAACGATTCTTGTTGGCGTTGTTCTAACAAGACTCGAACAGACGGACAGCTTTGATAAAACTTTATTGGTCCATTGGGAATCAGCTCTCTGTGCTTATATTCAAATAGTTTTCTATTTGGTTAAATTTTCCGCTAGAAGCATTCCTTTGATTTATATTGGCTATTAAAGTTTTCCGCTACGTTACATACCTGCTACAATATGTAATTTAATAGTAGGTATCCCAAGTAGAGAGTGAAGAAAGTAAATGTAGGACAACATTCGTTAAATATTTAATAAGACAACCGTTTAACTGTCAGATAGCCATTCGCCAAGTTCTTTTCATTTTTTAAAATTTTTTTTAAAACGAAAAATACAATTAAAAAATAACAATAAATGTGAAAAACCACAATGGACTCGGCTTTGACCCCTCGATCTTTTTACATTTAATTTATCATCATTAAATTTAAATTAAATGCCCGTTATTTTCACAGTGGCACTTCGTGTACATAAAGTACTACAAAATTTAATCTTGTAAGTACCGCACCGCTTACACCCCCACCCCACCCCCGACCATTCCACATTCCTCTTGTCTTCTTTCAACAAAAGTGTTAACATTAACATAATTTATTTATACATTTATTACGAAATAAAAAGTGCAAAACATTCACACGGTGGATATAATCAAGAGTTGAGATCATTAAATGTAATAATTGATTTTAGAAAGAAATGGAGCATTGGACATTGAACATGATAAAAACAGAGAGAAGATAAGGGAAGTGTGCTATGATTGTGCTAAGCACACTCTGATTTACTGATTTGTAATGTCGCTTCGAGTCGATAAGGCTTTAAATTACCCCCCGTTAGTTCAGCAATTGTTTAAATTAAGAGTCGCTACGTTTATTAGCTCTCGTTATAAAGGTTATGCCGTTTGTCCCGATTTTGGGAGAATGTTTTGTTTAGTGGGTTAGTAAGTGTAAAAATAAAATTGGGGGCTGAACTATTTAAGGAAGCTGAAGGAACAACAATAGTTTTATATTAAACGAACTTGGTCTTAAAAGAAGCAAATTTTTAATTAAGTTAGAAATACATTTTTATTTCGTACTAGCTGATACCCGCCCGCTTCGCAGAGCGTATCTAAATTAATCTGATTGAATAATGGAAACTTTTACCCAAAATAAGAAATTCAGCTATTTTTACAAAAAAAAGATAATTAGATATTTCTAGACCTTTATTTCATAGAAAGTTCATGAAAATCCGTTAAACTACTTTTCCAGGAACAGATATAAGCCATCTTATAGGTAGGATCTTTACGTTTTTTTGAATATTGTAAAATATTAAGAACATTTTAAGCCTTGAGAACTTTTCACAACAAGTGTCATATGAAATCATTTATTAATTTTAGTAGAATGGATTAGTAGCTATCCTTTAAGAAGTGTACCTTTTTAGGATCAATAATATTTAATGTGTTATCTTAAGATCTGAGGTATTAGGTTTGGTTGCCTTAGATTCATAATTCTCGATATAGTATTAAGGCCATTATGTCATATCGGCAAGTCTGCTATTTCCCGAGGTCCAAGATTAGACAACGAATTGTTATATATCTTGCTAAAATAAATTGAAAATTAAGAATATAGCTTTTTTTTTTGTAAAAAAACAACGCGTTGGTCAAATCTAAGTTGATATTTTCTCTGGAAAAATAAGTTGGCCTGGATTTCTTTTTGTTCTGTTGGCTCTGCCTGACGGCTTCACCTCTCTTAGTCAAACTCCTAATAGGGATCACTTAAGTCGAACTCTGTGTTTTGGTTATTTATTCTTACGGGTGCCATTTTGGAACTAAAATATTTCTTTTTATGAATGAAATCATATTTACTGCAGAGGATTTTCTTCTACTCCCTCGACAGTTCGAACGTTTACTCAGCCGAACTATTAATAATATATTAACTACCCGTAAATTCACAACGGAGTTATGGTTTCTAGGAATTTAACCTATCGCTATACTTCTATAATGGTTATAATTTTCAAATTTGCGAACATTAATTTATAAGAATAACAAATTACATAGTTTAAAATCATGTCGTCTCTACGATATGCTAGTATATGTACATTGTATCACAGCTGCCTGCCGATGTATGTTTTTCGTTGCGCAGTTTTTATATTTTTAATTTTTTTGCAAGAAAATCAACATTTTTTCGGAATAAAAAGTATTTTATAGCAATTTTTGTAATATTTACTACTTGTAGTGAAAATCTCGTCCAAATCGGACCAGCCGTTTTCAAGTTTGCCAAGAACAAACAAACAGACAGGGAAAACTATTTAAAATATAACGTAGCCTATAATGTAAGTTACAATATTTAATAACTTTTTATGAAAATTCCATTGAAATCGGCTCAGCTGTTTTCAAGTTTACCCTGGACAAACCCTGTTATAACCCTGTTTTTTTGGGGAAAATTACAATGTAAATGGTATTAATTTTTTTGTACTAAATATATGAAAATGTAGGCAAAAAAGAGTGTTCAACAAAACACCTTAAATTTTTTAGATAGATAAAAATCCTAGCTGGGAAATATGATTCCGTTTTTTGTTCTCTCGCGCAGGAGAGATGAAACGTTTTTATTATATAGTATTATATATACGTATTCAAGTAGTAAAAATCTTCAATCTTATTATTGGTATAGATAATATATACAGTTGCATTGGCCAGCACTGGCCCCGAACAAATTAAATTGCTTAAGGTATATAACGTCGTTTCGTCAGGGCAGTTGCGAGAGGTATCACTGCATGTTCGAATTTCATTTCTAGTCGCCACACTTTGAATTTGAAAAAAATTTATTTTTATAACTAAGAATGGGTCGGTGAATGTGCATATGAAACTGGAGGGGGTCAGTAACTCCAACAAGGTCTAAGAACCACTGGTCTAAACTCTAGACCAGTGGTTCTCAAAGTAGGAGGCTGTGGACTGCCGGCAAGAGAACCGCGAAGAGTTGCAAATGTAAAAAATAATTAGCAAATGCAGGCATTGACTAGTAATTAAAAAAAATAGGGGGGGCCGTGGCTTCAAAAGTTTTTGGGACTCCTCTTGTACCTTGTTGTACACATCGAATTTGTCTATAAGCGACAAACCTGACCGGGATTCCGGATCCATTCCATTTTTCTCGTTAACCACATTAAATAGTTGATATAAATTATGTATGAAATCTGCTAGAACGAAGCGAAAATAAAAATGGAAACGAGAAATAGATTTATATATGTGGAACAAAAAAATGTATCTTTCGATATTTAATAAACATAAATCATGATTGGATTGCTTTAATTAATTTCCAGATATCATTCGAGCTGAAGAAGGGATAAAAAGTACAGAAAAACGAAAGTGGGTGAATGTTATTACTTCTATCGATGTACAACTTGAACATATTTTTGATTATTTATAACTGAAATAACTTGAAATGAAATATTTATGCCTACAAATGTTTTTTGCTTTGATCTTCCCCCTGTTTTTCGATTAAAATTATTATGAACAACATTCAGATAAAGTGCCTTTAGGAATTTTTCTCATTTGAATTTTTCATTTTCGTTTGAATTAAGTATTGATGGGAAAAAATCGTTTTCCGAAAAGTTGTAAGTGGAGTTAACAAAAACTAATTTAATGAGATAATAAATGGGAAAAATAACATTTGCTGCGCTAGTTTATTTCTACTTTCTAGCTAGGTAATGTTTCATCATTTAGCTTGTACTTTAATCATTTTGGAGGCCATAAAGTTAAAGGAAACTTCAAACTTCATTAAAATCGAACGAACGAACAAAAAACCAAGATTGCATCAAAATGCTTAAAAAATCAATGGAAAACTTAAAGAATTTAAAAATTTGAAACAAATAACATTGAGACCAGTGCTTTTAGCTTTTGAAAATGGTAAAAAGTAGAAAAAAATATATAATAAGATGAAACCCATTGGAAAAGGAAGAGAATATAACAAAAATTAAAGGAAAAATAAATTACGGTCGACCTGAGGTGGGGAAGTGGAAATGAGGGGACGTTTAAGGGTAAAAACGGTTTATCTCGATTTTCGACAAAACTTCAAGTTCTATGGAAAAAAGTTAAATAGCAAAGTTGTAGATAATAAGTAGATCTACAACTTTTTGACTGACACTTCTTCACATAACCTCAAAATATATGTGAAAAATTCCAATAACCAAGTTATTGGTTTTTAATTTTTATCTTTTACAAAAAAAAAATTTTCATGAAATTTGGTAAAAACGTATATCTTAATGTCCCAAACGCACTGTAATTTGTTTGATTTAAAATATTTATTTGTTCATTTAACTTTGACTTAATATTGAAAAAGCACCCTAATTTTCAATCGAAAATTCTCACGTCAAAACATCTGATTTTTTTAAAAAGTCAGTGAGTTTTTTTTACGTTGAAACCTCTAATTTCTGATGTTGCAAAAATATATACACTACAATGTTAAATTTTCCCAGAAAATGCAATAATTAAAGTGTAAATTTTAATAACTTGCTCAAAATTGTACATAATACAATTGTACAAATACAACTTGGAGCAATTTATTAAAATTTACATTTTAATTATTGCATTTTCTGAGACAATTTAACGTTATAATGTATACATGTTTTGCAACATCAGAAAGTAGAGATTTCAACGAACAAAAAGCCCACCGACTTATTTAAAAAGAAGTTTTCATCAAATTTCGTGTAAATTTTTTTTTTTTTTGTAAAAGTTAAAAATTAAAAACGAAAAACTTGGTAATTTGAATTTTTCACATAAATTTTGGGATTATGTGAAAAAAGTGTTATCTACAACTTTGCCTTTTTTTCCATAGGACTTGTAGTTTTGACTGAAATTGAGGTAAACCGTTTCTACAACTACCCACCCCACCCCCCGCTTCCACTTCCTATCCGCTGATCGACCGTAATTTATTTTTCCTTTGTTTTTTGTTATATTCTCTTCCCTTTCTAATGGGTTTTATTTATACTAATATATAAAATTGAAGAGTTTGTTTGTTTGTTTGTTTGATTGTTTGGTTAAACGCGGTAATCTCAGGAACTACTGGTTCGAATTGAAAAATTCTTTTTGTGTTGGGTAGCCTAATTATCGACGAAGGCTTTAGGCTATACGACGCTACGACCAATAGCAGCAGAGCATCAATGGAAAATTTTGCAAAAACCAGGAAAATTTTTTTCTTTTCACAGCGTTTGTTGCCTGCCCTGCGTAAATGGTTAAAGTTACGCAAAAATCATATGTAGCAAAATTGTTCCTCTTAAAAAGTTCTAGAAAAAAGTCCGCGACGACATATGTCTATCTTTTAAGGTTGGCCCGCTATAACCTTTTTAATGGTTATTAAAGTTGTTTCAATAATAATTCATTATTGGCGAAATTGTTTTTAGAAACATATTATTAATTCTTACCCAAATAAATACGGTTTTTTTTAAATGAAATTTGGTATGATGATAAATGACAATCTGAGTCATTAAAAAGAATACTTTTTATACGGGAAAATGTCTCATTTATCCGGGAAATTGAAAAACGGGTTGGAACAAAAATTATGCATTTATACATTTTTATTTAAAAATGAATATTTAAGTATAATGATAGCTAAATATGTGAATAATTATCTACAATACGTTTTATTTCGGAAAAATTTATCATTTCAACGGGAAAATAGAAAAACTGGTTTAAAGAAAAATCTTGCTGAAACTAAACGTTGTTAGCTGATTATAATGCATTAATAGTAATAACTCATAATGTCCTCAAGGCAAAAAATAATTTTCTTATCCTACAGTCTTATTTTTATCCAGGAAACATGTGCGGTTCCCGTAGGATAGATATGTTCTTATTTTTCACAGAGGAAAAGATTACCATAACTTCTTACAATGAGGTGGTTGATTGTGAGTCAGAGAATAAATATAGGCTACCTTCTATGTCAGAATATAGCACGGTTCCCGTAGGATAGGATAAGAATGGTATCCTTCAGGAACCGTGTATTTAAAAGAAGTTTCGTTAAAGTAGGTGAAATAGAGTTCTAGCGCATTATCCTCAAGAAGGCCTGATCTCTTTTTTATCCAGGAAAAATGTACTACTCCCGTGGGATAGATATGTTTTGTTTGTCATAGAGCAAAAGATTGTCATGATTGTTTGCAATAGGGTAGTTGAAAGGTCAGAGAATAATATAGATTATTAATTCGTATGTTAGAATAATGCACGGTTCTCAAAAGATAGCATAACAATTGTACTTATCCTGTAGGAATCGTGTTTTTAAAAAAGCTTTCTCTAAAGTTCGTGAAATAGCGTTTTAACACAATTACTCCAAAAAAAGTTGAAATAAAAATGACAATTTTTACAGCAAAATATGATTTTTAATTTAACATCCGATAACATCGATAAATTAATAATGAACATTTTTGAAACATTGAAACTTCTTTCATTGTTAATTTTTGAATGTCTATAATGTTTAGAAATAAACGTGTTAAATTATATTGAAACAGTCAACAATTACTTCACGTACTAAACTTTTTGAACTATTGAAAAATTTGAACTTGGCGAAAAACTCAGTTAATTATACAATACATTCAACATTTTCGAATTGTATTGCTACTTAAAGAACACAAGTAAAGGTATTTTATAATATTCATAAAAACGTATAGAACCTATAAGATAGCTCTTCTAGATAGCTATATGGAATATCTTCCTGAAAAAGTAGTTTATCGGATTTTCATGAACTTTCTATGAATCAAAGATCTAGAAATATCTACCTGTCTTTTTTTGTTGATGGGATGAACGTTTCCATTATTCAATCAGTATAATTTAGATACGCTCAGCAAAGCGGGCGGGGACCAGCTAGTCCTACTATAATTTTTGTTTTGGTTCCAAATATTATCTACCCTAGTTGTTGCATTGTTAAATAGTTTTAAGACGCTCAAAACCTAGAAATTGCCTTAACTTAAAACGTTTTCATAACTAAATGTTTGTATACTATCGAGACTAAAGAATAATTAAATTATAAATTATCAAAACTAGGTTTAAATTATGATTTTTATGAAATAGTCAAAATGATAAATAATTCTAACCTCTAATGCTCTACACTGCAGCTCATAGTGAATGACGTTCCGAAAATTATTATAGAATGAAAATTCTCCATCAAACGATTTAGGAAACACTTTGAAACACTTAACCACATTTACTTATAAATATAAAATTGATTTTATCGATAATTTGTTTGATTTAATATTGAAAAAATTGATAGCGTCTCTTCACTTAATTCAAAACACTTGAACAACGCCACGGCCCATGAGCAGTCACGGCGTTGTTATTCAGCGATGTGTTTTTGTTTTTAACGTTAAAAAAATGAATGCACTCAAAGAGTAGGTATTGAGAAAATTTGTTTTGCTGTAAGCTGTTTTTGTTTTGTTTTTCTATTGTTTAAATTTTAACTATTTAATATATTGTACTTGGGCAATTTATATCAAAATGTTGAAGACATTTTCATAGAGTCTTTCATTGAGAAGACGTTTTAGAATAAGGAAAAGCTTTTCCACGGGAAATAAAAAAATTTTCTAAGGTGAACTGTCTTTAAAAATTTGCGTGTAACTTTTAAAATAATAAAATTCCGGATTCACTTGAAAGTTTCTCAAATACAGTAGAAATCATTTATAACGAACTTCAGGGGACCGTCAAATTTCGTTCGTTATAAGCGATATTCACTATAACCGATATGTATCGTCTTATCTAAGACATATCACGAGACCCGAAGGTTTCTTACGTTACAACCGGTTGTTCATTATATCCGGTGTCGTTATATACGATTTATACTGTAGTTATAAAGTGCTTATATTTCTTTTGACCAACAGCGAGTTTCAGAAATTAAAGTAAAAGAAAGTACTGTGACACCTCGCAGCAGATATCTTAATATCATTTTTGTTATGTGCATATACAAAATCGTTTATAACGACACCGGATATAATGAACAACCGGTTATAACGTAAAAAACCTTCGGGTCCCCTGATATGTCTTAGATAAGACGATACATATCGATTATAGTGAATATCGCTTATAACGAACGAAATTGGACGGTCCCCTGAAGTTCGTTATAAACGATTTCTACTGTATTCATATAAACAGAACTACCTATATGCAATATGCATACAACGAATTCCTTAAAGTCCTTATTCGAATTTTCCCAGGAAAAAGTTTCAAATAAAAGTTGTAGGCATCAATGAGTCTAAGAACTATAGAAAGTTTAAGAAAATCGTTGGAGATGTTTTCGAAAAAAATTGAAAAAGCTCAAAAAACTCCTAGAGTAAAGTGGAGCTTTTGGTTAACCAATTTTCACCAAAAACTTCGCGGCACAACTAGATATAATATGAAGGCATATTTCCAAGTTTGGTGAAATTCGGATAAAACTGAAATGTTTCTAAGATTCAACTGTTTTTAATTCAGAGGACCTCAAAACTTGCATTTCCTGTGAAAACTCGAATTCGAATTTAGACCCTATTACAATACTTCTTTTACTATATAGTCGTAAAAGAAAGTAAAAATCAATTTTGAAAATTCTTACTATATATTATAACCCCTAATAATAGTTATGACGTCACTGTTTGTTTTAATTTGATTTGATAAACTTTTATTTTGTACCACCAATAAATTTTTCATCAAATTAAATGTGAATATTTTCTTGGTTTTTATTACAATCTATTTAATAGACAAAAAGCTTTGTTATCTTAGAAAAATATTTTTAAAATGGAGATTAAATCGTAGTAAATGTTCATAGGTCAGCGCTTTTGTCTGTTTATTGAGAAAATCGTTGTCCATTTTCATGAAAATATATCCGTGAAAAACGAGGATAATAAATTTCTCGGTACTTTCGTGTATGTCCATTTTTAAATACATATTTTTGTACTAAACAAAAATGACGTCACAAGAGTACTGCAAAAGCTTGAACTTTTAATATTGATACAAGGCATCGCAATTTTCTAATTAAATAATAGGAGAAAAACATTCTTTAACTTATTGTCTTAAGATTTGGGATTTCATTGGTCTATCATTTAATATCAAACATTGACTTGAGCCGTTTTCAAAATAAACGACTCATTTATTCATTGTTATGACGTCACTGTTTGTTTCCTTGGTTACGTAATAGAATGTCAAGTTGTAAGCTCCTGTACTGTCAAATTAAACTCCAAAAAATGAACTTTGATACTTCGATCCAATATTAAATTTTCAATCGATTCACTAATTAATTCAAAGAAATCCGAAACTTTTCGATTTGATTAAAACCATCGTCGACCAAAATTAATGATCCCGTCGGTTTTATATCATCATAATTTCACGCTCGCACCGAACGAAACCCAACTTTCTGATGGCACAAATCACGTTGATTTAGGTATAATAATTAGTAATGCAACCCCCTACATCTCAACCCCCAATTACGACCACTAAACCATCATCGTCATTTTGGCATTCAACCAAAACTAGTCTCCAAAACATCAATTTTTCGGTCAAAAATGTCGAATAAATTCGTTAAAGTTTTCGCTTCGGGAACAAACATGAGGTTCGTTAGATTTTTATCAGCAAACTTTCCGAAAGTTATGTCGAACTAGCGTCGAAGAAAACGGAGAGAAGTCGAGAGGCATAAAGCTTTCTCGATTAAGGATATCAGATTAAAGGGAAAGTTTGTTGTTTGTTGAAATTGGCCACAATTAACTCAATGTGAACGAGTTAGGTGGCACGGCGATGAGATATGAAAATGGTTGACAGAAAACGAAGACAATTTTGTGGGGGCGGATGGGAAAGTGAATTTCGGCAGAAAATCAATATCGGTTTAATGAAATCAATCGAAAAACGTGAACAGTATACATGAAATTATTACGAATACGCGGTTCGTATAAATGATGATTTGATAAAGGATGGGGTGATTTTGGGGTGGTATGCTATGAGATGAGAAATGGGAAATTAAATAATAATTGCTGTAAGTTAGACGGAAATGTTTCTAGAGTTTCGACCATTAAAAAAAGTGTAATTAATAGCGTTTGTATGAGTGAAGAGTTATTGGGACAGTTAAGAAAGTTTTTCAAGGATAGCATAGAAATTAATTTAGTCAAATATTTTTCAGAAGTTTTTTGGTATAATAATTAATTTATTTGGTCAAAAAATATTTATTAAAAAGAAATGTCAGATTCGTGTAACTTGGGTTGCCTACACATCGCAATTAATTTATAGGTTAAGCTTTGATTTAAAACTTAACTTTGGTATATTTACTTAAATTAAAGTAAATCAATAAAAAAAATGTTACTAATGAATATTTGAGCTTAAAAATGTAAAAGTTGTGACACACCATGTGGTCACATCTTTCGATTTTGTGTTATCTGATGAAATTTAAAGATCTTTTCACTGATTAAATAAAGATTGCGACCATACGATGTGTCACAGATTATAAGCAAAAGTTACGCTTCTAAAGCTTTTTGAATAATATTTAATGTGTTTAGTCAAAAAATAGTTTGCTAAAGAAAGTTCAGGGTTTAAATGGAGCACACATTGTAAGTGACAGCCAAGCAGCGCTAAAGGCACTGTCATCGAAGATGATGACGTCTAAGCTTGTTTGGCTATGTTCCCAAACTCTCAGGGAGCTAGCAGCTTGCAACAAGGTTATCATGTTATCATGTCCTAAAGCCCACCATAGGTAGGGCTTTAGGACATGATAACATAGAGGGTAATGAAAAGGCCAATCAACTGGCCAAAAATGGCACCTGATCAGAACTCATATAGGACCTGAACCTTTTCTAGCTTGGGAGACCAAAACCAAGAACTCTGGAGGAATACTCCGGGGCATAGACAAGCCAAGAAATTCATAAAGTACTCCAAGAGAGAGAACTCATGAGAAATTGTCACTCGGGCATGTGGGACGTAAGGTTTCCAACAAGCCTCTAAACGGGGCACTGTATCCTAAATTACCACCTTCACAAGATTGGTAAAGCCGAAACCAACATATGCGGTGTCTGCTGGAAAGCGGCAGAAACGATGGAGCTGATTTTGTGCTCATTCAAAGCAGCTTTCAAAAAAAGACTAGGCAGGTGCTGGCTTTCTTTAAAAACCTGATGCTCCGCTATTTAATACAGAGGATCACATCGCAATAGACCTCAATGGTCGCAATGATAAAGCGAGAAATATCCTGAAACCCGTAAAACGTAAAAAATTAAAATTTCAGATTAAGGCAACTTGGGTTGCCTACTCTTCGCAATTAGCTGAAAGCTCAAACTCGGCGTCCACGACGCTGACGCCTCAAAATGTCAAAAAAAAAGTTAAACTTAGAGAATTCCATAGGAATTGGTTAAACTCGACGGCGACGCGACGGACGGTACGCTCACGACGCGTCAAAGTAAAATGTATTTCAACTTTTGACGCATTTGACGCAGCCAAATGTCAAATTTGTATCTGTCATTTTAAAAATGTGTACTACACAAATTTATAACTGGAAAAATTTGATACTTTAAAATGGATTTTGAAGAAAGATTAATTGAATTGGTGAAATATAATAAAATATTATAAGATACAACTTCAAGAGGACATAAAAATATAAAGCAAAAGTGAAAGAATATTGCAGAAATTTTAAATGAAACTGTTTATAGTAAATATAATTTTTAAATTATATCCTATAATTTTTATTAATTTATAAAAATTTCAAAATGTCAGAAGCTAGCGTTTCTGAACGTTTTTGGCATATTAACGCGAAAGCGTCGTGAGCGTAGTGGACGTAACGTCGAGATTGCCTAAGGGGTAATTTTTGTACATTAACCAGCATTTAACCCTCCGAACAATAATAGGCATACCATGGTATATAAACAACAACCAATTATATGATGACCTTGGAATTGAAAAGGTGTAGGAGGTGATTATGGAACCAGGTGAGACTGGAGAACCATCCTAACCAGCTTGCTATCAATCTCCTTGATAACAGTAATGAAAACAGGATATTTAAGATAGACCCACTTTTCTGGAGTGGACCAACAGGTTTCAGTACACGGAAAAAAAAAGTGGTGTAAAATTTACAATACTAAACTAGTAATATTTTTACTGCACTTTGTGTTCACTATAACCACAAATGTAACATTAGACAACACACTGTGTTATATTCAGCTCAAACGTAAAGTATTTTTAACTACCATAGTCTAGAAAATATATGTAGCTGTTACAACTGCTAAATGTTGTACAATTAACAAATTTTGGCGTTTGCGCATGCGCCGCATACAACATAACCAATAATTTTGACAAATAAATGCAAGTGTCAAAAATTCAACAACATTTTTACTAGTTCTTGTTGTAAATAATACTACAGTTTTTTAATTACACTTGACTGGTAAACGTTACCACACGTGGTGTCATCCTATATATTACTAGTTAATGTAGTAAAATTAACAAGGAATGTTGTTAAATTTACAACACATTTTTTTTTCGTGTAGACATCACAGGGAAGTTAATAAAATAAATTGAGCTGTGTCCATCGACACAATCTTGTGTAGTTTGATGAAATAAAGATTAAAACATTTTTTTTTTCGTTTGAATTGTGACAAAGTAACAATGTGACCACACGGTGTGTCACAGATTTTTTCACTAAAAATTTTTTTTTGGTTTTCAAAATGTTTCCCAAGCTGGTACCTTCAGATTATATCACTTATAAAAGGGTTTTTTGAAAGGATAAGAAGGTTACAAAATTGATAGTATTAAAAAATATTTTACCTTATTAAAAGAGATGTGACTTGAAAAATCGTTTTTGGATCTGAAAATAAAACAAAAATTGTTAATTTTTTGTAAAGCAAAAGAAACTTTTGAGTGAAAGCTCACTCAAGTGATAATTCCAAGAGAGAGACTCTCAAACACATACTCATACACACACACATACACACACACGTGTATACCATATACCGTCTAAAACGAGACGTGGCACGTTTGAAAAGACGTCGTTCGTTCGTATAAGAAGAAAATGCACACGAATTATGTATAGAAATGAGAGTAAACTTAACCGTAACATGGGAAGCCTTGCACAGAACGAACATTTCATAAATAATTCATAGACAGCTTTCCGTCCGTGAAGCTTTTCTAATACCTCGCCGAAGAGAATCCCACACCCATTCCCCGCCAATGCCCATTTTCGGTAGTAATGGACGTTTGGAGTTAACGCACGAAAAATACACTCACAGAATGAGCTTTGAACAGCACCACCCCTGCACCTCCCACCCAACCTTTACACACAAGCGAGATAAATGCTTCCAACACAGCAAAGGACGTGGCAAATTTAAGTACCCAACCATTATAATGTAAGACATTCGCATATGTTTTGCAGCTTTAAAGCTTCTGTGCTCTAACTGGATGCCTTAATGGAAATGCATAATAAAACCTGTGATTTTTTACCTGAAGATTTCATTACAGTTTACTTCCTCAAAGAACACCACCTGCAACAATTTGAGCTTTCCTTCCCTTGGCATTAAATTTAAAAAAAAAATATTTTTGTTTTTTTAAGGGTTCTTAAGACTTAGAAAACGTAAGTATCATGATGTATCGTAGAGCTTTAAAGCTTCTCTGTTTCACCTAATTATTATCAGCACCTGGTGTAGTGCAAGGACCTCTTAGTATCAATCCAGTTAGGCTATAATCTCAATTTTCATAACCATTTTATTATCTTTAGTCTTTCATAACTACAAGCAAAAAGCTCAATTCAAACAATTAAAGCTTCGTTTTATATCTTAAGATTTTTATATGAAACGATCTCTGGTCACGACAATAAAATCAGATTAATAACAATGGTCACATATTCAAGGGAATAATTGATGGGATGTCGTTTGAATGTGACGTATGGACGCCTTTTTATTGAGTTGTAACGGGATGAAAATGCGAAAATACGATATATAAGAAGTTTATGGGGTACCAAATCAGTAATGGCGGTTTTTATTGTTGAATCGACTGTTTATGAGATATTTGGTCGCAAGTAATTACATGGTATGTGGTTAAATTAATTTATGACATCTCAAAATGAGCTTTGTGCTACGATTTAATTACAAAGTTTTTTTAGAGGTTATCATTAATAAGTCTAACCCAAGTCTTCGAACCATCAATCACAAGAAATAATTCCTTGACAATTTTCAGTATTGTCGATACTTTATTGGTATCTTCATATTTTAAGAAAATTCTAATAATGACTTTAATTTGACAAACTTTGAACCTTAACCTCAATTTTTAGAGTTTTTACTGTGTTTTATGGTTATGTTGGTAACTTAGTAATTTTCTCTGCTAATGTAGGCTACTCTAGTAATAAAAATGGTATTTTGATGTAAAAAATTAAAAAAAAAATAGTGTGACACACCGTGTGGTCACGATGTTGCTTCGTCGAAATTGAAAGATAATTTTTTGTTCATTCATTATCTGCTTATTAATAAATAATTATTGAAATTTTTTCAAATTTTTTAACATCGAAAGGCGTGACCACACGGTGTGTCACATTTTTTATTTTAAATTTTCTTAAAAAAAAATTGAGTAACTTTGCTTTAGTATGTACACTGAAATAAATGAACACCTACGATGTAGAGAATGGGTTTTAAAGTTAAAATTACAAAAAAAAAAGTGTGACACACCGTGCGGTCACACCTTTCGATGTTGAGAAATTAAAAAAAAATATCAATTGTTATCTAATTATAAGCCAGTTTAAGACTGAAAATCTATTTATCTGTCAATTTCAACAAAGCAATACCGTGACCACACGGTGTGTCACACTTTTTTTTTTCTTTTAATTTAAGTAACTTGGTTTTAGTATATACAAAAGTAAATGAACATCTATGATCTGTAGAAAATAAGTTTTATAGGTAAAATTACAAAAAAAAAGTGTGACACACCGTATGGTCACAACTTCCGTTATTAAAAAAATTTTAAAAATTTTAATAATTATGTGTTCAGAAGCCAGAGATAAAGAGTGAAAAAAAAATGTATTTGTCAATTTCGACAAAGCATCACCGTGACCACACGGTGTCTCACACAGTTTTCTTGACTTTTGATATTTGTCTTTCGTAAGTGTAGGTATAAATAACTATCATTTGTTAAGAAAAAAGTATTAAATATTGGAGAAAATGTGTGACACACCATGTGGACACAGGTTTGCTTTGTTAAAAATGACATATAAAAAAATTTTTCCTATCTTCATCTTTTTTTTAAACACATAAAACTTGAAAATCTTCATATTTCTCAACAAGGAATGGTGTGACCACACGGTGTGTCACACTTTTTATTTTGAATTATCATTAAAAAAAATTTAAGTAACTTGGTTTTAGTATTGTCACAGTTTAAATATGGAGGAGCGTCACCATTTTCAGAGTCTGGGAGTATCACCTACCCCATCAGCCAGCCAATGAGAAAGTGGCGTGGTTGTGGGATGGGGGTGGCCGGGCGGAGCATTATCAAGTAATTAAGGAATTCTTCTAGCATATTCTATCGTTCCAAGAAAACAAGAAAGTAGTGGGGGCGAGTAATAGTTTCCAAGAAAATTAGAAAGTTGTGGCTCGTGGCAAAAAAATAATAGAGTCGAATTTACTAGAAGAATTCCGAAATTCTATATAAGCCCCGGACAAGTATGGGCGAGTCAGTCTTGAAATAAATAGTGCACGTGAACAGTCTGAAAATAAATCGTCAACGTCAACAATCTCTCGGAAAGCGATCAGTGTGCAATAAATCTTCGACCAGTGTTAAAATAAATAGTGAAAGTGAACAGTGTTAAATAAATTGTAAACATTGTAAATAAAGTGAACAGTGCAATTGTTTAAAAATAAATTTGTTGTCATTAAACACAAATCCTCGAACGAAAAGAATACGTTTTATAGGTAAAATTACAGAAATAAAAAGTGTGACACACCGTATGGTCACAACATCCGTTATTAAAAAATTTTTAAAGATTTCAATAATTATATGTTCAGAAGCCAGATAAGGTGTAAAAAAAATTTATCTGTCAATTTCAACAAAGCAACACCGTGACCACACGGTGTGTCACACATTTTTTTTTCAAATTTTTACCTATAAACGTCATATCTATTACTTGGTTAGCATTTAAAGGCATTGAATTGAGATAAGCTTGGTTTAAAGTGAAGATATTTAAGATGAAAATGCTTTGAAATGCTCTAAAATTCAAAGTTAGTCTTCCAGTTTTAAACAGCACTATAAATTACTGGAGAAAATCTTAACCCAAAAAAACTTTGTGTATCGTTAACTAAATCGCTTAACTTAAGTTTACCCGTATGAAATAAGCGGAAGAGCTTTCAAAAGACACTTCGATCGATTCCCATTTCCACCTCAATACAAATTTAAACGTCTCCACTTTTTTTTTTTCATCGTTTTTACAACTCTGATTTACGTTTCCACTCTCTAAATATTTTCCGTTTCCTCACATTAAATTTGCTACTACTTAACGGGATTATAAAAGGCGCTACGGAGACGTCTTACCTTTCGAAAATTGATATTTTTAAATAGGTACATCAAAGTGGCTCTCATTCAAGTGGTTTTTTTTTATCCTCTCATCCTCGAAATTTTTAGATTTCTATTTCAAAGCAGAGTACTTTAATGCACCAGAAATATTTTACATTTTAACGTTGCTTAAACATATTTTATATAAAGGTACTTTTCCACACCATCCCCTATTAACAACTCATTCCATGGCATCCGTGTGTATATCTGCGTGTACAGAGCTTTAATTACAGATTCCTTTAAGATATCAGCTTCAACTCCCCTCAGTAAAAGCTTTTGTAAGTAAAAGAGGAATTATAATTTTATATCTAAATATGTTCTCTCTCAGCTCAACTACATCCGGCGTGTGAACTTCATCTTTGTTCCACCTTTTGTTAAAACTATAAAACACTAAATCTTGAGATTTTCTTGTTATTTTTTTAAATTCTTTAATTTAAATTAGGTTGAACGGATAGTGAGAGAATTTAAATAAAAGAAAAAAATAACGATACATTTTTGTGAGAAAATTTATTTGTAGCCTTAGAAACTTTTTTTTTACGAATAAGGTATTGATATAACTTATTATGGGAGACCATTTTCCAAATCGATGAGTTTTAGTGAAAAGTTTGAAAAAATTTTGTGACACACCGTGTGGTCACGTTGTTGCTTTATCGAAATGTCAGTGAAAAAAGTGTTTTCCATGTTCTGTTATTAAATCAGGGAAAAAATTAAAAAATTTTTTTTTTAATTTTGTGACATTGAAAGGTGTGACCACACGGTGTGTCACACTTTTTTTTTTTAATTTTTTTGTATAATAATTGTTCATCTTTCCTATTTACAAGTCAAATTGTTACCCAAAAGAATTTTTCAATGAAAACTAGGTGTGACACACCATGTGGTCACGTTGTTTTTTAATTTTAAATAATTTTTTTGTCCTGTGGGTAATTTAGATAGAAATGTGTAGAAATTTTTTTAAAATTCTCATTATGAAATTTCCTAAAATTTCTCAATATCGAAAGTTATGAGTGTGACCACACGGTGTGTCACACTATTATCTTCATTTTCGACTTCAAATATTTTTCCAAATCGTAAATAGTGTTATAACTTCTAAAGAAATCGACCAAATTTCTTCTAATATTGCAACATTGAAGGTGTGTCCACACGGTGTGTCACACTCATTTTTGACTCGAGATAATTTCTTTTTTTGCGTCATAAATGTTCAGTTACTTCTCTATGCGAGCCAAATTACCAAAAAGAAGTTTTCAATGTAAACTTGGTGTGACACACCATGTGGACACGTTGTCGTTTTATTAATATTTAAGTAAAAAAAATTTTATTTTATTCGTCCTGTGGTTAATTAAAGTAGAAATGTTTGAATTGCCTCAATATTTTCAACATTGAAAGTTGTGACCACACGGTGTGTCACGCTCTTATCTACATTTTCAACTTCAAATACTTTTTCCGATCGTAAATATTATTATAACTTTTCAAAAAATCGAAGGTACCCAAAAAAAATTTTTTATCGGGGGAAAAAAAGTGTGACACACCGTGTGGTCACACTGTTGATTGTCAAAATTAAAGTAAAAAAAAATATTTTAGTATTTCATTAGTTTCAAATGAAATTAATCAAGATATGCAAAGCAAGGCCGCCCACCAAAAGTTTTTCAAGTGAAACAATTTTAAAAATCTGTGACACACCGTGTGGTCACGTTATTGCTTCGTAAATATTTAAGTAAAAAAAAAATTTTAAGGGTTTTTTAAATATTAAATATTGTAATAAAAATGTTAAATATTTTACTAATTTCCCAACATCGAAAGGTGTGACCACACGGTGTGTCACTTTTTTTTTACAGCTTTGACTTTAAAAACTCATTGTTTATAGTAGCTTATAGTAGGTAAAAAATAAAAAAAATCTGTGACACACCGTGTGGTCACATCTTTCAATGTTGGGAAATCAGAAAAATATTTAACATTTTTATTACATTATATAAAATATTTAAAAAGCCTTACATTTTTTTTTTTACTTAACTGTTGACGAAGCAATAACGTGACCACACGGTGTGTCACAGATTTTTAAAATTGTTTCACTTGAAAAACTTTTGGTAGGCGGCCTTGCTTTGCACATTTTTTTTTTATAAAAACTAATTTTTTTTTTTACTTTAATTTTGACATTCAACAATGTGACCACACGGTGTGTCACACTTTTTTTCCCCCGATAAAATAGTTTTTTTGGGTACCTTCGATTTTTTCAAAGGTTATAATAATATTTACGATCGGAAGAAGTATTTGAAGTTAAAAATGAAGATAACAGTGTGACACACCGTGTGGTCACAACTTTCAATGTTGAAAATATTGAGACAATTTAAACATTGTTACGTTGTTTTTTTGTCGAAATTCAAAGATAAAACTATGCTTTCCGTCTTAATTAGGTTTATCAATACCAAAATGTTGATATTTGTTCAAATTACCCAGCACTGAATGGTGTGACCACACGGTGTGTCACACTAATATTTTCATTTTTTACATTTAATACTGATTTGTTCACATTGTGGGTGTAAATTAATAGACTTTTGTAGGAAAACCAAGTTATCAATAATGAGTTTTTTAGTGAAAATTAATAAAATGTGTGACACACCGTGTGGTCACGTTGTTGCTTTATCAAAATTTTAGTGAAAAAGTGTTTTTCATCTTCTGTTATTAAATCATAGGAATTATCTTTAATTTTGCAATGTTGAAAGGTGTGACCACACGGTGTGTCACACTTTTTTCTTCATTTTGACTCAAGATAAATTCTTTTTTTGTATCATAAATTTTTATTTACTTCCGAGCCAAATTAACAAGAAGTTTTCGATGAAAACTTGATGTGACACACCATGTGGTCACGTTGTTGTTTTGTTAATATTTAAGTAAAAATTTCTTTGTTATTTTTAATTAGGATAAGAATGTTGAAATTTCTTCTTCAAAATTTAATAAAAAAAAAAATGTCATTAATTTCAGTTAATTTTGGTATAAATTTTCAAATTTCTTAATTCGGTAAGTTGTGGCCACACGGTGTGTCACATTTTTTTTACAATTTTATCTTTAAAACTCATTCATTTTAGATCGTAAGTTATAATTTACTTCATTATTTACTAAATTTTTTGTGAAATTTAAAAAAAGTTGGTGTGACACACCGTGTGGTCACGTTGTTACTTCATCAAAATTTTGGTGAAAAATTTTTTTTTTCCTTTTTTTTTTTATTAAATATAGGAAATATGTGAAAATTGATTTTAGTTTTGCAACATTGAAAGGTGTGACCACACGGTGTGTCACACTTTTTTAACTTTTTTACTAGAAATATTCATTTTTTCATATTGTATAGGAAGAATGAGTTATACAATGTGATATAATTATGAACCTTCCACATTTCTACTGAAGAACTTTTTACCTTGTGCATACTTGAAATTATATGTTTGGAAAAATGTGAATGAGGTCTCGTTATAAATTCATAAGCACATCCATCATTAAATTCATTAAAATATGCCTCATTAATTTCAATGTTGATCGATTTCGTTGGTCGAAGACGCCGAAGTAATTGAATTTAAAACGAAAATAAATAACATGAATTTGAAAGGGATCGTCAAACGACGGGGAAATTTGATCTGAAAAACCTTCACGTACGCGCGCCTATTAATTAATTATTGACATTAAAACGGAGTCGAAGCACTAAACTGATGCGAACATATCAGAAAAAAATCCCCCTAAGGTTTAGCGGTGGGTTGGAGGCAACATGAAGAGTGGCACACTAAAGACATTTTTAGGGCACGAAAATTTACAATTCGCTTCTCGTATTTTTTTCTCTTCGGAGAAAAATTTGATAAATTACTTATATATAACAATACAAATTTTCAGACAATAAATAAATTTTAATATTGAAAATATTTCTTAGCATCAGCGATTTTTTTCTTATTCTTCGTATTTCGCGTTATCATTTTCACGTAGGTAAATATAGAATTTGAGGAGGAGGGAATGACGAGTTGGGAAAATACCACGCAATTTTCGTGATGAAGTTCTTTACATAAGTAAATATTTGTCTTTCAAGGATTTAACTAATTGCATGAATTAAACAAAAATGTGCACAACCCCTAATTATTTAGTTCACTATCTTTAGATTTTAGTGATTCATAAAGTGTGCAACTAAAAATTACATTTGGGGTTGCACAAGTCAGGGGACGCAATTTTATTTCTTAGATATCAAGAGGGGGTTATAGTCTAAATCCAAGTTGGTGGGGTTCCGCGGCTGCCATATTGTACCAAGAGGGGCGAATGTTTTTTTTTTTTTTATTATAGTGGGAAAACTATTCGTCGCGCAGAAAATTAATAATTACATTTTTTGTTGCTAATTAAATTGTCTACAATTTTGATTCTATAACTTTTAGTCGTAGAACCAAAAGTAACAAAGTTATTAACAAGAATAGATAAAAGGTTTAAAATTTCTATCCTGATATATTTCAAACTGCACGGTTTCGTCATAGCTAACTATTATCTTTAACAATCAAAATAAAGCACGATAAAGAAAGGTAGATTATAGAATCTATTTTCTCATAAGACAGAGTGTGATAGATATTTTAACGAGTGAGCGATCCAAAAGCTTTTTCCTTGACGACCAAGTCATAGCCATCACTAAAATTTATCTTTACTAAATCGACTAAGTTTTCTATTTCGTAACCATGGAAACAAACAGTGACGTCATAGCAATGATTATAATTATGAGTTCTTTTTACTTTTTACTTTCTTTTACTACTAAATCTTACTTAAAGGAAGTATTGTAATCGGGTCGAATTTTTGAGCTCGAGCTTTCACTGGAAATACATGTTTTGAGGTCCCTTGAGTCCAAAAAAGAGGTTTTCAGAAACATGTCTGTGTGTGACAGCCATATCGTATCGAAAGCTTTATCCGAATTTCACCAAACTTGGAATTTAACCTCTATATTATACCTAGTTGTGCCGTGAAGCTTTTGGTTGAAATCGGTTAAGCGAAAACTCAACTTTATTCTAGAAGTTTTTGAGCTTTTTCAATTTTTTTCTAAAACGGCTCCAACAATTTTCTTTAAAATTACCACAACTCTTAGACTTATTAGTGGCTACAACTTTTATTTGAAACTTTTTCCTAGGAAAATTCATATAAATACGGTTCTGGGGTTAAGGGTGGGAGTTCGTATGTACATAGTAATAATATGTATGCATTAAGTTCTGTTTACATAGTGATAAAGTGCTTATAGTTCTTCTAACCAACAACGAGTTTTATAAATGGAAGTAAAAGAAAGTACTGTGACGCCTCGCAGCAGATATTTTTGTTATTTAAAGTTCAGACCGTGGCACTAAGAATCATTATGGGTCGTACAAAATCAACACCAATCATAGCAATGCAAATTTATTAGTGCATTAGTGCGAGTGCGAGTGATTAGTGCCGTGCAAGTAGGGTCCACTGCACTGTTTAGCTGCTGCGGTTAAAAACTACGCCTAGCAATTAAACTAAGCGAATCAGTTAAACAGTACAGTGGACCCTACTCGCACAGCACTAATCACACGCACTCGCACTAATAAAAGTGTAAATAAGCCTTACAACTATATAGTAGTAAAAGAAAGTAAAAATTTGCATTGCTACAAGGAAAAAATATGTTGTAGATTTAACTACAATCCTTGTTAAAGTTACAACATACACTAGTAATATATAGGATGACACCACCTGTGGTAACGTTTACCAGTTAAGTGTAGTTAAATAAACTGTAGTATTATTTACAACACGAACTAGTAAAAAAGTCTCCATGAATTTTTGACACTTGAATTTGTTTGTCAAAATTATAGGTTATGTTGTACGCGCCGCATGCGCACCATTAAAAATCTTAGAAATATAATTATAGAAAAAAGTAAAGATGGCTTTGATGTTTTTTTTCTCAGCCGTTTTACAACATATTGGAGTAAATTGTACATTGTATAATAGTATTATGGGATCCGGACAATTGAGCAGGCGACAACTGGGCGGTGGACAATTGGGCGGGGATAATTGGGCGGGGGACAATTGGGCGAGGAACAATTAGGCGGGTGACAATTGGGCGGGCGCAGGTTGACCTAGGTCATTCATTTTTGTCCATTCATTCATAAAATTGTTTTCATCACATTTTGTGAGTTTCATCGTCGTTGAAATTTCTTACAAAACTAAATTGCTTGTTGTTTGCCTTCTTATGGCGCGTTTTTTGGAAACTGAGCGCGGTGGCCGAAAACTGCTTTACGATGGTCATGTTTATGTAAAAGAAGCAGAGAATACATTAAACACTGGAAATGTGAAAAGAAACGAATTTGCAAAGTTCGCTTGCGTACAATTTTGAATCCGATGCCCGGTGCTAATGTAGAAATACGTTCAGAACATACTCATCCTCCTGATCCGACTTTGTATGAGGTAATTAGCGTCGTTAGTGTCGCCAAAAATCGAGCACGTACAACGCGTGAAGCAACCAGTGAAATTGTCACTGTCGCGTTCAATTCAGTGTCTCCTGCTGCTGCAGCTGAAATGCCTACACAGTCGACGTTGCAAAGATTTATTCGTCGGTAAAGAACTGTTGCTGGAGTTTTCTGCCACCGCGCTCAGTGTCCCAAAAACGCGTCATAAGAAGGCAAACAACAAGCAATTTAATTTTGTAAGAAATTTCAACGACGATGAAACTCACAAAATGTGATGAAAACAATTTTATGAATGAATGGACAAAAATGAATGAGGTCAACCTGCGCCCGCCCAATTGTCACCCGCCCAATTGTCGCCGACCCTAGTATTATATGCACCAAAAATGGTGACGATTACAAATTTGTTCAAATTCGTGGCGTAAATGAAACGCCAAAATGTGTTAATTGTACAACACTCAGCAGTTGTAACAGCTACATATATTTACTACACTATGGTAGTAAAAAATACTATACGTTAGAGCTGAATACATCAAAGTGTGTTATCTGCTGTTACATTTGTGGTTATAGTGAACACAAAGTGCAGTAAAAATAAAAAGTTTAGTGTTGTAAATTTTACACCACTATTTTTTCCGTGAATGATTAGTATTGATTTTGAACCAGCCATAATGATTCTAAGTACCACGGTCTGAACTTTATATAACAAAAATATCTGCTGCGAGGCGTCACAGTACTTTTTTTTACTTCCATTTATGAAACTCGTTGTTGGTTAAAACAACTATAAGCACTTTATAAACTTAATGCATACATATTTTTCACAATTATTAATCACTCACAAGAATAACTAATCGCTAATCACTCACACTAATCAACGTGTAAATGAATCTTAAAGGAAATAACTTGATCTTAATTGACTTTTAAACATGTAAATGAAATAATTTTAAAAAAGTGCCATCTGGTGATAATTATAATAGTCATATTTGACATTTCAACTTAAATTTTCAATTTGTTATTTTTTTATTAAATTTTACGTGAACAAAGTCACGGGTATCCTCTGGTTGTTATATAATAAAGCTTAAAGTAGACGGAAAGACTTGGAAATGAGAATTTGTCATTTTTCGTGATATAATAACGCAAAGGATGGGATAAGAGAAATGAAGTTTATCGTCATGTTTGCTGGTTGTTGGCGATGAAGCGAGGATATGATGTTCATAAAGCCCACTCTATTTGCAACAACTAACTCGTCGAATCTCGGCCATGGAACAGAACATGAATGGAGGCAAAGCTGCTGTGGAAAAAAAAAACAGAGACAACCAGAGCTTTATGTAATAACAACTAACACCAAATGATTTTTTTTTTTTTGGTCTCACTTCGTTAAAATTGTTATACACCGAACATAAAGAGAATGGCGCATTCCATCCATACAGCGAGCGACCGGAGAATTCGAGGCTTTTGCAGTTTTCGTACAAACAGCTAAAAGTGAAAAACTGGTCGTAACTGTAACACCACCGCTAACGACTCTCGGTGCCCGCTTTCTAACACCATTATTTATTTACTCGTGAAAAAATTCTCTCCTCACATACCTACATACTATATACTACATACACATACAAACACACAAAGTTCATTTACCATTAAGTGGAAAAGTTTTCGTGTTTGCAACATTCGAGCACTAAAAGAAATCGACGCCAACCAACCACCCGGTCTTCTATGTTCACAGTTCAACTACGAATTGTTATCACAAACTAAGACAAAAAAAACGTTCATCTTAACCTTAACCTCAAAACAAGAAACGCTTAAAATTATTAAATTCAATCAGCTTAAGACTTTTTGTATTGCTATACAGCCCGTGCATTAGAGTTGATACTATTTTCTATCAATTGGCTTAGAAACTTGCATCGTGTAAACAAGCTTTAGATGTATCTAATTTAATACTTCCTTCAACATTATATTACCGCGGAGAGTTCCAAAGCTTGCGAACGAATATACACAGTGTCCCAGTTTAAAAGCTCATATCTTCGAAACTAATTAACAAAGAGCAATAAATAAGCCATCGTTGGATAGCTTAAAAACTTCTTATTTATGTGGGTATTATAGATTTACTTTACTCAACAATAACCTTAAAAAAATATTTCCCTAGTTCGCACAACCAAATGTTAAAAAATTTTTTTGTTATAACCCCAGAACCGTCCTTATTTGAATTTTCCCAGGAAAAAGTTTCAAATAAAAACTATAGATATCAATAAGTCGAAGAACTAGAGAAAGTGTTAGAAAAATCGTTAGAGCCGTTTTCGAAAAAAATTGAAAAAACTCAAAAATCTATTGAATAAAGTTTAGTGAAATTCTAATTTTCTAAAAACTACCTTTTTTAATATTTCCTTTATTACATAGTATGAAGAGAAAGTAATATGTAGGTACACATCTTATACCTACATGTATATTAATTCCCACCCTAAACCCCCGAATCGTCTTTTTTCGAATTTTCCCAAGAAAAAGGTTCAAATAAAAGTTGTAGGCATCAATGTGTCGTAGAACTATAGCAAGTTTGAAGAAAATCGTTGGAGCCGTTTTCGAAAAAAATTGAAAAAGCTCATAAACTCCAAGAATAAATTGGAGCTTTCCGTTAACCGATTTCAACCAAAAGCTTCGTGGCACAACTAGTTATAACATGGAGGTCAAATTCCAAACTTGGTGAAATTCGGATAAAGCCTTCAATACGATATGGCTGTCACACATTCACACACACAGAAACATGCTTCTAAAAACCACTTTTTCGGACACAGAAGACCTCAAAACGTGTATTTCCAGTGAAAGCTCGATTTCGAAAAGTCGACGCGATTACAAAACTTCCTGTACCACTTATATAGCAGTACCAAAACTTTGAGACATAACTAGATGTAATAAGCAGGCTTAATTCCAAGTTTGGTGAAATTCGGATAAAGCTTTCGATACGATATAGAATATCACGCTTGCAAGTGCAGGACAGTTGCCAAGATGTATGGCGTTCATGGGTTTCCCATTGTAGAAGGAGTATATTGAAGGCGGTAGGATGGCAATAGGGTGCAAGTGCTCGCATAGGAAGTCGTGTTCCGTGGTTGTTTGGAAAGCTCAGACTGACCCCTGGCAGGGTAGAAGTCGTGGGATAGGGAATTCCACTAAGGATTCTCATTCGTTGTGCTTCATTTTTTTGAGTGTTATAGAAATGCCAGTTGATAGTGCTGTTAGTTAAAGTTTGGACGTAGCCCGTAAAATTACCTCTACTTTCCCATCAAAACAGCTTAGAGATTCTCCAACTGCAGTACACCCTTCTAATAAATCGCTTTAGTAATTAGTACTAGTCTTTCCGGATCCTGGGATAGATCAACCATCTGTATAGATGTGCAGGAACTGTGACCATGGGTAGGTATATACATAGAGCCTATGTATATAGTTCTGTTTTATAGTCTGTCTGTCCTTTATGCATTCCTAAACTGTTCGACCGATTTCGATGAAACTTGGAGTAGTTGTTGTCCGGACCCCAGAGAAGGTTTGCCAATTTTTAGATTTTCATCGCAACCCCTACAAGAGTCCCCCAGGAGGAATTGGGAGAGAAAGTCATTTAGATACACGCATTTGTTTGCCTCTGCATCTGTTTTTCACTCATCAAGGGTGTCCCAAAAGTAAATAAAAATGAGGGTGTCTAAAAAGTAGATGAAAAATGAGGGTGTCCCAAAAGGGATAAAAAATAGGGTGTCCCAAATGGGATGCAAAAATGGGTGTGAAAAATGGAGTACTCTAAAAAGGATTGAAAAATGTAAAATTCTGTCATTAATTTCCACTTCTGTCACGTAAGGAAAGGGTGATGAATAAACGTAATTTTTCTTGTAATGATAGTTTCTAAGACAATGGATACCAATAAATATTATATCTTGAAATAGTGAACGGTTCTGTGGGGTAAGTAATTTTTTTATAGCATTACTACGAAAGAATTTCAATGAAATATTGTTAAAGATATCTTCGATCTTAAGATAACACATTATCTGTTAATGGTATGGTTCCTGTAGGATAACCATTTGTAAGGTGGGAGTGGTTACCCACATTTATTTACATATATATTTACAATTATAGTGGCCAGCACGAGTTCGTCAGGGCAGTTGCGAGAGGTATCTCCGCATGTTCGATTTCCATTTTTAGTCGCCACATATTGATATAAAATGGTACCATATTTGGTACCAAAGCCTTTCAATTCTTAGGTATAGGAAAGCAAGTGGTTTTTATTCTCAAAAGTGTTTAGAACCTATGGGATAGCTAATATCTCTTACTAAAAAAAAAGGCAAAATGGCCGAATTTTTATGTTTGGTTTGAAAGTTTCTATTAATCAATTAGGTTAATTTAGAAATGCTCAGCTTAGTGAACAGGTATCAGCTAGTATAGTTATAAAGTACTTACAGTTCTTTTAATCAACAGCGAGTTGCATAAGCCCTCGAAATTCTGAAGTATATACCTAACCTCACATAACGACTATATTCAATATAATTTTGTAAATTACGACTCATTAAATCAAGGGTCAGGCGCTAGTAAGCACTTGTGATTGATTGGATTTTATGACGGTCATCATTACGTACATCATAAAATTAATTACCAAACTTGATTTTCTGTAAGACAATCAACCAATCCGTGTACAACCTCGACTTAACCTCAATTATTATCGAAGCTCACCCCCAACAACCCTTGTCCCTCGAGATGATACCAAGTCCCTTCTTTTACGAGACGTTTGTGGTTCGTTACATTTTCCAAATGGAATTGTTTTATGACCAATAATAATTTATGAATAAAATGATTGAGAAAAAAAAATTGCTAAATGAAAAGTCAGTATATATTCTGTCAAGGCTCTTTTATTTCTATATAAAGAGAAAAATGAGTCTAGGCACATGAAGGCCGTTCCCGTATTCCTTATACACCTTCACATTCCCATCTCCCAGTCCAGCCTCTTTTTTGTTCAACGTGCAGCACATCGTTACCCGAGCCCGGTCCATTATGTATCCTTATATCATCACAGTTGGTTGAGCAAATATTTTTATAGATCTCTTCAAAAAAAAAGAGTTCCCTGATCTTTCCCTCCTGTCGTTCCATTTGGGGAAATTCTTTAGGATTCCTATCGCGTCGTGTCAGCCGGTCCTCGTCGTTCTCACTTGCTTCAGACTCCTTCACGGGTATCTCTCATATATTCTATATGTGTCGAGGGAAGAAATTGAGAAAACGGGAAAAATGGGGACGTCACCTTGAATATAACCGCGTATATTCATTGATCAATGAAACGGATATATCCCAAATAAGCACGAAAGTATAAGTATAAAAATTAGTATGAAACATCAAAACAAAAAATTTTCTAGTTTTTTAATCATATGTTGTGAACCACCGTGTGGTCACACCATTGATTTATAGAACATTTTTCTTTAAATAATAATTCCACCATAAATAATTTTTCGTAAGTATCTCTAAAAAAAATTTTGTCTCGAACTAATTTTGAGGTTATATTGGCCGTAGCTCATTTCACAACTCGTAAAAAAAAACGAGGCATAAAAACAAAAACTTGAATAAATTAAAAGTTCCACCTTTTGCCAGTCCCTTCTTCATCGCATTCCGAGTCAGTATAATCCCCCCCCCCCGGCACTCGTCTTTTATTTAAAGGCAAAAAAGCCGTCACCGCACGCGTCTTTTGCAAAACTTATTTTCAACGTCTTAATTTCCAGCTCAACTAACTTTTGACATTTAATTTGTGCATTTGTCCCGTTTTAACGGTGGCTGCTACGTTTTTAGTTGTCTGAATCATATTTTGAATATATTTCTCAGCCCTTTCAATCATCCCTTATGTTGTATCATTCGGATTCAAACCGATGACGATGAAATTTTTCATGCGACAAATTTGATTTTTATTTCGTTTTTATGCGTTTTAGGTTTTTGTTTTGTAATTCATCAGTGTTAGCGAAGATAATCTTGTGACCACATGCTGGTCCACAGTTTAAGATCCCCGGGAAAAAATGTTTTTGTATAATTTTATGTGATAATGTATGATTATATATAGTTTTATAGGGGTTTATATATGATTCTATATAACCAGACATGGCGTTATATATGGTTATATATGGAACGATTTGTCATCATATATAGTTCTATATATAATAAGATATGGTCATATATAACTGTTAGAAGCTCATGTCTAAGTATATATAGGGCTATATACAATTATATATGATTATGTAAAATTATATATGAGTATGTATGCTTATATATGAAACTATTTATCATCATATATATTTCTATATATAATTATATCTGACCAGATATAACTTATATAAGCATATATCTAATTATATATAACCTATATATAATCAGATATAACAACAAAGAGGTCAATCATCTACTTAATTAACTAGCATTGACATGATTTTTACAAACCGTTTGTTATTGAAGTTATATTTTCAATCGACTTCAAAAAAAAGAGGAGGTTTTTTCTCAATTCGACTGGATTTTTATATGTTTGTTACCACAGAATTTTCGACTGAGTGAACCGATTTTGATGATTCTTCTTTTATTTGAAAGCTAGTGCTTTCCGTGTGGTCCCTTTTTAATTTGAAGGAAAACGCTATCTTTTAAGATGTTAAAAACTAAAGGATGTAATATTATCTTTTTATTGGATAGCTCGATTTTTACAAACATAATTGCCAATTATGCTCGTTTAATTTATAAGGTGCGATGATTAAATTTGTAGTTTTTTACTTTTAAGCCCTTGTGAATTTGAGCAAAAAATCTGATAGAGTGCAATTACTACTTCATTTGTTTTAATTTTTTTTTTTTATAAATTTCTGATGTACCTATATCTATGTGTTGTTATTTTTACACATTAATTTGTTCAATTAAACGAAAGTGAGGTTATCTTTGATAAGAAGATATTGCAGTTTCTTAGTCGCCAAAATTTGGCAACGGATCCTTATAGATCTCGCAAAAATAAAACGAAAATTTAGATTACAATTTTCCGTGTTTTCGTTTAGTTTTCGAGAAAATTGGATTTTAGTACCACGACTCCAATTTCTTACAGGAGTTAAAGTTTGTGAATGCGGTCATTTTTGGAACGAAGTTTTGACAATAATTATTCAAAATTTACTAGAAATTTTAATATATGATTTATAATATATGATTATTTTTAAAAAACTTTATATCGGCGTTTGGTTATATTTATAACTTATATATAACTATATATATAACTTATATATAGTTATATATGCTCATACCTGGCCAATTTTCAGATATAATTATATATAAGCTATTATATATAATTATAAATGCTTATAGCTGACGAATTTTCAGATATAATTATATATATGATCTTATGTATAATCATATATAATTATATAGAAAAATTTTCTCCTGAATCATTTTTCTAATCCCAGAAAAAATTGAAAAAATCATATATAATCATATTAGTAAAAACCCGGTTCCGGACTCCGGGTCACGGTTCGGAAAAACAAGCCGGTTCGTTCCGGATTTTGTTCCGGTTCGGGTTCGGTTCAAACCCTTGTTTATAATAATACATATAAAAATTCGTCAAAAATTAGAAAAAAGAAACAGTAATTCTTTTTATTTTTTTTTTTCAATACGTCGGCCAATTCTTGTTATCAGAAATCATCTTTAGTTCCGGAACGCGTTCCTGTCCAAAAAGGAAGTACCGGAACGACGTTCCGGAGCGTTCCGGCTCAAAAACACCACTGGGTATAATCATATATGATTATATATGATTAGACAAAAATATTTTTTGTCGGGTACTCACTCATATTGTAATATGTTTTTAGTTATCGTTGTACTTGGTGTTTTTTTAGTTTTTATAAAAAAAACCCTCGAAAAATGTGCTTTTGCTTGTAGTAAGTGATTGTTCAGGAAAAAATATTTTTGTATAATCGTATATAATCAGATCTAAAAATTTCCCAGGTATGATCATATATAATTATATATAATTAATATAATCATATATCCAATAATCATATATATAATTATATATGATCATACCTGGGCAATTTTCAGATCTGATTATATATGATTATATATAATTAGACAAAAACATTTTTTTCCCGGGATGTTAAAATCAAAGTACAAACCCAGAAAATGTCAAGTCAATCCAGGTATTATTTTCAAAGTTACCCGCCTAAAGACAATTTTCACTCATTGTAAAGTGCTTTTGACAAAGATAGATAATTGAACCGATTTTCCTATAGTACAGAGTGTGATAGTTGCTATAACGAGTGAGCGATCCAAAAGCGTTTTCCTTGACGACCAAGTCATAGCCTCCCTTAAAATACTACAATTAATTTAATTTTGTTCAACTTTCGTTGTTTGTTTGAGATAAAATAATGAAATCGTCTAAAAATTTAGTGTGATCCACCATGTGGTTCATGATTTCTCTAATTGTAAGACATAGAGTTGATAATAATCTTTTTGAAATTGAATTGATAATTAAATTTTCTGAAATACATTTCTATACGATAATCCTGTGCAAATTTTGTGCAACACGAAACTTTTTATTCTCTCCACCAAGTAAATGAATAGCGATGAATAATATGCGCTTATTGAATACAAGAGCTTTGATAAATTTGAATAATTTCTATTTGCATACATGACGAAATGGAACAAGGATTAAGCGACTTAATTGACTATTCATATTCCTATGATTACTTGTACAATGTTAGCTGTTCATAAAACTTAAATTAAGAAAAAAAAAATTTAATATGATCTTTCCATATATAGAAAATACAATCTGAAAACATCGACTGAACCAAATCGTCGGTGGAAATGTCTAATCTTGATAGTGGGATAGAGCAAAAAGTTTTCAAGCCAAAAGCCTTTAAGGAAATGAATTTTTTTCTATTTCATTAATTAATTTCGTTCGATTTTCATCTCCCTGTACTGTATTAAACGAAAATTTCTATGCGATAAAATCGTAGAAACGTCACAGGCGTGGTTTCGTTTGATTCAGCTTTTAAATTCTCGATTTATCGATCAGAATGGGAACAGATTGATAATAATGAACGTATTGCAGAAATTCGAGGAGACAACCAAAACTTCCTATCAGCAAATTAATGACAAATATTGCGTGTAATTGACCTTTTATAGGTTATAGATTAATCTTTAATCATTTTGATTCTATGTCCATCTTTATTTTACTCATTGGATTTTTCCTATTATTAATTTGTAATTGTAGAGTATGTGTAAATATTTTTTTTGTTTTAAAATTTATTACCATGTTTTATTTCAATTCGTCTAAAATTCATTTTTGATACAAATAACTTTCAATGAGCGAGAAAATAAATGAAATATTTCAGACGAAAAATTGCATTTGAACTTTTCGTTTGACAAATCAACGCTTCATTCGTATACAGGAGCTTAAATTTTCTTGACTTTTCCATCATTTTACGAGCAATTTAAAACAATACAAACGTTACGTCAAAATATCACTTTTAAGCTGTATGAACGTTGCTCATTAAAATTATAAAACACAACCCTCATCCCTCATCGCACTCACTTGTAACTTTTACTTGAGACACCCTTGAAAATTGTCCAACGACTTTCGTGCATTTCGCGTTCGTTTCACCGAGAAATTATTCAAAAAGTGACGGCACGTCGTCAAAACAGGGGTTGTGCGAAAAAAAAAACGCAAAAAATAACGAAAAAAAGTTTAAAGAGAAAATGGAAACAATTCATGTCAATCAAAACGTGAAAATTTGTGTAATATTTAAACATTGACACTGACGGGAATTTATTTTGAATGTAAAAATTATCTGTATAAGATTTCACAAGCCATTTGCCACGGGATTGTATTAAAGAAAAGTGGGTCAGCATCTTTTTTTTTTTTTTCGTTTTCTACTTGGTCGTTGGGGTGCATTAGCCCCCGTTAGCCCTCGTGTAGATTTTTCCGAAATGAGACAAACTTTTTCAATCTGTACGAAACTCATCGTTTTATATTGGAAAATGACGAAGCCACGATCAAGCAATAAAATATCTTTTAGCCAAAAGAAACTTTGAGAAATGACGAAATTTGTCTTCAATCGGAGATTGGAATTTGATTGATTTATTGTGGCGTTTATTTTTTAAATTTTATTCAAGCGATTGAGGTTATGTAATTATTCACTTCATTTAATGTACAATTTGATTCAATGCCTGTTTTCGGTTTCAATTTGAAGAACAACTATCACAATTAGTATTTTAGAGAAATTGATAGTAAATAATCTTCATAGTCTGGCATTATTTTGACGATAAAATCAAAGATCCAGAAGATCTAGAAACGTGCATTTTCCAGAATAATGATTACAAACCTTAAACCTATAGTAGACTGTTAGGTTTATGATCCAGACAATCCAATCTAAAACACTCCGGATGCTGGTAGAAGCACCATAGTACGTACCGAACCAAACCATACATCCAGGAAGTAATCGCGGAGATGTCCCGAAGTTACAGGGACCAGTATGACAACTATCCAAATGTCCTGATAACGAACCTACTATCCGTTACGCTTACCAATAGACCGACTCCCGGGAAAAAATGTTGTTGTCTAATCATATATAATCAGATCTGAAAATTGGCCAGATATAATCATATATAATTATATATAATCATATATAATCATATATAAGCATATATAATCATATATAATCATATATAATTATATATGATTAGACAAAAATATTTTTCCCGGGCAATCAAGAACAACAAGCAAAAGCACATTTTTCGAGAGTATTATTATAAAAACTAAATAAAATACAATAAAAACACTAAGCTTAGCGATAAGTAAAAAGATATTACAATATGAGTGAGTGCCAACAAAAAGTATTTTTTTTCTAATCATATATAACCATATATAATCAGATCTGAAAATTACCTAGGTATATATATAATTATATATGATTAGATAAAAATATTTTTGCCGGGTATTCACTCATATTGTAACATCTTGTTAGTTATCGTTGTACTTGATGTTTTTATTTTATTTTATTTTTTATAAAAAAACTCTCGAAAATGTGCTTTTGCTTGTTGTAAGTGATTGTTTAGGAAAAAATATTTTTGTCTAATCAGATATAATTATATATTATCATACCTGCCCAATTTTCAGATCTGATTATATATGATTATATATAATTAGACAAAAACATTTTTTCCCGGGCTGACCGATAGTAAAATTGAATAGGACAGCCCTCCATATCTTCTGATCCTTAGTGATTGACTAATGATCACACATCAACGGACCTTATCTTACCAACCCCAGCTCCTCCCTAGCCCAATCCATCACTTTTACTAAATGCTCTAATTGTGTAAAATGCTAATTTGAAATTAAAAAACCAGTCGTTAAGTATTAAGATTTGGGATTTCTTCAGCCTATATTATCATTTTATATCACACACTAGTTGATGCCTGCCCGTTACTGATTGATTAATAGAAACCGTCATAGCAAAATATCTCACTATTTGCAGTTGAGTCATCCTACTCTAATCTTTACTCTCTATGGTCTATAAGTTGGGTGTATAATTTTTAAAAAATGTTTTTTTCCAATTCATCCCTATATAACTCTGTGTATTCCCCCCCCCCCCCCCATGAATCGAACTCCTAAGAGCTTCACCTCTCTACGTCAACCTCCAAATCGGGATCACTTAAGTCGAACTGAATGCTTTGGTTATTTATTCTTACGGATGCCATTTTGGAACTTGGACATTTACTTTTAAAAATTAAATCATATTCTGCAGAAGATTTTCTGATTATACCAAGTTTTACTCTCAATGAAATCGAATAATGTATAAATAAAACTCCCCTCTTAGCCGAACTATAGATAAAATAACTACCTATAAATTTAATTGTACGTATATATATGGTTTTTGGGAATTCAAATTATCGAGAGTTCACTGGATTTAAAGTTTAATTATGAAAATTAAAATTTTTATTATTATGAATAGATTATGAAACATCTATTACAAAAGGTTCCGGTTCCAAGTCCAGAAAAATTGAGGAGGGTTGGCGTCAGGAAGGGCATCCGGTCGGCACCCAGCCAAAATCAGCATGGAAACAATTGTGAGGCCAGCCCTCATCTATAGTAGTGGAACTTGGGGAACCAAAAGAGCCTACGAGAAAAAGTTCGATGTGGTAGAGATAAGAATGCTAAGGTGGATGCTGGGTAAGACGAGAAAAGACAGGATCAGGAATGAAAGGACATGATAAGAGAGACAGTGGGAGTGCTCAAAGAAAATACAGGAAAAAAGGCTTAGTGGTATGGACATGTGATGAGAAGGGGAGAGGACTATGTTGGGAAACGAGGGGACAGAATTCAAGTGGAAAGGAGGAGACCAGTATGAAGATCGAGGAAGAGATCGAAGGAAAAATTTCCCTCGGAAGTGTTTATGCAAACAGAACAGCCATAATGGGTCTGATCATAGCTTTGTAAATCATCAGAGTACTCTATACGAAGGTTTTTATATTTACAAGAGGGTAAAGCTGTAGTAAGCGAGCATTTACTTCCCTTATTTTTAAGGTGATGTGATCACACATCTTCTGATCATCAGCATACATGGCGATCGTACAATTCAAGATTCGAGATCGGCTACCTAGACGTTAAAAATTTAGGGTCTGCAATATACATCATGGTTATTCTGGCAAATCCACGCTTCTTGACTGATACACTTCTTATTGTCATAATCTCAAAATGGAGAAGCGTCGCCATTTTTAGAGTCTGGGGCGTCACCTATCTCATCAGCCAGTCAATGAAGAAGCGGCCTGGTTATGAGATGAGGGTGGGCGAGCGAACACCCATCGAAAGGGTTTGACGAAAAGATTTTACTCGGTGAATTTAGAAGGGGTGAAGCTTCTAGAATGATCTATCTGTCTTGGAACTATAGAAAGTTTCGGCAATGAAATATTCCGAGAAAAATAGAATGTCCAGGGATAATAGAGCCGAATTTTCCTAGAAGGATTTTGAAATCCTATATAAGCCCCGGATAAGCATAAGGCGAGTCAGGCTGAATATAAATCGTCAACGTCAACAGTCTCTCGGAAAGTGATCAGTGTGAAATAAATCTTCGACCAGTGTTAAAATAAATAGTGAACATTGTAAATAAAGTGAACAGTGCAATAGTGAGTGATAATTCGTGAATAAGTGACTGTGAAAACTAACTAATTATGAACGTGTAGTTTATAAGTGACAATAGTGTAAGATAAATCAATAAACGATTGTTAAAAAAATAAATTTGTCGTCATTAAACACAAATCCTCGAACCCGTAAAAACGTTACAATATGATATGGGTTCTTACTGTCAAAATAAAGCAAGACAGAGATAGGTAGATAATTGAAGCAATTTTCCTATAGTACAAAGTGTGACAGTTGCTTTAACGAGTGAGCGATCCAAAAGCGTTTTCCTTGACGACCAAGTCATAGCCTCCTCTAAAATTGGCTTGAAACCAACTCGACTAAGTTTTCTATATCGTAACCAAGGAAACAAACAGTGACGTCATAGCAATGAATACAATATGAGTCATTTACTTTGATAATGAGTCAAGTCAATGGTTGATATTAAATGATAGACCAAAGAAACCCCAAATCTTGAGACAATAAATTAAAGAATGTTTTTCTCTTATTATTTAATTAGAAAATTGCGATCTTAATATTAAGAAAATACAATTAAGAAAAAAAATTAATCCGTTTGTTTGGTACAAAACATACAAAACTATTTTTATAAGAATGGACATACACGAAAGCACCGAGAAATTTATTATCCTCGTTTTTCGCAGATATATTTTCATGAAAATGGCCAACGATTTTCTCAATAAACAAACAAAAGCGCTGAGATATGAACATTTTCTATATACGATTTAATCTCCCTTTTAAAAATATTTTTCTGAGATAACAAAGCTTTGTGTCTATTAAATAGAATGTAATAAAATTGAAGAAAATATTCTCATTTAATTTGATGGAAACTTTACTGGGGGGGGGGTACAAAATAAAAGTTTATCACAAAGAGTTGCTGGATGATGAAGTCACGAGAAGTGTGTTCTATTTTTAATAGATTGTGTTTAAGAAGTAGAAATTTAATCAACATTTTGTGTAATATAAGAAGTTTCTTTTCGGAAAATTAATTTCAAAGCAATTATGAAAATCCATCAAGACGTAAAACAACATGACGTGAAAATTTCACGAAACTTTTATTATTATTATTATTATCGTAAATATGTTTTTATTCTACTTAATATAATTTAAATTTTCCCTATTGAAAAATCGTTCTTTGATATTTAAAGTATTGTGTCGAAATTTTCGTCGTGATTTTTCGGTGGTGTGTTCTATCGACGGCAATATTTTATTGTTCGTCGCTGCGATATTAAAAGTTGGAAAGGCGCGGGCTATAGTCAGAAAACTCGAATGAATAAAAATAAATAAAAGAAAAATGTCCTGAAAAAGGAAAATAAAACACGCGGCGTCGTTTTGAGCTGGAGGCGGTGTCGATAGCGTCACAATGTGGCGTTGATATCACCCCAATTTTCCTACTCATCCCCCCGGCAGTTCACCCCAATAACACACAGTCTTTCGTTTATATCTTCCCGTTAGATACTTGCGACGTTGCAAATAAATTGCGTTCGTGTTGTTTAAAAATAGTAAATATATCGTATTCAAGGGGGATGAAAAACGCGATTGCGGGACGTTTGTTTGTGGTTTTTGTGTTGAGAGATAATCGGGATATTGCAGGATTTTTATTTATTTTTTTTTCGTATCCATCGAATCACATCAAAAATTTTTATCAGATCCAGACATTGGTCGAGATTTTAACTTCGATTTGGTCAATGATTTGAGTCAATAAAATAAATATTAACAAGTGGCGTCCCGTGAAATATTCACGGCAAAAAGTTTAAAATACCAAATGTACAATTAAAAAAAAAAAAATGCGGGATTCGTCCTCTCGTATGAGTGGGATCATCACTTTAACCGCTAGGCCACAAATATAACATTGAAATGTTAATGAAAAATTAATAAAAATCATCTCGACTAATTTTTACTTATTATTATTATGACTAAACAAATTGTTAACTAAAACTAGAACCTAGATGAATTTAATCTCGTTAATTGATTTTTATTTGATCCCCTTGCTCGTTTTGTTGCGTTGTTTTCGTTGTACGAGATGAAATTTATCTCTAAGTAAATTTGTTCAAGTCACGAACAACATGTGACGATGACTGGTCCATTTTCGCCGACATCCTGGAGCAAATATATACAGGACCAATCTCATTGTCTCAACTCCTGGGAGTTTAAGGACAAGCATTGAGGATAATACCGAGACAAATCCCTCGTTGACACAACCGAATGGTTAGCAAATTCCCAAATGAATCTCTCGACAAAAACAAAATTCACTAAATTGTGCCCGTGTTTAGTGAAACAAAACTTAAAAAATTCATAACAGAACCACGAAAATTTTCTTGAATGATAAATTCAATATTTAGGTCAGATTAGGAGATTTAAAAGTTAAAAAAACGTTGGACGAAGAAAAATCGAATTGCGCAAAATATACTCGAAATCAATTTTTTAACGTTCAAATTTCAAAAAGTCAAGATTCAAACCAAAGAATATTTAAGGTTGGAAACTTAGAAAACTTTTAGTAACCATGGTAACAAATAATGGGACACCGGTATATTAAAATTAGGTAGATAGCTAATAAATCAGAACATATTAAAGTAAAATGTATAGAAAATAAATTTTTTGTCTCTCCACCCACCCCCACAATACCAATCCGACACACCCTCATCAATCAAACAAGAGACGAACAAACAAACAAGAAAAAAAAAAAGAACTAATGAAAAATTGTCACCCATCATCACTTTTTCACAATAATTTTCCAAACTAAGCGCGCGCGTCTCTCTGAGCTTTAAAGCTTTTCAAACTTGGCACAAAACTTTTACGACACATTTTACAACCATCCCCAATCCCACCGCTATTTTTTTATTATTTTTTCCCAAAACTCGTCACTCACAACTCGTCTTGTCTATCGAACTTAAGTTATTTGATTTAAATATAACGAAAAAAACGAAAACGACAATGAAAACACCAAGTGGTTGTTACGTCACGGAAAATGCCAAGCAAGTTAATATTGAAAGTTTATCTATTTCTCAAATGATATAAATGTTTAATATCGTTAATACACGCACATCGAATCAATCGAATGTATATAGATTGTAATTATTTTCGTGATTAATATTTCACTCAATTCATTAGAGTTCATTAACAATTTAAATGCTTAATAGAATTGGTTGTGTTTGAGGGTGTTTTAAAACGAGTTTTATATTAACGTTTGTAATCAAAAAGCTTCTTTATATGAATTGGTTTTCCCCCTAAATAATAATTACCATGACTCATTAAAAGATTGATCCATTATAGTAACTTGGGATTTCCACAAAGCTGTGTTGAATTTTCGATTTGAAATCTTTTATTGCAAGGTATAACCAATAAAGTTAATTTTACCTTGAAGAACAACCCGAAATTTGTTAATTTTTAAGAAAATAATTTTCTTTTAATTATAGAAAGTTACCCAAAGTGCAATGGATAAAATGTTGATAGATAGGCAATCAATTATTCACCAATGCATACAAAATGACTACGTAATAACAACCTGGTAAATTGGAGAAGAGAAATTGTCAGCTACTTTACTTGATGCATCCCTTATTTTAAATTGATTAAAATAATATTTTAAGGTAAATTATAATGGGATCAAATTCATATTTTCATTTTTCAATAAATAAACTAATAAGAAAATTGACTAAAGTGCTTTTGTAACATTATGATTGTATTATTTAAATATTATTGGATGTTTTCCAACCAATGAAGATATTTAAAAAATATCTGCTGCGAGGCGTCGCAGTACTTTCTTTTATGTAACTCGATGTTGGCTAAAAGAACTATAAGCACTTTATAACTGTATAACTAGAACTATATACATACAGCCTATACAACCACCCTTATTTGAATATTCCCAGGAAAAAGTTTCAAATAAAAAGTTGTAGGCATCAATGAGTTTAAGAACTATAGAAAGTTTAAAGAAACTGGAACCGTTGGAACTGTTTCATAAATAAATAAAGCTCAAAAACTCCTATAATAAAGTGGAGCTTCCGGTTAACCGATTTTAAACCAAAAGCTTCGCGGCATAACTAGATATAATATGAAGGCAAATTTTCAAAGTTTGGTGAAATTCGGATAAAGCTTTCGATACGGTTATCACACAAAGACATGTTTCTAAAAACTACTCTTTGGATTCAGGGGACATCAAAACATGTATTTTCGGTGAAAGCTTGATTTCGAAAATTCGACCCGATTACAACACGTCCTTTACTATATAGTAGTAAAAGAAAGTAAAAAGTTAGTTAAGGTCTTTTTCTTAATGAACTCGTATGCTTAAAATAAATTTGGGACATATATAAATGTCCATTTGCTAATAATTGTCAATGGATATTTTTTCGTTGTTATATAAATTAGAAGAAAATGATTATAAGAAACAATAACAAGATATATTTAGCAGAGATTCTGCAGTTTATCGGGCGCCAAAATTTGACAACGGATCCTTATAGATTTAGTCAGTACAATTTTCCGAGTTTTCGCTTAGTTTTTGAGAAAAATTGGATTTTAGTAGCACAGCTTCAATGTTATTTCTTATGAGAGAAAATTTTTTTGATAAGTTTTGATAACTGCTCGCAAATATTTCAGAAGTAGAGCCCGGGGTGAGAGTTTGGAAGCTGAGTCCTCAAAATAAAAAAATTCCATACCAACTTATTTTTCAAGAAAAAAGACCAAGTAATGGGCTCCACACACGTTGAGATCTGCATCGCCACTTGCATCGCGTAAAATGGCGATGCATGCATCTGAGATTTGTAACCATGTTGTTTCAACTGTTTTTACACGTTATACTTATATCAGTTTATTCACAATTTTTATATTTTAGTAGCGTGATACATCATAGTGAGACCACACACGTTGTAACATGTATCAGTTGCATGAGATCTACGTCGGGGTTACAGTACAGCGATGCAAAGAGCGATACCGATGCAGCCATACTGAGACCGACCCATACACGTTAAGATCTGCATCGCGATACTGATGCTTGAGATATGTGGCGATGCAGATCACAACGTGTGTGAAGCCCATTAGATATGACCAACACGTTGTTCTTTAATCAAATTTGACGTTATCGATGCAACTTTTAAAATTTGATAACTCGAAAACCAAGCGAAAACTTCAAACATTGTATAGATTGTAAGAATTGTAAGACGGGCATGACGCCTAGCGTGATAACAATGGCAGCCCCTAGGCAGGTGCTGGCTTTCTTTAAAAGACTGATGCTTCCCTAGTTAATACGAAGGGTTAAATCACAATAGACCTCATTGGTCGCGGGATGAAGGGAAGGAATATCCTAAGACCCGCGGAACGAAAAACAAATCATAAGGAAAAAAATTTTAGAAAATCAAATTTATTTCCGATTTCCATTTGTATTAAAGTAACTAATATCTAGAGGTTCTCATTTAACATTTTTACGTAATTTGAATTTTATTAAATGTTTTTTGGCCAATGAGCGTACAAAATTTTTTAGAAAATGTTACTTCAGTACTTTTTCTTATTCAGTCATTGCACGTCTAAAATAAACTTGAAACTTATTAATGTTAATTAATTGCTAATTTTAAGTGAATATTTTTCATTTTTAATAAATTTTATCTTATTTTTAAAGAAAACTGTAAAGAATCATAACATAATAGAACATATTATTTAGTAGATAGTATTATGTATTAAACGTTAAGAATTTGATTTCGGTACTCTTGTAACATTTTTATAGGAATAGTCAATTGTTATTGGACGTTTTCAACTAATGAGCGCTCAATTGTTTTAAAGAAAATTAATTTTTTTCTTTATCTTGATGAACCGTTAAAATTTTGGGACTTATCAAATCATCCTAATTGACAATTGCTATATTTTGTAAATGGATATTTTTCGTTATAAACAAACTTCGTCTTAAAAAAAATGTGTTAAACAATAATAGTAATAAGGTACTTAGTTAGGGCTAACAACAATGATACATATAGGTAAGTACCTAACTACCTAACGGTTTTAAGTAGAACCGTAGTATAACTTCGTATTAACCAATTTGCGTTTTAAACGTTTCCAATGTAAAATATAAATATGTAAATTAAAATGGATTAAGATTTTCAGGGAATCTTAATTAATAATTATGTTATTAGTTCACAATTAAATTAAAATTAAAAATTCGGGTTTTCATTGTTTTACGTAGATATAATAATCGAATGTTATTGGACGGTTTTTGGGCCAATGAGCGCGCAACATTTTTAAAGAAAAGTTACTTCAGTCCCTTTTCTTACTGAGCCGTTGCACGTTTAAATTACTAATTGTTATTAATAGATAATTTTCGTATTAAACGAATATTTTCTTGTTGGGACCAACGTTTTAACCGATTTCGGTTTTATTCGTTAATACGATAATTCAATTTTTAAACGGAAATAAGTAGATTTTTGACAAAAGATAAGTTAATGATATCAATGAATGCAACCTCTTTTCATATAATTTTCACCCTTTCTCAATATAAACTGTGTCTATATTAAAAAAAAAAAATAAGCAACATTCAAAAAAAATCATCATTTTTTCTACTCGCCCAATTTCCTTATATACTTCTCATCAACAACAATATCGTATAAAATATGACGTTGAAAATTTCAATTAAGTCGCTCGTACAAGTTTTCCTCCCGTTCGAGCATGACATTTAAAAGCTCAAATAAGCTTTTCTTGTTACAACTTTCCGAAACTTTTTAAATCAAGCGCTCTGCACCCGTCATTAATAACATTCCGAAAAACGAAAGCCTCTTATATATACGAGAGACATTTCGACAAAAAAAAAACTACCCCTCGGCAAAAATTAATTAGAACGAAATCAAAAAGAAAAATACACCTTACATAAATTAATAAACATTTACGTATATATAACTCACCTGAAAATTTCTCGTTCCACTCAACAATATAAGCCAAGTTATTTACATTCAAATAACGATTAATTCAATTTAATGTTTCTTTTTAACTATAACGATAAATTCACGTAATTAACCAATGTATATTTAATGTTTTATATGAATATTAATTATTTAAATTTTTTTAATTATTACGGATTTAATATCGAAATAGTTAGTAAAACTAATGTCACTATAACAATTAGTTTCTTCGTGGGTTTTCACTTAAAACACAATCACAATATGAAGGTTTTTTTTAAGTTTTTGTCTTTTTTTTTCACTTATAGGTAATGTCACGTAGGTCCCTTTAAATGTGTGTTGTTTTAAAACGGGAATCACGGGAATATTAGATGCAAAAGTCGGTGATGAGATGAGGTACAGAGCTCGCGGCACGAATGAGTTGCGGACGCAACGTGTCGCGTCAGACTGGAACGAAATGACGCGAGGGCGCGCCAACGGAGCTGCTCCAGACGCCGACAAGATACGCGCACCAGATGCTGCTGTGCCGCAAACACTGCCCAATTCTACACCCATTCACACCTATTATATAACTCGCAGAAAAGTCGACTGTTTATGTGTGTGTGAGGAAAGTATGGTTTTTCATAGGTTTTTATCCTTGCGTTTTCGAGCTGAGCACTGCAGCTTCACGACTCACGTGTAGTCCTCGAATTTCAGGACTCCAAATAGCTTGTCTTGGAAAACGTGCTTCGATAACTTCGATTCTTATTTTTTCCACGCTTTCCACTTAACACAATGCCATACTTCTTCTTGTCCTTGGTAAACTTTGTCTATCCTTTTTTTTTTATTAACCCATATAGGGATTTTCCTTCCCATTTATCCCCGTGAACAATAAGACCTACGGTTTTTAAGTTCCTAAAGCAGGCTCAAAAATTAACTTTTATATGACTTCCTAAGGTCATCATAGGACAGTAAAAGGACTGATGGGACACTGTCGACTGAGAAAAGCATCTGCAGACTAATGGGGTGTCTCAACAAGAGCTCAATTGTTGATTGTGTGGGGATGGGGAGGAATACGCGATCCAGGTCATTTTTGACCGCAAAGGTCGCACAAAGTGATGACTTCTTTATGGGATAAATTACACCCAAACAGGCACAATTTGCGCAAAAAGCTTAGTATAGGTACTGCTCCTGCCTACCCGGAAAAAAATGTTTTTGTCTAATCATATATAATTATATATAACTAGACAAAAATATTTTTTTCTGAACAATCACTAAAAGCAAAAGCACATTTTTCAATGTTTTTTTTTTATATAAACTAAATAAATTAAAATAAAAACACCAAGTACAAGGATAACTAGAAAGATATTACAATATGAGTGAGTGCTCGACAAAAAATATTTTTGTCTAATCATATATAATTATATATGATCATACCTGGCCAATTTTCAGATCTGATTATATATGATTATAAATTATTAGACAAAAATTATTTTTTGTCGTGCACTCACTCATATTGTAATATATTTTTAGTTATCCTTGTACTTGGTGTTTTTATTTTATTTTATTTAGTTTTCATAAGAACTCTCGAAATATGTGCTTTTGCTTGTAGTAAGTGATTGTTCAGGGAAAAATATTTTTGTCTAATCATATATAATCATATATGATTATACCTGGCTAATTTTCAGATCTGATTATATATGATTATTTTTAATCATACCTGGCCAATTTTTAGATCTGATTATATATCTATACCAATAACAAGATTGAAGATTTTTACTACTTGAATAATATAATAAAAACGTTCCATCTCTCCTGCGCGAGCGAACGAAAAACGGAATCATTTTTCTCAGTTAAGATTTTTATCCAATCTAAAAAAAAATTAAGGTGTTTTGTTGAATATTCTTTATTGCCTACATTTTAAATATTTAATACAAAAAAATTAATGCCGTTTACATTGTAATTTTCCCCCAAAAAACAGGGTAATAACAGGGTTTGTCCAGGGTAAACTTGAAAACAGCTGAGCCGATTTCAATGGAATTTTCACAAAAAGTTATTAAATGTTGTAACTTACATTATAGGCTACTTTTTATTCCGAAAAAATGTTGAGATTCCAAAAAAATAAAAACTATAAAAACTGCGCAACAAAAAACATACATCGGCAGGCAGTTGTGATACAATGTACATATACTAACATATCGTAGAGACATGATTTTAAAATATGTAATTTGTTATTCTTATAAATTAATGTTCGCAAATTTGAAAATTATAACCATGATAGAAGTATAGCGATAAGTTAAATTCCTAGGAACCATAAATCCATTGTGAATTTACGGGTAGTTCATATATTATTAATAGTTCCGCTGAGTAAACGTTCGAATTGTCGAGGGAGGAGAAGGAAATCCTCTGCAGTAAATATGATTTCATTCATAAAAAGAAATATCTTAGTTCAAAAATGAGACCCGTAAGAATAAATAACAAAAACAGACAGTTCGACTTAAGTGATCCCAATTAGGAGTTTGATTAAGAAAGTTGAAGCCCTCAGAACAAAAAGAAATCCAGCCCAACTTATTTTTCAAGAGAAAATAGCAACTTAGATGTGACCATCTAATTATTTTAGCAAGATATATAAGAATTTGTTGTCTAATCTTGGACCTCGAGAAATAGCAGACTTGCCGATAAGGCATAATGGCCTTAATAATATATCCTAGAATTATGAATCTATAAGGCAACCAAACGTGATACCTCAGATCTTAAGATAACACATTAAATATTATTGATTCTAAAAAAGGTACACTTCCTAAAGGATAGCTACTAATCCATTCTACTAACATTAATAAATGATTTCATATGACATTTGATGTGAAAGGTTCTCAAGGCTTAAAATTTTCTTAATATTTTACAATATTCAAAAAAACGTAAAGATCCTACCTATAAGATAGCTTATATCTGTTCCTGGAAAAGTAGTTTAACGGATTTTCATGAACTTTCTATGAAATAAAGGTCTAGAAATATCTAATTGTTTTTTTTTTTTGTAAAAATAGCTTCTTATTTTGAGTAAAATTTTCTTTTATTCAATCAGATTAATTTAGATACACTCTGCAAAGCGGGCGGGTATCAGCTAGTAATTGTATATGATTATATATGATTATATATGATTAGACAATACATTTTTTCTCGGGTAGGCAGAATTTTGAACCTGAAAGGAGCCAGATTCCTTGTACAACAGGGATACATGAGTAGAACAGGAGTACAATAAGCCATACGGATGCAGTGCCGGAAGAACGAGCCCTAAACTGTTTTTCTGCTAACGAGGAAAAAAGGTTATTATATTTAAAACTTTACGGGTTATGAATTCTTAACGAGATTTTTAAGTTATTTTATTGTAAGTCTTACGTAGTTATGAGACGGATATTCGACGCATTCGGCGGAACGTTAAAAGCTGAATTAGAAACTCGTTTTAATTCCATAAGTCAAGACTCAAACTACTTGATTGTAACTCACTAGGCTCGAGATTCAGAACAAGCTACTTGGTGCTTGATGCTTGATGCTAACAGAGCGCTCTAGAAGATTCTATTTGAATTTTAAAAATGTCTTGGGAAGAGTTCTGGTAGCAGTTCATCTTCAACGCTGGCTATAAAAGTAGAGGAGAAGAGATGGCTTTAATGAATACTCCCCAAGTTCAACATGTGGAAAGAAACGCGATAGTATGTGAGCTTGATTTCTATCTTAAGTCAGTGCGAATTGATCGCAATTGTGACCCTTATTTTTGGTGGGCGGCTAAAGCTAAACAATACCCAAATTTAACAAAGATTGCCTAAATCTATCTTTCAGCACCTTGCAGCAGCTGGTACAGCAAAAGACTTTTTTTTCTGACGGCTGGCCTTATTTACGAAGACAAGGGAAACCTTTCAAAGGAAGAAGTTTCATTTTTGATAATTTCAAGATCTTTATAGTTTCTTAATTTATCCCTCATCAAATCATTCTTCACATTTTCAACATAAATCTTAAAACTGACTCCTTAAGAACCAAACATTTGAGGTCTCAAAATGAAAGTTTATAATTTGACGTAATCTTTTTGAATTTTTAAGGTACAGTCATATTTTTTGCTTAAAATGAAGTCTTCCTGAATTGCTCCTTCTGGAACATTTTAAGTTTGGAATATTATTGATCAAGATCATTAACATCTAAAAAATATCCTAGTCTTTACTATCAACTGTGAAAAATTATTAAAAGTGCTTTTTACGCAGTGAAATTCTATTCTAAATTAATAGTTTTTAATAAGTTTTTCTTGAGCTTTTTCAAATTTGATTTTGACGTACCTATCGTAAATATGTTAACTTTAAGACGTCAAAAATATAACTTTAAGATCTCATCAAAAATACAGCCTCGGACATATTTATAAGACACTTGAATAGTAATGTTCTCTTAAACATTTGCAAGTGTTTAGGGTTCAGGTACATAGAAAAGCCCATTTGTAATAATTATCACCTGTGGATCTTAAGAATATCTTAAGAGATAATCACCTCAACAATACCTTGAATGGGATAATGGAGTGAATGGGAGTTTATGGAAACGTAATTTATACGGTAGAAGGGCTAAGCGTAAGCACCTTTTATTTGAGAGACAGAAGGAAATTCGGTTCAAAAGGACACAAAAGTATGAAAGTTGGACGGAGGACGATTGGATGAAAGTCATTTGGTCAGATGAATCCAACATAGAGGTAAGCTATTGTTAAATATTTTCCAATAACATTTTTAATTTAGGCCTTTAAAAATGCATCATTCACAAAATAGCTTATATCAAAAATTGACACTTCTTTTCTTTTGTTTGTTAGATATTTAAGCATCCTTGATACATGTATTATATGTTAAGATGGTTGAATCATTTCAGAATCCCAGATTTTGTGATAACTAAGAATATACATGGAATGCAGACGTCATTTTCAACATTAAAATTTCAAATAGTATAACAGCTACTGCAAAATTCGAGAAAAGTAATAGCTTATTTTTTAATAATATGTGTCATTTCTATATATAATTATTTTTAATTTAAATATAAAAATAAATAAATTATTTAAAAAATAAAACAAAAATTCAAATTACGCGCGACAAGAAACCGAGTGTTTTTGCGGCCAACTTTGTTTTGTTAATTTTTGTCTCAAAATGGCTGCCTATCTAAAAATTTCACTCTTAAGTTTTAAATAACGCACCTAAAGAAGTATAACTTTAAAAAATCTTCAAAAGAAACATTGAAACAAGCAATTTTGAAAGAAAGGAGTACTATTTGGTCAGTATATCCAATAAATATGTCCGCGGTGTATGATGACCTATTAGGAAGTCATTTATAAGTGTAAGTCGCTAGAACAGTTCCGGATACACTTTTATCGAAATAGTTTTGATTAATTATTAATACGCAGAAAGGGTTCATACTTGGAAAATAGATATCGTATTATTTGACATAATAATATACTTTAAAGTACTTGTATATGATTAATATAAATAGACCCATACAACATTTAAAATTAATGATATACCTAATTATTTCGTTGAGAAGTTCGATATGAGAAACACGCTTGTACAATAAATTTATGATCATATAATTAATTTATCAAGTTTCCTATATTTCATTATTAGCTTTCTTAATAGCTTTAGCAATTCATTTACTCGAAATATACGGAGGGTCGTTTAATTGGGACGATAGCGATGGAAACGTTTTCGTTTTATTTAAAAAAAAGCAAAGAAAGGAAATTACAGTGAAGTGAAATATATATATATATGATTTTAGTTAATGAGACGGGGATACAGTAACCCTCAGGAATTTAGTTATAAAGATTTTGTCTTTTCAATGCAATAGTCAACAGTGTATGGAATTCTATATAGGTATGGTGGAGAAATTGATTTATTTCAATTTAAATGATTTTTTAATGAAATTAACATCAAATCAAACATTTCTAGAAATAAACTAAAAAAACGACTAATTATATTAATTAATGATCAAACTTTTTCATCTTCAAAGTCAATTGTCAATTGAAATAAAAACAATATCACCGCTAGGCACGGTGCAGCATTTATCAAAGGGCAATAGTATCGGCGCGTAACTCTACACCGAGAAAAAGATTCTCTTCGGACAGTTAAATTTAAATATTAATTAATATTTGATTGGCAATGGGCTATCAAATCATTTTGTTGGCGTAAATAAAATGCAGTTGTCAGAAGTAGAGCAAGTGGCCGACAAAACAATTTAAACCTTAATGTTTTTGAATTTTTCGTTAATAGTTCAAAGTTCGTGTTTTACTTAACACTTAGATTAAAATAGATTTTGATATCTGACTTCACGAAATTTAGGATCCCTCCCAACCACCTTGTGACACAATGTCACACTTCATCGACCCCCTCCCTCCACCTTAACGTGTGACGTAATTTATAGATGGCCCCAAATATCCGACGGTGAATTAATTTTACGCTGTAAGAAAAAGACTGCCGACAGAGTTCGTGCTTATAGAGACAGGAAAAAGGCTCCTGGTGAGTTGATTTAAATTTTATAGTGAATTTATTAAAATTATTAGAACTTTCTGCTGGTGCATATGTTTAACAGGCAGATGATCGATTTAAAAATAATCAACAAATTCAATAATGAAAATAACAGTCGAGTATTAACATCAATAATGAAAATTCAAAATTAGTTGCAACGGCGCGCGTTATTAAGTCAGACAGCGAATTCGTGCCACATCCATCGACCCACACTCATCTTGATCCCAAACCACACTCAGGGTTGCCAGAAGTGTTCATAACAAATTCAGTAAGTGGAGCAGATTCCTCTTTATTAAAGTCTGTATTTAAATCACCAGATAAAATAACAAGTATTCGCGAATATATTTCTCGAGAACGGAAAAATTGCGCCGAAGGCGTAGCAAATGTAGTTAGTTCAAAACCTAGAAAATCAATTATATCGTCTATTTTCATAACCTAAAGGAAATAATTTTCCGAAAATTTTCTTAAAGTTACTTAAATGCCTACAATCCGTAAAAAAGTTTCACTTGCATCGTGAATTCGTAAAACCACACAATAATTATTTTTTATTTTGGGGACTCTGCCCCCTTCTGTGCGAATGTATTTTATTTTTTGACAGAAGTAAGGTGGGGGAAATCTTCCAAAAACACCCAGGAAAAAGGGTAGTGTCGGATTCGCGTACAGCGCCTACCGACTAACCCCCCCCCTTACAGGTTACCAACCGTTTAGGTTCTAAACCAAGTGATGAGAGAGGTCCAGCAGAAGATGCAGGATACGGACGCCAGTGGCAAAAGTAGGAGATTTGAGGTACCTTAGGAGACCAGAAGGCTGGGCCTTCTGAAACGGTCGGTTTTCTTGCACCTGAAGGATGCAAGAGAGCTGATGGTAGGATTTTGGAGGCCAGAAATGGACTGCCGCAGATTTTTGCATAGATTCGGGCTGCCTCGGGAATAGAGGGGAGTTTGGTTTCCCGGAGGATTTGTTCGTTACGAACAAACCAGGTAAAGTTGAGGGCGGAGCGCAGTAGCCGCATGTATGTGCCGTTCAGCTTTTGGATCCTGTGGAGGGGGGGGAGCCCCAAATTGGGATGGCATAGGTGCAGATGCTTCTGATGATGGCATTGCAGGCTAGCTTCTTGGTGGACGGGGACACCTTTGGGTTGTTGAAGAAGGGCTTCAAACTGACGAAGACTCCAATAGTCTTGTTGCGGGTGGCGGTTATTTATTTGGTCCAGGTGAGGCGTTTGTCGAAAATGACTCCGGGGTTTTTGGCAGAGTTGCTCCAGTTGATGGGGTGACCATTCACGATGAGTTTGGGTGGTTTGCGCATTCGGCGAGAGAAGAAGACGGCTTCAGATTTGGTTGAGTTGATGTCGAATCTTAATGTTGAGTCTGGTAGAGGAGATGACTCTGGAGGTTTGCAGAAATCCATGGAATCAAAATAATTGATATTTTCATTTAACAATTTAATTCGGGTAGTCTTGTAACACTTTTATTCGACCAATGAGCGCTCAGTATTCTTAAAGAAAAGTTAGTTCAATCAGTTCAGTGTTTTTCTTGATCGTCTAAAATCAAGCTGTGACATATTATATGACGTATTATCATTGATTAAGTATTAAATTAATAACTATTAATCAATGTTACTACTGTAAACTGTCTATAGTACGAAAATTTTACTAAGTTTTCCGGGAAAAATTCAATCAAAACAATCGGAAGTAACGAAAATGTTAAAACGGAGAACTACATATATTAAAATACAATACCTACAATGCCGACATAAGTAGTTTTGAAAACACGCCATAGATGTCACTAAAACGAAACGTCAGCCTGGATATTCAATAACCAAACTTTGGCTTCGATTTAAAATAACTTATTTTGACTTAAAAACAAACTTTCAAAATGAATCCTTTAACGTAAATATACTAAATTAAACCCATTTTATATGATTAACATTATTTTTGTTCTAGTAACATGAAAAATGTGAAGAAACTAAGCGAACAAGAATTACGCTTAGGCGGCAAATCGACATGGCACGATCAGTATAAGGATAGTGCTTGGATTTTTGTCGGAGGGCTTCCATACGATTTATGCGAAGGCGATATTATATGTATTTTCTCTCAGTATGGTGAAATCGTTAATATTAATCTTGTTCGCGACAAAGAAACTGGAAAACCGCGTGGCTTTTGTTTTATTTGTTACGAAGATCAACGCTCCACTGTGTTGGCCGTCGATAATTTCAATGGAATTACATTATTGAGACGAATCATTCGAGTGGACCACGTGCAAGATTACAAAGTTCCGAAAGATTCTAAAAAATTGGATGATGTAACTAGACAATTACAAAATGAAGGATGTGCACCGGGTTCATCTTTCGTACGAAAACGTACACCGTCACCGATATCGAATCATAGCGAAAGTCCTGTTAGAGAAACACCAAATGATGAAAAGGTGAAGAAACGAGCGAAAAAACAGAAGAAAAAGAAACGGAAGAAAGTGAAAAAACGAAAAAGTAATTCTAGTGACGAGTCGAGCAGCGACGAAGATGATTCGGAAGACGAAAAAAAGTCGAAGAAAAAAAAGAAAAAATCCAAGAAAAAGTCGAGGAAGAAAAGCAGTTCAGAGAGTGAACGTAGTTCTTCTGACGAAGGGACGAAAGTTGAAATTAAAAAAGAAAAAAATGATGATAAATTTAACAGTACATTTTTACGAGACGAATTTAAACATGTCGAAATTAAACGTGAACCAAGTTCCCGGGAACGAGAATTTCGTGGTTCCAATAGAGAACATCGACGTGACGAAAGCAGTCGTCATGATCATAATTCTTCCAATAATTATCGATCGGATGATAGGAGGTATCGAGACGATCGAAATCGTCATCAAGAAAGATATAGAAGATAATTTTTTAAACTTTGTATATTTAATTTTTTTTTTAATAAACCGTTTCAACATAAAAATTATTGTTCAAATAGTAGGAATTTGGTCCTGAATGTATAATCCTAGCACTTCCCAAACATTGATTGTCCCGATAGAACACAGCAAATTGTCCAGGCGTTATTGCTCTAATTGGCATCGAAAGTTTAACAATCCCGAAGTTATTAACTATAAATATTCTACAAGGGATCAACGGTTTTGTGTGTTGAAACCGAAAGGAGCCGCTCAATACTTGATTCTTTAAACAATTTTGACTTGAATCAATCCAATGAGGAAGTTCCGTGAAAATTAGTTCAGTGTAAAGAAAAGGATGATCCGTGCCCGGAACCTACAAACAGTTAGTTCTCATTTTTTTTAAATTTTTCGCCCTCTCATTTTACCAAAAAAATCGTGTTTGATTGGACATCTTTTTTAGCGATTATATAAGGTTTGGGGAACCCTCCTAAGTTAGCTCGTTGTCCTAAGGTCCAATGATGTAATCCTTTATGGTCCCCAACTTTAATGCCTGTTTCGATGTCGATGAATGAACCAACTTTGTCTGGTAAGTACTAAAAAAAAAATTAGTTTGATCTAACCAGAGTTTTCTTCTTAAGAATATTTTTTTTTTGGAATATATAGGGAAGAAGGGTGAATTAATAGGGTAGTTAACATTAATAGAAATTGTTTCATATTGCTTACAATCAGGAGTGTTAAGGAGCTTCATAATCATAACCAGTCCCCTACAATTCCATGTTACAGAAAATTTCCCTATTTTGTCACTGCCTGCAGATGGCGCTAGTAGTACAGTTGCACGAACACTTTTATGGAGGTTAGAAATAATTTTTTTTAGCGTCAGGAAAGAAATTTTCTCTTTGAAAAAATCTTTTGCTGTCAAAATAGATTAATTTTATATTTCGCTATGAAGGTATGGAATCTATTAATCAATCAATTAAATTTAGATACTCTCAGCAAAGCGAGCGGGTATCAGCTAGTATGAGACTAATTATGAAGTTGTCATTGGTGACAGAAACGATGATAATAGCATTAGGAACAGATAAATGACAACACAAATAGTTAACAGCTAACAACTAAACTACCAGCGCCACCCAAAGGTACTAAAACATGCGACACTAACGTTAATTTTTTTAAGTCTTTCTTACATATCAATGACAGTTGGTGGGAGGGGGTTATCATAACCGAAACTATCGGATATCTGACATAAAAAACTTATTATAATTTGTTGTACTATTGTAGTTTTAAGTAGAGAAACGTACTTCGGATATAAATTTACTAAAACTTCTTTTGCCAATGAAACATATTCCTGTACTGTCAGGTTTTGTCCCAACAAAATCTAAACCATTTTCCGTGGCAATTTTTCGTACGTTAGTCTTCAACAAGTTTCCAATGGGAAACATCGTACGTCGTAACGCATCATTCTGTATTTGCGACAGAAAAAATGTTTGGTCTTTAAATGTGTCAACCGCTTGCAAAAGTTGTACACCTATAAAACAGTTCAAAACTTTACATAAGTCAATTCAATTTTTTTCTTTTTTAATTTTACTCTTGACTGGGTTGAAATATTCTAGAAATGGACCAAAATTTGTTTGTGCATAATGCCCGGTTGCTATGGCGTCAGCCTCCAATGTTTCCCTTGCATATTTATAAAAATGATCAAATTTGATATGTTTGTTGCACAGTACATCGGGATTTGGGGTGTACCCATTTTCGTATTCATTCAATAAATAACTACAACAAAACGAAATGTTCATTTAGGAAATTATTCAAGTCTGACATTTAGCTTATAACCTAAAAACGTAATTCCAATATTCTTTAACGAAATCAATTTGAATTAATTCGATGTCAAGTTTTTTACAAACTTTTAAGGCATCTTCGACGTCTTGACTAGCTGAACAAAATCCGGTTTCATCTGGTATATCCCAGTTTTTCATAAAAACTCCGGTTACATTGAACCCTTGAAAGGAATTTAGTTAATTTAAAATTTTTAATTATTTCGATGAATACTACCTGATTTTTTTAAAAGTAAGGCAGATACAGCACTGTCAACTCCGCCTGATATACCAACAATAATTTTCCGAAATTGTTGCATTAACTTAATTTAAAAGAAAAAATTTCTAAAATAGTTTGCATGGTTTGCATAAAGAGTAAACTTAAGCGATGCTTATTTGCACGGTATATGAAACTGCCTGTGGCCTATTTATCCTACCGATCCTACCATATAAAAGTCATAATTAATCTTTTTATTCTGAATAAATAAAGTTTTCAATGTAAACTTTCATTTTAAATGTATAAATCAGTTTAAATTTTGAAATGTACATTTGGCTGATTTATACTATGTAATAGTTGATACCCGCCCGCTTCGCAGAGCGTATCTAAATTAATCTGATTGAATAATAGAAAATTTTACACAAAATAAGAAATTAAGCTATTTTTACAAAAAAAGAGGTAATTAGATATTTCTAGACCTTTATTTCATAGAAAGTTCATGAAAATCCGTTAAACTTCTTTTCCAGGAACAGATATAAGCCATCTTATAGGTAGGATCTTTACGTTTTTTTAAATATTGTAAAATATTAAAAAAATTTTAAGCCTTGAGAACCTTTCACACCAAATGTCATCTGAAATAATTTATTAATTTTAGTAGATTAGATTAGTAGCTATCCTTTAGGAAGTGTACCTTTTTTAGAATCAATAATATTTAATGTGTTATCTTAAGATCTGAGGTATCACGTTTGGTTGCCTTATAGATTCATAATTCTAGGATATAGTATTAAGGCCATTATGCCTTATCGGCAAGTCTGCTATTTCTCGAGGTCCAAGATTAGACAACAAATTCTTATATATCTTGCTAAAATAATTAGATGGTCACATCTAAGTTGCTATTTTCTCTTGAAAAATAAGTTGGGCTGGATTTCTTTTTGTTCTGAGGGCTTCAACTTTCTTAATCAAACTCCTAATTGGGATCACTTAAGTCGAACTGTCTGTTTTTGTTATTTATTCTTACGGGTCTCATTTTTGAACTAAGATATTTCTTTTTATGAATGAAATCATATTTACTGCAGAGGATTTCTTTCTCCTCCCTCGACAATTCGAACGTTTACTCAGCCGAACTATTAATAATATATTAACTACCCATAAATTCACAATGGATTTATGGTTGCTAGGAATTTAACCTATCGCTTTACTTCTATCATGGTTATAATTTTCAAATTTGCGAACATTGATTTAAGAATAACAAATTACATAGTTTAAAATCATGTCATCTCTACGATATGTTAGTATATGTACATTGTATCACAACTGCCTGCCGATGTATGTTTTTCGCTGCGCAGTTTTTATAGTTTTTATTTTTTTGCTCAGGAATTCCAAATTTTTTCGGAATAAAAAGCATTTTATAGCATTTTTTGTAATATTTACTACTTGTAGTGAAAATCTCGTCCAAATCGGACCAGCCGTTTTCAAGTTTGTCAAGAACAAACAAACAGACAGGGAAAACTATTCGAAATTTAAAGTAGCCTATAATGTAAGTTACAATATTTAATAACTTTTTTTGAAAATTCCATTGAAATTGGTTCAGCTGTTTTCAAGTTTACCCTGGATAAACCCTGTTTTTTTTTTGGGGAAAATTACAATGTAAATGGCATTTATTTTTTTGTATTAAATATATGAAAATGTAGGCAATAAAGAGTATTCAACAAAACAACTTAAATTTTTTAGATTAGATAAAAATCTTAGCTGGGAAAAATGATTCCGTTTTTCGTTCTCTCGCGCAGGAGAGATGGAACGTTTTTATATAGGTATTCAAATAGTAAAAAATCTTTAAGCTTATTATTGGTATAAATATGTATTATGTAGCAGTCCTATATTGTAAAAAATAAATAAAAATAGTTAAGGCATAAAATTCAAATTCTCCTTTAGGACTTTCACATTTCGAAAATTTAAAAATGTAAACATAAAAATATGTTAGATTTAAAAATTAATTCAATTTATATCTAAGTGCAGTTTGAAAGCATTTTTCAACCCTTAAATGAACGCCATAGCCACAGAAATACCATTATCAAATTAATGTTTTTTTTTTTTTGATAGTTTAACCCCCAGCCTGTAAGTAAGAATCACCATTGAAAACATCATATCGGAGTTAAAATTTTTTCCCAACTAGTATCCAACGAATGAAATAAATTCACTGTCGAAGATTTTCTGATAAATCAAACTTCTTCCGTTCATGAATAGGACATAATATAATGTATATAATATAGATAGAACTTCCTTGACAAGTCGAAAGTTAAGCGAATAAATCTATAGATAAGGCAAAAAAGGCTTTTTTATGATCCTTGTGAGGTGGACTTACTGAATTTAAATTTCATTACTTAAACTGCAACTCTTATGCTTTTAAACGTTTGTTCAAAAAATTAATCGAATATTCGCTGCAACTTATAGAGAATTTAATGTCCTGCAACTACTTTTCTGAGGATTTTACTATATGAAAAACTGAAGTGTTACAGTCAAAAATTTTACCACAATTGAGGGATTAATTTATAAGTGTATATATGTATCTTGGGAACTATAAAATAAAATTACTACAGATATTTTTTTCTTAATAATCCAACTTGTTTAAGATATAAGCGAGAAACTGAAAAATGGGATTTTTATAAGCCTTCTTGTTTCATTTTTATCAAATTCTACGTGAACGAAGTCACGGGTAGCCTCTGATTTATTATATAATTTGTTTTGATCATAATATTATTGAAAGTTAAAAATCCATCCAAAATGCCATGATTTGAATTTTCTGTTTCATAAAGTTTAATGAGTGTGACAAAGAGCAACCGATTTTTGGTTTATAGATAAGGTGACCATACGTCCCGGATTGGCCGGGACAGTCCCGGATTTTTCCAGAAGCAATATTTGGCCCGGAATCAGGTTTTTAGTCCCGGATTGTCCCGAATTTTTGAAAAGGTTCTTCTTCAAAGCGAAGAAGACCTACTGAAAAAAATCCATAGTTCAGAAAAATATAAAAAGTTTTGGACTCAGTAATTCTGATTAAAAAAATTTGATTCATTTCAAAAAATACTGATTTTTATTATATCTGTTTAGCGGGTGGTAAATAATAAATGCGGTTAAATTAGTTTTAGTGGACTGTATATTTATTATGCGATGCGAATATTATGCGATGAGAATATTATATTATGCGAATATTATACAAATTATTTACAACTGTTATGTTTTGTTTTTATTTATAATTCAAAATTATAAAATTAATATAATATTAATTTAATATAAAATTATAAAATTATAATTCATCGGGATCTGTAACTAAAATTAATATTTCAGAGCCTTCTAAATCTAAACATATATTTCAGAGCATTCTAAATCTAAACAATATCCTTAAATAGTACTCCTATTTGTTATGTATAATTTGTATAAATATTTAATTATAAATATATATAAATTTAACCTAACTACCCCCCCCCCTCGTTAAAAGTTCCCGTCCCGAATTTGAAAAAAAAAATATGGTCCCCTTATTTATAGATGACTTACGAGAACAATCGCTTTTTGATTGTTAACTTTGACGGATAGCGCGCCATCTACGTACCCACGCTCAGTTTAGTTCGTTGAGTTATTTGAAAAGTGACGCTCCGCGATTATCTTCTCTGTTCGTTCATGAAATTTATTGATTTTAATCGATTTTTTCAATTCATTGTTGTTGTGGAATAGTGTCAAAGTGTTTTTCTTGTCTCCTTGAAGAATTTTGCCAGTTCCAGTCTGTTCCCGTTGTGTGAAAATGAAGTTGGCGTGTCATTGTTCAGATTTAAGGTTGGATTTGCTTAACATTTTTTATTCATTGTAATCTTTGTTAATTAATAATTTTATTCTTTTAACTCCGGTTTGAAAAGTTTATAGCTGATAGATTTTATTTGTATAATTTAAAGATTAAACGAAATAAACCTTAGGAATTTAGTATCGACAATCTTAAATCGATTCCCAAAAAAATAAAATGCCAAAATGGCGCCAATAAGATCTTTCCTCAATCATCATCTTTTAAATCGCAATTTTTATCTTCGAATCAACCATTAAATTGATTTTCGTTATTAAATTTCAGTTTCCAAAATTAAAGCTGGAAGCTGTTACTAATTTGTCTTTCAAGAAAGTTATCAAACTCAAATCTTTTTACCTTCATAACATTTAGTGCAATTTTAAGGCATAGGCAACCACTTATACATTAATGCATAATTGTATGACTACGATTAAAAACTTAAAATAATGGAGAAAACGAATTTTCCTAAAATTGAAACGATAGATCAATTTTCCTATAATTTCTAAATCTCTGTTTAAATGTTTTTGGGAACACATTTATTTATTTTAGTGTAGAACCTTAAGTAAAAAAGTGTGGAATAAATTTAAAAAAAACAGCACATTATCCCGAATAGTAGAACTGGAGATATATACATTTTTAAATAGGCAAAGGTCGGAGAAAATTCAGCAAATCATCGTAAATGTAAATGGACCAGGTGCAAAAGAAAATTTTTTTAAGTAAATCTAAAAAATAGAGTTCAATTAGTTTTACGTAAAGAAGCTGTAAAAAAAGTTTCAGACGATTCTAAAATGTCAAGTCTGAAAATAAAAATAGTGGTATTATATAAATTAAACAAAGCTAAAATACTTTCATAGAGTTTTTATTGATTTAATGTTCGATTACGAACCGTACATTTAAAACATTTTATTCGCTTTTAAAAAAGCAAATTTTGGAAAAATATTAACTTTACTTCTTTTTAGTTACTTGTAAAAGCTTAAGCAAAGAATTTACCCTATTATCTATTTTTAGTTATTTTGTATATCATTATTTTGATATATGATAGAATACCTAGAATCATGGTAGCAAAGCCCAAGTGCGTTAAAGTTTTTTTTTTAAAAATACTTCAATTTTGTATATTAATGCCATTCATATAACACCATGACTTCTCGTTAGGATGTAATGTCCTTAAAACGATGTCCCTGCTGATTATTAACAACTAGTCAAGCGCTTGAGAAATTCAGCTCTCGAGTGTGTCTGTTATTAACCACTTAATATGAGTATAACTTTAATACACTAAATCATTTCCACAACGACCCTTATGCCATTGGTTCTAATTGAGTACATGCGTTAATAATTTGTGATGTTCCAAATTACTTTTACGAGTAAATGATTTACCTTAAACAATATAATATGATCATTTTGTTTCTATTTAAACACTTGTAAAATAATTCTTATTACACTTACCGCAAATATCGCAAGCGTGAGGCTTTTCACCTGTATGCATTAATTTATGTCTTCTTAAGGCCTCTGGTCGAAGAAATGATTTGTCTTCAAAAATTATAACGATTTTTATTAGTTATAATTTATAAGTTAAATATTATTGAAATACTTACTGCAAACATCGCAACTATGTGGTTTGGTACCGGTATGAATTAATTTATGTTGATACAAATGGCTTGGCTGGGTAAATGATTTACCTTAAAAAATTTGATTATAACAATTAATTGGCTTGCTTCAACGATGAGCTACGCTATAAACTCAATGCAAATACAGAATACACCAAATATACCAGAATGTTAACAAATTTTTTTTTTTTTGATAATATCGAAAATTTTATTGGAAATGACGTCAAAAGAAAGCTAAAGTGAAAATGTAAGCTTTTAATATTAAGAGGGGCGTAGTCAATATCTTAAAAACAATTTCGCTTTTTTTGGGCTATATATTCAAATATATTTTTTTATATTACGTGAAAACTAGGGGGGCTTGGAATGTACTGCTGATGGTTACTACTAGCGGGGGGGTAAAATTGGTCACGTTATATGGGTGCGTTAAGCGAATTAACTTTTTACTTAAGTACCATAGATGATTGATCATTTTACCTGTGGCAGCTTTTGATAATTTTAAATTAACAGGGTAAATAATTTTTGAACGAACAGAAAAAAAATTATTGGGGGTTGAAACCCATTGGAAAAGTAAGAAAATATAACAAAAATTAAAGAAAATTAAAATTACGGTCGATCTGAGGTGGGGTAGTGGAAAAAAGGGCGTGTTTTTAAAGGTAGAAACGGTTTATCTCGATTTCTGACAAAACTATAAGTCCTATGGAAAAAATTAAATAACAAAGTTGTAGGTAATAAGTAGATCTACAACTTTTGTGCTAACACTTTTTTCACATAACCTCAAAATTTATGTGAAAAATTCACATTACCAAGTTTTTGGATTTTAATTTTTATCTTTTACAAAAATTTTGTTTTACACGAAATTTGGTGAAAACTTACCTTTCAATGTCCCAAACACACTTTTTTTTAAATATTAATTTTTTCACCTTATAATGACTTAATATCGAAAAAGCTCCCTAATTTGCAATCAAAAATTTTTTAAAAGTCGGTGAGCTTTTTGTTCGTTGAAACCTCTACTTTCTGATGATGCAAAAAATATATACACTACAATATTAAATGTTCTCAGAAAATGCAATACTTAATTAAAGTGTAAATTTTAATAAATTGCTCAAAATTGTGTTATGTACAATTGTATTATGTCCAATTTTGAAAAATTTATTAAAATTTACACTTTTATTATTGCATTTTCGGGGAACATTTAACATTGTAATGTATATTTTTGCACCATCAGAAAGTAGAGGTTTCAACGAACAAAAAGCTCACCGACTTTTTAAAAAATATCAGATGTTTTGACGTGAGAATTTTCGATTGAAAATTAGGGTGCTTTTTCGATATTAAGTCATTATAAGGTGAAAAATTAATATTTTAAATCAAAAAAATTACAGTGTGTTTGGGACATGAAAGGGTAAATTTTAACAAAATTTTATGAAAACTTTTTTTTTGTTAAAGCTGAAAATAAAAAACTAAAAACTTGGTTATACAAATTTTTCACATAAATTTTGAGGTTATGTGAAAAAAGTGTTACTACAAAAGTTGTAGATTTTCTTATAATCTACAACTTTTCTATTTAACTTTTTTCCATAGGACTTGTAGTTTTGTCGGAAATCGAGATAAACCGTTTCTACCCTTAAATCCCTCCCCCTTTTCCACTTCCCCACCTCAGATCGACCGTAATTTATTTTTAAGGGTAAAAACGGTTTATCAAGATTTCCAACAAAACTACAAGTCCTATGGAAAAAACCTAAATGGCAAAGTTGTAGATATTAAGAAGATCTACAACTTTTTTGCTAACAATTTTTTCACATAACCTTAAAATTTATGTGAAAAGTTTCAATAACCAAGTTTATGGCTTTTTAATTTTATCTTTTACAAAAAAAAATTTTCATGAAATTTGGTAAAAACTTACCTTTTAATGTCCCAAACACACTGTAATTTTTTTTATTTAAAATATTAATTTTTACATCCTATTTTGACTTAATATTGAAAAAAAAAGCACCCTAATTTTCAATCGAAAATTCTCACGTCAAAATATCTGCTTTTTTTAAAAAGTTACCCTTAAAAACACCCCTCTTTTCCACATCACCATCTCAGATCGACCGTAATTTATTTTTCCTTTCATTTTTGTTATATTCTCTTCCTTTTCTAACGGGTTTCATCCTACTATAATTTTTATTCACTTTTTACCATTTTCAAAGGCTAAAGGCACTGTCTATAAGGATATACGCAATTATTTTTTTAGTGCATTTTTTGTTTAAGATTTTTTATTTATTTTGAACTCGGTGTTTCATTTTGTTATAATTTTTATTTATTTCTCGATATTTAGTAATCTGACTTTTGATGACTGATTTTATTTCTTTGAATATGGATAAACCTACTAAACGCGTTGCTCATATGAGACAGCGCCGTTTAAATGTTAAAAGTTGGTACTTAATCCTTTTTTGCTCTTAAGGGTTGAAATTTTATGCTTTTAAATGTAATGATAGAACTAAGTGGGAGTACTCCTTCCAATTAAAAAAAAAAACAACAAAATTGGATGATTCAGTTAAACGTGACTATTTCATCCCCTATTATAATCCTTATGGGGTAGATTTTTTTCTTCAATTTAAAATGTGAACAATTTAAAGGTACGATGTTTGCAATAGAAAAAAATTATCAAAATCGGGTTAGCCAGGAAAAATTTATAATTTCATCCTTAATTTTTAACCCCTTATGAGTGGAGTTTTTTTTATAAAAATGAAAATGAGATTATTTTAAAATTATGTTCTATCAAAAAAAAAGAAAGAATTGTCAAAATCGAGCTATCCAGTAAGCAGTTAATATTTCATCCCTTAGTTTTCAACCCTTTAGAAGTGAACGATTTCCTTCAAATTAAGTTGAATTGAAAACCTCCTCCTTTTTTTTGAAGACGTATTTAACCACCCTCGTAATTTAAAAAAAAAATCTTTTTGTTTTCAACAACCTGGTGCATATATATAGTGTACTTAAAAGGGATCAGCTAGGCATATACTTACCACAAACATCACACACATGCTTTTTAAGTGCAGTATGAATCAATTTATGTCGGGTTAAGTCATTTGCTCGAAAAAATGATTTGCCTTTGAAAAATAAAAAAAAAATAAAAAAATTATTGATATAACTTTACAACTTAACTTTGTTGAAATACTTACTGCAAATATCACAGCTATGTGGCTTAGTACCGGTATGAATTAATTTATGTATATTCAAACGGCTTAGATCAAAATATGTTTTACCTGAAATAAAAAAAATAATTTCTTTTTCCATTTTTTTTAGTAATTATTTGTCTTGTACTTACCACAAACATCACAACCGTGCAACTTTTGTCCAGTATGAATTGCTTTATGTCGGTTTAAGTCACGTAATCGAAAAAATGATTTGCCTTTAAAAATAACAAGGAAAGATTTAACTATATAACCACTGAATTTGTGTATAAATAGAACCAGAAGGTTCATTACGTGTCGATAAATTAAGAATTATGTTGAAGTACTTACTGCAAATATCGCAGCTATGTGGCTTTATATCGGTATGAAATAATTTATGGTCATTCAAACGACTTGAATCAATAAATGATTTGTCTATAAAAAAATTTTTTTTTCCAATTATGTAATTTTGTACAAATTAGTAACTGCATACTTACCACAAATATCACATTTGTGCACTTTTTCTCCAGTATGAATCAATTTATGTCGTTTTAAGTCAGGTAATCGAGAAAATGATTTGCCTTTAAAAAAAAAAATTTTAATGACTTCATTACTCGACCTTTGACGAAATTGTATTCAAGACCAGAAAGAAGTTAGCGTAGAACTTTTTATTTATTTTTTGTATTATATGTCAAAAAATTTCTCCTTAAATGCCCCTTCAGAATCTACATTTGCTCCAGGTGTAAAGTAAACCGTTAATTAGTTATTCAATTTTTGAAAAAAACTAAAAAAATCAAAAAATGAAATCGCTATAAAATCCAATCCAAAACTAACTTTTTATTAAAGTTTTTTCATTCCAAAAATTGCTCCTCGAATGCTCTTTCCGAATACACATATGCTCCAGGTGTATGATTATCCGTTAATAAGTTATTCAATTTTTAAAAAATTAGACATAACCTCAACAATTAAAATTGCTAAAAAAATCCAAATTACTAATTTAAAAAAAAAAATTTGTTCCAAAAATTAGTCCTCGAACGCTCTTTCTAGATCCATAATTATTCTAGGTTTAAAATTAACCGTTTACTAGTTATTCAATTAAAAAAAAAAAACTAAAAAATTCAATTATTGAAATTGTTATAAAATCCAAATTACTAATCTTTTATTAAATTTTTTTCTTTCAAAAAATTTCTCCTTAAATGCCCCTTCAGAATCTACATTTGCTCCAGGTGTAAAGTAAACCGTTAATTAGTTATTCAATTTTTAAAAAAACTAAAAAAAAAAACAAAAATTGGAATCGCTATAAAATCCAAGCAACTAACTTTTTATTAAAGTTTTTTCAATCAAAAAATTACTCCTCGAATGCTCTTTCGGAATACACATTTGCTCCAGGTGTATGATTAACCGTTAATAAGTTATTAAATTTTTAAAAAATTATACATAACCTCAACAAATAAAATTGCTCATAAAAATCAAATTACTAATTTTTTAACAAAAAATTTTTGTTCTAAAAATTTCTCCTCGAACGCTCTTTCTAGATCCATAATTACTCTAGGTGTAAAATTAACCGTTTACTAGTTATTCAATTTAAAAAAAAAAAAACTAACAAACTCAATAATTGAAATTGCTATAAAATCCAAATTACCAATTTGTTTTAAATTTTTTTCTTTTAAAAAAATTCTCCTTAAATGCCCCCTCAGAATCTAGATTTGCTCCAGGTGTAAAGTAAACCGTTAATTAGTTATTCAATTTTTAAAAAAACTAAAAAAATCAAAAAATGAAATTGCTATAAAATCCAAGCAACTAACTTTTTATTAAAGTTTTTCATTCCAAATATTGCTGCTCAAATGCTCTTTCCGGGTCCACAATTGCTCCAGGTGTGAAAAAATTATCAACATGCAATTTATAGCGATTTTAATTGTTGAGTATTAAAATTTATTAAAAATTCAAAAATACACCTGGAGAAATTATGGATCCGGAAAGAGCATTCGAGGAGCAATTTTTTAACGAAAAAACTAAAAGCTAGTTCCTTGGATTTTATGGCGATTTCAATTATTGAGTTTTTATTTTTTTTTTAAATTGATTAACTAATTAACGATTAACTTTACACCTGGAGCAATGGTAGATTCTGAAGGAGCATTTGAGGAGCAATTTTTTGAAAGAAAAAAATTTAATAAAAAATTGGTAATTTGGATTTTATAGCAATCTCATATACTGAGTTTTTTTTTTTTAAATTGAATAACTAGTAAACGGTTAATTTTACACCTAGAGTAATTATGGATCTAGAAAGAGCGTTCGAGGAGAAATTTTTAGAACAAAAATTTTTTGTTAAAAAATTAGTAATTTGATTTTTATGAGCAATTTTATTTGTTGAGGTTATGTATAATTTTTTAAAAATTTAATAACTTATTAACGGTTAACTTTACACATGGAGTAAATGTAGATTCTGAAGGAGCATTTGAGGAGCAATTTTTTGAAAGAAAAAAATTTTATAAAACATTGGCAGTTTGGATTTTATAGCAATTTCAATTATTGAGTTTTTTAATTTTTTTTAATTGAATAACAAGTAAACGGTTGATTTTACACCAAGAGTAATTATGGATCTAGAAAGAGCGTTCGAGGAGAAATTTTTAGAACAAAATTTTTTTTTTAAAAATTAGTAATTTGATTTTTATTAGCAATTTTAATTGTTGAGGTTATGTCTAATTTTTTAAAAATTGAATAACTTATTAACGGTTAATCATACACCTGGAGCAATTGTATATTCGGAAAGAGAATTTGAGGAGCAATTTTTGAAATGAAAAAACTTTAATAAAAAGTTAGTTGCTTGGATTTTATAGCGATTTCAATTTTTTATATTTTTCTTTTTTAAAAAATTTAATAAGTAATTAACAATTTACTTTACACTTGGAGCAAATGTAGATTCTGAAGGGGCAATTTTTTGACATATTATATAATAAATAAATAAAAAGTTCTACGCTAACTTCTTTCCGGTATTCTATTGTATATTCTTTTGAAACTTCTGATCTATAAATGGGATGTCCTCAAAGGAATTTTGCTTATAGGCTGGTCATAAACTATGTGATTCCACTAAATATGATTTGGTTCCTTCTAGAGTCTATAGAGCAAGAGCTCTTTACTTTTTATTAGTCGTAAGTCGTAACCCCTTAACACAACACTCCTCAAACAACACACTGATAATAAAAAATTAGAATTTGAAAAAAAAAATGATGGTTTTTTTTATGTATTTTAAAACTTTATTATTAATAATATTGATATTTAATGCGAAAAAAATTTTTCAATTAATTATAAGCAATTAAAAATTGATAAAATTAAAAAAAAAATCACGTGACTGTGAATGCGCCACGATTGGTCACCATAGTTTTGACGTCATAATGGTAGAGCGCTATTTAATACGAATAGAGCGTTTACGGCTATTACGTGCGATTTTTTTTGTCAATAATATTGAAAATTTACTGCTAAAAAACAATTTAACCATGACAACAGAATTAAATAGATCAAAACATTGTATGAAAACTACCATTATGACGTCACACACGCTCGGATTTGTTCGGGAGCTGTCGGCGTGTCTCCGGTACTGGATTGAAAAATTTATTTTTATTTTGATATAAATTTGGAATTATTGCGAAAAAATAAAAATACTTTTGTTATAAAATTTATATATGATCTTTCCATTAATCACAAAAAAAAAAAATCAAAAGCCTAATTATGAGGCGACAATGACAATTTCGCTCTTTTGTTTCAATTATTTCGAATCAAATAAAAATATTTTCAATTAGTTGTGTTGATTGCCCCGAGTGTTGTTGGGGTAACAAGTTTCCCGACTGTTAAACTTCTCAATTTCCGGTTCCCCAGCTTTTGTTTTTTGATCCCAGCAAAACATCTGGGTCCAATAAACCAAGAATATTTGATGATATTGAACTTTTAAGAGGGCAAGTCGAGTTTTAGTCTATTTAAATTTAATTTTGTCCAAATACTTACTACAAACATCGCAGCTATGAGCAGCTTTTTCGCGGTTATGAATTAATTTATGTTGATTCAAATAACTTGAATAAATAAATGATTTACCTTAAAAAAAATTTTGGTAAATTTTTTCTTGCAACAATCAATTTAATTTTTTTTTTTTTTTTTCCACTTACCACAAAACTCACAAACGTACGGTTTTTGTTCAGGATGACTTAATTTATGGGTTGTTAACTCACATTCTTGAGTAAAAATTTTTCCTAAAAATATTAAACTTTTAACACGGGCTTTCGTTAAAAGAACTTTTTGGACTTACCACAATAATCGCAACGATATGCTTCGTCTGCTATATGAAGTAATTTATGTTTTTTCAAAGTACTCGCACGATTAAATGATTTACCTTAAACATAATTGAATTAAAATTATTCCTTTAATGGTAAAATTATACTTACTGCAAACATCACAAACGAATGGTTTTTCACCAGTATGAATTAATGTGTGTCTTCTTAAGTCACTATTGTGATCAAAAGATTTACCTAGGATATAAATAAATGATATTTATTGATGCAAATTAAATTAAATATCGGTGTAAATTAGACTATGTCAAAAAACGATTAATTTTTTTTTTAATAAATCGAAAATGTTGTTGATGACGAGCAAAGAATACTGTGAAAGTTTAAGCTCTTTATATAAAGGGGGTATTTTTGGATTGAATTTCAGGATAAAACTCAGAATATTATAGATATTCGAGAGAAAAATCGGAAAACCTACCAAAAAAACATTGGCACTTTTAACCGTCCTTTATGTTAATTGGGTTGCATATACGTAGCAAAAGATTTAAAATACTCAATAAAATAATATGAAAAGTGATGAAAATCGGCTTAAGGGTATTCTAGTCTAGAAATTTGAAAAAATCGATTTTTCTATTTTTTTCATATTCTCAAAGTTTAAACCTTTAAGAATATGCCCTTAAGAGGATTTTTCAAAATTTTCAATAATTTTGGACCAGGAAAAAGGTATTAACTACCATTATATGGCCACTGGATGTAACTTTACCCGAAACTTTAAACTTGTTTTTCTCTAAACTGTCTTTTTCAAAACGATACCCACGATTTCGCAGGTCCTACTGGACCGATTTATCTGAAATTTTTACAGAGTCTTCTTTATAGACTTGTCTATACCTGGAACTATCCCCATCTCCAAATTTCAATTTTTACTATTTTTAAAAAATTCGAAACAGTCAAAAAAGTGGTATAAATTTTTTTATCGCCATTTTGTAAAAAAATTTTTTCCAACTTTTCCGTAATTCCAGACATTGCAACATTACTCGAGATTAATAATCTTTTTTTTTTGTTTCAAATTGCTAGGAGGGTTGGAATCATGGATATGGTCACGTGCCAATTTTTTGAGACCCCCCACTTCAACAGCTGATCATTTTTGAAATTTTTAATTTTTTTTTTTTTTTTGATTTTTTTCGGTATTCTTGTAAAGTTAATAAATAACTAATAGAAAAATGGATGGTAAAACTTCAAAAATTACCTGAAATTTTGCATTTAAATAATATAAGAACAACATTCAAGGTATTATCAAGGTATATTGTTAATGGAAATTTAATGCTGCACAGAAAAGGACTCTTACAATTTTTTGATATATTTACTCCTGCAAAAGTTAAAGTTGGATTGATGATAAACTTTTCCAATTTTTTCTCACAACGATCAGTTTACGGTGGACGTTTCATGGGACTTTTTTTAAAGGATTTTATTCTCTATATATTATCTCAATAAAAGTTTTTTATACATCGTGCAAGTCGCAAATTATTCGTGTTATACTAATTTTTTTTTAAATTATCGCTCTTTTGAGTTTAATACGAATAACTTACGACATGAACGAAATATCAAAAAATTTTATGGAGATAATTTATAAACAATAAAATGCTCTACAAAAAAGTTCTATGCAATTTTCTCATAAAATTTGTGTGAAATAATTGTTATTATATAATCAGCCCAACTTTAGCTCTAAATAACTTTTGAAGTAATAAATAAATCAAAACATTGCACGACACCTTTTTTGTAGGGCGTTAAATTTTCTATAAGAATATATTTTGGTCGTTCGAAAATATTGTTCCTATGATGAGCTATAAAATTCCAAAGCAAAAATATTATTCCTATGTTATTTAAATGGGAAACGAAAATTTGCCTTAGTGCACCTCTTAATATTAAGAGCTTAAACGTTCACGTAAGCTTTCTTTTTAACAACATTTTCGATTTAAATAAAAATAAATCGTTCTTTTACACAGATTAGTGTAAATTCTACCTACCACAAAAATTGCACCAGTGCTTTTTATGTCGTTCTAATTTTCCATGAATGAAAGTGTTATCTAAAAAATTGCATATTGTCAATTAAAAAATTTAACTTGGTATTAATGAAGAATTTATCTCTTCATTTCTATCTATATATATAAAAACGAATGTTTGTATGTCTGTCTGTCCTTTATGTATTCCTAAACTGTCGGACCGATTTCGATGAAACTTGGAGTAGTTATTGTCCAGACCCCAGGGAAGGTTTGTACGAAAAAATAATTTGGTATGCCATCGAGAAAATCGGTAATTCGGATGGCAATTTTGTATGAAATCTTAATGCAAATAAGACGTCAGATCTGCCGCTTTATGTTTCCATGGTAACAATAAAAACGTTAGCTATTCATATTTTGTAAACAAGAATTGAATTAAAATTAACATTTAATTGCGTTAATGGTAATAATCTGATCTTTGGCACATTAAAACCGATTAATTTCATCAATTTGATGTTATGAAAGTGAGATGTGAATTGCAACAATCTAAAAATATGTGTTGAACTTTCGGCAGACCGATTGTTAAAATTCAATTTCTATTATGGTTTTTGACGTATCGTTGATTTCGTTTTTCGTCTTTCCGTTTATAAAAAAATTATTCATTTACGAACTTGAGTTTTGTTTTTTAATTATTTATTTAAATGTTGATTGGGCACGAGTAAGATTAGCGTGGCGCTTTAAGTATTTGAAATCGCCTTACATTATGCTTTTGTATAACCATAAAGTAAGGCTAATAGCAGCTAAATTTCGTGTCAATTATCCCAAAATCAAAAATTCAAGAGAAATCGATAAATGTGGACGTCTGCCTGAGGCCTAAGCAAGCCATTTGCAAAATTCAAGGAATGAGTAACTATGGGAATTTACATGGTCCAATTTGAACATCTCAATATTTTTTCATTTGCGAACACGTTTTCAATATTAAACTTCCATTTAATGATAATAATTTTAATCTTTTTGCAATTCAAAGGACACATATTTTATAAACATCACAAATAACACAAAATTTCAGGAATAAAACACAGAAAACACCATAAAATTAAAGGAAATTCTAACTATTGCGATTCGAGCTTGAACTTAAGTAATATAGAAAATATAATTGACAAAATAAACAATCTTTAGATACCACGTATTTTAAAGATGACAAGATTTTAAAAATATTCTTTAAATTTAAAATGCTCCAATAATGCAGGATCTGTAGTCATAAAGATTTTTAACGAATACTGAAATCTCATAGATTTTATAGGAATAACTACAAATCGTATTTGCAGCATAATTTTTATGTTAAAACATGTAATTTTGTGTAAAACTTCGCGGTGCCAGGAAGTGCACATTCAGTCAAATAATGAAAATCGGGTAAACGAACAGTGTCTACAATTTGTAGTAGGAAATTCTTTGATGAATTTATATGAATTAACTTAAAATACATAACAGTTCTCATAGTTACGTCTTAATTGACAGATTTATCAAAATAACATCCCATAAGAAAAATCTGTCTTGAAATCCGGTTTTTATCGAAAACAAAGCGACAACTCGCAAATTAGCACTCTTTATTTTCGTTTTCTTTTCACTTGTTTTATCAGTCAGGAACCGTCGTCAATTCTTGGCGCCACGCTAACCTTACTCTGCCCTACATTTCTGTACAATTTTTTTATAATTTACTTTCCCCGTTGATTGTTTATTTAACAGTGAAAAAGTAAACGTTTTACATGGGAAAGAAAAAAAAAATTAATTTGACAGACAATTTTACCACTATAGGAAATCAGTTTATAAAAAAAAATTAAGAATTAATAATCCTTTTGATAAACTTTTTTGAATCAAAATTGAATTAAAACCAAGTTACAAAAAATTACAATTGAATGACAGTTAAAAATTGAAAACATTTGTAAAAAAATTATTTCTCTTGCTCGCTAAATTTCTTACTAATTGCACCCCTTTACACGACTTTTGTAATACATATTCTAAAACATAAATATTTTAAATTCCATAATTGAACATTAAATCCTGTGAACTCTCGATAAGTTGAACTCTTAAATACCATAAATCCATAGTTAATTTAAAGGTAGTTATGGCCACCTATTGGCGCAGTGGCTAGAGCAGTAATTCTCTCCACTTCATGCGTCAAGTGGTCTGGGTTCGATTCCCGTTGAATCCTAGATTTAAGATCATAGATCTAAGATTAAATTTGACCAACAGAAATTTTCTGTGTTTAGATAGTCGTGATATGACCTAAGCTGTTAAAGCGACTTAAAACACCAAAAAAAAAAAAAGAAAAAAAAAAGGTAGTTATCTTATGACTTATCTATAGTTCAGTTTAGTAAACGTTCGAATAATCGAAGGAGAAGTTTTACTAATCCATTGTTCGATTCCTTGACGGTAAAAATTGGAGTTAACAAGAAATTTTCAGCAGTGAATTTCATTCATTCTTAGCAAAAAATATCCAAGTTTCAAAATTACACCCGTAAGAATAAATAACCAAGGCATACAGTTCGACGTAAGTGATCCCGATTAAGAAGATTTTGATTTAGAGAGTTGAAGTCCTTAATTTGGTTCGTAGAAGAGAAAATACACAGAGTTAATTAATTAAGGATGAATTGGAACAAAAACAAAATTAACTTATTTATCCAAATTATAGGCCATAGGGAGTTTAAAGTATGTCAAAAGTAAATTAATAATTCATTGAAAGAATTCTGAACTGCCAATAGTGACTAGGCAAGTAAAATTACGAAGATATTTATCACTCTGGAAAATTTACGATTCCTGAGGAATAACTTTCTGTGTCAACATAGCTGGGCGTTTTTCTGTAAACTGGGCAACTTTTTGTAAGAAACTTCCAAGCAGTGGCGTACCTATAGGGTGGCAGGGCTAGCAAAATGCCACGGGCCCCACGAGGGTTAGGGCCCCGGTTCGAGAGGCCGCTTTGCCAAAAGTAACCTAATATCTTAACAAAATTTAATATAAGTGCTTAATTAAGGGGTTCATCCCATGTGACGGCCTGTTTTTAGGGTTGTTTTTTTAGGGTAGATAGAGCTTTAAGGTTATTATCATTTGTTAACATATATTTCGATAGTATAAATATAAATTTTAAGCTAAAAATATTGTGTAGAACATGAGTTACAGCATTCTGAATACCCCTCCCCCCCTCGAAAAAATGAGCTCGCATTTCCTCCACGATTTCGGCTGATTGGCTTATTCGAAATAAAAAAAAAAAAAACTGTAATCTGTAAGCTTAAATGCACGGAATGAACTATTATCAAATGATTATACAAAAAATTGGACTTTTGGTAAACATTTGAAATAAAAGTAAGAATTTTGCGTTTTTTTTTGCTATAAAAAAATTGAAATTGTGGAAATTTTCGATTGACAATAGTTCATTCCATGCGTTTACATGTGTTGAGTGTGCTCTATAAATTTCAAGTCCTATTCGGTCAAGCCGTTTTTGAGGTACGATGGAGGAAAGTTTGAGAAAAACGCGTTTAAAGTTTTAACTGCCAATTCAGCACGCCGAGCAGCTCTTTCTTCTACCTGCTGTATCTTTAAAACGACTTCGAATTTTCAAAAATCACTTTACTACCGTATTATAGACATGTTAAGAAAGTAATTTATGGACAAAAAAAAATCGATTTTTTGAGCCCATCACATGGGATGACCCTCTTAAAATCAATTAAAGAGTTCAACACAACTAATGACCACGTACAAATTCATTTAAAATATTAGCATTTAAAACGGGAGGGTTACTATTATGACTAATTACGAAAGAGGGGGGGGGGGTTATTCAATGAAATTGCCACGGGCCTTAGATGGTATAGTTACGCCACTGCTGCCAAGGCAACTTTTTTGCTTATATCTGTAATAAATTATATTCAAGAAATAAATATCTATCTATTTATTAATACTCGATGGATGAACCAAAAATATTTCCATTAATTTAGAAAATATTGTGTATTTTCTGAAAAACCGACAGAGGGCACTGTACACTTCAATGAAAAATACAATTTCAGTACCAAATTAAAATATTTTTTATTATTATTATTAAAGTTTGGAGCTTAAGAATTAAATAACTGAACAATAAAAAATCAACTTCTAAAACGTTTTTAAAATATTATACTTAGGTTTATATATATATATATATATATATATATATATATATATATATATATATATATATATATTATATACATACTCAAATTGCAACTCTGAACTCTTAATACTAATTTCACTTATCATAAATTAAAAACACATACAGTGAAAGGACTTAAATCTTACATTTTAAATCAGTCTCATTATATTGAAAGATAATTAGTTAAATATATTTATAATATATTATAAATCGGTAAAGAAAATAGTAACATGAGTCTTATTTTTACTACTTTAAGGGTGGCAGTTTTTGTTTTACTTTGCTTTCTTCTCGTTCAATTGAAAAATAAATTAAATTGCTTAAGGTATATAACGTCGTTTCGTCAGGGCAGTTGCGAGAGGTATCACTGCATGTTCCAATTCCATTTCTAGTCGCCACAACTCTAATTTCTTCATCTTCTTCCTTCTTTATTTCATATCTTATCTTTATTATTATTTTTGGTATTAATTTAACAACTTCAAGTGTTGGAATTTGAGTATTTTTCAATTTGGAAATCTGGAGTATTTTCAGTCATTAACGAGTTAGGAATATTTGGTAATGCTTTCTTCTTATTGCGATACTTTGTACAATACTCTTTCCACTTTGTCTTTGCACCCCGATGTTCTGGTGGAGTCATGCTCTCAACTAACTTCCGAGTTCCGTTTTCTATTTTCTTCAGATATTTAAGGCGTTCTTTTTCTTTCAGCTCTTCTCTCTTTTGTGGGTCGTTTTTAATTCGCTGATATCTTTGTCTCTCAGCTTCCCTTTTTCTTTTTAAAATCTCTTCCTTAGACAGACTTTTTTTCTTTGGCGCCATGTTCGAAACACGTGTACCTAAAATAATAACAAACATAGTATAAAGACAGCCTTTTGGAGGCGAAAACAGTCCCCTGTCCTGTTGAGAGATCGGAGACTGTTGCCAGGGGACTGTTTAGTTTGATTTCATTGAAAGATGACACAAAATGTAGTTGATCTACGCTATTTTGCCGTACGTAAAAAAGTCTTTTTTATTATAACGTATAAAGCGTCTGAGGTATTAATATAATACATATAAAAAGAAATAAAATACTCCTTACCAGGGGACTGTTGGCTGTTAGGTTTCAACGTGTTTTCCATAGAAAGACGCTCGTGCAGCACTAAATAAAATGACGCCCGGGTATTAATAGCAGCGATCGCGTAAACTTTAGATAGCTTGCTTTTGTTTACATACAGAAATACCGTTCTTAACCCTTCAAACTACGTGGGGCGTAATGTAAAATATAGACAGGGGGGGGGGACTGTTCACAAAACGTGGAGATTCACTTTAATTGATTTTTTAAGTATTATAAAATAAGATTTATAAAAAAAACAGGTCTATTCAACAATTAAACAATATTGTTTTAATAACAAAAGCAGTTTGATTGTTTCAAATTGTAAGGGTCTAATAAAGGGGATAGCCGAGTTTATATGGCAAATCTACCTCCACGTATTTTTCGATTTGCAGTTGGGGGAACGATTTGACATCAAACAAAAACAATTCACCCAAATTTTCAGCGCCATATCTCAAACGGTATTCGAGATTTTCAAAAAAAAAACTAATTTTTCAATTTTATTTTATTTTTTTCCATAGTAATAAAATTTAATATTAATGAATGGTGTTTTTTTTTCCAATTTCTAGGACTAAAAGAGATGTTATGACCCTACTATAATAAATCTCAGACGAAATGCCGATTTTCCAGCGAAAAAATAAAACTATTTTTTTTTTATCCCTTTAATTTTAAAGGCTCACTCACCAAACTTTTTTAGAAAATGTCTTTTATACTTATTTACACTCATGATTTTTTTCATAATTTTTGATTTGGTGGAACAGTATGAAAAAAAAAATAAAAACTATTTTTTTCAACATCAGCGCTAGCCGCTAACGGCCGAGACTTTCAAAACCTATTTCTTACTCTATAGCCGTTACTGAATAAGAGTTACTTTAAAAAGTGATAATAGAACTATCATTGCTAATAATTGGATTCATTTTCTTCTTACTCGTTTTATTAATATTATCAAAAAAAATCCTACGCTTTGAAACTTATATGGGGCGAGAGAATTATTAGACCCGGGTAAATAATTTTGAACAGAAAAAAAAAATATAGTAGGATAAAACCCATTATAAAAGGAAGAGAATATAACAAAAATTAAAGGAAAAATAAATTACGGTCGATCTGAGGTGGAGAGGTGGAAAAAAAAAAGGGTGGGGGCGGGGTAAGGGTAGAAACGGTTTATCTCGATTTTTGACAAAACTACAAGTCCTATGGAAAAAAATTAAATGGCAATGTTGTAGATAATAAGTAGATCTACACTTTTGGTGTAAACATTTTTTTCACATAACCTCAAAATTTATGTGAAAAATTTGTATAACCAAGTTTTTAGTTTTTTATTTTCAGCTTTAACAAAAAAACAGTTTTCATAAAATTTTGTTAAAATTTACCCTTTCATGTCCCAAACACACTGTAATTTTTTTGATTTAAAATATTAATTTTTCACCTTATAATGACTTAATATCGAAAAAGCACCCTAATTTTCAATCGAAAATTCTCACGTCAAAACATCTGATTTTTTAAAAAGTCGGTGCGCTTTTTGTTCGTTGAAATCTTTACTTTCTGATGGTGCAAAAAATATATACCTTACAATGTTAAATGTTCTCAGAAAATGCAATAATTAAAATTTACACTTTAATTATTATGTTCAGCGAAGCGGGCGAGTATCAGGTAGCATTGAATAGAATTTCGAATGTCTCCTGAAATATAATTTAGGTTGGTATTGGGATGTAGATGTACAATGGAGATTCTTCCATTCAAGCGTTCTATTCAAATCACCAAAACTTTATGTAATTTTAGGAGGTGTTCACTCTATTGATTTAGCACAGCTACTGAAGAGTTTAAAAGGGTGGGTTTATACTTGCCCACCAAAATAGGGGTGGAAAATTCGATAGCGGTAAAAATTACGGTTGTCACAAGTAAAGGGTTAATAAACAAAAATGTTTATATTGTTGTAAGAATGCATTACAAACACAATTCAATGACAAAATAAAACTAATCATCCATCCGGCAGTGGCGTGCGGTAAAATTTGCGAGTAGGGAAGCTTTTTTTTACTATTGTAAATTTTACTATAAAAATGCCTGGTCAATTTTTATACAAAGAAGCCATTTTTTACCATCGTTTTTTACTTTGAAAATGTCAAATAAATTTTTTTGTATCACTAGATATACTTAACGTAGGTTTTGGCCTTCTGTTTTTAATAATTATTTTTTGTTCTTTAAACGGTGTGGCGTCAAAAATTTTATTGAAAAAATGTTCAACCATACAATTGCAATCTGAAGCCATGGGGTAAAGACTAACTTTTTAAAATTAAAACTTCTAGAAAATAATTTAAAAATGTAAAGAAAATAAACGCACTAATTACGCTCGTCGTTATACGTTTAATATTTGCCTCACTCTGTTTTAATGAATAGAGCTATGGAATCTTCTATGCGGTATTTCAGTGTGTAGAATCCAAGCAAGCGAACCGTTTTAGCAAGTTGGGCCATTAGACACCGCATACGCATGCGCGATTACGTTGAATCGCTGTATGTTAAGTGGATTCTACAACCCAAGCGGCTTCCACAGAATATTTACATAAATCCGTCTCATTATATCATATCATTATGGTATTAAGTGGCCACGCTGTTCAAGCCACGGATTTCAAATATGTTGTTGGGTCTTATATTTGACTGTTAGCCAGTTAAACGTTTAAAAGTTTTAGATTTGTTTGAAATTTTACCAACGTTTGAAACGTAATTGGAATATTTTACCAAAATTCTGATAAATAATGGATATACATATGTATGTACAGAAATTTGATATATTTTTGAAAAAAAATTATTTACTCATTTATTTTTGACAGAAATTAGGGAAGCAAAGCTTCCACAGCTTCCATGGACTGCACGCCACTGTCGTCCGGTGACATTTAAATATATAAATATTACCTTGCTGAGACTCCAAAATTTCCTCGTCACTTTGGATTTCAGTTTTTATTGTATGAAAATTCTCTTGAATCACTTCTTGACTGTTAATTTCTTGATCACCTCTTGTCCCCTTTTCAAATTTTACGACTGCTCCTATTGCATGGCTTTCATCTAATTTCAAAGGATCTGCACCGGCCACATCAAATTCTGTACCGCAACTTTCTTCCTCTTTGATATTTTCCTCTAGATATTAGATATAAATTAATAATTTGGCTAAGAATTTCTTGATAATAAAATGATCAATTGTTACCTTTAATTATTCCTAAATGTTCTTCGTCTATATTAATTTCAGTTTTCATATCATTCAGCGTTTTTGAAACTGAATTTGTTAGAAATTCCTGTTCGGGGGTTGCTTCCTTTTTAATTTTTAATGCGAGTTCTTCTTTGTTATCATTATCATCATCATTAGTATTAGTTGCTAATTGTGAGTCGTTCACCCAAATTGGTTCTTTTTTGATATTTCCTATTGCATATTAAATAAATATATAACGATAATATCTTATAACTGGTTTATTGTTACATTTATCAAAGTGTACCGGTTAATATTTACATTTTGGGTTTATTTCCTCAATCGTGTCACTTGTAATGTGAGACGACAGTTCTAATTTATACATTGACACAATTCGACAATTGTCGTTTGAAACGAAAAATTCACGAGATTTGTCATGAAGTGACAATTGTCGACTCACTTGACAAGTGACACATTTTATGACAGAGATCCTACTATAAACAGTCATAACGTAGAAAGTTGTTATTTAAAGTAATTATTACCTAAAGTTTCTTCAGGAATTTCTTCATCAATATCATTTTCAGTTTTAATGACTATTTGACTAATCGTAATTGGTTGTTTAGTTTCAACATTTGCATTACCAAATTGGTCTTGATTTAATTTTAAATCACCACTTTCACGTTTTTCGTACATTTCTGGAGCATTAACATTTCCTAAGTCCATCGTGATTTCTCAGCTATTCCTTATTATCATTGTAAACAAAGTTTTTGTTTTTACTTAATTGTTCTGTTGTAAGTCAACGTCCGATATTATTTGTATAGCATAAACAGTTAAGAATAACTTTGTATACAGGGTGGCACAGGATAACTGGTTATACTTGGGATAGTACATTGCGTGCATTGATTATAAAGGAGGAAAATCTCTCATTATGAAAAATTTAAATTCTCTTAAATGATTAAAATCAGTGTGGCAGGCGGCTCTGCACACGAAACAAAAAGACGAATATGACAACCCAGTTTTGACAACAATAATCATTATAATTTGAACCCACATGGTCAGATCATACACAACTCCAAGGATAGTTAATCGATTAGTTATTTATGATTATTATAAATTATTATTGTACTAAACATATAGAAATACCAGCGCTCAAGTGTATTCAGTTATTAATAAATTTGTAGTTAAAAAACCTACAGATCTATGGACTAGTTCCAGTATAGGTAGTAGCTGCTGTGCTCTTATTTTCTTCTGAGTCCTTGTAATAGAAGTTGGTCATATAATAATAGACCAGTGCTTTTTGCCTTTGAAAATGCTAAAAAGTGAAAAAATTATAGTAAGATGAAACCCATTGGAGAAGGAAGAGGAATGAGGATCTGACGTGGAGAAGAGGAAGGGGGAAGGGGAGAGTAGAAATGGTTTATCTCGATTTCCAACAAAACAACAAGTCCTATGGAAAAGACTTAAATGGTAAAGTGGCTCGAGTATGGTTAGTTAGGCGCTTCGAGTATTTGAAATTTCCTTACTTTATGCTTTTGTATAAGCATAAAGTAAGGCTTATAGAAGCTAAATTTCGTGTCGATTACCCAAAAATCGACAATCGAAATTTTAAGCAAAAGCGATAAATTTTGATGCCAAAATTGGGCTGAATCAGATCGGTCAAAAATTTATACGCATTTAGTTACTATGGCGACTTACATGAACCAATCAGAAGCAACATGAACCAAAATCAACAAACGCCATTTTTTCCATTCTTCCAAAACACGTTCCAAAATCCAAATTCTAAGTTCCAACAAAATTTTCGAATTCAAGGAAAACATATTTAGAAATTTAACGCGGTGAAACTAACTAAAACGCAGGCACAAACCACTTCACAATTCTAACACTACTTTAATTACAACAGTTTACGTTATTAAATTTTATTACATACACATTTCCATCTTCGATTGGTAAAATTATCAATAAATAGAGTTAACCGTTTATGTACACACCGCAAATAATGAAAAATTTAAAGAATAAATCACAAAATACTAAGTACAAATTAATTAAAATCTTACTGAAATGACTCCGAGCTTAATAGGAAATAACTGATTGAATATAAACAACAATTTAGTACCTTTTTTTTTTAAGGGTGACTAGATTTTTAAAATATTAATTGTCATGAAATAAATAATGGTTTTTTTTCAAAATTCAATAATTAACATAACGACAAAACTTAAATTACGGAAATGTTGTCATATCAATAGTCAGTCATTTAATTATTAAATTTAAAATACATGTTCTAATAATAAGGAACGTTTTCATAATGATCCACAACGAATACTTAAGAGTTTAAATTTTATAGCGACTTAAAAAAAAAGTTATTAAACAATATAATTTCAAATAATTTAAAGATTTTATGTATATAATATTGATATATCAAATATTTTTATATGCAAAAAATTCTTTTTAAAATGGCTAATTGTAAGTTAGACGTTTCAAAAACATAAAAAATTTAAATTAAAAACAGGATAATTCTGAAGCTGCACAATAATTTTTCTTTAAAATCTCGTGGTTTAAGAAAATGAACCTACAGCCAACAAATAATGATCGGAAATACGAACAGTATTGATAGATTTATTAATTACTCCAAACACCAATCGAAGTCATATATTATTTGAGATAAGGATATTTGGTTTTGTGGAAAACTTCAGGGTCCCAGTTTGTGAAAAAACAGTCAAACGATGAAAATCGGGTAATCGAACAGTAATGTTAATTTTTCTTTCATTGGGGTAGATTTATTAATTACTCAAAACACCAATCGAAGTCATATATTATTTGAGATAAGGCTATTTGGTTTTGTGTAAGACTTCAGGGTCCCAGTTTGTGAAAAAACAGTCAAATGATGAAAATCGGGTAAACGAACAGTAATGTTAATTTTTCTTTCATTGGGGTAGCTTTTTAATTACTCAAAACACCAATCGAAGACATATATTATTTGAGATAAGGCTATTTGGTTTTGTGTAAGACTTCAGGGTCCCAGTTTGTGAAAAAATAGTCAAATGATGAAAATCGGGTAAACGAACAGTAATGTGAATTATTCTTTTTTTCAAACCCCCGCCGGTGGTGGCCCCTTGGACCGCCTTGAGTTTTGTCGAATTTGATTTCGTTGGATTTTCATTTTTATACTCAAACCGAAGTTTTTGTGTTCATGTTCTTGATTGAACATAGTTTTGTTAATGACGACCACCTTCAAAATTCATTCTATTTAAAGTCCAATCGTTTCATTGGCGCTCAGCTTTTAAAAACGGTTTCTGGTAAAACAACTGCTAAGATATCGAAATTAAAGAGTGGTATTTTTCGGGTTTTCGCTTAGTTTTCGAATAAATGCAACTTTTAGATGTTCATATAAATCGCTTTTAGTGCTTCGGTATTTGCGAGTATGGTTTCTTAGGCGCCCAGAATTGACAACGGTTTCTGATAAAACAACGCAAAAGATATCGAAAATGAAGAATGGTACTTTTCGCGTTTTCGCTTAGTTTTCGAATAAATGCAACTTTTAGATTTTCATATAATCGCCTTTAGTGCTTCGGTATTTGCGAGTATGGTTTCTTAGGCGCCCAGAATTGACAACGGTTTCTGATAAAACAACGCAAAAGATATCGAAAATGAAGAATGGTACTTTTCGCGTTTTCGCTTAGTTTTCGAATAAATGCAACTTTTAGATGTTCATATAAATCGCTTTTAGTGCTTCGGTATTTGCGAGTATGGTTTCTTAGGCGCCCAGAATTGACAACGGTTTCTGATAAAACAACGCAAAAGATATCGAAAATGAAGAATGGTACTTTTCGAGTTTTCGCTTAGTTTTCGAATAAATGCAACTTTTAGATTTTCATATAATCGCCTTTAGTGCTTCGGTATTTGCGAGTATGGTTTCTTAGGCGCCCAGAATTGACAACGGTTTCTGATAAAACAACGCAAAAGATATCGAAAATGAAGAATGGTACTTTTCGCGTTTTCGCTTAGTTTTCGAATAAATGCAACTTTTAGATTTTCATATAATCGCCTTTAGTGCTTCGGTATTTGCGAGTATGGTTTCTTAGGCGCCCAGAATTGACAACGGTTTCTGATAAAACAACACAAAAGATATCGAAAATGAAGAATGGTACTTTTCGAGTTTTCGCTTAGTTTTCGAATAAATGCAACTTTTAGATTTTCATATAATCGCCTCTAGTGCTTCGGTATTTGCGAGTATGGTTTCTTAGGCGCCCAGAATTGACAACGGTTTCTGATAAAACAATGCAAAAGATATCGAAAATAAAGAGTGGTACTTTTCGAGTTTTCGCTTAGTTTTCGAATAAATGCAACTTTTAGATGGTCATATAAATCGCATTTAGTGCTTCGGTATTTGCGAGTATGGTTTCTTAGGCGCCCAGAATTGACAACGGTTTCTGATAAAACAACACAAAAGATATCGAAAATGAAGAATGGTACTTTTCGAGTTTTCGCTTAGTTTTCGAATAAATGCAACTTTTAGATGTTCATATAAATCGCTTTTAGTGCTTCGGTATTTGCGAGTATGGTTTCTTAGGCGCCCAGAATTGACAACGGTTTCTGATAAAACAACGCAAAAGATATCGAAAATGAAGAATGGTACTTTTCGCGTTTTCGCTTAGTTTTCGAATAAATGCAACTTTTAGATTTTCATATAATCGCCTTTAGTGCTTCGGTATTTGCGAGTATGGTTTCTTAGGCGCCCAGAATTGACAACTGTTTCTGATAAAACAACGCAAAAGATATCGAAAATGAAGAATGGTACTTTTCGAGTTTTCGCTTAGTTTTCGAATAAATGCAACTTTTAGATTTTCATATAATCGCCTTTAGTGCTTCGGTATTTGCGAGTATGGTTTCTTAGGCGCCCAGAATTGACAACGGTTTCTGATAAAACAATGCAAAAGATATCGAAAATAAAGAGTGGTACTTTTCGAGTTTTCGCTTAGTTTTCGAATAAATGCAACTTTTAGATGGTCATATAAATCGCATTTAGTGCTTCGGTATTTGCGAGTATGGTTTCTTAGGCGCCCAGAATTGACAACGGTTTCTGATAAAACAACGTAAAAGATATCGAAAATAAAGAGTGGTACTTTTCGAGTTTTCGCTTAGTTTTCGAATAAATGCAAGTTTTAGATGTTCATATAAATCGCTTTTAGTGCTTCGGTATTTGCGAGTATGGTTTCTTAGGCGCCCAGAATTTATAACGGTTTCTGATAAAACAACCCAAAAGATATCGAAAATGAAAAGTTTTACTTTTCGAGTTTTCGCTTAGTTTTCGAATAAATGTAACTTTTAATGTGTATGTTAATCATTTTTAGTGCATGATATTTTCAATAATGGTTAGGCACCAAAAATTTACATCAGATGTTGATAAAACTAAGCAATTAAAATCAAAATTTAAAAGTATTAATTTTCGAATTTTCCCTTTATTTTCGGTAAAATACAAATTTTCTAACATCATACGATAATGTTTTTTTAAATGAGATAATCAAATTTAAATGTTTACCTTCGAAAATCGATGATAACAACACTGGTATTTAAGCAATTTTCCGTAAAATGCCTCTTGTCTTAAGCAATCGATTGAATCAACTAGAAATTTGTGACAGTCTCCTTAGTTACGTCTTAGTTGACAAATCTATCAAAATCATTTCCCATAAGAAATAACATTGGACAATTTTCCAATTAAATCCTGTTTTTATCGAAAACGAAGCGAAAACTCGCAAATTACCACTCTTCATTTTCGTTTTCTTTTGGCTTGTTTTATCCAAAACCGTCGTCAATTCTTGGCGCCTAATAAACCGTACTCTCCCCGGTAAAGTTAGTAAGCAAAGTAGATAATAAGTAGATTTTTGTGCTAACACTATTTTTACATAACCTCAAAATTTATGTGAAAAATTCTTTGACCATATAATGACTGAATATCAAAAAATCACCCTAATTTTCAATCTAAAATTCTGACGTCAAAACATCTGATTTTTTAAAAAGTCGGTGCGCTTTTTGTTCGTTGAAACCTCTACTTTCTGATGGCGAAAAAATGACAATGACATGACAATGTTAAATGTTCTCAGAAAATGTAATAATTAAAGTGTAAATTTTAATAAATTGTTCAAAATTGTGTTATGTACAATTGTATTATGTACAATTTTGAACAATTTGTTCAAATTTTCACTTTAGTTATTGCATTTTCTGAGAACATTTCACATTGTTATGTATATATTTTTTGCACCATCAAAAAATAGAGGTTTTAACAAACAAAAAGCTCACCGACTTTTTAAAAAAATCTGATATTTTGGTGTGAGAATTTTCGATTGGAAATTAGGGTTCTTTTTTCGATATTAAGTCAATAAAAGGTGAAAAAATTAATATTTTAAATCAAAAAAAAATTACAGTGTGTTTGGGACATTAGTGTAAATCTTTACAAAATTTCATTAAAAAAAAAAATTTTGGAAAAGATAAAATAAAGAAACTAAAAACTTGCGTTATTGGACTTTTTGAATTTTTCCTTGTTTAGGCGCGTTATGAAAAAATGATGAGTGTGAAATTTTTAGATGGGCGGCCATCTAGAGACAAAAATTAATAATTAATTGGTTTCTTGGCGCGCGTAATTTGAAATTTTGTTTTATTTATTAACTAATTTATTTATTTTCATATTTAAATTAAAAATAATTTTATATATACATATGTACAAACGACACATATTATTAAAAAATAAGTTATTACTTTTCTCGAATTTTGCAGTAACTGTTATACTATTTTGAGGTTAGTGATGAAAATGACGGTTGCATTTCATGCATATTCTTAGTTATCACGAAATCTGGGATTCTGAAATGATTCAACCATCTTAGAATAATAATTTAGTAACACAAGATATGAATAAGATTAAGACACTTACTTTGACAAGTAGCTTCTTACTATATTTCACAATTTCTATGAAGCTTCGTTTTCATGAAATGCATGAATTGTTAACCAAAAAAATAATCCTGACAAATTTTATAAAAGTCTGGCAGCTTCCCTTGGATATTATTTATTGATATAAATTAAAATATTATTCTCTTAATTTTATTTTTAATAATTATATCTTTAAATACCTTTATATAAATTATTATTATTAAATATTAATTTACAATTTTTTTAATTTGATTATTTGAATGAAATTAATAAAAACTAATTTTTAATGATGTCAAAGAAGTATAACGTCTCACGCGCGTACATAAGTACTTAGTACACGCAACCACTTTTTCACATAAAATTTGAGGTTATGTGAAAAAAGTGTAAGCACAAAATTTGTAGATCTTCTTTTTATCAATTTTTTTCCATAAGACTTGTAGTTTTGTCGGAAATCGAGATACCCGAGTTAAACCGTTTTCACCCTTAAAACTCACCCCACCCCTTTTCCACTTTGCCACCTCAGATCGACTGTAATTTATTTTTCCTTTCATTTTTGTTATATTCTCTGCCTTTTCTAATGGGTTTCATCCTACTATAATTTTTTTTCTGTTCAAAAATTATCTACCCTGGTCTATAAGAACTACTGCACAGTACGCTGCCGAACAACATTGGCTTATTTGCCTGTACTGCAGCATTACCTTTAAACTACTTGTGTGAATTGCATTTATTGGCTTATATCTATGAACACTTGAGGTGACACGAGGCTGATGAAAAAAACTTTTTTGGCCAAAGTACCAATTTGATTCGAAAGTTTTTCGTGTGTAACTTAAAACAACAAAACGAAAATGAAAAAATTGTATGCTCCAAACCATAGGAAATCTGTCCCAATTTTCTCCATGAAGTCATATACCGTATTTGCCGGACGATAAGACGCATCGGACCATAAGCCCCTGATTTTAGGTCAAATTTCCACAGTAAAAAAGTGCGTCTTATCGTCCGGCAAATACGGTACTTAGGAAGTAGCAACATTAAAAATCAGATAAAGCGCTCTCTAGCAAATTTTTTTTCTGAAGACTTTATTTTTATATGAAGGACTGAAGTGTTTATATAGAGACAAGAATTTGAATTTTTCCAAAAATCTAGAGTCTATATTTGAGAAATTAAGAAAAATAAATAAATAAATTTAAGAAACACATTTGTTCTAAATATGATTACCATTAACTTTACTATATATATTTTCACTTAAAAACCAACTATATTTAAGATATAAAAGATAAACCTAAATATGAGACCTTTTAGGCGTTTTTGTTTAATTTTTGTTCAAATTTTACGTGAACGTAGTCACGGGTAGCCTCTGTTTATTAAATAATTTGTTTTGATTATTTAAAGTCAAAAAAATTTTTTTTTATTAATATTGTATTTGTAATAATGTGCCATCGATTTGAATTTTCTATTTCATCAAGTTTCATAAGAGTGACAAAGAGCGAACGCTATTTGATTGTTAACTTCGGTGTAACAGTGCGCCATCTACGTACCCACGCTCAGTTTAGTTCGTTGAGTTATTTGAAAAGTGACGCTCCGCGATTATCTTCTCTGTTCGTTTATGAAATTTATTGATTTTAATCGATTTTTTCAATTGATTGTTGTTGTGGAAAAGTGTTAAAGTGTTTTTCCTGTCTCCTTGAAGAATTTTCCAATTCCATTCTGTTCCCGTTGTGTGAAAATGAAGTTGGCGTGTCATTGTTCAGATTTAAGGTTGGATTTGCTTAACATTTTTTATTCATTGTAATCTTTGTTAATTAATAATTTTATTCTTTAAACTCCGGTTTGAAAAGTTTATAGCTGATAGATTTTACTCGTATAATTTAAGGATTAAACGAAATAAACCTAAAAGGGATTTAGTATCGACAATCTTAAATTGATTCCCATAAAATAAAATGCCAAAATGGCGTCAATAAGATCTTTCGTCAATCATCATCTTTTTAATCGCAATTTTTATCGTCGAATCAATCATTAAATTGATTTTCGTTATTAAATTTCAGTTTCCAAAATTTAAGCTGAAAACTATTACTAATTTGTCTTTCAAGAAAGTTATCAAACTCAAATCTTTTGAGTGGATTGCTTCGATTTTTATATCAGTATTTCGTCGGTCCTTGTTCATACTAAGCTTATAAAATCATAAATAATATATTGATGGATTTCAATATTTACCTACCTTTAGAACTGAGCGTTTTTAGTTTCGATTAAGTAGCAAAATATGATAAGCAGGTTTTAAACATATTGTCTTTAACACTCTTAAATTAAATTTGAAATCTGACTTGAACAATATTTGTTTGATTTTTGGAAAAGGAAGAGACTCTAGAAAATGGTTTCACCGGAAATACATAAGAAGCCTCATCCGAATTTCACCAAACTTGAAAATTTCACTTAGTTGCGCCGTTAAGGATTTGATTGAAACCGACTGATAGATAATCACACTGTATTCTATGGATTTTGAGCTCCAACGATTTTCTATAAACTTGCTATGATTATTAGATTCATTCTAGTCTACGAGGGTTGGGGGGGGGGTAGGGTTTTAGTGTAAAGGGTAAAAGTTCGTCTATACTTAGAGGCTGATACATTAAGTTCTGTTTAATAGATGTACATTTTTACATAGTATAAAACAAAGTTGCTCCCGCTGTCTGTTCCCTTAGATCTTTTAAACTAAACAACGGATTTTAATGCAGTTTTCAGCAATTGATAGAGTGATTCAAGAGGAAGGTTTTTAGGCTTAAAACATTCATATTACAGTAGAGAAAAGTTGGGAAATTCAAAGATTTATAATGTGAGGTCAAAACCAACATATTTTTGTGCACTTACATTGCAAACGCTGGCTAAACCTTACGAGATAGGTCCAACATATATGCGGCGAAATTGTGTATCTTAAAAAGATTGATAAAAAAGTCCGCGGCGATGTATGGCTATCTCTTAAGGATAACCCACAGAACCATTTTTATCTTTTACACATTACCAAAAAATTATTGGTTATTTACCAAGCTATTTTAAACAATACAGTATTATTACTTATCCAATAAATTACATTAGATACATTGTGCATTTCATGTAGATCAAAATTGCCCTTTACATAAATCCATGAAAATGAATATTGTAGAAGATATCACAGACTTAAAAAGCGTTGGCAGAGCGACTGGATATTGTACGTCGTACGTAGTGCCTGTTTAATTGCTATCTTTTTATCATAAATATAAAAATGTTATGTTGGTCCTTATTTAGAACAAAAACTCGAAAAATTCTACACCAATTAGGTATGTAAGGTACATGTACTCTTAAAAAAGTACGGTTGGTCACCCTACATAGGATAGCATAACAATTGAATCCTACAGGAACCGTGTATTTTCGGTAAGTTTTGTTAAAGTTCGTGAAATAGCATTTTAACTCATTTTCCTCAAGAAGGCCTGACCAATTTTACACCATAACGAAAGAAATCTCTACAAAGCTTAAATTAAAAAATTGACAATTTTTAGTGGAAAATATATATGAATTTCAATTAACACGCGATAAAGTGAATAATGATTTTTTTAAAAATATATTTGAATTCCTTTATAGTTCATTGTCGAAGATATTAATTAGAAATATACGTATTAAAATAATATACTAAATTTTAAAATAATTAACAATTACTTCACGGAACTAATTTTAATGAATTTTTTTTTAAAGATACCTCAGATCTTAACGTATTGAATACCATTTATCCTAAAAAAAGGCACGGTTCCTGTAAGATAGCTACGAATCTATTCTACTATAACAGCTCAACGATTATAGGTGAATGTGACATTTGAAATGAAAATTTTTCAATTGTAAAGGAACATTTTATATTAAAAATTGTAATGAACCTGTAAGATAGCTAATATGTCTTCCTAGAAAAGTAATTTTATGGATTTTGATGAACTTACTTTGGATTTAAAGTCTGAAAGTATCTATCATCTTTTTCTGTCAAAATAGATTACTTTTTAAATTTCGTTATTTGAAGGTAGGGAATCAATCTTTTTAATTTATTAACCGACTTCAAAAAAAGGAGGAGGTTCTCAATTCGACTGTTTTTTTTTTTTTTTTTTTTTTATGTTTGTTACCTCAGTATTTCCGACTGGGTGAAGCGATTTTGATGATTCTTTTTTTATTTGAAAGCTGGTGCTTCTCGAATGGTCCCATTTTAATTTGAAGGAAATCTTTCACTTCTAAAGGGTTGAAAACTAAGGGATAAAATATAAACTTCTTATTGGATAGCTCGATTTTAATAATTCTTTTTTTATTTGAAAGCTGGTGCTTTCCGTGGGGTCCAGTTTTAAGTTGAGGGAAACCTTCCACTTCTAAGGGGTTGAAAACTAAGGGATGAAATATTAAGTTCTTATTGGATAGCTCGATTTTGATAATTTTGTTTCTATTACGTACAACGTACCTTTAAATTGTTCACATTTCATTTTGAAGAAAAAAATCCACCCTTTAAGGATGAAAATAGGGGATGAAATAGTGTCATTTAACCGAATTTTGATAATTTTTTTTCTGTTGGAAAGAGTAATCCACTTAGTTTTGTTTTTACATTTAAAAGCAAAAAATTTCAACCCTTAAGGGCAAAAAGGGATGATGTAGTAACTTTTAATATTAAACGGCGTTGCCTTAAATGAGCAGCGCGTTTGGAAGGTTAACCATTTTCAAGAAAATAAAATCAGTTATCAAACTTTAGATCGTGTGAAAATCACTAAGACGCGTGAAATAAAAAATATTATAAAAAAATGAAAAACCGACTTCAAAATATATAAAAATTCTTAAATAAGAAATGCACTAAAAAGTAACAAAATAATGGCGTATCCTTGCAGTATCTACAACTTACAAATTATTAGGATGATACAATGTACAACTATTGTTATTTTTGGAGTTGGTGTCAGCCAAGGAAATACGACTATATTGGTACCTATTTAACAATACACGGTTTATAAGGTATAAAAATTAGTTTTCAAATAAACTTTTAAACAATATACTCGTACTGTAACAATATTTAGCGACCTTTAAACTACAAAATACCAATTACCAACTAAACCTTTTTACAATTTTTACAAATTACCATTAATATTTATTTCCTTGGCTGACACCAACTCCAAAAATAACAATAGTTGTACATTGTATCATCCTAATAATTTGTAAGTTGTAGATACTGCAAGGATACGCCATTATTTTGTTACTTTTTAGTGCATTTCTTATTTAAGAATTTTTATATATTTTGAAGTCGGTTTTTCATTTTTTTATAATATTTTTTTAATGTTCCAAACACATTGTATTTCTTTTTTTGTTTAAAATATTAATTTTACACCTTATAATGACTTAAAATCGAAAAAGCACCCTCATTTTCAATCGAAAATTCTCACGACAAAATATCTGATTTTTTTAAAAAGTTGGTGAGTTTTTTGTTTGTTGAAACCTCTACTTTCTGATGGTTCAAAATTAAAGAGTAAATTTTACATTTGTATTTATTATATTTATGTACAATTTTGAACACTTTATTAAAATTTAAATTGTAATTATTGCATTTTCTGAGAACATTTAACATTGTAATGTATGTATTTTTTTGCATCAGCAGAAAGTAGAGGTTTCAACAAACAAAAAACTCACCAACCTTTTAAAAAAATCAGATGTTATAACGTGAGAATTTTTTAATGGAAATTAGGGTGCTTTTTCGATATTAAGTCATTAAAAGTGAAAAAAAATAATATTTTAAATAAAAAAAAATACAGTGTGTTTGGGACATTAAAAGATAAGTTTTCACCAAATAAAAATTAAAAATCAAAAACTTGGTTATTGGAATTTTTCACATACATTTTGAGGTTATGTGAAAAAAGTATTAGCACAGAAGTTGTAGATCTTCTTATTACCTATAACTTTGCTATTTAACTTTTTTCCATAGGACTTGTAGTTTTGTCGAAAATCGAGATAAACCATTTCAACCTTTAAACCCCTCCCCTTTTCCACGTCCCCACCACAGATCGACAGTAAGTTATTTTTCAAATTTTTACAAATGAACATTAATATTTATTTCTTTGGCTGACACCAACTCCAAAAATAACAATAGTTGTACATTGTATCATCCTAATAATTTGTAAGTTGTAGATACTGCAAAGATACGCCATTGTTTTGTTACTTTTTAGTGCATTTCTTGTTTAAGATTTTTTATTTATTTTGAAGTCGGTTTTTCATTTTTTTATAATATTTATTTTCATAGATACTTTCAGCAAAGCGAGCGAGTATCAGCTTGTATCTATATAAAAATTCTACTTTAAGCAACCATATGAAAATTTGTAAGTGTGTAGGCAAGCATGCAAACATTAGTGTATTGTGGGTTGCCGAGCATAATGAATTTTAAATAGCCAGTATTAACAATAGTTCAATGAAAGAGTATCTTTATTAAAGTTCTTTTTTCAACATAACATTTTTTAAAAATTCTATAAACATGTGAAGTAAGCTCAAAATAAAGAACGATTTAAAAAAAAATCATATTAAGGGTTTAATCAAGTTTTGTGGAGAACTTATAAGAATATTGCTATTATTGTAATTATCTCCCTACTTATGTACATAAGAATAGCAATTTTAATGATAACTTTTGGAATGCAGCTGCTTTGAAAACAACCTTTTTAGCAATAATCTGTTTTTAAATTATATTTTATAAACTCTTTTGTAAAGGATTTTCAAGTTTTAATGAAAACTATACAATTGAAAAATTGTTATAAACTTTTTATTTTTATTATTATTAGCGATTTCTCCCAATAATGGAAGACGTTAAGCAAACAACTCAATCAAGTTTTCTTTGGGTTCTTCTTGTTCTTCCAAATAAGCTGTCATTCTCACTGCGGCCTGCACTGCTTTTGCTCTGATTTAACTTGCTTATAAACTTTTTATTATCATACGGTTTTGTTTGATCTAAATTTGGCAAATGTATTCATTGTTTCCAAAATTGTTTGATAAGTAAATTATTTAAATCTTGTCTCATTCATGGATTAGCATGCTTTTTTATCAGTATGAATCAATTTGTGTTGTTGTAAATTACGTTTTCGAATAAATACTTTTCCTTCAATAATAATTTGTGTTAACTTTAGTTATAACTAAAAAAAGATTTTACTTGAGTACTTACTACAAATATCACATGAGTGTGATTTTTCGTTTGCATGTCGTGCTTTATGTCGATCTAAGTCAGTCTCGTATTGAAATCGTTTATCTAAAATTGATTATAAATTTAAATATCAACATTAATCTGTATTAGTTGTTGAAGAGGATTTTTTTTTTCATGTCCAACTTATTTTACGAGTATAATAAGACCCATAATGTTCTTTAGGGATTTTAGAGATTTCCTAAAAATTCGTCGCTATCGTTTCGTTATAGTTTATATACTCACCACAAATATCACAAGCGTGAGGTTTTTGTTCATGAAGTAATTTATGTCGTTTTAAGTTGTGTGGTCGAAAAAATTTTTTGCCTGTAAAAGTTATAAAGATGTCCATTAAATAATGTAAATACTATCAGAAGGTTCACTATACGTGTCAATAGCATTAATCTAATAGTTTTTTTTTTCAATTTTCGAACACTTGCAGTGAATTGTAGTGCTCGTAATAACACAGAGTTTGAGTTTTCTATACACAGACCATTTGACCTGTGATGTTCAGATCGACGTGTGAATCTTAGTAGTAAGCGTGTAACTATTAGGACTAGGACGTCTTAACCAGCCCCCTAGCACTTAAATACGAGAAAGACTAAAAACAGTGATCGTTTGTGTCGCATGTTTTAGTACTTATGGGTGGCGCTGGTAGTTTAGTTGAAAAACAGCTGTTAACTATTTGTGTTGTCATTTTTTAGTTTCTTATGCTATTATCATCGTTGTTGTCACCAATGACAACTTCATCTTAATTATTCTCATATAATAAGAATAATAATAATTTACCTGACGTTTAAAAAAATTTATTTCTAACCCCCAAAAAAGTCTTCGTTTAACTGTACTACTAGCGCTATCTGCAAGCAGTGACAAAATATGGGTCATTTTCTGTAACATGGAGTTGTAGGGGGCTGGTCAGTGGTCATAGCCTTCATAGTATAGATTCAAAAAAAATTATTACTTCATGGCGTCATGGTCAGTCTTCTAATAGACCAGAGTTAAAGCCTTTGAAAATGGTGAAAAGTGAAACAAAATTATAGTAGAATGAAACCCATTAGAAAAGAAAGAGAATATAACAAAAATGAAAGGAAAAAATATATGCTGCGAGTAGTCACAGTACTTTCTTTTACTTTTAATTATGAAACTCGCTGTTGGTGTAAATGTATAAAATATATGAAATATAAGCACCTATAAAAGCATAATACTTATAAACAGAAGTATATGCATATAACCTATAATATGTACATATAACATATACGAATTCCCAACCTTCACCCCAGAACCGTCCTTGTTCGAATTTTTCCAGAAAAAAATTTCAAATAAAAGTTATAGCCACTAATGAGTCTAAGAACTACAGAAATTTTAAAGAAAATCGTTGGAGCCGTTTTTGAAAAAAATTGAAAAAAAGCTCAAAAACTCCTAGAATAAAGTGGAGCTTTCAGCAAAACCGATTTAAACTAAAAGCTTCGCGGCACAACTAGGTATAATATGGAGGTCAAATACCAAGTTTGTTGAAATTCGGATAAAGCTTTCGATACGATATGGCTGTCACACACAGACATGTTTCTAAAAACCACTTTTTTGGACTCAGGGGACCTCAAAACATGTATTTCTGGTGAAAGCTCAAATTCAAAAATTCGACCCGATTACAATACTTCCTTTTCTATCTATAAGGTAGTAAAAAAAAGTTATAAATTACGGTTGATCTGAGGTGGGAAAGTGGAAAAGAGGCGTGGTTTTAAGGGTAGAAACGGTTTATTTCGATTTCCGACAAAACTACAAGTCCTATGGAAAAAAGTTAAATGACAAAGTTGTAGATAATTCAAGTCTCATGAAAAAAAAGTTAAATGGCAAAGTTATAGGTTATAAGAAGATCTACAACTTTTGTGCTAACACTTTTTTCACATAACCTTAAATTTATGTGAAAAATTCCAAAAAACCAAGTTTTTTCGATCAAATCGATCTGAGGTGGGGAAGTGGAAAAGAGGCGTGTTTTTAAGGGTAGAAACGGTTTATTTCAATTTTCGAAAAAACTAAAAATTCTATGGAAAAAATGACAAAGTTGTAGATAATAAAAAGATCTACAACTTTTGTGCTAAGACTTTTTTCAGATAACCTCAAAATTTATGTGAAAAATTCCAATAACCAAGTTTTTGGTTTTTTTTTTCACAAAAAAAAAAAAAAATTTTCACGAAATTTGGTGAAAATTTACCTTTTAATGTCCCTTTTAATACAACTGTACAAATACAACTTATTAAAATTTACGCTTTAATAATTGTAATTTTTGGGAATATTTAACATTGTAATATATATTTTTTGCACCACCAGAAAGTAGAGATTTCAACGAACAAAAAGTCGGCCGACTTTTTTACCAAATATCGTGAAAGAAATTTTTTTTTTTGCAAAAGAAAAAAATAAAAAACCAAAAATTTGGTTTTTGGAATTTTCCACATAAATTTTAAGGTTATGTGAAAAAAGTGTTAGCACAAAAGTTGTAGATTTTTATTATCTACAACTTTGCCATTTTTTCCATAGAATTTTTAGTTTTTTCGAAAATTGAAATAAACCGTTTCTACCCTTAAAAACACGCCTCTTTTCCACTTCCCCACCTCAGATCGACTTGATCGAAAAAACTTGGTTTTTTGGAATTTTTCACATAAATTTAAGGTTATGTGAAAAAAGTGTTAGCACAAAAGTTGTAGATCTTCTTATAACCTATAACTTTGCCATTTAACTTTTTTTTCATGAGACTTGTAGTTTTGTCGGAAATCGAGATAAACCGTTTCTACCCTTAAACCACCTTCCTTTTCCACTTCCCCACCTCAAATCGACCGTAACTTATTTTTTCTTTCATTTGTTTTATATTGTCTTTCTTTTCTAATGGGTTTCATAATACAGTATAAATCGTTTATAACGACACCGGATGTAATGAACAACCGGTTGTAACGTACAAAAACTTTGGGTCCCGTGATATGTCTTAGATAAGACGATACATGCGATACATATCGGTTATAGTAAATATCGCTTATAACGAACGAAATTTGACGGTCCCCTGAAGTTCGTTATAAACGATTTCTACTGCACTTTAATATTTTTTAGTTTCAAAAATTATTGACCCTTGTCTATAAGTGTATATAGTATATACAGTAATATACATATACTATTCTTCCGTATAGAATGTACGGAATAACCTCTACAAACACTAAAACAAAATGCACCCCTAATATAGCCGTGTTTTTTTTTATGCGCACCGCAGTTTCTCGCCATAAATCACGAGTGAACCTTCTGTATGTTCTATATTCTATGATAAACTTGATTAAATTCGAATTTGTTTAAATACTTACTGCAAATATCACAGCTATATGCCTTCTCACCGGTATGAGTTAATTTATGTAGTAACAAATGGCTTGGCTGGATAAATGATTTATCTTAAAGTAATAAATTGTTCGATCGATGATATCAACTTATTAAAAAATTGGTTGCTTTACACTTACCACAAATATCACAAACGTGCAATTTTTGAAGAGAATGAGTTAATTTGTGTCGTGTTAAATCACGTGATCGAAAAAATGATTTACCTTTAAAATTTAAAAAAAAATTTTTTTTAATGATATAACCACTGAATTTGTGTATAAATAGAACCAGAAGGTTCATTACGTGTCGATTAATTAAGAATTATGTTGAAGTACTTACTGCAAATGTCGCAGCTATGTGGTTTTGTGTCGGTATGAATTAATTTATGGTCATTCAAACGACTTGAATCAACAAATGATTTGTCTTTAAAAAAATTTAAAAAAATCCTTTCAATGATATAATTTTTTACCAATTAGTAACTGCATACTTACCACAAATATCACACTTGTACAGTTTTTCTCCAGTATGAATCACTATGTGTCGTTTTAAGTCACGTAATCGAGAAAATGATTTACCTTTAAAAAAAATATTTTAAAAATCTCATTACTTGACTCTTACTTGAAACTTCACTGAAAGAAGATTATATTGAAAAAAATTGGTTGTCTGTAAAGTCGGTTGACGGACGATAGTTTTACGTGATAACGTCATAAAGAATACATAATTGATGAAAAATTGCGTACTTTTATGAATTGAATTATAATCTCTGAATTATCATTATTTTGTATAATACAAAAAAGGAGTGGATTGAAAATTAACAATTTTTTCAAAATGAAATCAGTCTGAAAATTATGAAGGAAATCAATTAAACCTTATTAAGTAAATTGTTCAAGAAAAACACAAAACACGTTGTCTAGGATTCAACAATAATATAGTGTCTTTCTATCACTTGTATCGCGTTCTCGCTTGCACGTACAGGCTCAAACGGAACGTGACACTTTTTTATGCAGGCTACCCAGTGTTTAACAATTTATAAGACGTTATCATGTAAAAAATTACTCAAAAAATTTTGTTCTTCTATATTTTTCTAAGGGCTTATTGAACGACCCTCGTAATCAAGAAAATTAAATAATTGTTTTGTTTTAAACAACCCCTAGTACACAGTGTGTTTAATTGGATCCGCTAGGAATATACTTACCACAAACATCACACACATCCGATTTTGGTGTGGTATGAATCAATTTATGTCGGGTTAAGTCATTTGCTCGAAAAAATGATTTGCCTTTAAAAATTAAAAAAAAAATCTTTTAATTAATATAACTTTATAACTTAATTTTGTAGACCAGAGCTAAAGCCTTTGAAAATGGTAAAAAGTGAAAAAAAATATATTAGGATGAAACTTATTAGAAAAAGAAGAGAATATAACAAAAATTAAAGGAAAAATAAATTACGGTCGGTCTTTTAACGGTTTATCTCGATTTCCGATAAAACTACAAGTCCTATGGAAAAAAGTTAAACAGCAAAGTTGTAGGTAATAAGAAGATCTACAACTTTTGTACTAACACTTTTTGCACATAACCTTAAAATTTATATGAAAAATTCCAAAAACCAAGTTTTTGGTTTTTTATTTTTATCTTTTACAAAAAAAAAAAAAAATTATAAATTGCTCAAAATTGACTGTAAACAATTGTACAAATACAACTTTGCGCAATTTATTAAAATTTCCATTTTAATTTTTGCATTTTCGGGGAACATTTAACATTGTAATGTGTATATTTTTTTGCATCATCAGAAAGTAACGATTTGAACGAACAAAAAGCCCATTGACTTTTTTAAAAAAGTGGATATTTTGATGTGAGAATTTTCGATTTAAAATTAGGGTTTCAAGTCAAAATAAGATGAAAAAATAAATTTTTTAAATTAAAAAAATTACAGTGTATTTGAGACATGAAACGGTAAGTTTGTACCAAATTTTATGAAAAAAAATTTTTTTTTGTGTAAAAGATAAAAATAAAAAAATCAAAAACTTGGTTATTGTAATTTTTCACATAAATTTTAAGGTTATGTGAAAAAGTGTTGGCACAAAAGTTGTAGATCTTTTATTACCTACAACTTTGCCATTAAATTTTTTTCCATAGGACTTGTATTTTTTTCGAAAATCGAGAGAAACCGTTTCTACCCTTAATCTCCCCCCCCCTTTCCACTTCCCACCTCAGATCTACCGTAATTTATTTTTCCTTTAATTTTTGTTATATTATCTTCCTTTTCCATTGGGTTTCAGCCTACTTTAATTTTTTTGTGTTCAAAAATTACCTGCACCCCTGATCTATTTATTGAAATACTTACTGCAAATATCACAGCTATGTGTCTTAGTACCAGTATGACTTAATTTATGGACATCCAAACGACTTGAATCAATAAATGATTTGCCTTTAAAAAAATGAAAAAAAAAAAATTTCACTGATATAATTTTTTTTTTAAAATTAGGTGCCATATGCTTACCACAATTATCACAACTGTGCAATTTTTGTCCAGTATGAATGAATTTATGTCGGTTTAAGTCACGCAATCGAGAAAATGATTTGCCTTAAAAAAAGTGATAAAACCTTTAAATAACTTCATTAGACGACTTTTTTGTGAGTGTGAGGTCAAATAAAATTTTGTTACCTACACAGTTAGGAGCAATAGTTCATTACCGGTTATTTACCTTTTATTAGTACTATAACCTATTAAAAATCTTAAGGGGGTATTCTAGTCTAGGAATTTGAAAAAACCGAATTTTTTTTTATAATGCGATAGTTTATATACTCAAAAAAAATCCCTAAAAAGATTTTTTAAAATTCAAATTATTTCCGAAGTTATGGCCGTTTTGTGTCGTGTCAACTCGGCCGGTTGAGGCTTAACGTAAAACTTTAAACGCCTTTTTCTCGAAACTACTTTTTTCGATGCGGTCGCCATAATATCTCAAGTTCTAATCAGCCAATTTACTTGAAATTTGGCATGAATATTCTTTAAATATCTCGCTTTTGCATGAACCAACAAAAAATGAAAATTTTAAATTTGTTATATTTTTAAAAAATTCGACAAAGTTAAAAAATTAGTGAAAAAAATCGACCTTTATTTTTGAGTAGACGCCATTTTATGAAAAAAATTTTTTATTCAGTTTTGAAGGTTCATGCGATAGCGACATTCGTATTTATCAAGAATCCATCATTGTTTTATTTTTCAAATGACCCCAAGGGTAGAAATCATGGCGACGAGGACACGGCCTTTTTTTTCCCCCTCTACTTTAAAGACGCGTAACTTAATGAAAAAAAATTTTTTTTTTTAAATTAATTTTGTGTACTCTCTGAACATAAATAAACAAATGATAAAAAATGGATGGTAAAAATATCAAATGCTTTTTTTTATATCAATTGCCAAAAAACGTTCGAAATTCGGGCCTCTTGACTAGAATACCCCCCTTAAGTTATTTTCACCCGACCATATCTAGGCTATACAGCGTGTCCCATTATTATGGACCATTATAATGGACACGCTGTATAAAAATGTTATGTTGGTTTAGAAGTAGAAAAAAAAAAACTCGAAGTTCAGCACCGATTGAGCTCAAATTTTATTATAATATATTTTTCTTTTAATTACTAACCCAATAAAATATTCTACAATTATTTGTGTTTATAGAATATTTGAATTTTTAAATTTTCATAAAGCCTTATTTAACTTAATTTTGTCCAAATACTTACTACAAACATCACAGCTGTGGGTAGCCTTGTCACTGGTATGAATTAATTTATGTCGATTCAAATAACTTAAATAAATAAATGATTTACCTTAAAAAAAATATTGTTAAGTTTTTGCTTGCAACAATCAAATTAAGATATTTTTTTTTTTCCCACTTACCACAAAATTCACAAGTGTGTGGTTTTTGTTCAGGATGACTTAATCTATGCGTTGTTAACTCACATTGTTGAGTAAAAGATTTTCCTACCAAGAAATTGAACGTTAAAAATTTTCTATAATAAAAGAAAATTTTGTACTTACCACAATAATCGCAACGATAAGGCTCGTCTCCTATATGAAGTAGTTTATGCGTTTTCAAAGTACTCGCACGATTAAATGATTTACCTTAAACACAATTGAATTAATATTATCCCTTTAATGGTAAAATTATACTTACTGCAAACATCACAAACGAACGGTTTTTCCCCAGTATGAATTAAATAATGTCTTCTTAAGTCACTATTAAGATCAAAATATTTGCCTAGAAAATCAATAAATTATATTTATTGATACAAATTAAATTAAATATTTGGTAATTTCATCGAAAATGTTATTGGAATTATGACGCATAAGGCTATACTGTGAAAATTTAAGCTCTCATAGACCAGTCGATAATTTTTGAACGCAAAAAAAATTATAGTAGAATGAAGAAACCCATTAGAAAAGGGAGAGAATATAACAAAAATTAAAGGAAAAATAAATTACGGTCGATCTGAGGTGGGGAAGTGGAAAAGGGGGAGGGGGTTATCTCGATTTCCGACAAAACTACAAGTCGTATGGAAAAAAGTTAAATGGCATAGTTGTAGGTAATAAGGAAATCTACAACTTTTGCGCTAACACTTTTTTCACATAACCTCAAAATTTATGTGAAAAATCGTAACTACCAAGTTTTTGGTTTTTACAATAGCAATGTTTTAAAATTTACTTTATAATTATTGCATTTTATGGGAACATTTAACATTGTTATGTATATTTTTTGCACCATGAGAAAGTAGAGATTTTAACAAACAAAAAGCCCACCGACTGTTTTAAAAAAGTAGATATTTTGACGTGAGAATTACGTGAGAAAAAAGAAATGTTTTTTTGTAAAAGATAAAAATTAAAATACCAAAAACTTGGTAATTACAATTTTTCACATAAATTTTGAGGTTATGTGAAAAAAGTGTTTGAACAAAAGTTGTAGATCTTCTTATTGCCTACAACTTTGCCATATAACTTTTTTCCATAGGACTTGTAGTTTTATCGGAAATCGAGTTAAACCGTTTCTACCCTTATGAACACCCCCCTTTTCCACGTCCCCACTTGCACTTTTTAACATTTTCAAGGGCTGTAGCTCTGGTTTATTAATATTAAAAGGTGCCACATCGCAATTTTCCATTTTGTGAGAGCTATAAAATTCCAAAGTGCAAGAGAATATTTTTTCCATGATTTTTTTTTTTTGGAATTGTTTATTTAAGGTTGCATCAACTACTATGGTCCGTAGCAACCGTCGAAGCCGAAAACCCATGTTATTTAAATGAAAAATTGAAATTTACGATGAGGCATTTTTTTAAATTAAGTATGAGCTTTAACTTTCACGTAAACTTTCAACAACATTTTCAATTTAATTAAGTTTTTTTTTGTACATAAATTAGTGAAAATTTTACTCACCACAAATATTGCACCAATGTTTTTCATGTTCTAAATTTCCATGAATAAAAGTGTTATCTAAAAAATTTGCATAATGTTAATTAAAAAATTAAACGTGGTTTTACTAAAGAATTTTTTATTTTCTCACTTATTGAATGCATTTGAAGACTGGATATCAATAATGGGCTAAGTGCCAAAAACAAAAAATTCACTTAGACTTGACAAAGCAAGGTAATGTGCCATTGCCAACAACGCAAAGAGCGGGTTAAATTCCATAATTAGGGGTCGTTTTTTTACAAACCACACAAAATCTGAACAAATTTAAACTCGACATTTTAGAATCGTCTGAAATTTTTTTTACAGCTTCTTTACGTAAATTTAATTGACCCATATTTGTAGATTTTGTAGATGGTATAATAATTTGATATTTGATACATGACATTTTTTTAATTCGTATCAAGTTAGGGTAAGAGGGTGTTAAAAGCGTATAAACAATTAAATTGCAATTGTTTATAAAATTTACGCAATTTTTTTAGATACACTTTGAAACCTTAAGTAACAAAGTGTGGAATAAAAATAACCTGACATTAATCCTAAAATTGTAGATATTAAATTTCAAATAGGCAGAGGTTGAAGAAAATTCAGCAAATCATCGAACATTTAAATGGGCCTGGTGCAATAGAAATTTTTTTTGAGAAAAATCCAAAAATTTGAGTCAATTAAATTTATGTAAAGAAGCTGTAAAAAAAATTTCAGACGATTCTAAAATTTCAGGTGTCGAATGATGTGGGATTTGTACAAGAATGACCCATAGTAACTATTAAATGTTAATGTATTAGGTTGTTGGCAATGGCACTTAGCCCATTGTTGATCTTGCGTCTTCAATTTTTAATGTTTTTTTTTTTTTTAATACAGTCCTTTGTTTGTATTCAGGATGTAGATAATTATGTACAAAGTTTATTTTTCTATTTAGGCAAACAATTAACTTAAATTATTAGTATTATTTGATTTGACAAATCAAAACCGTTTAAGATTATTGTAAAAATGCATTATAAAGACAATTCAATGTCTAAAAAAACTAATCATCCGTCCAGTGACACTTAAATATATAAATATTACCTTGCTGAGACTCCAACATTTCCTCGTCACTTTGGATTTCAGTTTTTATTGTATGAAAATTCTCTTGAATCACTTCTTGACTGTTAATTTCTTGATCACCTCTTGTCCCCTTTTCAAATTTTACGACTGCTCCTATTGCATGGCTTTCATCTAATTTCAAAGGATCTGCACCGGCCACATCAAATTCTGTATCGCAACTTTCTTCCTCTTTGATATTTTCCACTATATGTTAGATTTAAATTAATCATTTAGCCAAGAATTTCTTGGTAATAAAATGATCAATTGTTACCTTTAATTATTCCTGGATTTTCTTCGTCTATATTAATTTCAGTTTTCATATCATTCAGCGTTTTTGAAACTGAATTTGTTAGAAATTCCTGTTCGGGGGTTGCTTCCTTTTTAATTTTTAATACGAGTTCTTCTTTGTTATCATTATCATTAGTATTAGTTGCTTGTAAATCGTTTACCCAAATTGTTTCTTTTTTGATATTTCCTATTGCATAATAAATAAATATATTTTGGGTTTATTTCCTCAAACTTGTCACTTGTTAAGTGAGACGACAGTTCTAATTTATAAATTGACACAATTCGACAATTGTCGTTTGAAACAAAAAATTCACGAGATTTGTCATGAAGTGACAATTGTCGACTCACTTGACAAGTGACACATTTTATGACAGAGATCCTACTATAAACAGTCATAACGTAGAAAGTTGTTATTTAAAGTAATTATTACCTAAAGTTTCTTCAGGAATTTCTTCATCAATATCATTTTCAGTTTTAATGACTATTTGACTAATCATAATTGGTTGTTTAGTTTCAACATTTGCATTACCAAATTGGTCTTGATTTAATTTTAAATCACCACTCTCACGTTTTTCGTACATTTCTGGAGGATTAACATGTCCTAAGTCCATCGTGATTTCTCAGCTATTCCTTATTATCATTGTAAACAAAGTTTTTGTTTTTACTTAATTGTTCTGTTGTAAGTCAACGTCCGATATTATTTGTATAGCATAAACAGTTAAGATAAACTTTTTATACAGGGTGAAGCAGGATAACTGGTTATCCTTTGATTAGTATATTGAGCACATTGAAGGAGGAACTCTTATTGGTGACTAGCTGATACCCGCTCGCTTTGCTGAGAGTATCTAAATTTAATTGATTGATTCATAGATTCCCTACCTTCATAGCGAAATATAAAAATTAATCTATTTTGACAGATAAAGATGATAGAGACTTCCAGACTTTAGATAGTAAGTTTATCATTCCTTAAAACTACTTTTCTAGGAAGATGTATTAGCTATCTTACAGGTTCTATAAGATTTTGTCAAATGTCATTTAAAACAGTTCATCTATTTTAGTAGAAAATACCAGGAGCTATCCTACGGGAAGCGTCCTTTTTTTTAAATAAATGATATTCAATAATATATTTGGATCTGAATTCTGAGGTATCTTTAACAAAACTTCATCACAATTCATTCCGTTCAGTAACTGTTAATTATTTAAAAATTTAGTATGTATATTATTTTAATACGTTTACCTATTTCTAATTAATTTCTTTAAAAATGAACAATACAGAAATTCAAATATTTAAAAAAAAATCATTATTAATTTTATCGGGTGTTAAATTAAAATTCTTATTTATTTATTTTTTTCAGTAAAATTTTGTCAGTTGTTTTATTTAAACTTTGTAGAGAATTTCATGTCATTCCACAAGGCGTGGATAAGACTACGGTTTACGGAAAATTTTAACGAGGGTCAATATGATGCTTTGATTGAGTTTGGCGAAAATGTTTGTTAGAGATAAAATTGTGCATAAAAGTAACAAAAATGTGCCATTCTTAGTATCTGAATCTCAAAAGAAGGTACCAGTGGTAGTTTTACAGCCTCAATCAATTGTTAACATCTGCTTATCAAATTTCAATTTAAATAGTGATCATTATTTTTATGAATAAATAACCAAAGCAGGCAGTTCGACGTAAGCGATCCCGATTAGGTGTTCGGTTTATAGAGGGGAAAATACAGAGGGATCCATTGAACGATGACTGAACTGCAAATAGTGATATTTCTAGGGAGGTAAAAATTATAGGAGATATTTGTTATTATGGAAAATTGACGATTCCTGAGATATAACTATTATCTTTTTATCCCAAGATAGCTTAAATAACTTGTTTATATTTTGCAATGACGGATTTTATTAATCAATCAGTTCAATGTAGTTATGTCCAGCGAAGCGGGCGGGGATCAGCTAGTAGGTAGTATATTAGATTAGATTCAAGCCGGATCTCTACAATTATTGAAAAATGTAATATTAACATTTGATTAAATCGAAAATAAAAAAATTAAAATTGGCATTATTTTAAATAAAATTTAATGCTCTATAAACTCTTTTCTGAGAAGTGCTACAGACAAAAATTTGAACACAATTGTGATTTGAAATTTTTTTTTCCAAAAATTGCTACCTTTGCGAGTACACCTTGCTCTACATACCTATGTATAGAAACTATGAAAAATAGATAAAAATGAAATATTATTTCAAGTTTAACAACATATTGTTATGAAGATTGTATTAATAATGAGCTTTCGATACGAATTTTTCATTTTATAAAGTTTAGAGTGAAAGCTTTTTGGTTTAATGAACGCTATTTGATTGTTAAGTTTGCCAGGAAATGCGCCCTCTATAGTACTTAAGGGGGTATTCTAGTCTAGAAGCCCGAATTTCGAGCGTTTTTTGGCAATTGATAAAAATAAGCATTTGATATTTTTAGTATCCATTTTTTATCATTTGTTTATTTATATTCAGAGAGAAAGTACACAAAATTAATTTCAGAATTTTTTTTTTCATTAAGTTACGCGTCTTTGAAGTAGAGGGGGGGGGGGGGGGAAAGACCGTGTCCTCGTCGCCATGATTTCTACCCTTGTGGTCATTTGAAAAATAAAACAATGATGGATTTTTGATAAGTACAAATGTCGCTATCGCATGAACTTCCAAAACTGAAAAAAAAAAAATTTTTCCTAAAATGGCGGCTACTCAAAAATTAAGGTCGATTTTTTCACTCATTTTTTAACTTTGTCGAATTTTTTAAAAATATAACAAATTTAAAATTTTAATTTTTTGTTGGTTCATGCGATAGAGAGATATTTAAAAAATATTCATGCCAAATTTCAAGTAAATCGACTGATTAGAACTTGAGATATGATGGCTACCGCATCGAAAAAGTAGTTTCGAGAAAAACGCGTTTAAAGTTTTACGTTAAGCCTCAACCGGTCCAGTTGGCATGACACTAAAACGGCTATAACTTCGGAAATAATTTGAATTTTCAAAAATCCTTTTAGGGAGATATTTTTGAATATAAAAATTATCGGATTATGAAAAAAAAAAAATTTTTGATTTTTTTCAAAATCCTAGACTAAAATACCCCCTCAACCGACTTAACCATACTCAGTTTAGTTATTTGAAAAGTGACGCTCCCCGATCTTCTCTGTTCATTCATGAAATTTATTGGTTTTAAATTTTAATAGTTTTTTTTTTTTGTTTGATAGGTGTTGTGGAAAAGTGTCAAAGTGTTTTTCTCGTCTTTTTGAAGAATTATCCAGTTCCAGTCTGTTCCCGCTGTGTGAAAATGAAGTTGCATTGTTCAGATTTAAGGTTGGATTTGCTTAAACATTTTTTTATTCTTTGTAGTCTTTTTTCATTAATAATTTTATTCTTTAAATTTAATGAATTCCGGTTTGGAAAATTTATAACTGATTTTTTTTAAGTTCTATATTTTGAGGACTAAACGAAATAAACCTTAGGAATTTAGTATCGACAATCTTAAATCGATTCCCAAAAAATAAAATGCCAAAATGGCGCCAATAAGATCTTTCGTCAATCATCATCTTTTTAATCGCAATTTTTATCGTCGAATCAACCATTAAATTGGTTTTCGTTATTAAATTTTATTTACCAAAATTAAAGCTGGAAAATTTTATTTATTTGTCTTTCAAGAAATTTATCAAAGTCATTTGAGTGCATTGCCTCGATTCTTCTATCAGTTTCTTGGCGGTCCTTCTTCATGCTTATAAAATTATATTTTGACTTATTAATAAAAAAAATTAAAGATGTATTTACTTTCAAAACTGATTTTGAGCGTTTGTAGTTTTGATTGATATGAATATTCAAAATATGATATGGGTTTGAACATATTGGATTTAACATTCTTTTATATTAATTTTAAAATCTGACTATTGAATAATAGTAGTTAGATTTTTGGAAAATGAAGAGTAGAATTTGATTTTCAAAAGTTTTTCGTGAATCAAAGTTATTATAATTTGATTTCATATTTAAAAGAACATTGTTAGGAAAATAATTCACATTAAAAAATCTAATGCATAAGGCATTTGAATGTTTATCAATGCAATTCCTGAAAAAATAAAAACACGTATAAACTATTAATTTAAATTATTCGAGTTCTAATTCATAGTTAATAACAAAGAGTCAAAAGTTCTTTTTTAACGGATATTTTATAATTTATTTGATTTTTTTTTAAAATTTTGTACTACGTTTCGCTACTTTCGTAGCTTTTTCATTATTGTTAATTTTAGTACCTGAAGAAGCTACGAAAGTAGCGAAACGTAGTACAAAATTTAAAAAAAACATCAAATCTATATAAATAAAATGTTAGCTGTTCTCTAATGTTCGCTTTTAACTTAAAAACTACTGGATAGATTTCGATCATTTTTTTTTTGTTTTACTTCTTATATTCTTGGTCCTTATCTACAAAAAGAATTATCATGATATCTTCATTAAAAACAAAGTAATTAAAGTTTTAAAAATTGCGATTTTTCCAAGCATACCGCGTATGAGTGCATCGTTGTTCTTTCGTTGCTTTGATAGAGTGGGGCAAACGAAGCTAAGCTATGCGCATGAACTATAGTGGACTAGAGAGGGAATGTGTCTCCTTCCACAGTCAACCAGTGAAGCCAGATCGTGGGATTTCTTTACCCCCACTTAGCAGCACATACGTCATAAATTGAGGAGAAAAATGTCCCTTCCATATGACACGGATATGCACGGATAGGTAACAAACACTTACAAAGCGTTGTATGGGTGTTGTTTTACCTATCCGTGTCATATCCGTGTCATATAGAAGGGACATTTTTCTCCTCAATTTATGACGTATTTGCTGCTAAGTGGGGGTAAATAAATCCCACGATCTGGCTTCACTGCAGTCAACTGCCTAAAGATTATTTCATATTTATGCGGTACGACTTCATGGAGGGAGCTAAACGAGATATTAGAATAATTAATAAAATATTTTTGTAGCTTTTTTTAAAATTCTCTTTAAGTATTTTTTATGTTTTACTGTCTATACAAATTCAAAATACATTTTTAATTTACAACCGTTACAATTGAGATGAGCCAATTTACGAATCGCGGCAAATTTCATAATTCATAAATTTGCTGCCGATGAAAATTGCAATAAGCAATTCGTGATCTGGTTTCAATTCATTATTATGCATTATCAGCAATGTCCTAGATCAATCGATAAATATGCCGAGTCAACATTGTAAGACTCTTTAATATTGGAAGACTTACGTCCCCCTCCATATTAAAGGTAGCCTGATAAATTAATATAAAAGGTCTCAAAATATAATCATGAGTATCGACGCATCGAGTATCATGGATCGATCATTACGTGTAACCACTGTACCTGTACCGGAACGTTTGAAGTAAATAAATACATCTATAAAAGTCAAACTGTGTCGGCTAAATAATTGGACCTTTTCACAATAATCAAATTACATTTCAACACTCCCTTTTATTATTGCATATATTTTTAACCAGAAAGAGTTAAGTTGGCGAGATTAGAGTTTTGTTTTTAAAATTGCTCCTTAAATGCTCTTTCCGGATCCGAAATTCCTCCAGGTGTATAGTTAATAGTTAATTAATAATTTAATTAAAAAAAAAAACTCTAACTCAAGAATTAAAATCGCTATTAAATCCAAAATAATTTTTAATTGAAGTTTTGTTTGTTTTTAAGTTCTCTATCTGCTCTTTTCATTACGCAAATAATTGATCACAGTTTTAAAATATTTTTAATAATTAATTATTTGTAACTATTTATACATGTGGGTCATTCTTTTACAAATCGTACACCATTCGACACTTGACATTTTAGAATCGCCTGAAATTTTTTTTACAGCTTCTATACGTAAATATAACAACCCGTATTTTTGGATTTTGCTCAAAAAAATTTTCTTTTGAAACTATGCCCATTTAAATTTTCAATGATATTTGAATTTTCTCCAACCTTTGCCTATTTGAAATTTTATATCTCCAATTCTACTATTCAGATTTATGTCGGATTTTTTTTATTCTGTACTTTGTTACTTAAGGTTTGAAAGTATATTATTTAAAAAATAATTTTGCATAAATGTTATAAACAATTGCAATTTAATTGTTTATAAGCTTATATCACCCCCTTACCCCAACTTGAATCGAATTAAAAAAATATCATTGTATTCCTTATTTTATCATCTACAAAACCCAGTTTACAAAAAGTTGGGATCTCTCTTATTTTGGAAGATATTAAACATTTTCGAGCGCAAGGTACCGAAACGCGCTCCGCCTGCGTCTAATTCCTAAGATCTCCAACGCTCTAGCATCTACTTTACATTTCTGAATGTTAACCATTTTGCGTTTGAGTATAAAAATGTTTGTTAGAAGAACCTCAAAATAGTTTCCCCATTACAAAACTAAATTTTAAAAGGCAAAAATGCATTTAAACGTAAAAATGAGGTAAATTTTTACTGTGAAAATTTTTACAATAATTTTTTTACTTACTTAATTTACAAAATTATAAAAAATTAACCAGAATTATCTATGTCCCTAAATATTTATAAATCTTTTTAAGAAGAACAATATTGATATTGGGTCGTTGGAAAGTTATGACGTAGATATGGAACGTTTCCCAGCAAATTCCGATATACCTTATGAGGAAAAAGAAGTATTAGTACCTGCAGCAATTGATTCGTTCAATCAAGATTTGAATTTTATTGGATCTTCTGCCATTCACAGAAGAAAATTTTCCAAAGGCGTTATTCCGATAAAAAAATAAAAAGAGTATCTGAAACATTATCGAAAAAAATGTTTCATCCAACTATTGACGAAAATGATGATACCATTGAGGAAAATGATGAAAATAATTTACATGAATTTAGATTTTATAAAAAATGAACTCAAAATGATTTCTAAGATCGTATATTTTTCTGGGTCTAGTGCTCAATATAAAAAAAAATTGTAAACCTTACTTACCATGAAGAAGATTTTGGTCTTATTGCAGAGTGACACTTTTTTCCAACTTTTCAAATGATGGATTAGGAGGAACTTTAAAAAGGTTAACAGCAAGAGCTAGTCTTCAAAGAACTTCCAATCCGATCCTAACACCAAAACAATTATTTGACTGGGCAAATGAGCCATTTCCTAATATTGCTTCAAAATATGTCACTAAAGGAGAATATTTTGAAGTTTATTTTTTAAGTAAGTAATTATCAGATGAAAAGACCAGTTTTTTATTTTAACAATTTATTTACACTATGTTTCATCGGTGTTATTCCTATTCTTATTATTATTATAAAATTTGACATCTGAAATTTTGTATTGTTAAATTTATATTCAAATTATATATTTTTATTATATTTGATATAACAATTTTCAAGATACCTGATGAAGTCGGAATTACACTGACGAAACGTAGCGTAAAAAGAAAATAAATTGCTAAAATAAAAAACTGGTCTTTTCATCTGATAATTACTCAAAATATTAAACTAGGAAGACATGAAAATCAGTATTAAATATTTTGAAGGAAAACGAAAATTAGAGGTTCGATTTAGAAAAGCTACAACCGCCAAAGGGACATTAAAATTTCATGCTATAATACCGATTAAAAATATTTTCTTTGCAAGACGAAAATGATACAATTAAGTACCTACTTTTAAAAAGTTATATAAATATTTCAACATGTACAACAATTATAATAAAATGAAAATTAATATTTTGAATACTTTTAAGTTTAAAACAAATACGTCCTTTTCCTACATCGCAACTGCATTCATTACATTTCCTTGCGTTCCAAAATATTAAATGATTCATTTTTGAAGTAAGTATATCTATTGAAGTTTGCTTTTTAACGTTTAGTTTTGTAATGGGGAAACTATTTTGAGGTTCTTCTAACAAACATTTTTATACTCAAACGCAAAATGGTTAACATTCAGAAATGTAAAGTAGATGCTAGAGCGTTGGAGATCTTAGGAATTGGACGCACGCGGAGCGCGTTTCGGTACCTTGCGCTCGAAAATATTTAATATCTTCCAAAATAAGAAAGATCCCAACTTTTTGTAAACTGGGTTTTGTAGATGATAAAATAAGGAATACAATGATATTTTTTTAATTCGATTCAAGTTGGGGTAAGGGGGTGATATAAACTTATAAACAATTAAATTGCAATTGTTTATAACATTTATGCAAAATTTTTTTTTAAACAATACACTTTCAAACCTTAAGTAACAAAGTACAGAATAAAAAAAATCCGACATAAATCTGAATAGTAGAATTGGAGATATAAAATTTCAAATAGGCAAAGGTTGGAGAAAATTCAAATATCATTGAAAATTTAAATGGGCATAGTTTCAAAAGAAAATTTTTTTGAGCAAAATCCAAAAATACGGGTTGTTATATTTACGTATAGAAGCTGTAAAAAAAATTTCAGGCGATTCTAAAATGTCAAGTGTCGAATGTGTACGATTTGTAAAAGAATGACCCATGTATTGTTGTACTGTGACGTCATCAACTGCTGTTGGATCTTATAAACATGAATTGTTTAAAAATTGAATTACTAATTAACTATACACTTAGAGCAATTGCGGATCCAGAAGGAGCATTTGAGGAACAATTTAAAAAAAAAATAATTATTTTGGATTATATAGCAATTTTCATTTTTGATTATACAAATTTTTGAAAAATTTATTATTAATTAACCAATAACTATACACTTGGAGCAATAGCGGATTCTGAAGGAGCAATTTTTTGGCATATAGTTATAAATATTCTACGCTAAGTTCTTTCCGGTAATTTTTAATATATTTTTGCTTTCAATAGCTAGTACATACATAAAGCTAATACATTAGTAGTTTTTACATTGTTGGCATTGGCTCATTAACTTGCTTTTTCGGGTCTAATTTAATTTTTTTTTGGCATTTATCTCATTGTTGATGTCCAGTTTTGATTTGAATATCGTGAGACTTAATGAGGCACTGTTCGAAGTTCTCGTTCAAGATAAAATTGTGTACGTATAGGCAACTATGCGTACATCTATGAGATGTCAGTTGCCTATACGTATAATTCAATAAACAGATAGCCACTTTAAGTTCTAGCAATCTCGATTCTTATGTTTTTATATATTACAGATGATCTCAATAAGAAAAATGAATTATTAATAAAAAATTAATAATTATTACACTGAAAAGTCTTAGATCGTAAATAATTCTCTTTTGCAAAAGGGTTTTCAAATTTCAATGAAAACTACAATTGAAAAATTGTTATAAACTTTTTATTAAAGTACAGTTTTGTTTAATCTAACTTTGGCAAATGCATTCACTGTTCCCAAAATTGTTTGATAAGTAAATTATTTACATTGTGTTTCATGTACACATTAACATGATTTTTCATCAGTGTGAATCAATTGGTGTTGTCGTAGATCACGTTTTTGAACATACACTTTTTCTTTAATAAAAATAAATATAATAAGTGTTAACCTAAGCTTTAACTAAAATAAAGTTTTTACTTGAGTACTTACCACAAGTTTCACATGAATATGATATTCCGTCTAGATGTCGTGCTTTATGTTTATATAAGTTAGACAAACATAGAAATCGTTTATCTAAAATTTATTGTAATTTTAAATATTAACAGTAATCATATTACTGTATTGGTTGGTAATTTTTTATCCCTTTTTAAACTTTGTTATTTATTTATTAAATTTTTCGGGGAAAATGTAAAAGAGAATTTTTTTTCAAATCCCACTTGTTCTTTACGAATAAAATGACACTCCCAATGTTCTTTAGGTATTTAAGAGATTTAAAAAAAAATTATTTATTTACTATATACTTACCACAAATATCACAAACGTGCGATTTTTTTCCAGTATGAATTAATTTATGTCGGTTTAAATCGTGCACTCGAAGAAATGATTTTCCTTGAAAAATTAAAAAGATGCAATATTTTATACAATTATATAAGAATATCGTTAAGAAACTTACTGCAAATATCGCAGCTATGCGTCTTTGTCTCGGTATGAATTACTTGATGCGTATTCAAACGAATTGAATCAATAAATGATTTATCTGTAATGAAGCGATGTTTTCAAGGTTATAAGTAAAAAAAAAAAATATAAAAATATTTGCCATATACGTACTGCAAACATTACAAACGTGCGTTCTCTGTCCATGAAGTAATATATGTCGTTTTAAGTTATATGGTCGAAGAAATGTTTTTCCTTTAAAAATTATAAAGATGTCCATTAAATTATGTAAATACTACCAAAAGGTTCACTATAAGTGTCGATTGCATTAATCTAATAGTTTTTGCGAATTGGGAACACTTGCAATGAATTAGCCTTTTTCCTGAAAAGATTTAAAAAAGATCCGCTAGAGGCAGCACCAGTAGCGGGGTACATATGTTTTGAATTCTCTATTGACAATAACGTCAAACGTACGTCTTTTTTATTATTAGAATAAATAAAAATTGTGATCAAAAAAATTAAAAAAAAAATATTTGCCTACAAAACATTGTGCATTCACTAATTGTACGTCTGATAGTCGATACAAGCAGGATGGTGTAAAATTTGTGCCTTTTATAAAACCACAAGTTGACAAAAAAATTATCTTATTATTATTATCTTCATATTTAACACAAAGTCACTCAAACAATATTTTCTTCCTCTTCCTCGAAGTGCTTTTGAGATACCACAATTTAGAAGCTGATCGTCATCGTCAGATAAAGTAGCATTAAAATCTAAAGTATCAATACGACCGATAGTAATATAATTATACATTATAGCATACCAAAAAGAACGAAGAATAGCTTGGGATGGAAAATTTGCCAAATTTGTAGTAGAAAAACTGCATGATGTTGAACTTGGTAGAGTTGGGTTGAGTAATTTCATGCGTTGCTGTTTATCCGCTAGACATTTACCACCATCAATTTCAACGAATTTTTTTTTTATCATAACCGTTTGCAATGCATTCTTCAATTCTCAAATATACAAAAAAAAAAAACTTAGTTTATTTAAAATAATAACATTTTCAACAATACAATGACATAATATACGAGAAAATTTATGAACCAACTAACTTTTCAACTGGGACATTTTTATTACCTGACACGGTTAAGCCACGACCTGCAAGTCATCGTTTTAAATCCCGGACAAGATGATTTTGCTCCAGGTACACCATCTTTCGTTAATTCCATTACAATTCTACACGTTTGACGTTATTGTCAATAGAGAATTCAAAACATATGTACCCCCTACTAGTGCTGCCCCTAGCGGATCTTTTTTAAATCTTTGCAGGAAAAAGGCAAACAAACCTATCATATGCATATTTTGCTCGAAAAGCTTCAAAGCGGTACGTCCGGTGCTGCCCCTAGCGGATCTTTTTTAAATCTTCCCAGAAAAAAGGCTAATTGTAATGCTCAATTATTCAATTTCAAGCGAGCGGCAAAATAAGGCATTGTATAAAAAGTATATAACCCATTATGAACAAAATACTTTGGTTATTTATTATTTTTCAAATACTTGTGCCATCTATATTTCACTTACGCATTCACGAATTAACAATGAACGAATCGTTTCTGATTGAATATTTGATTATTTCGAAAGTTTTTGAGCGCGAATTGAATTGTACTCTTCTAGGACTTAATTTTATGCAAATACTTACTACAAACATCGCAGCTATGAACAGCATTTTTGCGGGTATGAACTATTTTATGTTGTTTCAAATAATTTAAAAAAGTAAACGATTTACCTTAAATAAAATTTTTTACTTGCAACAATCAAATTATTAATATTATTTCTGGTCTTACCACAAAATTCACAAACGTATGCTTTTTGTTTGGGATGCTTTAATGTATGCAATCTTAAGTCATATTTCTGACTAAAAATTTTTCCTAAAATAAATTAAACGTTAAATACTTTCTTTTGTCAACGTATATTTTCACCAAAGAACTTTTTTTATATCAAAATGGGGAAAACATTCTCTTGCATTTGAAATTTTATAACTATAAATAAATTTTATTTTCAAGAAATTTTTTGTAGATCATTTAATTTTTATAGACAGTTTTTTACTAAAAAATTAGAAATATGTAACAATTCTGTTGGTCAATTCTACTTTAACCTTGAATAATTTAAGAAGTAATAAATATATCAGAAAATTGTACGGCAGCCTTTCTGTGGAGTATTACATTTTCTATAAGAATATTTCCTGGGCATTCGCAAATAATTATCCAAAGGTGAGATATAAAATTCCCAAGTGGAATAGAACGTTTTTTCTATGTTATTTAAATAAGAAATGGAAATTTGCGATACTGCATCTGTAGACCAGAGCTACAGCCTTTGAAAATGGTAAATAGTAAAAAAAATAGTAGAATGACCCCCATTAAAAAGGAAGAGAATATAACAAAAATGAAAGGAAAAATAAATTACGGTCGATCTGAGGTGTGAAAGTAGAAAAGGGGGCGTTTTTAAGGTTAGAAACGGTTTATCTCGATTTCCGACAAAGCTACAAGTCCTATGGAAAAAAGTTAAATGGCAAAGTTGTAGGTAATAAGTAGATCTGCAACTTTTGTGCTAACAATTTTTTCATATAACCTTAAAATTTATGTGAAAAGTTCCAATAACCAAATTTATGGCTTTTTTATTTCATCAGAAAGTAGAGGACTTTCAACAAACAAAAAGCTCACCGACTTTTTAAAAAAATCATATGTTTTGACGTGAGAATTTTCGATTGAAAATTATGGTGTTTTTTTCAATATTAAGTCAAAATAGGGTGCAAAAATTAATATTTTAAATAAAAAAAATTATAGTGTGTTTGGGACATTAAAAGGTAAGTTTTTACCAAATTTTATGAAAATTTTTTTTGTAAAAGAAAATAAAAAAGCCATAAACTTGGATATTGGAATTTTTCACATAAATTTTAAGGTTATGTGAAAAAATTGTTAGCTCAAAAGTGGTAGATCTTCTTAATATCTACAACTTTGCCATTTAACTTTTTTCCATAGGACTTGTAGTTTTGTCGGAAATTGAGATAAACCGTTTCTTCCCTTAACCCCCCCACCCATTTCCACCTCTCCACGTCAGATCGACCGTAATTTATTTTTCCTTTCATTTGTATTATATTTACTTCCTTTCTTAATAGGTTTCATCCTACTATAATTTTTTGGGTTCAAATATTATCTACTTTGATATTAATACTCTTAATATTAAGAGCTTAAACTTTCACAGTATTTTTTCGTAATTTCCAACAACATTTTCAATGTAAAAAAAAATAAAAAGAAATAAATTTGATCGTTTTTTATACGGATTAGTGTAAATTCTACCAACCACAAAAATTGCACCAGTGCTTTCCACATCCTGCTCCTTTTTCATGAATCGAGGTGTTCTCTGAAAAATTGTATATTGTAAATTAAAAAATAAAACTTGGTATTAATGAAAGATTTTCATTAAATATAATATCGATTGATACTTGAAATATTGTCCTTAGTTTGTACTTAGGATGTAGAGAATTATGAACAAAGGAGCTTCTTCTATATAACCGAACAATTAGCTTGAATTATTATTTGATTTGACAAACCAAAAATGTTTAAGATTATTGTAAGAATGCATTATAAAGAAAATTCAATGTCTAAAAAAACTAATCATCCGTCCAGTGACACTTAAATATATAAATATTACCTTGCTGAGACTCCGAAATTTCCTCGTCACTTTGATTTTCAGTTTTTATTTTAAGAGAATTCTCTTGAATCACTTCTTGGCTGTTAATTACTTGATCACCTCTTGTCCCCTTTTCAAATTTTACGACTGCTCCTTTTGTATGACTATCATCCAATTTCAGAGGATCTACACCAGCCTCATCAAATTCTGTATCGCAACTTTCTTCCTCTTTGATATTTTCCACTAAATGTTAGATTTAAATTAATAATTTGGCTAAGAATTTCTTGGTAATAAAATGATCAATTGTTACCTTTAATTATTCCTAAATGTTCTTCGTCTATATTAATTTCAGTTTTCATATCATTCAGCGTTTTTGAAACTGAATTTGTTAGAAATTCCTGTTCGGGGGTTGCTTCCTTTTTTATTTTTAATACGAGTTCTTCTTTGTTATCATTATCATTAGTATTAGTTGCTAATTGTGAGTCGTTCACCCAAATTGGTTCTTTTTTGATATTTCCTATTGCATATTAAATAAATATATAACGATAATATCTTATAACTGGTTTATTGTTACATTTATCAAAGTGTACCGGTTAATATTTACATTTTGGGTTTATTTCCTCAATCGTGTCACTTGTAATGTGAGACGACAGTTCTAATTTATACATTGACACAATTCGACAATTGTCGTTTGAAACGAAAAATTCACGAGATTTGTCATGAAGTGACAATTGTCGACTCACTTGACAAGTGACACATTTTATGAAAGAAATCCTACTATAAACAGTCATAATGTAGAAAGGTGTTATTCAAAGTAATTATTACCTAGAGCTTCTCCAGAAAATCCTTCATCGATATCAATTTCTGTTTTAATGACTAATTGACTTATCAAAATTGGTTGTTTGTTTTCAACAATCGCACTAACAATTGGCTCTTTATTCAATTTTATATCACCGCTTCCACGTTTTTCGTACATTTCTGAAGGATTAACATGTCCTAAGTCCATCGTGATTTCTCAGCTATTCCTTATTATCATTGTAAACAAAGTTTTTGTTTTTAACTTACAATTAATTGTTTTGTTGTAAGTCAACGTCATCATAATAACCGATATTATTTGTATAGCATAAATAGTTAAGAATAACTTTTTATATAGGGTGTCACAGGATAACTGGTTATCCTTTGGTTAGTGTATGGAGTAGATAGAAGGAGGCAAATCTTTTATTAGTGGTACATTCAAATTCTTAAAATAAGTGATCCACGGATTAGTAGTTCGAGAAAAGCCACGGGGTGCTTTATTTTCTAATAAGTCCTTTTGACAAGTTGGTAATATAATAAGAACTACAGCACAGTACACTGTAGAACAGTGGTCGGGGAACCGGGGTAAATTACCCCAAATGGGGTAAAAATGAAATTTTTGAGGGTAACGGGGATTTTTTTCTACTTTCCTATTTTTAAACGTGTTAGTATTTTTACAAACCATTCTTTAGACTTCAATCAAAAAGCCCAAACTTGAACAAAAATGAAGCTACATCAACTTTCCAAAACCAGAAGGGGACAGTATTCAATTGATTTTTGTTTTGTTTGTCCCAATATGATCATTTTTTTTTGTTTGTTTGTCTATTTTACATAATTATTATTTTCATGCAACTTTTTTATTATCCGTGTAAACTAATTCAATAAATAATTTTTCATTTATCATACCTTTATTTACATTGATTGCTTCCTTTTCAAAATGTGGAGGTAATATCGTCTTAGGCAAAAATATTTTGGGGTAATGATTAAAAAAGTTCCCCGACCGCAGCTGTAGAACAACATTACTATATTGCCTGTACTGCGGCGTTACCAGTTCGACCTAAGCGATTCCGATTAGCAATAACCGCGGAAGTAGAGCCAGGTAGGGCCAAATACACCCCCCCCCCCCAAATGAACGATAGAGGGCGAAGCCCCAAGAAAATCTTACGGACAATCGCATGATAATATTCACTATTTAATAATATATTTATAATAATTGAAACTTTTTAAGTAATGTTGCCCAAAAAAAGTTTTTTTCTCATATAAACAACGCCGTTAACCACTGTGGCCTTTCTATTCCAATACCTTGGGGTCGAATTTTGAATGTTTAACGCGATCACGTCGCGTACAACAGAATAATCGTTTGACTTAGTTTTTATAATAAAATTTTAAATTAAATAAAAACTAAGTACTATCCGATGCAAGAGAGCAAAGTTAATTTTTTCATAGGAAGAGCCCCCTTCCCGTCACAAAGTATTTCCGTGATCCCTGCCGATTAAGAGTTTGACTTTTTGTTAGAGAGGTGAAGCCGTTAGGAGTTCGTTTCAAAGAGGGGACAATACACAGTAACATAGGGGTGAATTGGAACAAAAAAATTTATATATGTATATATCAGTGGCGTGCGGTAACTTTTGAAACAGGGCATGCGGTTAGAAGTGGGGGGGGGGGGGTATAAAAACCACATTTTTAAAATTTATTTTTTTATTTGATAAACGTGGTGTTATAAGTATTTTTTTTAAATTAGTCTTCTTCAACGCTCCTTCTTGCAAAAATCATCAAAAACCGCATCATATAATGTATTTAAAAACCACGAAAATAGTTCTTATCCCAAAAAACAGAACATTTGTATGGCCTTTGGGTCAATAATTCAAAATAGCTCACGAAAAGTATCAGTAACAATTAAATTCACTGTTTAGATTCAAAACGGCAAACGCATCTGCAGACCGTTAATCAGCTATGTGAAATGCCGAGAGAGATAGCATTTGACCGTACTAGTGCGCATGCGCGACCAATTCGAAGCAAACAATCGCATGCTACTGTCGCCAACGCATTCATTTGGCTTTTGCCGTTCATTAGATTTGGTAAACTATGCCAATTTTATGAGTGATACCTTTCATTATTACGTAAATTAAAAAATTTTTTAAAAAATAAAAATATTTAGTATTTTTAGAATGATTTTACAAATGCAATTACGTAAATTAAAAATGAAATGAATAAATCATAAAAAATATTCAATTTTTGAAATCGTCCTACAATCCAAAGGCATGTGCCGCATCTACAGCATGTGTGGACCGCACGCTTCTGATATATATATATATATATTTTTTTTTTCTTCATATTTTGCTATGGCGGCTTCTATGAATCAATCAGTTTATTTTAGCTATGTCCAGCGAAGTGGACATAGCATCGGGTATCAGTTAGTATTTATTTAAAATTCTATTTTAACCAACTGTACGAAAATTTGTAAGTGTGTAGGCAAGCCAGCGAACATTTGTGTATTATGGGTTGCCTATCACCATACACTTTAAATAGTATTAACAATAGTTCAATGAAAGAGAGTATCTTTATTAAATTCTTTTTTCAATGTAATTTTTTTTTTTTTGGAAAATTCTAAATTCTAAAAATATATAAATATATAAGTTGAGTTATTAATTTAATTATTCACCTACATGATGACTTGCATACATATGAATAGTACCTAATTTTAATGATGACTTTTAATGAAGCCGCTTTCAAAACAATCTTTGAAGGATCTATTTATAAATTTTATTTTATAAACTCTTTTGTAAAGGATTTTCTGAATGAAAACTACCATTAAAAATTGTTATAAACTTTTTATTATTGTACAGTTTTATTTAATCTAAATTTGTCAAATGCATTCAGTGCTCCAAAAACTGTTTAATAAGTAAATTATTTACATCTTGTTTCATTCGTGTATTATCATGATTTTTCATCGGTGTGAATAAATTTGTGTTGATGTAAATCACGTTTTCGAATGTACACTTTCCCTTCAATAAATAAGAAAATAATTTATATTAACTTTACTGGCAACTAAAATACATTTTTACTTGGGTACTTACCACAAATTTCACATGAATGTGATTTTCCGTTAGTATGTCGTGATTTATGTCGATGTAAGTCAGTCGAGTATTGGAATCGTTTATCTAAAATTAATAAATATCAACATTAATCACATTGCTGTATTAATTGTTGAAAAGGACATTTTTCCAAATCCAACTTATTCTTCAGGTATTTAAGATAATTTTTTTTTCTGGTCGCTATATACTCACCACAAATATCACAAACGTGCGATTTTTGTCCAGTATGAATTAATTTATGTCGGTTTAAGTCGTGCACTCGAAAAAAAGATTTGCCTTCAAAAATTAAATAGATTTAATATCTTACAATTGATAATAAGAATGTCGTTAAGAAACTTACTGCAAATATCGCAGCTATGCGTCTTTGCCTCAGTGTGAATTAGTTGATGCTTCTTCAAACGAATTGAATCAATAAATATTTTATCTATAATAAAACGATGTTTTCAATGTTATAAGTAAAAAAAAATAAAAATATTTGCCATATACATACTACAAACATCACACCTGTGCGGTTTCTGCCCATGAAGTAATTTATGTCGTTTTAAGTCATGTGATCGAAAAAATGTTTTGTCTTTAAAAATTATAAAAATGTTCATTAAATGATGTAAATGCTGCTAGAAGGTTCACTGTAATACTTACTACAAATATCACAGCCATGTGATTTTTCACCGGTATGAGTTAATTTGTGTTGGTACAAATGGCTTGGTTGGATATATGATTTATCTTTAGTAAAATTGATACAGTTTCATTCAATGATATCATCATAATTAGTACGAGAGCTAGCGACGTCGAAAAAAAAATTTTAGGTCGGCCAGTTTTTAAATATGTTATCTCTCGCACTATCCCGGACATTATACGGGCTGTCTGATAGTCCTGTACAGGTACAATATTGAAACTTTCAGATGAAATTAAAATTAAAAATAATTTTTAACATAAAAAATGTCCAGTGACTAATTTTCGTAAAGTGGCTAGTTTGCCCGCTACAAGCTTGTAAAACTCATTGTATAAATGTCGGCACAACGGCTGTATCTTTGAACGGTCGGCCACTCAAATGACGTCACAATGAGCCAGCCTTTCCAAGCTTGTAGCGGGCACACTAGCCACTTTACGAAAATTAGTCACTGGACATTTTTTATGTTAAAAATTATTTTCTACAAATTTCATCTGAAACTTTTTCTTTTTTCCTGAAAATTTCAATATTTTACCTGTACAGCAGTGGCGTGCGGTGACTTTTGAAACAGGGTATGCGGTCAACAGAAGGGGGGGGTCAATTTTTTTAGTTTAATTTTTTTATTTGTTAAACATTGTGTTAAAGTATTTATTTTTAAAAATTAGCCTTATTCTACGCTCCTTCTACAAAAATCATCAACAACCGCATCATATAATGTATTTAAAAACCACGAAAATAGTTCTTATCCTAAAGAACAGAACATTTGTATGGCCTCTTGGTAAATAAATCAAAATAAATCAGTAACAATTAAATTCACTATACTATGGATTCAAAATGTCAACCGCATCTGCAAACCGTCAATCGGCAATGTGAAACGCCAAGAAAGATAGTATTCGACCATACTAGTGCGCCTGCGCGACTAATTCGAAACAAACGGCAGCATCAGGCCGAATGTTGCGATCGTCTGCGCATTCATTCGGCTTTTGTCGTTCATTAGATTTGGTGTTCTATGCCAATTTTATGAGCCAAGCTTTTATAATTACGTAAATTAAAAAAATGTATAAATGATAAAAATATTTAGTATTTTTAAAAATCATTTTCAAATGCATGCAATTACGTAAATTAAAAAATGAAATGAATAAATCACAAAAAATTTTCAATTTTTAAAATCGTTTTACAATCCTAAGGCATGCGGCGCATCTATAGCATGTATGGCCCGCACGCCGCTGCTGTACAGGTGCGATGCGCACTAATAAACGCAACCCCTCCCGACAGCCAGACAGCGCCCGTATGATGTCCTAGAAAGTGCGAGAGATGACATCTATAAAAACTGGCCGAACTAAAATTCTCTCTAGAAAACGTTGCTAGCTCTTAAACTAAATTGTTTCCTACACACTTACCACAAATATCACAAGTGTGTAATTTTTGTCCAGAATGAGTTAACTTGTGTCGTTTTAAGTCAGGTAATCGAAAAAATAATTTGCCTTCAAAAAAAAATAAATATATATTTTAAGATCTCTCATTAATCTTACTCAACTACGGCGAAACCAAAGAATGGCTCTTAGTTGGTCCAGCTATATTAAAAAAAAATCAACTTTTTTTTTTTGGTTATTTATAGTCGCTTGGAACGTTCAAGGTCATCCGCGACTTATCTAGTTCTATAAATTCTCACTTTTCACTCAATCATTCATGTTGAAGCATCAATAATATATGTAATAATATATCAAGAATCATCTTTTTATTATAATTTTGGCATTAAAGAGGAAGGGTGATTATTTTTTTTTCTTTTGCCCAAAAATTGATCACTTTGGAACAGTTCATCGTAACAACACTCTGTAAGAAGGGATTTAATGGAAATTTCACGCTCTACAAAAATAATCCTTTAGAATGAAACGCCTAAGATCAATCGTTTTAAAGATATCAGATTTAAAAAATAACTTCAATTATTTATTTTTTTTAGATGCCTACATTTCCTTTAATCCCTTCTTTTAGTCTAATGTAAGATCCGCACCTACATCGACCTTCACCGAGTTAATAATAGAATGAAACATATGTTATCATGAATTTAGGATATCTATATAAATAAAATTATAGCTGTTTTGCAATGTTCGCTTTTAACTCAAAAAGAAAAAAACTGGATAGATTTCGATCAATTTTTGTTGTTGTTTTACTTCTTATATACTTGGTCTGGAATTATCACGATATCTTCATTAAAAGCGATGTAATTAAAGTTTTAAAAAATGTAATTTTTACAAGCAAAACGCGTCAGCGGTGAATTTTTTGTCGCTTTGATAGAGTGGGGCAAACGATGGAATGCGCATGGGCCGGACAGACGATTTTTCTCCTTCCACTGCCTATTGATTAACATTTATTTCATATTAAAGTGTAGACTTAATGACGCTCAGCGAGATGTTAGATTAATAAAGATTTTTTGAATTCTATTTTCTGATTGTTTAACAGTTTTAAAATATTTTTATTAATGGTAACTTTTATCGAAAAAATAATGGTTATCAAATTTGAAGTTTTGGAAAAAATCTACAAAAAATATTTTGTTCCTTTTTTTCGTAAGACTAGCGGTTTTTGAGAAAATTCGAATCAAAAAGTTGTAACGTGTACAGAATGCACTCCTTAATGGTGTCTGTATGTCGCATATTATATTTGTAACTAGCTGATCCCCGCCCGCTTCGCTGAGCGTTTTCAAGTTTGACGATGTATTTTATAGTATTACTATTATAACTATTATAGTATTAACTATTATAGTTTTTATTTTTTTGCTCAGAAAATCAAAATTTTTTCGAAATAAAAAGTATTTTAAAGCACTTTTTGCGATGTTTACTACCTGTATGATAAAATATCGTCCAAATCGGACCAGCCGCTTTCAAGTTTGCCAAGAACAAACAGACAAAAATATTCGAAATAAAAAGTAGCCTATAATGTAAGTTACAACATGTAATAACTTTTGTGAAAATTTCATTGAAATCGGCCCAGTCGTTTTCAAGTTTACCCTGGACAAACAATGTTTTATTTTGGGGAAAATTTTTTTTGTATAAAATATATGAAAATGTAGGTAATAAAGAGTTTTCATTAGAACACCTTACATTTTTTAGATTAGATAAAAATCTCAGTCAAGAAAAATAATTCTGTTTTTGTTCCCTCGCGCAGGTAACACGTAAAATTTTTATTATATAACTTTTCAATAAGTAGAAACCTTCAATCTTATTATTGGTATAGATTAAACGGCCCACCCTATAGTTGAGGGATTAGAGAATAACACAGACTACTTTTTATCCTGCAAAAATGTACGATTTATAAATATTTTTGTTACACTTTTAAATAAAAACTATTTTTAAAAAATGAGCTACACTTTGTCTAAATTAATAGACCTAGGTGGCATAGACCCACGACTATCCTCTGAAAATCACTACAAAAATTGATGAAAATTTTTTTTTTAAGGTCGCTTCAACTACTTTGGTCATTAGCGACCGTCGAATCTAAAAACCTAGAAAAAAATCTTGGCTTTCATTGGGATTCGAACCCAGGATAAAATTAAAAGATATAAATTATCGATACAATATTTCAATTTTTTAAAATTTTTTTCCAAATACTTACTGCAAATTTCGCAGCTATAAGTTTTTTGATCGGTATGAATCACTTTATGTTGACTCAAACGACTTGAATAAATGAACGATTTACCTTAAATAAAATTATGGTACGTTTATATCTTACAACAATAAAATTTCGGGCCCTACATTTTGTTCTTACCACAAAATTCACAAACATGTGGTTTTTGTTCAGGATGACTTAATTTATGTCTTGTTAAATCACATTGCTGGCTAAAAAATTTGCCTAAAATCAATGGAACTCGAAATACTATCACTCTTGAATATAATTAATAAATTGTTTTGAGGACTTTTTATACTTACTACAAATATCGCAACGAAATGCTCCTTTGCCTGTATGAAACAATTGATGCCGTTTCAAATTACTATCGCGACTAAATGTTTTATCTTAAACAAAATTTTTGTAAGCTTTTCATTTTCAATGATAATGATGGAAATATTCACTTACTACAAATATCACATTCAAACGGTTTTTCTCCAGTATGTGTTAGCATATGGTTTTTTAAATGTTCATTTCGTTTAAATGTATTGCCTTAAAAACGAGTAACATATATTGTTAAAATAAAATTCATTAATATAAATAACGGGTGTAAGCACTATACTTACCACAAACATCACATGCGTATCTTTTACGTTCTTCTAAATTACCATGTACATCAGTTTTATCTGAAAAAATTGGTAAGAATGCAGGATATTAAAAAAAAATATAAGATACCTTTTTTAGTGAGCATTAAATTTTCTATAAGAATATATAATGGTAATTCCAAATAGACCAAAGTTAAAGCCTTTGAAAATGGTAAAAAGTGAGAAAAAATTATAGTAGGATGAAACCCATTAGAAAAGGAAAGAATATAACAAAAATGAAAGAAAAAATAAATTATGGTCGATCTGAGGTGGGGTAGTGGAAAAGGGGGCTTTTTTAAGGGTTGAAACGGTTTATCTCGATTTTCGACAAAACTACAAGTCCTATGGAAAAAAGTTAAATGACAAAGTTATAGGTTATAATAGTTTAAGAGCTAGCAACGTTTTCTAGAGAGAATTTTAGGTCTGCCAGTTTTTATATATGTTATCTCTCGCACTATCCCGGTCATCATACGGGCTTGTAGAGGGCAAACTAGCCACTTTACGAAAATTATCCACTGGACATATTTTATGTAAAATGTTATTTTCTACAAATTTCATCTTAAACTTTTTCTTTTTTCTGAAAATTTCAATATTTTACCTGCACAGGTGCGATGTGCACTAATAAACGCAACTCCTCCCGACGGTCAGACAACCCGTATGATGTCCGGTGTAGTGCGAGATATAACATATAAAAAAACTGGCCGACCTAAAATTATTTTTTTTTTGCCGTCGCTAGCTCTCGTACTATAAGAAGTTCTACAACTTTTGTGCTAACAATTTTTTCACATAACCTTAAAAGTTATGAGAAAAATTCCAATAAACAAATTTTTGAATTTTTATTTTTATCTTTTACAAAAAAAAAAAAATCAAGAAACACTTACCTCCTCATGTCCCAAACACACTGTAATTTTTTTTGATTTATAAAAATTCATTTTTTCACCTTATTTTGACTTAATATCGAAAAAGCACCCTAATTTTCAATCGAAAATTCTCACGTCAAAACATCTGATCTTTTTAAAAAATCGATGAGCTTTTTGTTCGTTGAAACCTCTACTTTCTGATGGTGCAAAAAATATACATTACAATGTTAAATGTTTGTCGATTTCTAACAAAACTACAAGTGCTATGGATAAAAGTTAAATGGCAGAGTTGTACGTAATAAGAAGATCTACAACTTTTGTGCTAACATTTTTTTTCACAGAACCTTAAAATTTATGTGAAAAATTCCAAGAACCAAATTATTGGTTTTCTATTTTTCTTTTACAAAAAAATTTTTTTTTTTCACGAAATTTGGTAAATACTTACCTTTTAATATCCCAAACACAGTATAATTTTTTTGATTTAAAAAATACCCTAAGTTTCAATCGAAAATTCTTATGTCAAAATATCTGATTTTTTTAAAAAGTCGGTAAGCTTTTTGTTTGTTGAAACCTCTACTTTCTGATGGTGCAAAAAATATACATTATATACAGTATTTTTAAATCAAAAAAATTATACTGTGTTTGGGACATTAAAAGGTAATTTTATACCAATTTTCGTGAAAAAATTTTTTGTACAAGAAAAATAAAAAACCAAAAACTTGGTTATTGCAATTATTGACATAAATTTTAAGGTTATGTGAAAAAAATGTTAACACAAAAGTTGTAGATCTTTTTATTACCTACAACTTTGCCAAATAACTTTTTTCCATAGGACTTGTAGTTTTGTTGGAAATCGAGATAAACCGTTTCTAATCTTAAAAACGCCCCATTTTCTACTTCCACACCTCAGATCGACCGTAATTTATTTTTCCTTTCATTTTTGTTATATTCTCTTCCTTTACTAATGGGTTTCATCCTACTATAATTTTTTTTTGTGTTTAAAAATTATCGGCTCTGGACTAAAAATACTGTTCCCGCAGTTAATTAACTATTAATTTCTTAAGTGCAAGAGAAAATTTTTCTCATGTGATTTTAATAGAAAATGGAAATTTTGCTGTTCCCCGGCCCATATTAATATTATCAGTAAAAACTTTCACTGTACTCTTTTTAAGCCATTTCTAACAACATTTTCGAATCAAAGTATCGCATAAATACCTCTAGTAGATCCGAAATTGTCCTCATAACTGTACATTTCAGTTTTTATTATAGTCTAAGATCTGAACCTACTTCGACCTTCACCGAGATGATAATAGAATGAAACCTATTTTATCATGAATTTAGTATATTAGGAAATATATTAAACATGGGTTGGCTAAAAAATTCCGGGGTAGACTATTTTTAATTATTTTATTTAAAAAAAAATTTTAATAAAATAATTAAAATTATTTCTTGTCTCTTACTTTTTTGATCAGCTCTTGTCTCCTTTTCAAATTTTACGACTGCTCCTTTTGCATTCCATTCATCCAATTTCAAAGGATCTATACCAGGTACATCCAATTCTATGTCCCAAGTTTCTTCCTCTTTGATATTTTCCACTAGATGTTAGATTTAAATTAATAATTTGGCTAAGAATATCTTGATAAAAAAATTATCAATTGTTACCTTTAATTATTTCTAAATCTTCTTCGTCTATATTAATTTCAGTTTTCATACCATTCAGCGTTTTTGAAACTGAATTTGTTAGAAATTCCTGTTCGGGGGTTGCTTCCTTTTTTATTTTTAATGTGACTTCTTCTTTATTTTCATCATTTGCAGTTGCATTTAAATCGTTTACCCAAATTGTTTCTTTTTTTATATTTCCTGTTGCATAACGAGAATTACTTTAATATCTGATTAATTTTTACAATTATCAACGTGTCTCGGTTAACTTTGATATTTAGGCCTACTACTTAGACTTGTCACTTGTCAAGTGAGACGACAGTTCACTTTCGCAATCTTTAAACTTCACCTTATAACGATGCTCGTTTTTTTTCTTGGTACTTTTTTGTTTTAACAAAGTTTAAATTGGTTGGAATCATCAATTGTTGTTAGGGAAATTCACGCGAGATTTGTCATTTGTCGTCTCACTTGACAAGTGACACATCTTCCGAAAATGATCCCGATTATAAACAGTCGTAACGGTGAAATATTTTATTTAAAGTAATTATTACCTAGTGCTTCTTCAGAAATTCCTTCATCGATATCAATTTCAGTTTTAATGGCTAATTGACTTATCATAATTGGTTGTTTGTTTTCAACGTGTCCATCAACATGTGGCACTTTATTCATTTTTAAATCTCCACCTCCACGTTTTTCGTACATTTTTGAATTTACTTGTCCTATGTCCATTTGGTATTCTCAATTTGGTCTTGATTTTTATAAAAATTAATTGGGGGTAGTTTGTTTTTATTAATAACTATTCTGCTGAAAGTCAATGCAGTGGGGGGAAACCGAAATGATTTACAAAGCATAAACGGTTAACCATAAACTTTTTATATAAGGTGTCACAGGATAACTGATTATATGGTGGTCCTAGCCTCAACGGTCTAATGTCTATGGTCAAACCATCTAATCCATAGAAAATATAGAATAACAACGATACACTCTTATTGGTGAAAACTACTCTTCAATTTTGGTTCAAGAAAACTGATCAAAAGATTATCAATTCTTAATTTTTGTTTTCTTAAACCTTTAATTTCTTTTATTGATTCGTTTTTCTATCAAATAATTTTTGAAGTTAAACTTCTTTAGGCGCGTTATGAAAAAATGAGGAAAATGAAATTTTTAGATGGGCGGCTATCTTGAGACAAAAATTAACAAAACGAAGTTGACCGCAAAAACACTCGGTTTCTTTTCGCGCTAAATTTGAATTTTTGTTTTATTTATTACTAATTTATTAATTTTTATATATAGAGGAACCTGTTGTACCTTGGACAGAGTTGTACCTAGAACAATCATATTTTTTTCAAAAAGCCCACGTTTTTTAGAACCGTTGTTTATAGTATTTGAAACGGTATTTGTCAACATACACGTGTAGTTAGTTACGATTCGCCGGCGTCGTATGAGCACAGGTAAAAAAGGTAATGTATTTTTTTACACTCAAAAAGTACGTTTTTTAGCCTTTACTTCATGCCAATTTATTGAAAGTGATGCATGTTTGTGGAAACTGTTATATTTAAAATCTTACCTTAAAATATCTAGCTATTAGGCAGCATGAGTGTCGGATCCTAATCTTAATCGCAAGTCGGTTTATAAATCATGTTAAGTGAAGTTGTCGCGATGTTGTACCTTAGCCACCCAACTTACGATGTACCTCGGTCATTGGTCAAGGTACAACATTTTGGTCGGCAATAAGTCAATAATTATTTACATACGTTTTTATGAGTATAGTTGCATTGAATTAAAAAAACCTACTTATCACATTGTTGTAGGTAAAATGCCGCGAAGCAAGGAAAACATTAAAAGACCTGTGCTCGACACAAAAATAGTTGAAAATGCAGTACATTTAATAAAAGCGAAGAAATTTACACTTCATGGTGCTTCCGTGCATTTTCGTATTTCCCGATCTACCTTAAGACGGCACTACCGTCACATGATGAAAGAAGGTACCTCAGTGCAAGATTTGCGTGAAAATCTTGCAGTCAAAAAAGTATTCAATCAAGATCAAGAAAAAATGCTAGTGGACTACATCAAGGATGCAGCAAATCTTCAGTTTGGTTTAACTTTAAAAGACGTCAAAGTACTGGCGTACCAGTTCACAAAGTTTAATCAAATTAAATACCCTTCTCCATGTTACTCTAATAAAATGGTAGGAGAGTACTGGCTGCGTTTATTTAGGAAACGTTATAAAGAAGAGCTCTCTCTTTGTAAACCAGAAGCCACAAGCTTGGCGCGTTCGTCGGCATTTAATAAACATACTGTTCAACTGACGTACAATAATTACAAAAAAGCTCTGTCACAATGCCCGTCAGATTACCAAGCAGCTAATATCTGGAACATGGATGAGACAGGATTGTCTACAGTGCACGTCCCTCCAAAAGTTCTGGCACCAACTGGAGTTAAGCAAGTAGGATCCGTGACAAGTGCTGAAAGGGGAAACACTGTTACGATGATAGCTGCTTGTAATGCTGGTGGAGGATTTATTCCACCAATGCTTATTTTCCCAAGAGTCAATTTTAAAGACTTTATGATTCATGGAGCACCAGAGGGCACTTTCGGTGCTGCCAATCCATCAGAATGGTCTAACGAAGCCACTTTCGTGATGTTCATGAACCATTTCATAAAATTTGCAAGACCTTCTAAGGAGCGGCCTGTTATTGTTCTCATGGACAATCACTAAAGTCATATTTCTGTTCCAGAAATTCGCCTGGCAAAAGAAAATGTTGATCCAAATTCTTCAAAACATATCACCCCTGAAACCCCAAAAGCCGCGCCTCGAAAACGAACACAAAAAGGCAGACCAAAAGGCAAATCTAGAATACTAACGGACACACCAGAGAAAAACGCGATTGAGGCTTTAAAAAAAGTTAGCGTTAAAGATGAACGTAAGTTAAAGAAAGGCAACAATAAGGAAAACAAGAAAAAGATAGAGTGAAACGAAAAATCCTGATTGAGTCTGACTCTGAGGAATCCAACTACTCCGTCCACGATACTGATGACTCTTGTGGTGAAAATGAAAACAGTGATAGTCCGATTGAAGAAGATAACATCAATTATGAGACAGGAGACTTTGTGATATTTATATACGAAGAAGAATATTTTGTAGGTAAAATAGAATATCTTTGTGATGAGGGAGTTTTGATAAAATCAATGAAAAAATCTTTGAAAAACTGGAAATGGCCTGATAAAGATGATTTGAATTTGTATCCGTACCAAGATATTAAGAAAAAGATTAACCCACCAAAGAGAGTCAACACAAAAAGAGAAGTTTATCGTGTTCCAGAAATTGAGATGTACTGGAATTTTTGTTAAATACCTAATATTTAATTATATATAAGTAATAATTGATCTCAAAATAGTAATTGAAAGTCTGAGTCTGACATATTATTTTTGTAGGTACTTTCTTAAGTTTCTTAAAGTTTATTTTTGTTATAACTTCTTAAATTTTTTAATGATTTATTTTTGTTTAATCCAGCGATAAGAAAATTTTAAAAAATAGTTAGGTTGCAAGTTAAAATTATGTGATTTGATGCCAAAATATTGTTAACAACAATAAGCATAAAATAGATGAGTGAGGTTTTTAAAAAAGCAATACTTCTACTTAAATATTGTTGTTAATAACTGTAAATATTGTTGATTGCAAATGTTAATATGATTAACTAATTATTACTAATATTATTTCAACAGAAGATAAATAAATTATAGCTAATAAAAGTGTTTATCTCAATTTGAATCTGCTCTGTCCAAGGTACAACGGACACGGTCCAAGGTACATCTGGATTGTTGTACCTAGGACAGTTTTCCCTTTTTTTTTCAAGCGGCTAGTGGTCCCAGATTTTTGAAAATATACACAGTTTTTTTAATGAATTATATAGTTAATTAAATGATCTTTGCATACATGCACAATGGTCAGGTGTAGCTAATACCATTATTTTTAAAAAAATAAAAATAAAAAAAACTGGCCTAGGTACAACAGGTTCCCCTAAATTAAAAATAATTATATATACAAATGACGCATATTATTAATAAATAAGTTATTAGTTTTCTCGAATTTTGCAGTAGCTGTTATACTATTTAAATTTAATGATGAAAATGACGTCTGCATTCCATGCATATTCTTAGTTATCACGAAATCTGGGATTCTGAAATGATTCAACCATCTTAGAATAATAATTTAGTAACACAAGATATGAATAAGATTAAGACATTTACTTTGACAAGTAGCTACTTACTTTATTTCGCAATTTCTATGAAGCTTCGTTTTCATGACATGCATGAATTGTTAACCAGAAAAATGATCCTGACAAATTTTATAAATCTCTTGCAGCTTTCTTCGGAAATTATTTATTGATACAAATTAAAATATTATTCTCTTAATTTTATTTTTAATAATTATATCTTTAAATAAATATATTTTTTTTATTATTAAATATTAATTTACACTTTTTTACAATTGATTATTTGAATGCAATTAATAAAAACTAATTTTTAATGATGCCAAAGAAGTATAACTTTTCACGCGCGTGCATAAGTACATTACCACGTAAAACGTTCACAGATTCACTGTTAAAGTAGTAATCGACATTAAAATAAATAATAAAAAACAAAACCTAATAAATAATTTTGTTTATTACGTAAAGATATTTTATATAAGCAACTTTAAAACACTTTAATGTTGATTTCAATTCAAATAATTATCTACAAAATATCAAAAATTAACGTGGACTTCGATGTGGTGAACAGATCTGACGTCACATTTTGAATTAAGATTTCATACAAAAATGCCATCCAAATTTCCAACTTTGTCAATGGTATACCAAAAAGTTTTGTTTATGCAAACCTTGTCCAGAAAATAACGACCACAACAAAAAAAGAATTCGTCAAATCGGTCCAACCATTCTCGATTTTTTATAGAGACTAACAATAAATGTAATAGACCAGTGCTTTTAGCCTTTGAAAATGGTAAAAAGTGAAAAAAAATTATAGTAGGATGAAACCCATTAGAAAAGGAAGTTAATATATCAAAAATGAAAGGAAAAAAAAGTACGGTTGATCTGAGGTGGGGAAGTGGAGAAGGGGGGTGTTTATAAGGGTAGAAACGGTTTGTCTCGATTTTCGACAAAACTTCAAGTCCTATGGAAAAAAGTTAAATGACAAAGTTATAGGTAATAAGAACATCTACAACTTGTAGTAAAAGTGCGAACACTTTTTTGACATAGCTAAAAAATTTATGTGAAAATTTCAAATTACCAAGTGTTTGGTTTTTAATTTTTATCTTTTGCAAAAAAAAAAACATATTTACATTGATATTTGACGTAAGAAAAAAATTAGGGTGCTTTTTCATTATTAAGTCAAAATAAGGTGAAAAACTAAATATTTTAAATCAAAAAAATTACACTGTGTTTGGGACATTAAAAGGTCCAATAATATTCCTCAAATCCTTTAATATTCATCAAATTTCGTAAACAAACAATTTTTCTTTGGAAAAGATAAAAATTAAAAACCAAAAACTTGGTAATTAAAATTTTCACATAATTTTTGAGGTTATGTGAAAAAAGTGTTATTGCAAAAGTTGTAGATCATCTTATTACCTACAACTTTGTCATTTAACTTTTTTCCATAGGACTTGTAGTTTTGTCGAAAATCTAGATAAACCGTTTCTATCCTTAAACCCATAACCATTTTCCACTACCCCACCTCAGATCGACCGTAATTTATTGTTCCTTTCATTTTTGTTATATTAGGTTCGTTCGCGGATACCATACTGAATCGGTAACGAATCAGTTCAAGACCGATTTAGGATCATCGCCAAGGTCGCCAAGCGCATGCAATTTTATGAGCCGAGTTACGATCCGATATTCGCGGTTTACACGAAATACGTTCGTTACCGATTCATTATTGGTTTTAGCGTTCCTCAGATATTTGTTAGGATGAAAAATTAGATTCTCTTACTCATGCGCAGTGTGCTAAATTGTGGCTAATTCAAAATACAGTTTTGCTGTCATGCTGCGTTCACACGAGTCAATTTTAGTAGGCCGTTTTTAGTTGATTAAAAAAATTTAAATGAAAAAAATCGTGTGAGAACCGAAATCAACTTTTTAGTGGATCAAAAAAAGTTTGAATAAGTCATCACAGTAGGTTTTTCATTCCACTTTTGATCGATTAACTAAAATCGGTTAACTAAAGTTGACTCGTGTGAACGAGGCATCAACGTCTGTCAACGTTAAATTCAATTAACAAATTTCGTGAGTTTTAGTTAATTCTCGTCTTACTTCCGAACATTTTTCACGGAAAAATGACCCTTAATTAGTCCATAAGCGTGTATGGGCTTGGCGATTATCCTAAATCGCTTAAATCCACTTGAACGGATTCGTTACCGGTTCATTATGGACCACCGCGAACAAACCTATTATCTTCCTTTTCCAATGGGTTTCATCCTACTATAATTTTTTTGGGTTTAAAAATTATTGACCCTGGCCTATAATTTCATTTTAAAAATATGGATTTTAACGATTTTTATCAACCGTTTAAAAAATTGTAAATGTGTAGGCAAGCCAGCAAACATTTGTGTATTGTGGGTTGCCGACCACTATACATTTTAAATAACCAGTGTTAACGATAGCTCAAAGGAATATCTTTACAAAAGTTCTATTTTAAATTATAACATTTTTTCTATGAATATTTTAAGTGCGTTCGATTAATAGAAGTATTGTTTAAAATCTTATTTATTTGAGGTTTATATGAGTTGAGAAAAACTTGAGAAATGTCTATTATATTACTTACCCACCTATATGGTGCCTATTATTTCAAAGGTATTTGAAGAATAAGCACCGTTAGTGTTGACTTTCGGAATGAAGCCGCTTTCAAAACAATTTTTAAATTCTATATTATAAACTCTTAAAGGATTTTCAAGTTTTAAATGAAAATTACACTTATTGAAAAATTGTTCAACCCTTTTATTATTATACAGTTTTGTTTAATCTAACTTTGGCGAATGCATTCACTCTTCCAAAAATTGTTTGATAAGTCAATTATTTACATCGTGTTTCATTCATGGATTAACATGATTTGTCATCAGTGTGAATAAATCAATTTATGTGGTGAACGCAACCCCTACCGCCAGCCAGATAGCCCAATTAATGTGATGAATATGATGTCCGGGATAGTGCGAGAGATAACCTATCTAAAAACTGGCCTAACTAAAATTCTTTTTTCTCCAACGTCGCTAGCTCTTGTACTAATAGATTTGCCTATAAATAAATTGGAGCTTTCAATGTTTGTTTATATAAGGACTTTTTGTACTCACAAACATGATGATGATATGTCCCTTCTCCTCAATCAAGTAATTTATATCTTTTCAAACCCTTTGCACGAGTAAATGATTTATCTGAAATTAAATTTTAATAACAATTATTTGGTACTAACTGTAAGCATCACAAACGTACGATTTTTCTCCAGTATGAAGTAGATGATGTTTTTTTAAATGTTCCTTTCGATAAAATGCCTTGGCTTAGAAAAAAAAAATTAACGCAAAATTTTTTTTTTAATTTTTTTAAGTACTTACCACAAACGTTGCAGCTGTAAGTCTTTTCGCCGGTATGCGTTATTTTATGTCTAATCAAATGGCTTATTTGTGTAAATGATTTACCTAAAAAAAATTTTTTTTTTAAATTTCTATAAACCCTTAAAATAATGAATATAATTTGTGCTTACTACAAACTTCGCACACGTGCGTTCTTTCTCCCGTATGAATTAATTTATGTCTTGTTAAGTTGTACGAATGAGCAAAAGATTTGCCTATAAATAAATTAAGCATTTTCTTGTATCCATATTTGTTTTAATTAAGAAATTTTTGGTACTTACCACAATCATGACAACGATATGACCCTTCTCCTGTATGAAGAATTTTATGTCTTCTCAAACTAGTTTCACGACTAAATAATTTACCTGTAATAAAATGTTAACAAATGTTTGTATAATTATAGTCTAAGAGCTAGCAACGTTTTCGAGAGAGAATTTTAGGTCGGCCAGTTTTTATATATGTTATCTCTCGCACTATCCCGGGCATCATACTGCGGCTGTCTGGCTGTCGGGATGGGTTGCGTTTATTAGTGCGCATCGCACCTATGACAGGTAAAATATTGAAATTTTCAGAAAAAAGAAAAATTTTTGGATGAAATTTGTAGAAAATAACATTTTAAATAAAAAATGTCCAGTGGCTAATTTTCGTAAAGTGGCTAGTTTGTCCGCTACAAGCTTGGAAAGGCTGGCTCGACGTGACGTCATTTGAGTGGCCGACCGTTCAGAGATACAGCCGTTGTGCCGACATGTATACAATGAGTTTTACAAGCTTGTAGCGGGCAAACTAGCGACTTTACGAAATTTAGTCACTGGACATTTTTTATGTAAAATTTTATTTTCTACAAATTTCCTCTGAAACTTTTTATTGTTTTTAAAATTTCAATATTTTACTTGTCAGGTGCGCTGCGCACTAATAAACGCAACCTCTCCCGACTATCAGACAGTCCGTATGATGTCCGGGATAGTGCGAGAAATAACATATATAAAAACTGGCCGACCTAACAATCTTTTTTTTTTTTCGACGTCGCTAGCTCTCGCACTATTAGGAGAGTTATCTGCTTTAAACTTACTGCAAACATCACAAACGTACGGCTTTTCCCCAGTATGAACTACTAAATGTCTTTTTAAATGTTCATTTCGAGCAAAGGACTTGCCTTAAAGAAATTCATTAAAAAAAAAAAATTTAATTTTTTTTTTATACATACCACATAAATTGCACAAGTGCCTTTTACGTTGACCTAATTTTTTATGAAAAAAAATTTTTCCTAAAAAAAATATTGTTAATAAGAAAGAAAAAAAATTTATCACTTCACTTTTCAAATATAATTTCGAAATCCTTCTAGTGACACTTTGGTATAGGTAATTACCTTCACTAGACCTAAAAATTTCATGGTCACTATTAATTTCAGTTGTCATTTTAGAGGCATTTCCAGAAATTATTTCTTGGCTGTTAATTTCTTGATCACCTCTTGTCCCCTTTTCAAATTTTACGACTGCTCCAATTGCATGGCTTTCATCTAATTTCAAAGGATCTATACCAGGTACATCCAATTCTATGTCCCAAGTTTCTTCCTCTTTGATATTTTCCACTAGATGTTAGATTTAAATTAATAATTTGGCTAAGAATATCTTGATAAAAAAATTATCAATTGTTACCTTTAATTATTTCTAAATCTTCTTCGTCTATATTAATTTCAGTTTTCATACTATTCAGCGTTTTTGAAACTGAATTTGTTAGAAATTCCTGTTCGGGGGTTGCTTCCTTTTTTATTTTTAATGTGACTTCTTCTTTATTTTCATCATTTGCAGTTGCATTTAAATCGTTTACCCAAATTGTTTCTTTTTTTTTATTTCCTGTTGCATAACGAGAATTACTTTAATATCTGATTAATTTTTACAATTATCAACGTGTCTCGGTTAACTTTGATATTTAGGACTACTACTTAAGACTTGTCACTTGTCAAGTGAGACGACAGTTCAAAATCGCAATCGTTAAACTTCACCTTATTACGATGCTCGTTTTTCCTCGGTATTCTTTTGTTTTAACAAAGTTTAAATTGGTTGGAATCATCAATTGTTGTTAGGGAAATTCACGTGAGATTTGTCAATTGTCGTCTCACTTGACAAGTGACACATCGTTCGAAAATGACTCCGATTATAACCAGTCGTAACGGTGAAATATTTTATTTAAAGTAATTATTACCTTGAGCTTCTTCCGGAATTCCTTCATCGCTATCATTTTCAGTTTTCATGACTAATTGACTTATCATAATTGGTTGTTTGTTTTCAACGTGTCCATCAACATGTGGCACTTTATTCATTTTTAAATCTCCACTTCCACGTTTTTCGTACATTTTTGAATTTACTTGTCCTATGTCCATTTGGTATTCTCAATTTGGTCTTGATTTTTATAAAAAATAATTGGGGGTAGTTTGTTTTTACTAATAACTGTTCTGCTGTTAGGTAACGCAGTTAAAAACCTAAATGATTTACATAGCATAAACAGTTAACCAAACACTTTTTATACTGGGTGTGCCAGCTAGATTTGAACTTTTATGGTTATTCTCAATGATTTTGAGAGAACTACAAAGCTTACAGACCACGCTCTGCACTTAATTTAAAGCTAATTAAATTGCCTACAAAATATATTCACAAGTTCTGCTCGTAAGTTTAATGGTTTCGACGCAACTTCGATCCAAAAATGGTCCGAAACTAAAATTTTCAATTTTTCAAAATACGAGCCTAATTTCACAGTGCCGTACCTCGGTAACCCATTAACGTGCAGAGCTCTGGTTGGGCTTAATTTGTAACAAATTTGATGTTCTTAAAAAACGTACAGAATAACTTTCGAAGCATAATCTGAAACAAATTAAAAAATTTCACGAATTTTCCTCTATAAAAATTTTTCCACAATTTTTTGAGAGTTGCAAACTTGAGAATACCTAGCCCTAATGGGTCCAAACAAAATACTAAAAAATCAGCGATACATTATGTTTTGCGAATTTAGCTATTTTTTTTGTCGATTTTGACTGGCCTAATTAAGTACGCTCAAAATAAATGATATTTTTAACAAGTCAATCGTAAAAAATACTTTTTACAGCATCTTAAGCTTTTTAAGCTTCACATCTGTGCATCATCAATAAATTTTTTTACTTTTTTTATTACTAATTTTATTAGATCTATTGAAGCCTATAGAAGTCTATTGAAATCTGTTGAAGTCTATGAAATTTATGGCGACGACATACATACATTGCACATTACACATAGCAAGTAATAATATACAAGTAAGTGTAGAAAAGGCTTAAGAAAAATCATATATAGGATGAATACAAATTGAGAAGAACTTAAGGGGGTCATCCCATGTGACGGCCTGTTTTTAGGGTTGTTTTTTTAGGGTAGATAGAGCTTTAAGGTTATTATTATTTGTTAACATATATTTCGACAGTATAAATATTAATTTTAAGCTAAAAATATTGTGTAGAACATGAGTTACAGCCGTTACAGCGTTCTGCACACCCCCACCTCGAAAAAATGAGCTTGCATTTCCTCCACAATTTCGGCTGATTGGCTTATCCGAAACAAAAAAAAAAAAACGGCGTTTTAATTTGTAAGATTAATTTCTAAGATGGTTGAATCATTTCAGAATCCCAGATTTCGTGATAACTAAGAATAGGCATGAAATGCAGACGTCATTTTCATCATTAAATTTCAAATAGTACCTATAACAGCTACTGCAAAATTCGAGAAAAGTAATAACTTATTTATTAATAATATGTGTCATTTGTATATATAATTTAAACATAAAAATAAATATAAAAGTAAATAAATAAAACAAAAACCCAGTGTTTTTGCGGCTAGTTTCATTTTGTTGATTTTTGTCTCAAGATGGCCGCCCATCTAAAAATTTCACTCTCATCATTTTTTCATAACGCGCCTAAAGAAGTATAACTTTAAAAAAAATTCGATTTTTTGAAACCATCACATGAGTCGACCCCTTTAAGAGCATAAAGTTATAAATTTACTTATGTACCTACATGGTGTGACTTACATATGCATCAGTGGCGTGCGGTGACTTTTGAAACAGGGCATGCGGTTAGAAGTGGGAGGGGGTGGTTATAAGAACCACATTTTTAAAATTTATTTTTTTATTTGATAAACATGGTGTTATAAGTATTTTTTTAAAATTAGCCTTATTCGACGCTCCTTCTTACAAAAATCATCAAAAACCGCATCATATAATGTATTTAAAAACAGCACGAAAATAGTTCTTATCCTAAAGAACCGAACATTTGTATGGCCTTTGGGTCAATAATTCAAAATAGCTCACGAAAAGTATCAGTAACAATTAAATTCACTGTTTGGATTCAAAACGGCAAACGCATGTGCAGACCGTTAATCAGCTATGTTAAATGCCGAGAGAGATAGAATTTGACCGTACTAGTGCGCATGCGCGACCAATTCGAAGCAAACAATCGCATGCTTCTCTCGCCAACGCATTCATTCGGCTTTTGCCGTTCATTTGATTTGGTAAATGATGCCAATTTTATGAGTGATACCTTTCATTATTACGTAAATTAACAAATTTTTAGAATTATTTTACAAAAGCAATTACGTAAATTAAAAAATTAAATGAATAAATCATAAAAAAAATTCAATTTTTAAAATCGTCTTACAATCCCAAGGCATGCGGCGCATCTACAGCATGTATGGACCGCACGCCTCTGATATGCATAGTAATTACAAATTATAACTTTTGAAATGAAGCCGCTTATCAAAACAATCTTTATAAGAAATGGTCTATTTTAAATTGTATTTTATAAACTTTATTGTAAAGGATTTTCAAATTTTAATGAAAACTTCAGTTGTTAAAACCTTTTATTATTATACAGTTTTGTTTGATCTTTTGGCAAATGCATTCATAGTTCCCGAAAAATTATTTGATAAATAAATTATTTACATCTTGTTTCATTCGTGACATTATTTTACATCAAAGTGAATCATTTTGTATTGTTGTGGATCACGTTTTCGAATGTACACTTTACATGCACATGTACATTGTACATACAACAGCACTCAATTTTATTGACTGCCGGGTTTTACTAGTAAGGTTATAAGCAGTGATAAGGCTAATTTTACAATTAGTCGCTAGTCGTTGTAGTTAGATGGTTGTAGCTCAAAAATGTTTTCAATTATATATTTCCTTAATATTGTACAATTAAAACAAACTTAACACTAGCATAATTGATGATCAGTGTGAATAAATCTGTGTTGTTGTAAATCACGTTTTTGTTGATACAATTTCCCTTAAATAAAAAGAAAAAAAAATAAGTTAACATCCGTTCCAATACAATGCAGTCTTTATTTTTTTTATACTCACCACAAAATTCACATGAAAACGATATATTCCTCAAATGCGTCTCTTTATGCTTGTATAATGAAGACCCGTGTTGAAATGATTTATCTGAAAGTTGTAATTTTTAATAATCACTGTGATTTACTTTCACTTGCATCATTAACGTACCACAAATAGTACAAGTATACGATTTTGGTTCAGTATGAATTGATTTATGTCGTTTTAAGTCGTTGGAGCGAAAAAATGATTTGCCTTTAACAGAAGAAAGTTAAAAAATTATTTTTTCCCCAATTAAATTATGGATCTTTTATTTTTGAGTAGCCGCCATTTTATGAAAATTTTTTTTTTTTTTTAGTTTTGGAGGTTCATGCGATAGCGACATTTGTACTTATCAAGAATCCATTATTGTTTTATTTTTCAAATGACCACAAGGGTAGAAATCATGGCGACAAGGACACGGCTTTTTTTTCCCCCTCTACTTCAAAGACGCATAACTCAATGAAAAAAAAATTTCTTTTGAAATTATTTTTGTGTACTCTCTGAATATATATAAACAAATGATAAATGATGATGCATTTCTTCTAGAATCTATACGATCTATACCTTATTTAGCTATATATTCTGATTTCCCGCGTTAGTCAACAAACCAGTGACGTCATTTTTAGAGGTCAAAAAAACGCCGCCTAGCCAAATGAGCATACCTTATGTATCTAATAACCTTGATGGCCACGAGCTGTTTTTAAGAGAGATTTATTAGTTAAATATTTTATTCCAGAGAAGTGAAAGACTTTGAACGGAAGTTCTAGGAGAACCAAAAATAATAACATTCATTTTTATACGTATTGGTTCACCTTCTTTAACGACGGTCGCCGCTTGAACTATTAATAGAAGCGTATCTTATAAGCGTTGTAAGCTGTCGATATATATTTATTACTAGCTGTTACCCGCTCGCTTTGCTGAGTGTATCTAAATTTAACTAATTAATTAAAAGATTCCCTACGTTCATAGGGAAACATAAAAATTAATCTTTTTTTAACAGAAAAAAATGATGGATACTTTCAGACTTTAGATCCAAAGAAAGTTCATCAAAATTCGTAAAAACTACTTTTCAAGAAAGAGATGTTAGCTGTCTCACATCACGTTCTATACGATTTTTAGTAAAAAATCTGTACCTGTATTTCTTCCTTTAGGACTTGAAAATCTTTCATACCAAATGTCATTTAAAACCGTACAGCTATTTTAGGGGGGCATTTATTAATTGCGCGAGGCGTTTTTTTTGATTTTTTAAATCCCACCCCCTCCCCTCTGGTAGAATGTCATGAGATTTTGCATATATCTTTTCCCCAACCCGCAAACTAATGTGATATTTTCAAAACAAAAAAAATACGTGATATTTGGGAGACCTTCCATTTCCCCAAAGTAAGATTAGAGGATATTCGACTCGACCCCATCGGCCCCTAAACGCCTCACGTAATTAATGGATGTTCCCATAAAAGAATAGATTAGTAGCTATCCTACAGAATCTTTGGCAAAACTTCATTAAAATTCATTCCGTTAAGTAATTGTAACAGTATTTAATACGTTTATTTCTAATTAATATTTTCGACAATGAAGAATGAAAAAATTCTAATATTTTAAACAATTTCATTATTAATTTTATCGGATGTTAAATTGAAATTCATAATTATTTTCCAGTAAAAGTTGTCAATTTTTTAATTTCAACTTTGTAGAGATTTCTTTCGTTTTTGTGTAAAATTGGAAGAAAATGCGTTAAAATTCTATTTCACGAACTTTACCGAAACTTTTTAAATGTACAGTTCCCGTAGGATATAATTGTTTTGCCATCCCATGCATTATTCTAGCCTTAAAAGTAAGCTATATCATTCTCCCCCAAACTACCACATTGCAAAAATCATATAAATCTTTAACTCTGTGATAAACAAAAAACAAATCTATCCCACGGGAATAGTACATCTCTCCTGGGTAAAAAGTAGATCAAATCTTCTTAAGGAAAATGAGTTAAGACTCTATTTCGTGAACGAAACTGCTTTTAAATACTCGGTTCTTATAGAAAACGTACTTTTTTTACTATCCCATGGGAACCGTTCTTTATTCCGGTATCAGAAGTAACCTATTTCATTCTCTGACCCCTAAACAACCACATTACAAAAAAAGAAGTTAATCTTTTGCTCTGTAAAAAACAAAAAAACAAATCTATCCAACGGGAACCGTAAATTTTTTCTGGATATAAAGTATACTATATGTTAAACCGGATTATAATCTATATATATACCAAATTTTATCCAGATCTATTCAGTACTTTTTGAGTGAAAGAGCAACAAACATCTATACAAACTTTCACGTTTATAAAATAAGTAAGATACTCGTATAAGTTGTCCATTAATTATATAATCTTTTCGTATCTTTAAGAGCGATTTTTATTATTTGACGTGATATAACGTTTTATAAATTGATGAACTACGACAACAAGTCTGAAAAAGTTCGGCTATTTTGTCACGTTACCTACATTTGAACCTGTGCGTGCAAGCGAGAACGCGATACAAGTGATAGAGAGGCATGATATTATTGTTGAATCCTAGGCAACGTAGGGATGGGCAAATGTATAAAATATATCGTATCCATATTTACAAGCAATATCGATAGATGCAGAGTAAAAAATATTGATACTCCGATATATCGATATTTTCATCTCAAAACGCAATTACTTGAAAAATTGTCAATAACTATAAGTGGAATAAATTATAATTATTATAAAATATAATAAAGCGCTTAAAAAAATATCGAATTTGATATTCGGAAATAAATATCAACTATCGATATTTTGATATATCGATAGTTGGTGCCCTTATCTAAGACAACGTGTTGTGTTTTTTTTTTTATAATTTATTTAATAAGATTTAATTGATTTTTTCCTTCATAATTTTTAGTTTGATTTCATTTTGAAAAAATTGTTAATTTTCAATTAACTCCTTTGTATTATACAAAATAATGATAATTCAGTGATAATAATTCAATTCATAAAAGTACGCAATTTTTCATCAATTAGATGTTCTAGTTATGACGTTATCACGTAAAACTATCGTCCGTTAACCGACTTTACAGACAACTAATTTTTTAAAAAACAATTTTATCTAAATACTTACTACAAACATCACAGCTATAGCCAGTATCTTTTCTATTTATCTTTTCGTCGTTATGAGTTACTTTATGTCGAACCAAATGGCTTAACTGTGTAAATGATTTGTCTAAAAGAAAATTGTGGTGAATGTTTTTCTTTAATCGATAAAACTATGAATATAATTTGTGCTTACTACAAACTTCACACAAATGGATTTTTTCTTCAGTATGACTTAGCTTATGTCTTCTTAAGTTGTACGGATGAGCAAAAGATTTGCCTATAAATAAATTGGACTTGAAGCATTTTCTTTTATCAATATTTGTTTTAATAAAAAAAATGTTGGTACTTACCACAATCATGGCAGCGATATGTCCCTTCTCCTGTATGAAGTAATTTATGCCTTTTCAAACTAGTGTCGCGACTAAATGCCTTACCTGAAATAAAATGTTAATAATTTTTGGTATAATTAGGACAATTATCTGCTTTCTTTAAACTTACTGCAAACATCACAAACGTACGGCTTTTCTCCAGTATGAATTAGTAAATGTCTTTTTAAATGCTCATTTCGAGCAAATGACTTGCCTTAAAAAAATATTTTTCAAAAAAAAAAAAAAAAAATTCTTTTATACATACCACATAGATTGCACAAGTGCCTTTTCCGTTGGTCTAATTTATCATGAATAAAAACTTTGCCTAAAAATCATATTGTTAATAAGCTAAGAAGTATTTCACTTTTCAAATATAATTCGAAACCAGCGGCGTGCGGTCCATACATGCTATAGATGCGCCGCATGATTTTAAAAATTGAATATTTTTTGTAATTTATTCATTTCATTTTTTAATTTACGTAATTGCATGCATTTAAAAATGATTCTAAAAATACTAAAAATTTTTGTCATTTATACATTTTTTTAAATTTACGTAATTATAAAAGGTATGGCTCATAAAATTGGCATAGAACAGCAAATCAAATGAACGACAAAAGCCGAATGAATGCGCAGACGACCGCAACATTCGGCCTGATGCTGCCGTTTGCTTCGAATTAGTCGCGCAGGCGCACTAGTATGGTCGAATACTATCTCTCTTGGCGTGTCACATTGCCGATTGACGGTTTGCAGATGCGGTTGACATAATGAATCTATAGTATGAGTGAATTTAATTGTTACTGATTTATTTATCAAGAGGCCATATAAATGTTCTGTTTTTTAAGATAAGAACTATTTTCGTGGTTTTTAAATACATTATATGATGCGGTTTTTGATGATTTTTGTAAGTAGGAGCGTCGAATAAGGCTAATTTAAAAAAATAAATACTTTAATACACTGTTTAACAAATAAAAAAATTAAATGAAAAAATCCCCCTCCCCCCTTCTGCTGACCGTATGCCCTGTTTCAAGTCACCGCACGCCACTGTTCGAAACCCTTCTAGTGACACTTTGAGGTATTTACCTTCACTAGACATAAATATTTCCTCGTCACCATCAATTTCAGTTTTTATTTTAGAGGAATTCCCAAAAATTATTTCTTGGCTCTCAATTTCTTGATCGGTTCTTGTCTCCTTTTCAAATTTTACGACGGCTCCATTTGCATAATAATCATCTAATTTAAGAGGATCTGAATCGTTTTCGTCCAAGTCTGATTCCCACATTTCTTCCGCTTTTATATTTTCTACTAGATATTTGATTCGAATTTATTAAACAATTTTGCTAAAATGTGGTAATGATTCTCCGAAAAGAAATTGTTACCTTTAATTATTTCTAAATGTCCCTCGCCTATAGTAATTTCAGTATCCATCTCGGGCCGTGTCTTGGAAACTGTCTTTGAGTCTGTAGTATAAAATTCCTTTTTAATTTTTATATCTTCTTTGATATCATCGATTTTAGTTGGATATAAGTCCGTTTCCGGAATTTCTTCGTTTTTGATTCTTCCTATTGAATAAGTGAATCGGGTAACGGTAATATTTATAATCATTTAACTTCATGAAATATAATTATTACTTACCTGTAGGTACTTCGGAAATTTCTTCACTAACTTCAGTCTTAAGGTCCAATCGAATTATTGATTGATTCTTTCTAACATTTACAGTTTTAATGACTTCTTATTGAATTTTAAATTACCGCTTCCACGTTTTCCGTACATTTTTAAAAGATTTTTATGTTTTATTTGATTTCTAAATTGTCGTCTTTATTATTGTAAACACAAGTGCTTGTTGTTTAGTAAGTCAACGTATTGAGTATTGGAAATAATTTACTTAGCATAAACAGTTATGGTAATATATACAATAGGATGTCTTAAAATTTTTTTTTTATTTAGTCCAAAAATTGATGGTACTCTAGGTACTCTACATGGGCTGAAAAAACTTTGGCCTAATAATGAAAGAACGTGTTTTTGAATGAAAGTATGGCTTTATTCTTCGATATAATCTTCATCTGGAATGATGCATTTGTGGTAGCAGTCCTCCAATATTTCGATACCGGTTCGGTAGTGTGAAGGGTAGTGTAGCTTCGTGGTCTTCAAAATAGGCAATTGTTTCCACCAAATCAATATCTTACGGCCCACCTATTTTTCGAATTTGGTTTATGCGTATACCTACACTATAGACCAGGGTAGATAATTTGAACAGAAAAAAAATTATAGTAGGATGAAACCCACTGGTTTATCTCCATTTCCGACAAAACTACAAGTCCTATGGAAAAAAGTTTAGAGGCAAAGTTGTAGATAATAAGAAGATCTACAACTTTTGTCCTAACACTTTTTTCACATAACCTTAAAATGTATGTGAAAAAATTCCAATAACCAAGTTTTTAGTTTTTTTTTTATTTTTCTTTTACAAAAAAAAAAAGAAAATCTTTAAACAAAATTTGGTTGACGAAACTTACCTTTAAATGCCCCAAACACACTGTAATTGTTTTGATTAAAAATATTAATTTTTTCACCTTATAATGACTTAATATTGAAAAAACAGCCTAATTTTCAATCGAAAATTCTCACGTCAAAACATCTGATTTGTTTAAAAAAAATCGGTCAGTTTTTTGTTTGTTGAAACCTCTACTTTTTGATGGTACAAAATATATATGCATTACAATGTTAAATGTTCTCAGAAAATGCAATAATTAACGTGTAAATTTTAATAAATTGTTCAATATTGTGTGATGTGTAATTGTCATTTTAAGATGAAATAATTAATATTTTAAATAAAAAAAAAAATAGAGTGTGTTTGGGAAATTAAAAGGTAAGTTTTCACCAAATTTCGTGTAAAAAATTTGTTTTTTGTAAAAGATAAAAATTAAAAACCAAAAACTTGGTAATTTGAATTTTTCACATAAATTTTGAGGTTATGTGAAAAAAGTGTTTGCACAAAAGTTGTAGATATTCTTATTACCTACAACTTTGCTGTTTAACTTTTTTCCATAGGACTTGTAGTTTTGTCGAAAATCGAGATAAACCGTTTTTACCCTTAAACACACCCCTCTTTTCCATTTCCCTACCTCAAATCGACCGTAATTTATTTTACCTTTTTCTTTTTTGTTATATTATCTTCTATTTGAAATGGGTTTCATCTTGCTATAATTTTTTGCACTTTTTACCATTTTCAAAGGCTAAAAGCACTGGTCTACAAAATTGCCCTTAAAAAAATACTTCAGTATACACGAAGGCCAGTCAAAATTAACAATAAATTCGCAAAACATGATGTATCTCTGATTTTTTAGTATGTTGTTTGTACCCATTAGGGCTAAGTAATTCTCAAGTTTGCAACTCTCTAAATTGTGGAAAAATTTTTATAGAGGAAAAACCGTGAAATTTTTTGACTTTGTTTCAGATTCTGCTCGGTATCTTCTAATCTATGCATTTTTTTTCGAAAGCTATTCTATACGTTTTTTAAGAGCATTAAATTTGTTACAAATTAAGCCCAACCGGAGCTCTGCACGTCAATGGGTTACCGAGTTACGGCACTTTGAAAATAAACCAGCTTTTTCAAAAATTGAAAATATTAGTTTTCGACCGTTTTTGGATCGAAGTTGTGTCGAAACCATTGATCCAACGAGCAGAACTTGTTGAATATAATTTGTAGATAATTTAATTAACTTTAAATTAAGTGCAGTAAGTCCCGTAGTTCACCGTAAAATCTTAGAGATAGAAGGTAAATCACATTTGGGTGGGTACTCTAGTATTGGTGGATCGTCAGGATTGTCTTGAGGCTCCTCTTCAATGACGATAAGGGCAGCATTCCTGCACATTTCCCCAGAAAAATGTGTTTAACAGCGATTAATTCTCATTTCTTTCGACTTTTTTTCTAACCATTCTCCAAGCGTTTTCTTGTTTATTCTGTGCCTTTCCATAAGACCTCATCAACGCCACTGATTTTTTTCTGATCACTTTAAACGCTTATTTATTACTTCACTAATTTGGTTCTTTTTTAGTCGGTTCAATAATTTTGTATGGCTTTTAAAAAAATTTTTTTCAACAGGTTTTATTAAAAATCAACATTAAAATAATTTAGTTATAAAGTTTTTACAATAGTAATAATTAATTAAAATCAAGGACTTTAAGATTTAATTTACAATCTTCTGATTAATGTTAACTGTGATCACTGATAATATGGTGCTTCAAATCACTTTCACGAGGAAAATTTTGACCTTAAACAAAATTGTTGTTAGCATTTTCTTTCAATAATAATTTTTAAAAATTTACTTACTACACACATCGCACGAGTATGAACTTTCATTGCCGTGCACTTTTCTATGTCTTCGTAACTGCTTTGCTCGAAGAAATGATTTTCCTTCAACAAAAAAAAAAAAATGTTAACATATTACATTTTCTAACTTTTTTTTTTTTAATAATTACCACAACTTTCACAACTAAAAGGTTTTTCGTCTGTATGAATAAGTTTATGACTTGTTAATTCATATGCTCGACGAAACGATTTACCTTAAAAAATATAATTTAAAAATTCGTTTAATTATTATTAGAATTTTGATTAAATACTTACTACAAATATCACAACAATGCGTTTTTTCACTGGAATGCACCACTTGATGCATTTTTAAGTAACGCGAATTAGTGAACGTTTTACCTTAAACATAAACAATACCTTTACCAATATTTAACACATAACCAAGCCACTGTTAACTTGAAATGTTGATTTATTTTCTTTTATACTTAAAACCGTAACTAGGTAGGAACAACAGAGGCACTTGCCCAGGGATTAGTTCAAAGGAGGGCTCTTCCTTTAATATTTTAAATACCTAGCGATTCACTAATTAACTTAATCTCAAAAGTGCTTGATTTTTTTTTAACTATTTGGCCTAAATTATACTTAAAATCAAGTCAAATACGTTTTAATCTCCAATCAAGTCAAGCATTGAATGGCATGTTAAATGTTTCATTGTTAAAGAATCGAACAGTGACGTCAGATCAATGAATATGTGACCGATTTTTACGCAAATCTTAGTACCTTTGGATAGCGCTGGTATTTAGTTGAAAAACAGCTGTTAACTTTTTGTGTTGTTATACGAGTCATACGTCTCAAACAGCCCCCTACCATTTAAACTTATCATCACTTATCAGAGTTATTATACTTATTATATAAAAATACTTATCATAAATATTCTCATTTAATAACAATAATAATGAAAACAATATAAATAATTTGCCTGACGTTTAAAAAAATTTATTTCTAACCTCCGGCCTTCATAAAAGTCTTCGTCAGTCTTCGTTCAACTCGTTTTAAACTAATTTTACTGGCGATGTCTGCAAATGCAGTCAAAATGGTCATATTTTTGTAACATGGAATTGTAGGGGGCTGGTTTAATTTACTTCCATTATACAAGAAAAAGAGAGTGAGATTTATGAACCAATGTTTTCATTAAACAAAGTGTGATAGGTATTGAAATGAACGAGCGATCCAAACACTTTTCCACTGGTGACCAAACCATGGCCACCTTTAAACAGTAACGCTTATGGGGGTATTCTAGTCTAAGATTTTGAAAAAATCAAAAACTGTTTTTTTTTTTTTTTTTTCATAATCCGATAGTTTATATATTTAAAAATATCTCTCTAAAAGGATTTTTCAAATTATTTCCGAAGTTATAGCCGTTTTAGTGTCGTGGCAACTCGACCGGTTGAGGCTTAACGTAAAACTTTAAACGCGTTTTTCTCGAAACTACTTTTTTCGATGCGGTGGCCATAATATATCAAGTTCTAATCAGCCGATTTACTTGAAATTTGGCATGAATATTCTTTAAATATCTCGCTTTTGCATGAACCAACAAAAAATGAAAATTTTAAATTTGTTATATTTTTTAAAAATTCGACAAAGTTAAAAAATGAGTGAAAAAATCGACTTTTATTTTTGAGTAGCCGCCATTTTAGGAAAAAAAAATTTTTTTTTTTCAGTTTTGGAGGTTCATGCGATAGCGACATTCGTACTTATCAAGAATCCATCATTGTTTTATTTTTCAAATGACCACAAGGGTAGAAATCATGGCGACGAGGACACGGTCTTTTTTTTTCCCCCTCTACTTCAAAGTCGCATAACTCAATGAAAAATTTTTTTTTTTGTTTTGAAATTAATTTTGTGTACTCTCTGAATATGAATAAGCAAATATCAATGGCTTCTTTTTTTATTAATTGCCAAAAAAAAAAACGCTCGAAATTCTAGCCTCTAGACCAGGGGTTCTTAAACTTATGTAGTCCGCGGACCCCTTTTTGAACCAATTTTTTTTTCGCGGACCCTATCCCAACTCTAGGTGTTTTAATCGTTGTTGAGACTAAATTTCTAGTTAAATAGGCCACTCTCCACTTGGTAGGTAGAGACATCCTTTGGCAGGTAGAGACGTGGTGTACTAAAAAGACACATTTGAGGCGAAATTTGCCCATCGAGACAAAAATACAAATTACGTAAATGTCTATTTAAATTTTTAAATTATGACGATAATGCTCGCGGACCCCCAGGGGTCCGCGGACCACAGTTTAAGAACCTATGCTCTAGACTATAATACCCCTTTAAGCTAAGAAAGCCTATGTTCCATATAGTTTAAGAGCTAGCAACGTTTTCGAGAGAGAATTTTAGGTCGGCCAGTTTTTATATGTGTTATCTCTTGCACTATCCCGAACATTATACGGGCTGTCGGGAGGGGTTGCGTTTATTAGTGCGCATCGCACCTATGACAGGTAAAATATTGATATTTTCAGAAAAAAGAAAAAGTTTCAGATGAAATTTGTAGAAAATAACATTTTACATAAAAAATGTCAAATGGCTAATTTTTGTAAAGTGGCTAGTTTGTCCGCTACAAGCTTGGAAAGGCTGGCTCGACGTGACGTCATTTGATTGGCCGACCGTTCAGAGATACACAGCCGTTGTGCCAACGTGTAAACAATGAGTTTTACAAGCTTGAAGCGGGCAAACTAGCTACTTAACGAAAATTAGTCACTGGGCATTTTTTATGTAAAATGTTATTTTCTACAAAATTCACCTGGAACTTTTTCTTTTTTCTGAAAATTTCAATATTTTACCTATCATAGGTGCGATGCGCACTAATAAACGCAACCCCTCCCGACAGCCCGTATGATGTCCAGGATAGTGCGAGAGATAACATATATAAAAATTGGCCGACCTAAATTCTTTTTTTTTCGACGTCGCTAGCTCTCGTACTATATGTTTCATATATTTGCACTACATTTGACTTGAAATAGAACCAAACATTAGTTCAATATTAATATTTTTCAAATCAATTCAAGCATTTCTTTTGCAAGTATCTATTTACTAGTCAGAATATCAGGCTATTAAAATTGTTTTGAAAAATGTTCAGTTATTTGACTTAATACATCATTAATGTTCATTTCTATCATATAAAGTTTCGCTCAAGATAATTTAGAACCCAATTAGTAAGTTTTACCCAGAACTAACAAAAAGCTAGTTACGGTTCGGCTTATACTTACTACAAACATCACAACTGTACGGTCTTTCGCCTGTATGAACTACTTCATGTATTTTCAAGTCCCTTAGATGAAAAAATGATTTCCCTAAAAAAAAAAAAAAAATAAAAAATGTTTAAACTTAAAATATCATTTTATGAAAGTCATAAATGTTGACAATATATATTCAAGTTGAATTTGTGTGATATTTTAAATTAGCTAAATTCTTAAAGTCTATTGAGATCAGAGCTCCCGACAATAAGTGAAGCTCTCCTGCTTTTTTATATTTTGTAGTAATATATAGCTAAAAAAAACATTTGATTGATATTCTTACCACAAATATCGCAGCTATTTGTCTTTGCACCCGTATGAATTGATTTATGTATTGTCAAACTATATGCCCGTTTAAATGCTTTATCTAAAACCAAATTGTGGTAATTTATGTCATTCAAAATTGAAAATTTGTAGCATTATACTTACGACAAACATCGCACACATGCGGTTTGTCTCCCGTGTGAATTAGTTGATGCTTTCTTAAATAATCCATTTTAATAAATGATTTACCTGAAACAGATTATTCTCTTACATAACGGAAATGAAAATTTTATATTAAAATAATTAAGTACCACAAATATCACAGCTATGAGTTCCTTCACCTGTATGAATCAATTTATGCTTTTTCAAATTGCTTGCAAGATTAAATGATTTAGCTGAAATTACATTTTTCAATCAATAACAAAATTTTGAATATTATTTAGGTACTTACTGCAAACATCACAAACGTGCGGTTTTTCTCCAGTATGAATTAAAAGATGTCTTGTTAAAAGCGAATTTCGTATAAATGATTTGCCTGAAAAAATAAATAGATAATAATATAAAATAAATTTCGTTGTTATAGCGGGGGAGCCCAAGCGGGGATTTCGGGATTTATTAAAGCGCGGCAGATTAATATACAGGGTGATACCTTGTACCTAATTAGGTACTTCCACCAAATATTAGCCTCATATATATGGCCGCCCGTCAAGGATAAAGGATCAGATTAGTAAAAAAAATTGATCATCTAATTTTTTCGAGCGCGTCAGATTAAGATAGGGTGAGTTAGTTACATGCTAAAAGGTGCATATTCCACTAATCTGACAATTTAAGAGTGACGTAAAGAAGGAGGAGGCTAATTTTTTTATTTTGAAGGAAATAAATCAAGGATTACGAAAAATATATAATCTGACGATTTCCACAAGTCGAAGTAACAAAAAATCATCGATAAAGTTTAATGCGTGCAGTTGCGTGATGCATCTATTCGAATTTTCCCAGGAAAAAGTTTCAAATAAAAGTTGTAGCCACTAATGAGTCTAAGAACTATAGTAAGTTTAAAGAAAATCGTTGGAGCCGTTTTCGAAAAAAATTGAAAAAGCTCAAAAACTCCTAGAATATAGTAGAGCTTTCGGTTGACCGATTTCAGCCAAAAGCTTCGCGACACATCTAGGTATAATATAGTGGTCAAATAACCAACTGTGGTGAAATTCTGATAAAAGTTTCGATACGATATGGCTGTCACACACAGACACAGACATGTGTGACAGCCATATCGTATCGAAAGCTTTATCCAAATTTCATCAAACTTGAAATTTGACCTCCATGTTATAACTTGTTGTGCCGCGAAGCTTTTGTTTGAAATCGGTGAACCGAAAGCTCCACTTTATTCTAGGAGTTTATGAGCTTTTTCAATTTTTTTCGAAAACGGCTCCAACGATTTTCTTTAAACTTACTACGATTCTTAGACTCATAAATGGCTACAACTTTTATTTGAAACTTTTTCCTGGGAAAATTCGAATATATGCTGTATGCATATATACAAAAAAAATTTTTTGAATTATTTTCAGAGTAGGTGAATCCCTCCTGATAATCGTCAGATTATGAGACAGCATGTCTAAGGCATAAAGATGAACCATATATATCTTAATCTGACGCGCTTGAGTATTTCAAAATCGTCAGAGGTTTGTCTTAGGTTCACTTAACATCCCCTTAGAAAATCTGAGGCGCTCGATTAAATTTTTTTTCTTCATTTTCAACCCTTACGTACGACCACCCCCATCATGGAAACAATCAGATTAACATATGTACAATTTTTAAAAATATGTAGGACATGGATGCTATCAATATCTGACGCGCTCGAATAAGTCCATGTAACAGTTTTTTTTTTACATTTTTGAAAATCTATAGCCGCTCCCCCCACCGCTGAAAAGGTATATATTATATGACACTTTTTTCTTTTTAACGCTCGAGTAAATCCCGATTTAGCATCGTGGGCTCCCCTACTATTAGGTATACTCACAATCAAATACCATCCACTTCATAGGAAATCATGGGTTTTCAACTACGACCAGTGGATGAAATAGTGTTATCCACATGAAAAGAGAAAGGCTCTGTTGGAAATCGTCTTTCTCTCTTCATGCATTAAAATGGCACTATTTGATTCATTGATCTAATGATTTCCTATGAAGTGGATGCTACCACCTGGTTATACGTACCACAAACATTGCACGAGTATGGTTTTTCATGTGTTTCTAATCTATCTTCAGGAGTAAATTGTTCACCTAAAAAAAAAAAAAAACAAAACCTGTGTTAGTGACTGAAATAACACCGGGAAGAAGTTAGCGTAGAATTTATTTTTATAATAAAACTATATACCAAAATAAAATGCTCCTCAAATGCTCCTTCAGAATCCGCAGTTGCTCCAAGTGTATAGTTATTAGTTAATTAAAATTCATTTGTTAAAAAATTGCAGATTCAAAAATTATAAATGCCATAAAATACAAAATAACCACAAAATAACTAAACAAATATGAAATAGAATAAAAAAAATCTTTATTAATCTAATATCTCGCTGATCGTAGGCTGCATTAAGTCTACGCTCAAATATGAAATAATCAGTAGGCAGTGGAAGGAGAAACATCGTCTGTCCAGCCAATGCGCATTACTTTGTTTGCCCCACTTTATCAAAGAGACGAAAAATCCACCGCCTAACGCGATTTGCTTGTAAAAATTATATTTTTTAAAACTTTATTTACTTTATTTTTAATGAAGATATCGTGATAATTCGTATTTTAGATACGGACAAAGTATATAAGAAGTAAAACAAAAACAAAAATTGAGCGAAATGTATTGAGTAGTTTTTGAGTTAAAAGCGAACATTGGAAAACAGCTATCATTTTAATTATATAGATAGATAGATTACCTTCGGTTGATGCACATATTTCCTCATCATTTTCAATGTCAGTTTTTATAACGGAATGATCTGGATTTATTTCTTGGTCGGCTATTGTCTCTATTTCAAATTTCACGACTGCTCCATTTAGATTATCATCTAATTTTAAAGGATCTGAATCGGTTTCGTCCAATTCGTCCGATTCCCAAATGTCTTCCTCTTTGATATTTTCCACTAAATAATTGATTCAAATTAATTCTGATTATAATTTAACGATAAATGGATTGTTACCTTTAATTGTTCCTAACTTTTCTTTGTCTATATTAATATCGGTTTTTATGCCGGTCTGGGTATTTAAGTCTTGTGGAGAAAATTCCCGTTCGAGTCTTGTTTCATTTTTAATTTTAATTGCGATTCCTTCTTCGTTATTATCATCATATTCATTAAAGTTCTTGTCCCAAATTGGTTCTTCTTTGATATTTCCTATTGTATATGTTTTACAACTTTTGAATAATTTTTATAATTTTCGTTTGATTACCTGTGGTTGATGTAGAGATTTTTGCGTCAATTTCAGTTTTAATCCAAAATTGATTTTCATTAACATTTGTTTCTAGTAATGGTTCATTTTGTAATGTTAAATCATCACTTCCCGGGTTGTCAGTCATTGTGAATTATAGATTTTCATGGCCCATACATCTTTATAACTTTTCAATTTTCAATATTTTCTTGCTTGTTGTCTTGTCAATCAACATGTGAAAGTATGTACGTAGCATAAACAGTTACAGGGAATTACAGTAAACAAAATATACAGGGTGACACAGGAAGCCTGATGAAATCGTGGTCATATATCAAGGGGTGCTCACTTTCAAGGTTATTACCTTGCTCTGACGTCACTGGTTTGTTGTTTCGGACAGAAGCCAGTAGAGGCGTTAGCAGCCATTAGCTTTCTGCTAACGTTGGTTCTTATCGTTACTATCGTTACTATCGTTCTATTCTGGTTTGTTGACTGACGCGGAAATTCAAAATATATAGCCAAGTAAGGTATAGATTCTAGAAGAAATATATTGTAACGTTTTTACGGGTTCGTTGGTTTGTGTATAATGACTACGAATTTATTTTTAACAATTGTCTATTTATTTATCTTACACTTTTGTTGCTTATGCACTACACGTTAACAATTAGTTATTTTTCACAGTCACTTATTCACTATTACACTGTTAACTCTATGTACAATGTTTACAATAATCACAATTTATTTATACTCGCGATTCACTATTCACTTTATTTAACAATGCACTGATCACTTTTCACGATGTTGAAGATTACTCTCGAACATTTATTTGAATACTCGATGATTTATGTTAATACCCGTCGGAGGTTTATTTGAATACTGAACTGTTGGCTCACCCTTCGGGATATTTATAGTAGGCGATCACCCGTTTCTAGATTTTTCGATTGGTAATCTTAGCGCTTGTCTTTCTCTCCTCCATTGATTTACCAATGGAGAGAATTCTAGAACACTCGCTCCTCGTCTAATCCTTTGTCCTGTTAATCCGTGGTCATAAAAGAACTTCAGGTGGTCCATCCTTTTGTGCAATTCTTATTGTTGGTTATTGGTTAATCCTCGACTTTCAGGCGCCAGACACAAATGGGTGTCTTGGATTTGTGACAATATCTTCATTATTCAATTAAAATAAAATAACAAAGGAAATCAAATTAACATTTATTATGTTTATAAAAATTAACTATTGACATAATAAAGGTTTTGTAAAAAGGGATTTAATAACCTAAATAAAAATTATTTTTATTAAATATAGTAGTGCTAACCATATGCAGTCACCAGGTGGAATCCCTCACAAAACAACAATAGCTAATGGCCTTTAACGCCTCTACTGGCTTCTGTCAGAAACAACAAACCCGTGACGTCATTTTCAGAGGTCAAAGAAACACCGCCTAGTCAAGTGAGCATACCTTATGTATCTAATAACCTTGGTCATATAGAAGGGACATTTCTGTGTTAACGAAATGAATCCCAATGTGTGCCATTTTACTATTAGATAACGCTTTTTAGTTACCTCAAGTGTTCATTTATTCATGGTTGTGTGATGGTGTTAATTCATGGTTCATTTCATTAATAATCCAGTAAGCAAATGCTTAATGTTAATTTAATATAGTCTTCAAGGTGCGCTGGTAGGTTATGAATTCTTTTAGATGGAATTTGTCCTTGATTCCGGTGATGGTTCGGAATATTTGATACATCTATGCTTCGTGAAATGTTAATAATTATGTCTTTATTTTGCAAAACCCCACAGACGATATCCTTGCGGTGCATATCCTACCATGATACATTGTTTGCGTTTTGCATCGAATTTGTTGCGTTTGTCTTTAGGAATGTGTAGATACGATAAACATTCAAATGTTCTCAGTTTTAAATAAGGCTAATAGAATTATTTGAGGGAAGTAGGGGAAGTGAGCCCAAAACGGGTAAGCAGTATTACGCTTCTGTATGAAGCGTTGGCATTTTGTGCATAGTTCTTAGACTCATTAATGTCTACAACTTTTATTTGAAAATTTTTTTCTGGAAAAATTCAAATAAGTACGGCTTTGGGGTTAAGGGGTTGTTCTTCTCTAGAGGTCCGAATTTCGAGCGTTTTTTGGCAATTGATAAAAAAAAAGTATTTGATATTTTTACTATACATTTTTTTATCATTTGTTTATTTATATTCAGAGAGTACACAAAATTAATTAAAAAAAAAAAATTCATTGCGTTATGAGTCCTTGGAGTAGAGGGGGGAAAAAAAGGACGTGTTCTCGTCGCCATGATTTCTACCCTTGTCGTCATTTGAAGAATAAAACAATGATGGATTCTTGATTAGCACGAATGTCGCTGTACCATGAACCTGCAAAACTGAAAAAAAATTTTTTCACTACTCAAAAATAAAAGCCGATTTTTTCACTAATTTGTTTAACTTTATCGAATTTTTTAAAAATATTATAAATTTCAAATTTTAATTTTTTGTTGGTTTATGCGATAGAGAGATATTTAAAGAATATTCATGCCAAATTTCAAGTAAATCGGCTGATTAAAACTTGAGATTTTGGGGCTACCGCATCGAAAAAGTAGTTTCGAGAAAAACGCGTTTAAAGTTTTACGTTAAGTCTCAACCGGTTGAGTTGCCACGACACTAAAACGGCTATAACTTCGGAAATAATTTGAATTTTGAAAAATCTTTTTAGGGGGATATTTTTGAATATCTAAACTAGTCATTCGGACGAATGACCTCATTAGTGCAATGTTTGTGGTAAATGCAAATAAATTAAAATGCTTAAAAAAAAAATTTAAAAAAGCCTTTTGTCGAAATGGGCAATAAATTTAGTTTTCCTTAAGCTTGGGATCCCCGGAGATCATTGCTGGGGCCCATTTTGTTTCTTAATTTTTTATTAACTCAATTTGCCCCGGATTTCAAGGGCAATATAACGGCACATAAATAATGTGCATTTGAGATTAAGAATGTACACAAACTTTTCACTTAAATGGTGACCTGCAACTCGCGGCAATTGTTTTCGAAAAAAAAAAAAAATTAAAAACTTAATATACTCTTAAAGATATACACTGACCTTATCATGTCAAAAACATTTTTAATTTTATAAGAGTAAAAAATTTTTTTTTTAAATTTCCCTTTGAATGTTTTTTCTTTTGTTACAGGTAAATCATTTTATTCGGCTCATTATTTAACTGACTATAAAAGGTGTCAAAAGCCTAAGAACTACACGTGTGATATATGTGGTAAGTTAAATAATAAAGCAAAGATAAAGTTGAGAGAGCCAGATTGTACGAATACACGTGCTGCCCCCTACTCCAACTACGAAATTCGGAACTATTCTTTAGTCACTCGTTTGCACTTTTCTCCACTGTTCGGAACGACTAAAGCCATAGAGAAACGGTCTTCAGACGCTCTTAGTGAAGAACAGTGGAGAGAAGGGAACAAATGAGTGACTAAGAAATAGTTCTACACTTCGTAGTCGGAGTAGGAGGGCAGCACGTGTAATCGTGCGATCTGACTCTCTTAACGTTCTCTCTGAATAAAGCATCCACTTTTTAAATGAAATAAACTAACTTAAGATTTTATATTTTTTAGATAAATGATTTAATAAATTAAGTAATTTAACTGTCCATAAATTAATTCATACTGCGGAAAGACCGTGTAAGTGTGATACTTGTGGTTAGTTGAAAATAATTTTATCAAGAGTAAACTTAATTTATATCTAATTTTTTTTAGGTAAAGTTTTTATCACAAGAGATAGTTTAACCAAACATAAGCTAACTCATTCTGGCGAAAAACCGTATAAGTGTAAAATTTGTGGTAAGTTATAAGCGAGCTACAAATCAAGGAGACATCGAATAGTTTAATGATCTTTTATTTTAGATAAAGCATTTACCAAATTACAATATTTGGTGAACCATCATTCAATTCATGTTGGAATCGTTCTTGACCCAACGAACATAATAATAATTAGCTTGAACGAAACGCTATCATTCTTGCGTCAGATTACTTCAGGAATTCCACAAGGATCAATACTGGGCCCAGTTATATTTAAAAAAATTAGAGTAACATAGTCACATACAGTATAAATCGTTTATAACGACACCGGATTTAATCAACAACCGGTTGTAACGTACAAAACCTTCGGGTCCCGTGATATGTCTTAGATAAGATGATACATGCGATACATATCGGTTATAGTGAATATCGCTTATAACGAACGAAATTTGATGGCCTACTGAAGTTCGTTATAAACGATTTTTACTGTATAATAAAATGTAAATGGTTTATTTTTAATTAAAAGAGTTATATTAAATTTTAATTTTGTACAGTTTTATTGTTTCTTTCTTAAGAATTGTTTTAATTTCTGTATATATATTGTTTTTAAAATGTATTATGACTTAGAAATATAAAGAAATTTTTTGAAACGCGAGTTTTCTTTGATACATTTTTTTCCAGATTAAATAACTTGTTTTAATGTCCTTTAAACCGAGTTTCATCATATTTCATATTATTGAATTGAGTATTTTAAATCTTTTGCTACGTATATGCAACCCAATTAACATATCACGTAATGAACTTATTAAAATATGGAAAATGGGGAAAAATAATAAAGGACGTTAAAAAATGCCAATGCTTTCATGATAGGTTTTCCAATTTTTCTCTCGAATATCTATAATATTCTGAGTTTTATGCTGAAATTTAATCAAAAAAATCTCAGGTAGATTTATTTTTTCCTGTCGCTATAATTTTAACTTTTAGCAATTCCCTCAATGATATATTTCATTTGCAAATGAAGAAAGAATACTTTATATAGGTAAGTAAATGGCTTTTACACAAGTTCTATTGCAGCTCAGTGGTACAGAGGACGACAAGGGAGCATCAGTTGGCTGGTTCGAATCCAGCCGTGTTCCAATTTTTTTTTTTTATATCATGTTTTGTGACATTGTATTTCTTTGCAGCATTTAATTACAACTTTTATCGAACGTTAATAATCTCGTTCGAAATACTCGAACGATCTATGCGGGGCTTTGTTCGTATTTCCCTTTTTTATAATTTTTTTTTTTTGAAAATCGATTTGCCGAAATGTATTAAAATTTGTAAAATCGAAAATTACGAGTACCTTAGAAAAGACAAAAAATTTCGAAAGTTGGCTTTGACAACTTTTCCGATTTTAGTTCCGACTTTCTATAATTCTGAATTTTATTTGATTTTGCAATCGTAAAGTCTCGACCGAACGTTTTCATGAGATAAGTTTGAACGAGAATTAACACATTGAAACTATATGGGAAAATAATAAACCATACTTTATATAGAAGTATAAACGTTATATTTTCAGTTCTGTTGTGGCTACGTGGAAATATCAGCGGCTGGCATGCAGAAGGGTCTTCGGTTCGATTCCTGGTTCCCCGGCGGTGTTTGGTTTTTTTCCTTTCTATCTTCCTAATTTTAATTGATTTCTCACGGTGCCTTACAATGCTGACGTTTCAGCATTCATCGATCGTTTATACTTCGTCTCTTCGAGATTTAATCGATAAGCTTCGAAGGACGTGGTTGTTAAACGATCGATGTAAGGCGTCTAATTGTTTTTATTCTTTTACCTTATATATGCAACATTGATAATTTTGGAAAAATTTAAATCGGAAAATTTGTGTATGAATTTTCCAATTTTTCAAAATAAGGAAGAGTGGCGTGAATCATATTAAAATTTCTAGGCAATTCCCAAAATTTGATTTGGCATTTTTTTTTTCTTTTTTTGATGCTGCGCCGCATCGAAACCGTACCAAAATCTGAGAAATTCTTGAAAAAGTGGCAAAAACGGCCATTTTTCGAACGTTAACGTCGAATTATTCGTAAACTATCGATCGGACATTAACGAACGTAGGCCCATTGGAATCAGCGTGAATTACGCTATTGATCAACAGCCAAAAAGTCCCCAAAAAGCTTCAAGAGAAGATTTTAATTTTTCATTTTTGAAATTGGTCGAATCGACGGTCAGTTGCACGTCAATTTTGTTCCAGGCACCAAAGAAAAAAGTTTTGCACTTAATTGGCTCCGTTTGCACTGAAACTCGGAATATAGAAAGGGGATGATAAAATTGAAAGAGTTGTCTTAGCTGATTTTCGAAAATCGAAAGGATAAAATTTTAAGGTCGAAAAAAACCGTGAACTAACCATCGTTGATTTTTTCATCGAGATTTTTTCGTTGAAATTTTGACCAAAACGTACAAATACAGGACAAAATTTTATGTTATCCTTTGCGAAAAAAAACTTGATATTTGCGTCTGTGGGTCCTTCAATATCAAGGAAAAGACATTTTAAACGAAATCGAAAGGATAAAATTTTAAGGTCGAAAAAAACCGTGAACTAACCATCGTTGATTTTTTCATCGAGATTTTTTCGTTGAAATTTTGACCAAAACGTACAAATACAGGACAAAATTTTATGTTATCCTTTGCGAAAAAAAACTTGATATTTGCGTCTGTGGGTCCTTCAATATCAAGGAAAAGACATTTTAAACGAAATCGAAAGGATAAAATTTTAAGGTCGAAAAAAACCGTGAACTAACCAGCGTTGATTTTTTCATCGAGATTTTTTCGTTGAAATTTTGACCAAAACTTACAAATACAGGACAAAATTTTATGTTATCCTTTGCGAAAAAAAACTTGATATTTGCGTCTGTGGGTCCTTCAACATCAAGGAAAAGACATTTTAAACGACATCGAAAGGATAAAATTTTAAGGTCGAAAAAAACCGTGAACTAACCATCGTTGATTTTTTCATCGAGATTTTTTCGTTGAAAATTTGACCAAAACTTACAAATACAGGACAAAATTTTATGTTATCCTTTGCGAAAAAAACTTGATATTTGCGTCTGTGGGTCCTTCAACATCAAGGAAAAGACATTTTAAACGAAATCGAAAGGATAAAATTTTAAGGTCGAAAAAAACCATGAACTTACCATCGTTGATTTTTTCATCGAGATTTTTTCGTTGAAATTTTGACCAAAACTTACAAATACAGGACAAAATTTTATGTTATCCTTTGCGAAAAAAAACTCGATATTTGCGTCTGTTGGTCCTTCAACATCAAGGAAAAGACATTTTAAACGAAATCGAAAGGATAAAATATTAAGGTCGAAAAAAACCATGAACTAACCATCGTTGATTTTTTCATCGAGATTTTTTCGTTGAAATTTTGACCAAAACTTACAAATACAGGACAAAATTTTATGTTATCCTTTGCGAAAAAAAACTCGATATTTGCGTCTGTTGGTCCTTCAACATCAAGGAAAAGATATTTTAAACGAAATCGAAAGGATAAAATATTAAGGTCGAAAAAAACCATGAACTAACCATCGTTGATTTTTTCATCGAGATTTTTTCGTTGAAATTTTGACCAAAACTTACAAATACAGGACAAAATTTTATGTTATCCTTTGCGAAAAAAAACTTGATATTTGCGTCTGTGGGTCCTTCAACATCAAGGAAAAGACATTTTAAACGAAATCGAAAGGATAAAATTTTAAGGTCGAAAAAAACCATGAACTAACCATCGTTGATTTTTTCATCGAGATTTTTTCGTTGAAATTTTGACCAAAACTTACAAATACAGGACAAAATTTTATGTTATCCTTTGCGAAAAAAAACTCGATATTTGCGTCTGTGGGTCCTTCAACATCAAGGAAAAACCACTTTAAAAGAAATCGAAAGGATAAAATTTTAAGGTCGAAAAAAACCGTGAACTAACCATCGTTGATTTTTTCATCGAGATTTTTTCGTTGAAATTTTGACCAAAACTTACAAATACAGGACAAAATTTTATGTTATCCTTTGCGAAAAAAAACTTGATATTTGCGTCTGTGGGTTCTTCAACATCAAGGAAAAGACATTTTAAACGAAATCGAAAGGATAAAATTTTAAGGTCGAAAAAAACCATGAACTAACCATCGTTGATTTTTTCATCGAGATTTTTTCGTTGAAATTTTGACCAAAACTTACAAATACAGGACAAAATTTTATGTTATCCTTTGCGAAAAAAAACTTGATATTTGCGTCTGTTGGTCCTTCAACATCAAGGAAAAGACATTTTAAACGAAATCGAAAGGATAAAATATTAAGGTCGAAAAAAACCATGAACTAACCATCGTTGATTTTTTCATCGAGATTTTTTCGTTGAAATTTTGACCAAAACTTACAAATACAGGACAAAATTTTATGTTATCCTTTGCGAAAAAAAACTTGATTTTGCGTCTGTGGGTTCTTCAACATCAAGGAAAAACCACTTTAAAAGAAATCGAAAGGATAAAATTTTAAGGTCGAAAAAAACCGTGAACTAACCATCGTTGATTTTTTCATCGAGATTTTTTCGTTGAAAATTTGACCAAAACTTACAAATACAGGACAAAATTTTATGTTATCCTTTGCGAAAAAAACTTGATATTTGCGTCTGTGGGTCCTTCAACATCAAGGAAAAGACATTTTAAACGAAATCGAAAGGATAAAATTTTAAGGTCGAAAAAAACCATGAACTAACCATCGTTGATTTTTTCATCGAGATTTTTTCGTTGAAATTTTGACCAAAACTTACAAATACAGGACAAAATTTTATGTTATCCTTTGCGAAAAAAAACTTGATTTTGCGTCTGTGGGTTCTTCAACATCAAGGAAAAACCACTTTAAAAGAAATCGAAAGGATAAAATTTTAAGGTCGAAAAAAACCGTGAACTAACCATCGTTGATTTTTTCATCGAGATTTTTTCGTTGAAAATTTGACCAAAACTTACAAATACAGGACAAAATTTTATGTTATCCTTTGCGAAAAAAAACTTGATATTTGCGTCTGTGGGTCCTTCAACATCAAGGAAAAGACACTTTAAACGAAATCGAAAGGATAAAATTTAAAGGTCGAAAAAAACCGTGAACTAACCATCGTTGATTTTTTCATTGAGATTTTTTCGTTGAAATTTTGACCAAAACTTACAAATACAGGACAAAATTTTATGTTATCCTTTGCGAAAAAAAACTCGATATTTGCGTCTGTTGGTCCTTCAACATCAAGGAAAAGACATTTTAAACGAAATCGAAAGGATAAAATATTAAGGTCGAAAAAAACCATGAACTAACCATCGTTGATTTTTTCATCGAGATTTTTTCGTTGAAATTTTGACCAAAACTTACAAATACAGGACAAAATTTTATGTTATCCTTTGCGAAAAAAAACTTGATATTTGCGTCTGTGGGTTCTTCAACATCAAGGAAAAACCACTTTAAAAGAAATCGAAAGGATAAAATTTTAAGGTCGAAAAAAACCGTGAACTAACCATCGTTGATTTTTTCATCGAGATTTTTTCGTTGAAATTTTGACCAAAACTTACAAATACAGGACAAAATTTTATGTTATCCTTTGCGAAAAAAAACTTGATATTTGCGTCTGTGGGTTCTTCAACATCAAGGAAAAGACATTTTAAACGAAATCGAAAGGATAAAATTTTAAGGTCGAAAAAAACCATGAACTAACCATCGTTGATTTTTTCATCGAGATTTTTTCGTTGAAATTTTGACCAAAACTTACAAATACAGGACAAAATTTTATGTTATCCTTTGCGAAAAAAAACTTGATATTTGCGTCTGTTGGTCCTTCAACATCAAGGAAAAGACATTTTAAACGAAATCGAAAGGATAAAATATTAAGGTCGAAAAAAACCATGAACTAACCATCGTTGATTTTTTCATCGAGATTTTTTCGTTGAAATTTTGACCAAAACTTACAAATACAGGACAAAATTTTATGTTATCCTTTGCGAAAAAAAACTTGATTTTGCGTCTGTGGGTTCTTCAACATCAAGGAAAAACCACTTTAAAAGAAATCGAAAGGATAAAATTTTAAGGTCGAAAAAAACCGTGAACTAACCATCGTTGATTTTTTCATCGAGATTTTTTCGTTGAAAATTTGACCAAAACTTACAAATACAGGACAAAATTTTATGTTATCCTTTGCGAAAAAAACTTGATATTTGCGTCTGTGGGTCCTTCAACATCAAGGAAAAGACATTTTAAACGAAATCGAAAGGATAAAATTTTAAGGTCGAAAAAAACCATGAACTTACCATCGTTGATTTTTTCATCGAGATTTTTTCGTTGAAATTTTGACCAAAACTTACAAATACAGGACAAAATTTTATGTTATCCTTTGCGAAAAAAAACTCGATATTTGCGTCTGTTGGTCCTTCAACATCAAGGAAAAGACATTTTAAACGAAATCGAAAGGATAAAATATTAAGGTCGAAAAAAACCATGAACTAACCATCGTTGATTTTTTCATCGAGATTTTTTCGTTGAAATTTTGACCAAAACTTACAAATACAGGACAAAATTTTATGTTATCCTTTGCGAAAAAAAACTTGATATTTGCGTCTGTGGGTTCTTCAACATCAAGGAAAAACCACTTTAAAAGAAATCGAAAGGATAAAATTTTAAGGTCGAAAAAAACCGTGAACTAACCATCGTTGATTTTTTCATCGAGATTTTTTCGTTGAAATTTTGACCAAAACTTACAAATACAGGACAAAATTTTATGTTATCCTTTGCGAAAAAAAACTTGATATTTGCGTCTGTGGGTCCTTCAACATCAAGGAAAAGACACTTTAAACGAAATCGAAAGGATAAAATTTAAAGGTCGAAAAAAACCGTGAACTAACCATCGTTGATTTTTTCATTGAGATTTTTTCGTTGAAATTTTGACCAAAACTTACAAATACAGGACAAAATTTTATGTTATCCTTTGCGAAAAAAAACTCGATATTTGCGTCTGTTGGTCCTTCAACATCAAGGAAAAGACATTTTAAACGAAATCGAAAGGATAAAATATTAAGGTCGAAAAAAACCATGAACTAACCATCGTTGATTTTTTCATCGAGATTTTTTCGTTGAAATTTTGACCAAAACTTACAAATACAGGACAAAATTTTATGTTATCCTTTGCGAAAAAAAACTTGATATTTGCGTCTGTGGGTTCTTCAACATCAAGGAAAAACCACTTTAAAAGAAATCGAAAGGATAAAATTTTAAGGTCGAAAAAAACCGTGAACTAACCATCGTTGATTTTTTCATCGAGATTTTTTCGTTGAAATTTTGACCAAAACTTACAAATACAGGACAAAATTTTATGTTATCCTTTGCGAAAAAAAACTTGATATTTGCGTCTGTGGGTCCTTCAACATCAAGGAAAAGACACTTTAAACGAAATCGAAAGGATAAAATTTAAAGGTCGAAAAAAACCGTGAACTAACCATCGTTGATTTTTTCATTGAGATTTTTTCGTTGAAATTTTGACCAAAACTTACAAATACAGGACAAAATTTTATGTTATCCTTTGCGAAAAAAAACTCGATATTTGCGTCTGTTGGTCCTTCAACATCAAGGAAAAGACATTTTAAACGAAATCGAAAGGATAAAATATTTAGGTCGAAAAAAACCATGAACTAACCATCGTTGATTTTTTCATCGAGATTTTTTCGTTGAAATTTTGACCAAAACTTACAAATACAGGACAAAATTTTATGTTATCCTTTGCGAAAAAAAACTTGATATTTGCGTCTGTGGGTCTTTCAACATCAAGGAAAAGACACTTTAAACGAAATCGAAAGGATAAAATTTAAAGGTCGAAAAAAACCGTGAACTAACCATCGTTGATTTTTTCATTGAGATTTTTTCGTTGAAATTTTGACCAAAACTTACAAATACAGGACAAAATTTTATGTTATCCTTTGCGAAAAAAAACTTGATATTTGCGTCTGTGGGTTCTTCAACATCAAGGAAAAACCACTTTAAAAGAAATCGAAAGGATAAAATTTTAAGGTCGAAAAAAACCGTGAACTAACCATCGTTGATTTTTTCATCGAGATTTTTTCGTTGAAATTTTGACCAAAACTTACAAATACAGGACAAAATTTTATGTTATCCTTTGCGAAAAAAAACTTGATATTTGCGTCTGTGGGTCCTTCAACATCAAGGAAAAGACACTTTAAACGAAATCGAAAGGATAAAATTTAAAGGTCGAAAAAAACCGTGAACTAACCATCGTTGATTTTTTCATTGAGATTTTTTCGTTGAAATTTTGACCAAAACTTACAAATACAGGACAAAATTTTATGTTATCCTTTGCGAAAAAAAACTCGATATTTGCGTCTGTTGGTCCTTCAACATCAAGGAAAAGACATTTTAAACGAAATCGAAAGGATAAAATATTAAGGTCGAAAAAAACCATGAACTAACCATCGTTGATTTTTTCATCGAGATTTTTTCGTTGAAATTTTGACCAAAACTTACAAATACAGGACAAAATTTTATGTTATCCTTTGCGAAAAAAAACTTGATATTTGCGTCTGTGGGTTCTTCAACATCAAGGAAAAACCACTTTAAAAGAAATCGAAAGGATAAAATTTTAAGATCGAAAAAAACCGTGAACTAACCATCGTTGATTTTTTCATCGAGATTTTTTCGTTGAAATTTTGACCAAAACTTACAAATACAGGACAAAATTTTATGTTATCCTTTGCGAAAAAAAACTTGATATTTGCGTCTGTGGGTCCTTCAACATCAAGGAAAAGACACTTTAAACGAAATCGAAAGGATAAAATTTAAAGGTCGAAAAAAACCGTGAACTAACCATCGTTGATTTTTTCATTGAGATTTTTTCGTTGAAATTTTGACCAAAACTTACAAATACAGGACAAAATTTTATGTTATCCTTCTCGAAAAAAAACTTGATATTTGCGTCTGTGGGTCCTTCAACATCAAGGAAAAGTCATATTAAACGAAATCGAAAGGATAAAATTTTAAGGTCGAAAAAACCGTGAACTAACCATCGTTGATTTTTTCATCGAGATTTTTTTGTTGAAAATTTGACCAAAACTTACAAATACAGGACAAAATTTGAAGTCGTCCTTTTTGAAAAAAATCTCGATATCTTCGTCTGTTGGTCCTTTAACATCAAGGAAAAGACATTTTAAACAAAATCGAAAGGATAAAATGTAAAGTCCGAAAAAAACCGTGAACTAACCATCGTTGATTTTTTCTTCGAGATTTTTTTGTTGAAATTTGACCAAAACTTACAAATACAGGACAAAATTTGAAGTCGTCCTTTTTGAAAAAAATCTCGATATCTTCGTCTGTTGGTCCTTTAACATCAAGGAAAAGACATTTTAAACAAAATCGAAAGGATAAAATGTAAAGTCCGAAAAAAACCGTGAACTAACCATCGTTGATTTTTTCTTCGAGATTTTTTTGTTGAAATTTGACCAAAACTTACAAATACAGGACAAAATTTGAAGTCGTCCTTTTTGAAAAAAATCTCGATATCTTCGTCTGTTGGTCCTTTAACATCAAGGAAAAGACATTTTAAACAAAATCGAAAGGATACAATGTAAAGTCCAAAAAAAACCGTGAACTAACCATCGTTGATTTTTTCTTCGAGATTTTTTTGTTGAAATTTGACCAAAACTTACAAAAACAGGACAAAATTTGAAGTCGTCCTTTTTGAAAAAAATCTCGATATCTTCGTCTGTTGGTCCTTTAACATCAAGGAAAACACATTTTAAACAAAATCGAAAGGATAAAATGTAAAGTCCAAAAAAAACCATGAACTAACCATCGTTGATTTTTTCATCGAGATTTTTTCGTTGAAATTTTGACCAAAACTTACAAATACAGGACAAAATTTTATGTTATCCTTTGCGAAAAAAAACTTGATATTTGCGTCTGTGGGTTCTTCAACATCAAGGAAAAACCACTTTAAAAGAAATCGAAAGGATAAAATTTTAAGGTCGAAAAAAACCGTGAACTAACCATCGTTGATTTTTTCATCGAGATTTTTTCGTTGAAATTTTGACCAAAACTTACAAATACAGGACAAAATTTTATGTTATCCTTTGCGAAAAAAAACTTGATATTTGCGTCTGTGGGTCCTTCAACATCAAGGAAAAGACACTTTAAACGAAATCGAAAGGATAAAATTTAAAGGTCGAAAAAAACCGTGAACTAACCATCGTTGATTTTTTCATTGAGATTTTTTCGTTGAAATTTTGACCAAAACTTACAAATACAGGACAAAATTTTATGTTATCCTTCTCGAAAAAAAACTTGATATTTGCGTCTGTGGGTCCTTCAACATCAAGGAAAAGTCATATTAAACGAAATCGAAAGGATAAAATTTTAAGGTCGAAAAAACCGTGAACTAACCATCGTTGATTTTTTCATCGAGATTTTTTTGTTGAAAATTTGACCAAAACTTACAAATACAGGACAAAATTTGAAGTCGTCCTTTTTGAAAAAAATCTCGATATCTTCGTCTGTTGGTCCTTTAACATCAAGGAAAAGACATTTTAAACAAAATCGAAAGGATAAAATGTAAAGTCCGAAAAAAACCGTGAACTAACCATCGTTGATTTTTTCTTCGAGATTTTTTTGTTGAAATTTGACCAAAACTTACAAATACAGGACAAAATTTGAAGTCGTCCTTTTTGAAAAAAATCTCGATATCTTCGTCTGTTGGTCCTTTAACATCAAGGAAAAGACATTTTAAACAAAATCGAAAGGATACAATGTAAAGTCCAAAAAAAACCGTGAACTAACCATCGTTGATTTTTTCTTCGAGATTTTTTTGTTGAAATTTGACCAAAACTTACAAAAACAGGACAAAATTTGAAGTCGTCCTTTTTGAAAAAAATCTCGATATCTTCGTCTGTTGGTCCTTTAACATCAAGGAAAACACATTTTAAACAAAATCGAAAGGATAAAATGTAAAGTCCAAAAAAAACCATGAACTAACCATCGTTGATTTTTTCATCGAGATTTTTTCGTTGAAATTTTGACCAAAACTTACAAATACAGGACAAAATTTTATGTTATCCTTTGCGAAAAAATACTTGATATTTGCGTCTGTGGGTCCTTCAACATCAAGGAAAAGACACTTTAAACGAAATCGAAAGGATAAAATTTAAAGGTCGAAAAAAACCGTGAACTAACCATCGTTGATTTTTTCATTGAGATTTTTTCGTTGAAATTTTGATCAAAACTTACAAATACAGGACAAAATTTTATGTTATCCTTTGCGAAAAAAAACTCGATATTTGCGTCTGTTGGTCCTTCAACATCAAGGAAAAGACATTTTAAACGAAATCGAAAGGATAAAATATTAAGGTCGAAAAAAACCATGAACTAACCATCGTTGATTTTTTCATCGAGATTTTTTCGTTGAAATTTTGACCAAAACTTACAAATACAGGACAAAATTTTATATTATCCTTTGCGAAAAAAAACTTGATATTTGCGTCTGTGGGTTCTTCAACATCAAGGAAAAACCACTTTAAAAGAAATCGAAAGGATAAAATTTTAAGGTCGAAAAAAACCGTGAACTAACCATCGTTGATTTTTTCATCGAGATTTTTTCGTTGAAATTTTGACCAAAACTTACAAATACAGGACAAAATTTTATGTTATCCTTCTCGAAAAAAAACTTGATATTTGCGTCTGTGGGTCCTTCAACATCAAGGAAAAGTCATATTAAACGAAATCGAAAGGATAAAATTTTAAGGTCGAAAAAACCGTGAACTAACCATCGTTGATTTTTTCTTCGAGATTTTTTTGTTGAAATTTGACCAAAACTTACAAATACAGGACAAAATTTGAAGTCGTCCTTTTTGAAAAAAATCTCGATATCTTCGTCTGTTGGTCCTTTAACATCAAGGAAAAGACATTTTAAACAAAATCGAAAGGATAAAATGTAAAGTCCGAAAAAAACCGTGAACTAACCATCGTTGATTTTTTCTTCGAGATTTTTTTGTTGAAATTTGACCAAAACTTACAAAAACAGGACAAAATTTGAAGTCGTCCTTTTTGAAAAAAATCTCGATATCTTCGTCTGTTGGTCCTTTAACATCAAGGAAAACACATTTTAAACAAAATCGAAAGGATAAAATGTAAAGTCCAAAAAAAACCATGAACTAACCATCGTTGATTTTTTCATCGAGATTTTTTCGTTGAAATTTTGACCAAAACTTACAAATACAGGACAAAATTTTATGTTATCCTTTGCGAAAAAATACTTGATATTTGCGTCTGTGGGTCCTTCAACATCAAGGAAAAGACACTTTAAACGAAATCGAAAGGATAAAATTTAAAGGTCGAAAAAAACCGTGAACTAACCATCGTTGATTTTTTCATTGAGATTTTTTCGTTGAAATTTTGATCAAAACTTACAAATACAGGACAAAATTTTATGTTATCCTTTGCGAAAAAAAACTCGATATTTGCGTCTGTTGGTCCTTCAACATCAAGGAAAAGACATTTTAAACGAAATCGAAAGGATAAAATATTAAGGTCGAAAAAAACCATGAACTAACCATCGTTGATTTTTTCATCGAGATTTTTTCGTTGAAATTTTGACCAAAACTTACAAATACAGGACAAAATTTTATATTATCCTTTGCGAAAAAAAACTTGATATTTGCGTCTGTGGGTTCTTCAACATCAAGGAAAAACCACTTTAAAAGAAATCGAAAGGATAAAATTTTAAGGTCGAAAAAAACCGTGAACTAACCATCGTTGATTTTTTCATCGAGATTTTTTCGTTGAAATTTTGACCAAAACTTACAAATACAGGACAAAATTTTATGTTATCCTTCTCGAAAAAAAACTTGATATTTGCGTCTGTGGGTCCTTCAACATCAAGGAAAAGTCATATTAAACGAAATCGAAAGGATAAAATTTTAAGGTCGAAAAAACCGTGAACTAACCATCGTTGATTTTTTCTTCGAGATTTTTTTGTTGAAATTTGACCAAAACTTACAAATACAGGACAAAATTTGAAGTCGTCCTTTTTGAAAAAAATCTCGATATCTTCGTCTGTTGGTCCTTTAACATCAAGGAAAAGACATTTTAAACAAAATCGAAAGGATAAAATGTAAAGTCCGAAAAAAACCGTGAACTAACCATCGTTGATTTTTTCTTCGAGATTTTTTTGTTGAAATTTGACCAAAACTTACAAAAACAGGACAAAATTTGAAGTCGTCCTTTTTGAAAAAAATCTCGATATCTTCGTCTGTTGGTCCTTTAACATCAAGGAAAACACATTTTAAACAAAATCGAAAGGATAAAATGTAAAGTCCAAAAAAAACCATGAACTAACCATCGTTGATTTTTTCATCGAGATTTTTTCGTTGAAATTTTGACCAAAACTTACAAATACAGGACAAAATTTTATGTTATCCTTTGCGAAAAAATACTTGATATTTGCGTCTGTGGGTCCTTCAACATCAAGGAAAAGACATTTTAAACGAAATCGAAAGGATAAAATATTAAGGTCGAAAAAAACCATGAACTAACCATCGTTGATTTTTTCATCGAGATTTTTTCGTTGAAATTTTGACCAAAACTTACAAATACAGGACAAAATTTTATGTTATCCTTTGCGAAAAAAAACTTGATATTTGCGTCTGTGGGTTCTTCAACATCAAGGAAAAACCACTTTAAAAGAAATCGAAAGGATAAAATTTTAAGGTCGAAAAAAACCGTGAACTAACCATCGTTGATTTTTTCATCGAGATTTTTTCGTTGAAATTTTGACCAAAACTTACAAATACAGGACAAAATTTTATGTTATCCTTCTCGAAAAAAAACTTGATATTTGCGTCTGTGGGTCCTTCAACATCAAGGAAAAGTCATATTAAACGAAATCGAAAGGATAAAATTTTAAGGTCGAAAAAACCGTGAACTAACCATCGTTGATTTTTTCTTCGAGATTTTTTTGTTGAAATTTGACCAAAACTTACAAATACAGGACAAAATTTGAAGTCGTCCTTTTTGAAAAAAATCTCGATATCTTCGTCTGTTGGTCCTTTAACATCAAGGAAAAGACATTTTAAACAAAATCGAAAGGATACAATGTAAAGTCCAAAAAAAACCGTGAACTAACCATCGTTGATTTTTTCTTCGAGATTTTTTTGTTGAAATTTGACCAAAACTTACAAAAACAGGACAAAATTTGAAGTCGTCCTTTTTGAAAAAAATCTCGATATCTTCGTCTGTTGGTCCTTTAACATCAAGGAAAACACATTTTAAACAAAATCGAAAGGATAAAATGTAAAGTCCAAAAAAAACCGTGAACTAACCATCGTTGATTTTTTCTTCGAGATTTTTTTGTTGAAATTTGACCAAAACTTACAAATACAGGACAAAATTTGAAGTCGTCCTTTTTGAAAAAAATCTCGATATCTTCGTCTGTTGGTCCTTTAACATCAAGGAAAAGACATTTTAAACAAAATCGAAAGGATAAAATGTAAAGTCCGAAAGAAACCGTGAACTAACCATCGTTGATTTTTTCTTCGAGATTTTTTTGTTGAAATTTGACCAAAACTTACAAATACAGGACAAAATTTGAAGTCGTCCTTTTTGAAAAAAATCTCGATATCTTCGTCTGTTGGTCCTTTAACATCAAGGAAAAGACATTTTAAACAAAATCGAAAGGATAAAATGTAAAGTCCGAAAAAAACCGTGAACTAACCATCGTTGAATTTTTCTTCGAGATTTTTTTGTTGAAATTTGACCAAAACTTACAAATACAGGACAAAATTTTAAGTCGTCCTTTTTGAAAAAAATCTCGATATCTTCGTCTGTTGGTCCTTTAACATCAAGGAAAACAAATTTTAAACAAAATCGAAAGGATAAAATGTAAAGTCCAAAAAAAACCGTGAACTAACCATCGTTGATTTTTCCTTCGAGATTTTTTTGTTGAAATTTGACCAAAACTCACAAAAACAGGACATAATTTGAAGTTTCCTTTTTGAAAAAAATCTCTATATCTTCGTCTGTTGGTCCTTTAACATCAAGGAAAACACATTTTAAACAAAATCGAAAGGATAAAATGTAAAGTCCAAAAAAAACCGTGAAATAACCATCGTTGATTTTTTCTTCGAGATATTTTTGTTGAAATTTGACCAAAACTTACAAATACAGGACAAAATTTGAAATCGTCCTTTTTGAAAAAAATCTCGATATCTTTGTCTGTTGGTTCTTTAACATCAAGGAAAAGACATTTTAAACAAAATCGAAAGGATAAAATGTAAAGTCCGAAAAAAACCGTGAACTAACCATCGTTGATTTTTTCTTCAAGATTTTTTTGTTGAAATTTGACCAAAACTTACAAATACAGGACAAAATTTGAAGTCGTCCTTTTTGAAAAAAATCTCGATATCTTCGTCTGTTGGTCCCTTAACATCAAGGAAAAGACATTTTAAACAAAATCGAAAGGATAAAATGTAAAGTCCAAAAAAAACCGTGAACTAACCATCGTTGATTTTTTCTTCGAGATTTTTTTTGTTGAAATTTGACCAAAACTTACAAATACAGGACAAAATTTGAAGTCGTCCTTTTTGTAAAAAATCTCGATAACTTCGTCTGTTGGTCCTTTAACATTAAGGAAAAGACATTTTAAACAAAATCGAAAGGATAAAATGTAAAGTCCGAAAAAAACCGTGAACTAACCATCGTTGATTTTTTCTTCGAGATTTTTTTGTTGAAATTTGACCAAAACTTACAAATACAGGACAACATTTGAAGTCGTCCTTTTTGAAAAAAATCTCGATATCTTCGTCTGTTGGTCCTTTAACATCAAGGAAAAGACATTTTAAACAAAATCGAAAGGATAAAATGTAAAGTCCGAAAAAAACCGTGAACTAACCATCGTTGATTTTTTCTTCGAGATTTTTTTGTTGAAATTTGACCAAAACTTACAAATACAGGACAAAATTTGAAGTCGTCCTTTTTGAAAAAAATCTCGATAACTTCGTCTGTTGGTCCTTTAACATCAAGGAAAAGACATTTTAAACAAAATCGAAAGGATAAAATGTAAAGTCCGAAAAAAACCGTGAACTAACCATCGTTGAATTTTTCTTCGAGATTTTTTTGTTGAAATTTGACCAAAACTTACAAATACAGGACAAAATTTTAAGTCGTCCTTTTTGAAAAAAATCTCGATATCTTCGTCTGTTGGTCCTTTAACATCAAGGAAAACAAATTTTAAACAAAATCGAAAGGATAAAATGTAAAGTCCAAAAAAAACCGTGAACTAACCATCGTTGATTTTTTCTTCGAGATTTTTTTGTTGAAATTTGACCAAAACTTACAAAAACAGGACAAAATTTGAAGTCGTCCTTTTTGAAAAAAATCTCGATATCTCCGTCTGTTGGTCCTTTAACATCAAGGAAAACACATTTTAAACAAAATCGAAAGGATAAAATGTAAAGTCCAAAAAAAACCGTGAACTAACCATCGTTGATTTTTTCTTCGAGATTTTTTTGTTGAAATTTGACCAAAACTTACAAATACAGGACAAAATTTGAAGTCGTCCTTTTTGAAAAAAATCTCGATATCTTCGTCTGTTGGTCCTTTAACATCAAGGAAAAGACATTTTAAACAAAATCGAAAGGATAAAATGTAAAGTCCAAAAAAAACCGTGAACTAACCATCGTTGATTTTTTCTTCGAGATTTTTTTGTTGAAATTTGACCAAAACTTACAAATACAGGACAAAATTTGAAGTCGTCCTTTTTGAAAAAAATCTCGATATCTTCGTCTGTTGGTCCTTTAACATCAAGGAAAAGACATTTTAAACAAAATCGAAAGGATAAAATGTAAAGTCCAAAAAAACCGTGAACTAACCATCGTTGATTTTTTCTTCGAGATTTTTTTGTTGAAATTTGACCAAAACTTACAAATACAGGACAAAATTTGAAGTAGTCCTTTTTGAAAAAAATCTCGATATCTTCGTCTGTTGGTCCTTTAACATCAAGGAAAAGACATTTTAAACAAAATCGAAAGGATAAAATGTAAAGTCCGAAAAAAACCGTGAACTAACCATCGTTGAATTTTTCTTCGAGATTTTTTTGTTGAAATTTGACCAAAACTTACAAATACAGGACAAAATTTGAAGTCGTCCTTTTTGAAAAAAATCTCGATAACTTCGTCTGTTGGTCCTTTAACATCAAGGAAAACACATTTTAAACAAAATCGAAAGGATAAAATGTAAAGTCCAAAAAAAACCGTGAACTAACCATCGTTGATTTTTTCTTCGAGATTTTTTTGTTGAAATTTGACCAAAACTTACAAATACAGGACAAAATTTGAAGTCGTCCTTTTTGAAAAAAATCTCGATATCTTCGTCTGTTGGTCCTTTAACATCAAGGAAAACACATTTTAAACAAAATCGAAAGGATAAAATGTAAAGTCCAAAAAAAACCGTGAAATAACCATCGTTGATTTTTTCTTCGAGATATTTTTGTTGAAATTTGACCAAAACTTACAAATACAGGACAAAATTTGAAATCGTCCTTTTTGAAAAAAATCTCGATATCTTTGTCTGTTGGTTCTTTAACATCAAGGAAAAGACATTTTAAACAAAATCGAAAGGATAAAATGTAAAGTCCGAAAAAAACCGTGAACTAACCATCGTTGATTTTTTCTTCAAGATTTTTTTGTTGAAATTTGACCAAAACTTACAAATACAGGACAAAATTTGAAGTCGTCCTTTTTGAAAAAAATCTCGATATCTTCGTCTGTTGGTCCTTTAACATCAAGGAAAAGACATTTTAAACAAAATCGAAAGGATAAAATGTAAAGTCCAAAAAAAACCGTGAACTAACCATCGTTGATTTTTTCTTCGAGATATTTTTGTTGAAATTTGACCAAAACTTACAAATACAGGACAAAATTTGAAGTCGTCCTTTTTGAAAAAAATCTCGATATCTTCGTCTGTTGGTCCTTTAACATCAAGGAAAAGACATTTTAAACAAAATCGAAAGGATAAAATGTAAAGTCCGAAAAAAACCGTGAACTAACCATCGTTGATTTTTTCTTCAAGATTTTTTTGTTGAAATTTGACCAAAACTTACAAATACAGGACAAAATTTGAAGTCGTCCTTTTTGAAAAAAATCTCGATAACTTCGTCTGTTGGTCCTTTAACATCAAGGAAAACACATTTTAAACAAAATCGAAAGGATAAAATGTAAAGTCCAAAAAAAACCGTGAACTAACCATCGTTGATTTTTTCTTCGAGATATTTTTGTTGAAATTTGACCAAAACTTACAAATACAGGACAAAATTTGAAATCGTCCTTTTTGAAAAAAATCTCGATATCTTTGTCTGTTGGTTCTTTAACATCAAGGAAAAGACATTTTAAACAAAATCGAAAGGATAAAATGTAAAGTCCGAAAAAAACCGTGAACTAACCATCGTTGATTTTTTCTTCAAGATTTTTTTGTTGAAATTTGACCAAAACTTACAAATACAGGACAAAATTTGAAGTCGTCCTTTTTGAAAAAAATCTCGATATCTTCGTCTGTTGGTCCTTTAACATCAAGGAAAAGACATTTTAAACAAAATCGAAAGGATAAAATGTAAAGTCCAAAAAAAACCGTGAACTAACCATCGTTGTTTTTTTCTTCGAGATATTTTTGTTGAAATTTGACCAAAACTTACAAATACAGGACAAAATTTGAAGTCGTCCTTTTTGAAAAAAATCTCGATATCTTCGTCTGTTGGTCCTTTAACATCAAGGAAAAGACATTTTAAACAAAATCGAAAGGATAAAATGTAAAGTCCGAAAAAAACCGTGAACTAACCATCGTTGATTTTTTCTTCAAGATTTTTTTGTTGAAATTTGACCAAAACTTACAAATACAGGACAAAATTTGAAGTCGTCCTTTTTGAAAAAAATCTCGATAACTTCGTCTGTTGGTCCTTTAACATCAAGGAAAACACATTTTAAACAAAATCGAAAGGATAAAATGTAAAGTCCAAAAAAAACCGTGAACTAACCATCGTTGATTTTTTCTTCGAGATATTTTTGTTGAAATTTGACCAAAACTTACAAATACAGGACAAAATTTGAAATCGTCCTTTTTGAAAAAAATCTCGATATCTTTGTCTGTTGGTTCTTTAACATCAAGGAAAAGACATTTTAAACAAAATCGAAAGGATAAAATGTAAAGTCCGAAAAAAACCGTGAACTAACCATCGTTGATTTTTTCTTCAAGATTTTTTTGTTGAAATTTGACCAAAACTTACAAATACAGGACAAAATTTGAAGTCGTCCTTTTTGAAAAAAATCTCGATATCTTCGTCTGTTGGTCCTTTAACATCAAGGAAAAGACATTTTAAACAAAATCGAAAGGATAAAATGTAAAGTCCAAAAAAAACCGTGAACTAACCATCGTTGATTTTTTCTTCGAGATTTTTTTGTTGAAATTTGACCAAAACTTACAAATACAGGACAAAATTTGAAGTCGTCCTTTTTGAAAAAAATCTCGATATCTTCGTCTGTTGGTCCTTTAACATCAAGGAAAAGACATTTTAAACAAAATCGAAAGGATAAAATGTAAAGTCCGAAAAAAACCGTGAACTAACCATCGTTGAATTTTTCTTCGAGATTTTTTTGTTGAAATTTGACCAAAACTTACAAATACAGGACAAAATTTGAAGTCGTCCTTTTTGAAAAAAATCTCGATAACTTCGTCTGTTGGTCCTTTAACATCAAGGAAAACACATTTTAAACAAAATCGAAAGGATAAAATGTAAAGTCCAAAAAAAACCGTGAACTAACCATCGTTGATTTTTTCTTCGAGATTTTTTTGTTGAAATTTGACCAAAACTTACAAATACAGGACAAAATTTGAAGTCGTCCTTTTTGAAAAAAATCTCGATATCTTCGTCTGTTGGTCCTTTAACATCAAGGAAAACACATTTTAAACAAAATCGAAAGGATAAATTGTAAAGTCCGAAAAAAACCGTGAACTAACCATCGTTGATTTTTTCTTCGAGATTTTTTTGTTGAAATTTGACCAAAACTTACAAATACAGGACAAAATTTGAAGTCGTCCTTTTTGAAAAAAATCTCGATATCTTCGTCTGTTGGTCCTTTAACATCAAGGAAAAGACATTTTAAACAAAATCGAAAGGATAAAATGTAAAGTCCAAAAAAAACCGTGAACTAACCATCGTTGATTTTTTCTTCGAGATTTTTTTGTTGAAATTTGACCAAAACTTACAAAAACAGGACAAAATTTGAAGTCGTCCTTTTTGAAAAAAATCTCGATATCTTCGTCTGTTGGTCCTTTAACATCAAGGAAAACACATTTTAAACAAAATCGAAAGGATAACATGTAAAGTCCAAAAAAAACCGTGAACTAACCATCGTTGATTTTTTCTTCGAGATTTTTTTGTTGAAATTTGACCAAAACTTACAAATACAGGACAAAATTTGAAGTCGTCCTTTTTGAAAAAAATCTCGATATCTTCGTCTGTTGGTCCTTTAACATCAAGGAAAAGACATTTTAAACAAAATCGAAAGGATAAAATGTAAAGTCCAAAAAAACCGTGAACTAACCATCGTTGATTTTTTCTTCGAGATTTTTTTGTTGAAATTTGACCAAAACTTACAAATACAGGACAAAATTTGAAGTCGTCCTTTTTGAAAAAAATCTCGATATCTTCGTCTGTTGGTCCTTTAACATCAAGGAAAAGACATTTTAAACAAAATTGAAAGGATAAAATGTAAAGTCCGAAAAAAACCGTGAACTAACCATCGTTGAATTTTTCTTCGAGATTTTTTTGTTGAAATTTGACCAAAACTTACAAATACAGGACAAAATTTGAAGTCGTCCTTTTTGAAAAAAATCTCGATAACTTCGTCTGTTGGTCCTTTAACATCAAGGAAAACACATTTTAAACAAAATCGAAAGGATAAAATGTAAAGTACAAAAAAACCGTGAACTAACCATCGTTGATTTTTTCTTCGAGATTTTTTTGTTGAAATTTGACCAAAACTTACAAAAACAGGACAAAATTTGAAGTCGTCCTTTTTGAAAAAAATCTCGATATCTTCGTCTGTTGGTCCTTTAACATCAAGGAAAACACATTTTAAACAAAATCGAAAGGATAAATTGTAAAGTCCGAAAAAAACCGTGAACTAACCATCGTTGATTTTTTCTTCGAGATTTTTTTGTTGAAATTTGACCAAAACTTACAAATACAGGACAAAATTTGAAGTCGTCCTTTTTGAAAAAAATCTCGATATCTTCGTCTGTTGGTCCTTTAACATCAAGGAAAAGACATTTTAAACAAAATCGAAAGGATAAAATGTAAAGTCCGAAAAAACCGTGAACTAACCATCGTTGATTTTTTCTTCGAGATTTTTTTGTTGAAATTTGACCAAAACTTACAAAAACAGGACAAAATTTGAAGTCGTCCTTTTTGAAAAAAATCTCGATATCTTCGTCTGTTGGTCCTTTAACATCAAGGAAAACACATTTTAAACAAAATCGAAAGGATAAATTGTAAAGTCCGAAAAAAACCGTGAACTAACCATCGTTGATTTTTTCTTCGAGATTTTTTTGTTGAAATTTGACCAAAACTTACAAATACAGGACAAAATTTGAAGTCGTCCTTTTTGAAAAAAATCTCGATATCTTCGTCTGTTGGTCCTTTAACATCAAGGAAAAGACATTTTAAACAAAATCGAAAGGATAAAATGTAAAGTCCGAAAAAACCGTGAACTAACCATCGTTGATTTTTTCTTCGAGATTTTTTTGTTGAAATTTGACCAAAACTTACAAATACAGGACAAAATTTGAAGTCGTCCTTTTTGAAAAAAATCTCGATATCTTCGTCTGTTGGTCCTTTAACATCAAGGAAAACACATTTTAAACAAAATCGAAAGGATAAAATGTAAAGTCCAAAAAAAACCGTGAACTAACCATCGTTGATTTTTTCTTCGAGATTTTTTTGTTGAAATTTGACCAAAACTTACAAAAACAGGACAAAATTTGAAGTCGTCCTTTTTGAAAAAAATCTCGATATCTTCGTCTGTTGGTCCTTTAACATCAAGGAAAACACATTTTAAACAAAATCGAAAGGATAACATGTAAAGTCCAAAAAAAACCGTGAACTAACCATCGTTGATTTTTTCTTCGAGATTTTTTTGTTGAAATTTGACCAAAACTTACAAAAACAGGACAAAATTTGAAGTCGTTTTTTTTGAAAAAAATCTCGATATCTTCGTCTGTTGGTCCTTTAACATCAAGGAAAACACATTTTAAACAAAATCGAAAGGATAAATTGTAAAGTCCGAAAAAAACCGTGAACTAACCATCGTTGATTTTTTCTTCGAGATTTTTTTGTTGAAATTTGACCAAAACTTACAAAAACATGACAAAATTTGAAGTCGTCCTTTTTGAAAAAAATCTCGATATCTTCGTCTGTTGGTCCTTTAACATCAAGGAAAAGACATTTTAAACAAAATCGAAAGGATAAAATGTAAAGTCCGAAAAAAACCGTGAACTAACCATCGTTGATTTTTTCTTCGAGATTTTTTTGTTGAAATTTGACCAAAACTTACAAATACAGGACAAAATTTGAAGTCGTCCTTTTTGAAAAAAATCTCGATATCCTCGTCTGTTGGTCCTTTAACATCAAGGAAAAGACATTTTAAACAAAATCGAAAGGATAAAATGTAAAGTCCGAAAAAAACCGTGAACTAACCATCGTTGATTTTTTCTTCGAGATTGTTTTGTTGAAATTGGACCAAAACTTACAAATACAGGACAAAATTTGAAGTCGTCCTTTTTGAAAAAAATCTCGATATCTTCGTCTGTTGGTCCTTTAACATCAAGGAAAAGACATTTAAAACAAAATCGAAAGGATAAAATGTAAAGTCCGAAAAAAACCGTGAACTAACCATCGTTGATTTTTTCTTCGAGATTTTCTTGTTGAAATTTGACCAAAACTTACAAATACAGGACAAAATTTGAAGTCGTCCTTTTTGAAAAAAATCTCGATATCTTCGTCTGTTGGTCCTTTAACATCAAGGAAAAGACATTTAAAACAAAATCGAAAGGATAAAATGTAAAGTCCGAAAAAAACCGTGAACTAACCATCGTTGATTTTTTCTTCGAGATTTTTTTGTTGAAATTTGACCAAAACTTACAAATACAGGACAAAATTTGAAGTCGTCCTTTTTGAAAAAAATCTCGATATCTTCGTCTGTTGGTCCTTTAACATCAAGGAAAAGACATTTTAAACAAAATCGAAAGGATAAAATGTAAAGTCCGAAAAAAACCGTGAACTAACCATCGTTGATTTTTTCTTCGCTGTTTTTTTGTTGAAATTTGACCAAAACTTACAAATACAGGACAAAATTTGAAGTCGTCCTTTTTGAAAAAAATCTCGATATCTTCGTCTGTTGGTCCTTAAACATCAAGGAAAAGACATTTAAAACAAAATCGAAAGGATAAAATGTAAAGTCCGAAAAAAACCGTGAACTAACCATCGTTGATTTTTTCTTCGAGATTTTTTTGTTGAAATTTGACCAAAACTTACAAATACAGGACAAAATTTGAAGTCGTCCTTTTTGAAAAAAATCTCGATATCTTCGTCTGTTGGTCTTTTAACATCAAGGAAAAGACATTTAAAACAAAATCGAAAGGATAAAATGTAAAGTCCGAAAAAAACCGTGAACTAACCATCGTTGATTTTTTCTTCGAGATTTTTTTGTTGAAATTTGACCAAAACTTACAAATGCAGGACATAATTTAAAGTCGTCCTTTTTGAAAAAAATCTCGATATCATCGTCTGTTGGTCCTTTAACATCAAGGAAAAGACATTTTAAACAAAATCGAAAGGATAAAATGTAAAGTCCGAAAAAAACCGTGAACTAACCATCGTTGATTTTTTCTTCGAGATTTTTTTGTTGAAATTTGACCAAAACTTACAAATACAGGACAAAATTTGAAGTCGTCCTTTTTGAAAAAAATCTCGATATCTTCGTCTGTTGGTCTTTTAACATCAAGGAAAAGACATTTAAAACAAAATCGAAAGGATAAAATGAAAATTCCGAAAAAAACCGTGAACTAACCATCGTTGATTTTTTCTTCGAGATTTTTTTGTTGAAATTTGACCAAAACTTACAAATACAGGACAAAATTTGAAGTCGTCCTTTTTGAAAAAAATCTCGATATCTTCGTCTGTTGATCCTTTAACATCAAGGAAAAGACATTTTAAACAAAATCGAAAGGATAAAATGTAAAGTTCGAAAAAAACCGTGAACTAACCATCGTTGATTTTTTCTTCGAGATTTTTTTGTTGAAATTTGACCAAAACTTACAAATACAGGACAAAATTTGAAGTCGTCCTTTTTGAAAAAAATCTCGATATCTTCGTCTGTTGGTCCTTTAACATCAAGGAAAAGACATTTAAAACAAAATCGAAAGGATAAAATGTAAAGTCCGAAAAAAACCGTGAACTAACCATCGTTGATTTTTTCTTCGAGATTTTTTTGTTGAAATTTGACCAAAACTTACAAATGCAGGACATAATTTAAAGTCGTCCTTTTTGAAAAAAATCTCGATATCTTCGTCTGTTGGTCCTTTAACATCAAGGAAAAGACATTTAAAACAAAATCGAAAGGATAAAATGTAAAGTCCGAAAAAAACCGTGAACTAACCATCGTTGATTTTTTCTTCGAGATTGTTTTGTTGAAATTTGACCAAAACTTACAAATACAGGACAAAATTTGAAGTCGTCCTTTTTGAAAAAAATCTCGATATCTTCGTCTGTTGGTCTTTTAACATCAAGGAAAAGACATTTAAAACAAAATCGAAAGGATAAAATGTAAAGTCCGAAAAAAACCGTGAACTAACCATCGTTGATTTTTTCTTCGAGATTTTTTTGTTGAAATTTGACCAAAACTTACAAATACAGGACAAAATTTGAAGTCGTCCTTTTTGAAAAAAATCTCGATATCTTCGTCTGTTGGTCCTTTAACATCAAGGAAAAGACATTTTAAACAAAATCGAAAGGATAAAATGTAAAGTCCGAAAAAAACCGTGAACTAACCATCGTTGATTTTTTCTTCGAGATTTTTTTGTTGAAATTTGACCAAAACTTACAAATACAGGACAAAATTTGAAGTCGTCCTTTTTGAAAAAAATCTCGATATCTTCGTCTGTTGGTCCTTTAACATCAAGGAAAAGACATTTAAAACAAAATCGAAAGGATAAAATGTAAAGTCCGAAAAAAACCGTGAACTAACCATCGTTGATTTTTTCTTCGAGATTTTTTTGTTGAAATTTGACCAAAACTTACAAATGCAGGACATAATTTAAAGTCGTCCTTTTTGAAAAAAATCTCGATATCTTCGTCTGTTGGTCCTTTAACATCAAGGAAAAGACATTTAAAACAAAATCGAAAGGATAAAATGTAAAGTCCGAAAAAAACCGTGAACTAACCATCGTTGATTTTTTCTTCGAGATTTTTTTGTTGAAATTTGACCAAAACTTACAAATACAGGACAAAATTTGAAGTCGTCCTTTTTGAAAAAAATCTCGATATCTTCGTCTGTTGGTCTTTTAACATCAAGGAAAAGACATTTAAAACAAAATCGAAAGGATAAAATGTAAAGTCCGAAAAAAACCGTGAACTAACCATCGTTGATTTTTTCTTCGAGATTTTTTTGTTGAAATTTGACCAAAACTTACAAATACAGGACAAAATTTGAAGTCGTCCTTTTTGAAAAAAATCTCGATATCTTCGTCTGTTGGTCCTTTAACATCAAGGAAAAGACATTTTAAACAAAATCGAAAGGATAAAATGTAAAGTCCGAAAAAAACCGTGAACTAACCATCGTTGATTTTTTCTTCGAGATTTTTTTGTTGAAATTTGACCAAAACTTACAAATACAGGACAAAATTTGAAGTCGTCCTTTTTGAAAAAAATCTCGATATCTTCGTCTGTTGGTCCTTTAACATCAAGGAAAAGACATTTTAAACAAAATCGAAAGGATAAAATGTAAAGTCCGAAAAAAACCGTGAACTAACCATCGTTGATTTTTTCTTCGAGATGTTTTTGTTGAAATTTGACCAAAACTTACAAATACAGGAAAAAATTTGAAGTCGTCCTTTTTGAAAAAAATCTCGATATCTTCGTCTGTTGGTCCTTTAACATCAAGGAAAAGACATTTTAAACAAAATCGAAAGGATAAAATGTAAAGTCCGAAAAAAACCGTGAACTAACCATCGTTGATTTTTTCTTCGAGATTTTTTTGTTGAAATTTGACCAAAACTTACAAATACAGGACAAAATTTGAAGTCGTCCTTTTTGAAAAAAATCTCGATATCTTCGTCTGTTGGTCCTTTAACATCAAGGAAAAGACATTTAAAACAAAATCGAAAGGATAAAATGTAAAGTCCGAAAAAAACCGTGAACTAACCATCGTTGATTTTTTCTTCGAGATTTTTTTGTTGAAATTTGACCAAAACTTACAAATACAGGACAAAATTTGAAGTCGTCCTTTTTGAAAAAAATCTCGATATCTTCGTCTGTTGGTCCTTTAACATCAAGGAAAAGACATTTTAAACAAAATCGAAAGGATAAAATGTAAAGTCCGAAAAAAACCGTGAACTAACCATCGTTGATTTTTTCTTCGAGATTTTTTTGTTGAAATTTGACCAAAACTTACAAATACAGGACAAAATTTGAAGTCGTCCTTTTTGAAAAAAATCTCGATATCTTCGTCTGTTGGTCCTTTAACATCAAGGAAAAGACATTTTAAACAAAATCGAAAGGATAAAATGTAAAGTCCGAAAAAAACCGTGAACTAACCATCGTTGATTTTTTCTTCGAGATTTTTTTGTTGAAATTTGACCAAAACTTACAAATACAGGACAAAATTTGAAGTCGTCCTTTTTGAAAAAAATCTCGATATCTTCGTCTGTTGGTCCTTTAACATCAAGGAAAAGACATTTTAAACAAAATCGAAAGGATAAAATGTAAAGTCCGAAAAAAACCGTGAACTAACCATCGTTGAATTTTTCTTCGAGATATTTTTGTTGAAATTTGACCAAAACTTACAAATACAGGACAAAATTTGAAGTCGTCCTTTTTGAAAAAAATCTCGATAACTTCGTCTGTTGGTCCTTTAACATCAAGGAAAACACATTTTAAACAAAATCGAAAGGATAAAATGTAAAGTCCAAAAAAAACCGTGAACTAACCATCGTTGATTTTTTCTTAGAGATTTTTTTGTTGAAATTTGACCAAAACTTACAAAAACAGGACAAAATTTGAAGTCGTCCTTTTTGAAAAAAATCTCGATATCTTCGTCTGTTGGTCCTTTAACATCAAGGAAAACACATTTTAAACAAAATCGAAAGGATAAAATGTAAAGTCCAAAAAAAACCGTGAACTAACCATCGTTGATTTTTTCTTCGAGATTTTTTTGTTGAAATTTGACCAAAACTTACAAAAACATGACAAAATTTGAAGTCGTCCTTTTTGAAAAAAATCTCGATAAATTCGTCTGTTGGTCCTTTAACATCAAGGAAAAGACATTTTAAACAAAATCGAAAGGATAAAATGTAAAGTCCGAAAAAAACCGTGAACTAACCATCGTTGAATTTTTCTTCGAGATTTTTTTGTTGAAATTTGACCAAAACTTACAAATACAGGACAAAATTTGAAGTCGTCCTTTTTGAAAAAAATCTCGATATCTTCGTCTGTTGGTCCTTTAACATCAAGGAAAAGACATTTTAAACAAAATCGAAAGGATAAAATGTAAAGTCCGAAAAAAACCGTGAACTAACCATCGTTGAATTTTTCTTCGAGATTTTTTTGTTGAAATTTGACCAAAACTTACAAATACAGGACAAAATTTGGAGTCGTCCTTTTTGAAAAAAATCTCGATATCTTCGTCTGTTGGTCCTTTAACATCAAGGAAAACACATTTTAAACAAAATCGAAAGGATAAAATGTAAAGTCCAAAAAAAACCGTGAACTAACCATCGTTGATTTTTTCTTCGAGATTTTTTTGTTGAAATTTGACCAAAACTTACAAAAACAGGACAAAATTTGAAGTCGTCCTTTTTGAAAAAAATCTCGATATCTTCGTCTGTTGGTCCTTTAACATCAAGGAAAACACATTTTAAACAAAATCGAAAGGATAACATGTAAAGTCCAAAAAAAACCGTGAACTAACCATCGTTGATTTTTTCTTCGAGATTTTTTTGTTGAAATTTGACCAAAACTTACAAATACAGGACAAAATTTGAAGTCGTCCTTTTTGAAAAAAATCTCGATATCTTCGTCTGTTGGTCCTTTAACATCAAGGAAAAGACATTTTAAACAAAATCGAAAGGATAAAATGTAAAGTCCGAAAAAAACCGTGAACTAACCATCGTTGATTTTTTCTTCGAGATTTTTTTGTTGAAATTTGACCAAAACTTACAAAAACATGACAAAATTTGAAGTCGTCCTTTTTGAAAAAAATCTCGATATCTTCGTCTGTTGGTCCTTTAACATCAAGGAAAACACATTTTAAACAAAATCGAAAGGATAAAATGTAAAGTCCGAAAAAAACCGTGAACTAACCATCGTTGATTTTTTCTTCGAGATTTTTTTGTTGAAATTTGACCAAAACTTACAAATACAGGACAAAATTTGAAGTCGTCCTTTTTGAAAAAAATCTCGATATCTTCGTCTGTTGGTCCTTTAACATCAAGGAAAACACATTTTAAACAAAATCGAAAGGATAAAATGTAAAGTCCAAAAAAAACCGTGAACTAACCATCGTTGATTTTTTCTTCGAGATTTTTTTGTTGAAATTTGACCAAAACTTACAAATACAGGACAAAATTTGAAGTCGTCCTTTTTGAAAAAAATCTCGATATCTTCGTCTGTTGGTCCTTTAACATCAAGGAAAAGACATTTTAAACAAAATCGAAAGGATAAAATGTAAAGTCCGAAAAAAACCGTGAACTAACCATCGTTGAATTTTTCTTCGAGATTTTTTTGTTGAAATTTGACCAAAACTTACAAAAACATGACAAAATTTGAAGTCGTCCTTTTTGAAAAAAATCTCGATATCTTCGTCTGTTGGTCCTTTAACATCAAGGAAAACACATTTTAAACAAAATCGAAAGGATAAAATGTAAAGTCCAAAAAAAACCGTGAACTAACCATCGTTGATTTTTTCTTCGAGATTTTTTTGTTGAAATTTGACCAAAACTTACAAAAACAGGACAAAATTTGAAGTCGTCCTTTTTGAAAAAAATCTCGATATCTTCGTCTGTTGGTCCTTTAACATCAAGGAAAAGACATTTTAAACAAAATCGAAAGGATAAAATATAAAGTCCGAAAAAAACCGTGAACTAACCATCGTTGATTTTTTCTTCGAGATTTTTTTGTTGAAATTTGACCAAAACTTACAAAAACAGGACAAAATTTGAAGTCGTCCTTTTTGAAAAAAATCTCGATATCTTCGTCTGTTGGTCCTTTAACATCAAGGAAAAGACATTTTAAACAAAATCGAAAGGATAAAATGTAAAGTCCAAAAAAAACCGTGAACTAACCATCGTTGATTTTTTCTTCGAGATTTTTTTGTTGAAATTTGACCAAAACTTACAAAAACAGGACAAAATTTGAAGTCGTCCTTTTTGAAAAAAATCTCGATATCTTCGTCTGTTGGTCCTTTAACATCAAGGAAAACACATTTTAAACAAAATCGAAAGGATAAAATGTAAAGTCCAAAAAAAACCGTGAACTAACCATCGTTGATTTTTTCTTCGAGATTTTTTTGTTGAAATTTGACCAAAACTTACAAAAACAGGACAAAATTTGAAGTCGTCCTTTTTGAAAAAAATCTCGATATCTTCGTCTGTTGGTCCTTTAACATCAAGGAAAAGACATTTTAAACAAAATCGAAAGGATAAAATATAAAGTCCGAAAAAAACCGTGAACTAACCATCGTTGATTTTTTCTTCGAGATTTTTTTGTTGAAATTTGACCAAAACTTACAAAAACAGGACAAAATTTGAAGTCGTCCTTTTTGAAAAAAATCTCGATATCTTCGTCTGTTGGTCCTTTAACATCAAGGAAAAGACATTTTAAACAAAATCGAAAGGATAAAATGTAAAGTCCAAAAAAAACCGTGAACTAACCATCGTTGATTTTTTCTTCGAGATTTTTTTGTTGAAATTTGACCAAAACTTACAAAAACAGGACAAAATTTGAAGTCGTCCTTTTTGAAAAAAATCTCGATATCTTCGTCTGTTGGTCCTTTAACATCAAGGAAAAGACATTTTAAACAAAATCGAAAGGATAAAATATAAAGTCCGAAAAAAACCGTGAACTAACCATCGTTGATTTTTTCTTCGAGATTTTTTTGTTGAAATTTGACCAAAACTTACAAAAACAGGACAAAATTTGAAGTCGTCCTTTTTGAAAAAAATCTCGATATCTTCGTCTGTTGGTCCTTTAACATCAAGGAAAAGACATTTTAAACAAAATCGAAAGGATAAAATGTAAAGTCCAAAAAAAACCGTGAACTAACCATCGTTGATTTTTTCTTCGAGATTTTTTTGTTGAAATTTGACCAAAACTTACAAAAACAGGACAAAATTTGAAGTCGTCCTTTTTGAAAAAAATCTCGATATCTTCGTCTGTTGGTCCTTTAACATCAAGGAAAAGACATTTTAAACAAAATCGAAAGGATAAAATATAAAGTCCGAAAAAAACCGTGAACTAACCATCGTTGATTTTTTCTTCGAGATTTTTTTGTTGAAATTTGACCAAAACTTACAAAAACAGGACAAAATTTGAAGTCGTCCTTTTTGAAAAAAATCTCGATATCTTCGTCTGTTGGTCCTTTAACATCAAGGAAAAGACATTTTAAACAAAATCGAAAGGATAAAATGTAAAGTCCGAAAAAAACCGTGAACTAACCATCGTTGATTTTTTCTTCGAGATTTTTTTGTTGAAATTTGACCAAAACTTACAAAAACAGGACAAAATTTGAAGTCGTCCTTTTTGAAAAAAATCTCGATATCTTCGTCTGTTGGTCCTTTAACATCAAGGAAAAGACATTTTAAACAAAATCGAAAGGATAAAATGTAAAGTCCGAAAAAAACCGTGAACTAACCATCGTTGATTTTTTCTTCGAGATTTTTTTGTTGAAATTTGACCAAAACTTACAAAAACAGGACAAAATTTGAAGTCGTCCTTTTTGAAAAAAATCTCGATATCTTCGTCTGTTGGTCCTTTAACATCAAGGAAAACACATTTTAAACAAAATCGAAAGGATAAAATGTAAAGTCCAAAAAAAACCGTGAACTAACCATCGTTGATTTTTTCTTCGAGATTTTTTTGTTGAAATTTGACCAAAACTTACAAAAACAGGACAAAATTTGAAGTCGTCCTTTTTGAAAAAAATCTCGATATCTTCGTCTGTTGGTCCTTTAACATCAAGGAAAACACATTTTTTTCAAAATCGAAAGGATAAAATGTAAAGTCCAAAAAAAACCGTGTACTAACCATCGTTGATTTTTTCTTCGAGATTTTTTTGTTGAAATTTGACCAAAACTTACAAAAACAGGACAAAATTTGAAGTCGTCCTTTTTGAAAAAAATCTCGATATCTTCGTCTGTTGGTCCTTTAACATCAAGGAAAAGACATTTTAAACAAAATCGAAAGGATAAAATGTAAAGTCCGAAAAAAACCGTGAACTAACCATCGTTGATTTTTTCTTCGAGATTTTTTTGTTGAAATTTGAACAAAACTTACAAAAACAGGACAAAATTTGAAGTCGTCCTTTTTGAAAAAAATCTCGATATCTTCGTCTGTTGGTCCTTTAACATCAAGGAAAAGACATTTTAAACAAAATCGAAAGGATAAAATGTAAAGTCCGAAAAAAACCGTGAACTAACCATCGTTGATTTTTTCTTCGAGATTTTTTTGTTGAAATTTGACCAAAACTTACAAATACAGGACAAAATTTGAAGTCGTCCTTTTTGAAAAAAATCTCGATATCTTCGTCTGTTGGTCCTTTAACATCAAGGAAAAGACATTTTAAACAAAATCGAAAGGATAAAATGTAAAGTCCGAAAAAAACCGTGAACTAACCATCGTTGATTTTTTCTTCGAGATTTTTTTGTTGAAATTTGACCAAAACTTACAAAAACAGGACAAAATTTGAAGTCGTCCTTTTTGAAAAAAATCTCGATATCTTCGTCTGTTGGTCCTTTAACATCAAGGAAAACACATTTTTTTCAAAATCGAAAGGATAAAATGTAAAGTCCAAAAAAAACCGTGTACTAACCATCGTTGATTTTTTCTTCGAGATTTTTTTGTTGAAATTTGACCAAAACTTACAAAAACAGGACAAAATTTGAAGTCGTCCTTTTTGAAAAAAATCTCGATATCTTCGTCTGTTGGTCCTTTAACATCAAGGAAAAGACATTTTAAACAAAATCGAAAGGATAAAATGTAAAGTCCGAAAAAAACCGTGAACTAACCATCGTTGATTTTTTCTTCGAGATTTTTTTGTTGAAATTTGAACAAAACTTACAAAAACAGGACAAAATTTGAAGTCGTCCTTTTTGAAAAAAATCTCGATATCTTCGTCTGTTGGTCCTTTAACATCAAGGAAAAGACATTTTAAACAAAATCGAAAGGATAAAATGTAAAGTCCGAAAAAAACCGTGAACTAACCATCGTTGATTTTTTCTTCGAGATTTTTTTGTTGAAATTTGACCAAAACTTACAAAAACAGGACAAAATTTGAAGTCGTCCTTTTTGAAAAAAATCTCGATATCTTCGTCTGTTGGTCCTTTAACATCAAGGAAAAGACATTTTAAACAAAATCGAAAGGATAAAATGTAAAGTCCGAAAAAAACCGTGAACTAACCATCGTTGATTTTTTCTTCGAGATTTTTTTGTTGAAATTTGACCAAAACTTACAAAAACAGGACAAAATTTGAAGTCGTCCTTTTTGAAAAAAATCTCGATATCTTCGTCTGTTGGTCCTTTAACATCAAGGAAAACACATTGTAAACAAAATCGAAAGGATAAAATGTAAAGTCCGAAAAAAACCGTGAACTAACCATCGTTGATTTTTTCTTCGAGATTTTTTTGTTGAAATTTGACCAAAACATACAAAAACATGACAAAATTTGAAGTCGTCCTTTTTGAAAAAAATCTCGATATCTTCGTCTGTTGGTCCTTTAACATCAAGGAAAACACATTGTAAACAAAATCGAAAGGATAAAATGTAAAGTCCAAAAAAAACCGTGAACTAACCATCGTTGATTTTTTCTTCGAGATTTTTTTGTTGAAATTTGACCAAAACTTACAAACACAGGACAAAATTTGAAGTCGTCCTTTTTGAAAAAAATCTCGATATCTTCGTCTGTTGGTCCTTTAACATCAAGGAAAAGACGTTTTAAACAAAATCGAAAGGATAAAATGTAAAGTCCGAAAAAAACCGTGAACTAACCATCGTTGATTTTTTCTTCGAGATTTTTTTGTTGAAATTTGACCAAAACTTACAAATACAGGACAAAATTTGAAGTCGTCCTTTTTGAAAAAAATCTCGATATCTTCGTCTGTTGGTCCTTTAACATCAAGGAAAAGACATTTTAAACAAAATCGAAAGGATAAAATGTAAAGTCCGAAAAAAACCGTGAACTAACCATCGTTGATTTTTTCTTCGAGATTTTTTTGTTGAAATTTGACCAAAACTTACAAAAACAGGACAAAATTTGAAGTCGTCCTTTTTGAAAAAAATCTCGATATCTTCGTCTGTTGGTCCTTTAACATCAAGGAAAACACATTGTAAACAAAATCGAAAGGATAAAATGTAAAGTCCGAAAAAAACCGTGAACTAACCATCGTTGATTTTTTCTTCGAGATTTTTTTGTTGAAATTTGACCAAAACATACAAAAACATGACAAAATTTGAAGTCGTCCTTTTTGAAAAAAATCTCGATATCTTCGTCTGTTGGTCCTTTAACATCAAGGAAAACACATTGTAAACAAAATCGAAAGGCAAAAATGTAAAGTCCAAAAAAAACCGTGAACTAACCATCGTTGATTTTTTCTTCGAGATTTTTTTGTTGAAATTTGACCAAAACTTACAAATACAGGACAAAATTTGAAGTCGTCCTTTTTGAAAAAAATCTCGATATCTTCGTCTGTTGGTCCTTTAACATCAAGGAAAAGACGTTTTAAACAAAATCGAAAGGATAAAATGTAAAGTCCGAAAAAAACCGTGAACTAACCATCGTTGATTTTTTCTTCGAGATTTTTTTGTTGAAATTTGACCAAAACATACAAATACAGGAAAAAATTTGAAGTTATCCTTTTCGAAAAAAAACTTTATTACTTCGTCTGTTGGTCCTTCAACATCATGGAAAAGACATCTTAAACAAAATCGAAAGGATAAAATTTAAAGTCCGAAAAAAACCGTGAACTAACCATCGTTGATTTTTTCTTCGAGATTTTTTTGTTGAAATTTGACCAAAACTTACAAATACAGGACAAAATTTGAAGTTATCCTTTTCGAAAAAAAACTTGATAACTTCGTCTGTTGGTCCTTCAACATCATGGAAAAGACATTTTAAACAAAATCGAAAGGATAAAATGTAAAGTCCGAAAAAAACCGTGAACTAACCATCGTTGATTTTTTCTTCGAGATTTTTTTGTTGAAATTTGACCAAAACTTACAAATACAGGACAAAATTTGAAGTCGTCCTTTTTGAAAAAAATCTCGATATCTTCGTCTGTTGGTCCTTTAACATCAAGGAAAAGACATTTTAAACAAAATCGAAAGGATAAATTGTAAAGTCCGAAAAAAACCGTGAACTAACCATCGTTGATTTTTTCTTCGAGATTTTTTTGTTGAAATTTGACCAAAACTTACAAAAACATGACAAAATTTGAAGTCGTCCTTTTTGAAAAAAATCTCGATATCTTCGTCTGTTGGTCCTTTAACATCAAGGAAAAGACATTTTAAACAAAATCGAAAGGATAAAATGTAAAGTCCGAAAAAAACCGTGAACTAACCATCGTTGATTTTTTCTTCGAGATTTTTTTGTTGAAATTTGACCAAAACTTACAAAAACAGGACAAAATTTGAAGTCGTCCTTTTTGAAAAAAATCTCGATATCTTCGTCTGTTGGTCCTTTAACATCAAGGAAAAGACATTTTAAACAAAATCGAAAGGATAAAATGTAAAGTCCGAAAAAAACCGTGAACTAACCATCGTTGATTTTTTCTTCGAGATTTTTTTGTTGAAATTTGACCAAAACTTACAAATAAAGGACAAAATTTGAAGTCGTCCTTTTTGAAAAAAATCTCGATATCTTCGTCTGTTGGTCCTTTAACATCAAGGAAAAGACGTTTTAAACAAAATCGAAAGGATAAAATGTAAAGTCCGAAAAAAACCGTGAACTAACCATCGTTGAATTTTTCTTCGAGATTTTTTTGTTGAAATTTGACCAAAACATACAAATACAGGAAAAAATTTGAAGTTATCCTTTTCGAAAAAAAACTTTATTACTTCGTCTGTTGGTCCTTCAACATCATGGAAAAGACATCTTAAACAAAATCGAAAGGATAAAATTTAAAGTCCGAAAAAAACCGTGAACTAACCATCGTTGATTTTTTCTTCGAGATTTTTTTGTTGAAATTTGACCAAAACTTACAAATACAGGACAAAATTTGAAGTTATCCTTTTCGAAAAAAAACTTGATAACTTCGTCTGTTGGTCCTTCAACATCATGGAAAAGACATTTTAAACAAAATCGAAAGGATAAAATGTAAAGTCCGAAAAAAACCGTGAACTAACCATCGTTGATTTTTTCTTCGAGATTTTTTTGTTGAAATTTGACCAAAACTTACAAATACAGGACAAAATTTGAAGTCGTCCTTTTTGAAAAAAATCTCGATATCTTCGTCTGTTGGTCCTTTAACATCAAGGAAAAGACATTTTAAACAAAATCGAAAGGATAAATTGTAAAGTCCGAAAAAAACCGTGAACTAACCATCGTTGATTTTTTCTTCGAGATTTTTTTGTTGAAATTTGACCAAAACTTACAAAAACATGACAAAATTTGAAGTCGTCCTTTTTGAAAAAAATCTCGATATCTTCGTCTGTTGGTCCTTTAACATCAAGGAAAAGACATTTTAAACAAAATCGAAAGGATAAAATGTAAAGTCCGAAAAAAACCGTGAACTAACCATCGTTGATTTTTTCTTCGAGATTTTTTTGTTGAAATTTGACCAAAACTTACAAAAACAGGACAAAATTTGAAGTCGTCCTTTTTGAAAAAAATCTCGATATCTTCGTCTGTTGGTCCTTTAACATCAAGGAAAAGACATTTTAAACAAAATCGAAAGGATAAAATGTAAAGTCCGAAAAAAACCGTGAACTAACCATCGTTGATTTTTTCTTCGAGATTTTTTTGTTGAAATTTGACCAAAACTTACAAAAACAGGACAAAATTTGAAGTCGTCCTTTTTGAAAAAAATCTCGATATCTTCGTCTGTTGGTCCTTTAACATCAAGGAAAACACATTGTAAACAAAATCGAAAGGATAAAATGTAAAGTCCGAAAAAAACCGTGAACTAACCATCGTTGATTTTTTCTTCGAGATTTTTTTGTTGAAATTTGACCAAAACATACAAAAACATGACAAAATTTGAAGTCGTCCTTTTTGAAAAAAATCTCGATATCTTCGTCTGTTGGTCCTTTAACATCAAGGAAAACACATTGTAAACAAAATCGAAAGGATAAAATGTAAAGTCCAAAAAAAACCGTGAACTAACCATCGTTGATTTTTTCTTCGAGATTTTTTTGTTGAAATTTGACCAAAACTTACAAATACAGGACAAAATTTGAAGTCGTCCTTTTTGAAAAAAATCTCGATATCTTCGTCTGTTGGTCCTTTAACATCAAGGAAAAGACGTTTTAAACAAAATCGAAAGGATAAAATGTAAAGTCCGAAAAAAACCGTGAACTAACCATCGTTGATTTTTTCTTCGAGATTTTTTTGTTGAAATTTGACCAAAACTTACAAATACAGGACAAAATTTGAAGTCGTCCTTTTTGAAAAAAATCTCGATATCTTCGTCTGTTGGTCCTTTAACATCAAGGAAAAGACATTTTAAACAAAATCGAAAGGATAAAATGTAAAGTCCAAAAAAAACCGTGAACTAACCATCGTTGATTTTTTCTTCGAGATTTTTTTGTTGAAATTTGACCAAAACTTACAAATACAGGACAAAATTTGAAGTCGTCCTTTTTGAAAAAAATCTCGATATCTTCGTCTGTTGGTCCTTTAACATCAAGGAAAAGACATTTTAAACAAAATCGAAAGGATAAAATGTAAAGTCCAAAAAAAACCGTGAACTAACCATCGTTGATTTTTTCTTCGAGATTTTTTTGTTGAAATTTGACCAAAACTTACAAAAACAGGACAAAATTTGAAGTCGTTCTTTTTGAAAAAAATCTCGATATCTTCGTCTGTTGGTCCTTTAACATCAAGGAAAACACATTGTAAACAAAATCGAAAGGATAAATTGTAAAGTCCGAAAAAAACCGTGAACTAACCATCGTTGATTTTTTCTTCGAGATTTTTTTGTTGAAATTTGACCAAAACTTACAAATACAGGACAAAATTTGAAGTCGTCCTTTTTGAAAAAAATCTCGATATCTTCGTCTGTTGGTCCTTTAACATCAAGGAAAACGCATTTTAAACAAAATCGAAAGGATAAAATGTAAAGTCCGAAAAAAACCGTGAACTAACCATCGTTGATTTTTTCTTCGAGATTTTTTTGTTGAAATTTGACCAAAACTTACAAATACAGGACAAAATTTGAAGTCGTCCTTTTTGAAAAAAATCTCGATATCTTCGTCTGTTGGTCCTTTAACATCAAGGAAAAGACATTTTAAACAAAATCGAAAGGATAAAATGTAAAGTCCAAAAAAAACCGTGAACTAACCATCGTTGATTTTTTCTTCGAGATTTTTTTGTTGAAATTTGACCAAAACTTACAAAAACAGGACAAAATTTGAAGTCGTCCTTTTTGAAAAAAATCTCGATATCTTCGTCTGTTGGTCCTTTAACATCAAGGAAAACACATTTTAAACAAAATCGAAAGGATAAAATGTAAAGTCCAAAAAAAACCGTGAACTAACCATTATTGATTTTTTCTTCGAGATTTTTTTGTTGAAATTTGACCAAAACTTACAAAAACAGGACAAAATTTGAAGTCGTCCTTTTTGAAAAAAATTTCGATATCTTCGTCTGTTGGTCCTTTAACATCAAGGAAAAGACATTTTAAACAAAATCGAAAGGATAAAATGTAAAGTCCGAAAAAAACCGTGAACTAACCATCGTTGATTTTTTCTTCGAGATTTTTTTGTTGAAATTTGAACAAAACATACAAAAACAGGACAAAATTTGAAGTCGTCCTTTTTGAAAAAAATCTCGATATCTTCGTCTGTTGGTCCTTTAACATCAAGGAAAAGACATTTTAAACAAAATCGAAAGGATAAAATGTAAAGTCCGAAAAAAACCGTGAACTAACCATCGTTGATTTTTTCTTCGAGATTTTTTTGTTGAAATTTGACCAAAACTTACAAATACAGGACAAAATTTGAAGTCGTCCTTTTTGAAAAAAATCTCGATATCTTCGTCTGTTGGTCCTTTAACATCAAGGAAAAGACATTTTAAACAAAATCGAAAGGATAAAATGTAAAGTCCGAAAAAAACCGTGAACTAACCATCGTTGACTTTTTCTTCGAGATTTTTTTGTTGAAATTTGACCAAAACTTACAAATACAGGACAAAATTTGAAGTCGTCCTTTTTGAAAAAAATCTCGATATCTTCGTCTGTTGGTCCTTTAACATCAAGGAAAAGACATTTTAAACAAACTCGAAAGGATAAAATGTAAAGTCCGAAAAAAACCGTGAACTAACCATCGTTGATTTTTTCTTCGAGATTTTTTTGTTGAAATTTGACCAAAACTTACAAAAACAGGACAAAATTTGAAGTCGTCCTTTTTGAAAAAAATCTCGATATCTTCGTCTGTTGGTCCTTTAACATCAAGGAAAAGACATTTTAAACAAAATCGAAAGGATAAAATGTAAAGTCCAAAAAAAACCGTGAACTAACCATCGTTGATTTTTTCTTCGAGATTTTTTTGTTGAAATTTGACCAAAACTTACAAATACAGGACAAAATTTGAAGTCGTCCTTTTTGAAAAAAATCTCGATATCTTCGTCTGTTGGTCCTTTAACATCAAGGAAAAGACATTTTAAACAAACTCGAAAGGATAAAATGTAAAGTCCGAAAAAAACCGTGAACTAACCATCGTTGATTTTTTCTTCGAGATTTTTTTGTTGAAATTTGACCAAAACTTACAAAAACAGGACAAAATTTGAAGTCGTCCTTTTTGAAAAAAATCTCGATATCTTCGTCTGTTGGTCCTTTAACATCAAGGAAAAGACATTTTAAACAAAATCGAAAGGATAAAATGTAAAGTCCAAAAAAAACCGTGAACTAACCATCGTTGATTTTTTCTTCGAGATTTTTTTGTTGAAATTTGACCAAAACTTACAAATACAGGACAAAATTTGAAGTCGTCCTTTTTGAAAAAAATCTCGATATCTTCGTCTGTTGGTCCTTTAACATCAAGGAAAAGACATTTTAAACAAAATCGAAAGGATAAAATGTAAAGTCCAAAAAAAACCGTGAACTAACCATCGTTGATTTTTTCTTCGAGATTTTTTTGTTGAAATTTGACCAAAACTTACAAAAACAGGACAAAATTTGAAGTCGTTCTTTTTGAAAAAAATCTCGATATCTTCGTCTGTTGGTCCTTTAACATCAAGGAAAACACATTGTAAACAAAATCGAAAGGATAAATTGTAAAGTCCGAAAAAAACCGTGAACTAACCATCGTTGATTTTTTCTTCGAGATTTTTTTGTTGAAATTTGACCAAAACTTACAAATACAGGACAAAATTTGAAGTCGTCCTTTTTGAAAAAAATCTCGATATCTTCGTCTGTTGGTCCTTTAACATCAAGGAAAACACATTTTAAACAAAATCGAAAGGATAAAATGTAAAGTCCGAAAAAAACCGTGAACTAACCATCGTTGATTTTTTCTTCGAGATTTTTTTGTTGAAATTTGACCAAAACTTACAAAAACATGACAAAATTTGAAGTCGTCCTTTTTGAAAAAAATCTCGATATCTTCGTCTGTTGGTCCTTTATCATCAAGGAAAACACATTTTAAACAAAATCGAAAGGATAAAATGTAAAGTCCAAAAAAAACCGTGAACTAACCATCGTTGATTTTTTCTTCGAGATTTTTTTGTTGAAATTTGACCAAAACTTACAAATACAGGACAAAATTTGAAGTCGTCCTTTTTGAAAAAAATCTCGATATCTTCGTCTGTTGGTCCTTTAACATCAAGGAAAAGACGTTTTAAACAAAATCGAAAGGATAAAATGTAAAGTCCGAAAAAAACCGTGAACTAACCATCGTTGATTTTTTCTTCGAGATTTTTTTGTTGAAATTTGACCAAAACTTACAAATACAGGACAAAATTTGAAGTCGTCCTTTTTGAAAAAAATCTCGATATCTTCGTCTGTTGGTCCTTTAACATCAAGGAAAAGACGTTTTAAACAAAATCGAAAGGATAAAATGTAAAGTCCGAAAAAAACCGTGAACTAACCATCGTTGATTTTTTCTTCGAGATTTTTTTGTTGAAATTTGACCAAAACTTACAAAAACAGGACAAAATTTGAAGTCGTCCTTTTTGAAAAAAATCTCGATATCTTCGTCTGTTGGTCCTTTAACATCAAGGAAAAGACGTTTTAAACAAAATCGAAAGGATAAAATGTAAAGTCCGAAAAAAACCGTGAACTAACCATCGTTGATTTTTTCTTCGAGATTTTTTTGTTGAAATTTGACCAAAACTTACAAATACAGGACAAAATTTGAAGTCGTCCTTTTTGAAAAAAATCTCGATATCTTCGTCTGTTGGTCCTTTAACATCAAGGAAAAGACATTTTAAACAAAATCGAAAGGATAAAATGTAAAGTCCGAAAAAAACCGTGAACTAACCATCGTTGATTTTTTCTTCGAGATTTTTTTGTTGAAATTTGACCAAAACTTACAAAAACATGACAAAATTTGAAGTCGTCCTTTTTGAAAAAAATCTCGATATCTTCGTCTGTTGGTCCTTTATCATCAAGGAAAACACATTTTAAACAAAATCGAAAGGATAAAATGTAAAGTCCGAAAAAAACCGTGAACTAACCATCGTTGATTTTTTCTTCGAGATTTTTTTGTTGAAATTTGACCAAAACTTACAAAAACAGGACAAAATTTGAAGTCGTCCTTTTTGAAAAAAATCTCGATATCTTCGTCTGTTGGTCCTTTAACATCAAGGAAAAGACGTTTTAAACAAAATCGAAAGGATAAAATGTAAAGTCCGAAAAAAACCGTGAACTAACCATCGTTGATTTTTTCTTCGAGATTTTTTTGTTGAAATTTGACCAAAACTTACAAATACAGGACAAAATTTGAAGTCGTCCTTTTTGAAAAAAATCTCGATATCTTCGTCTGTTGGTCCTTTAACATCAAGGAAAAGACATTTTAAACAAAATCGAAAGGATAAAATGTAAAGTCCAAAAAAAACCGTGAACTAACCATCGTTGATTTTTTCTTCGAGATTTTTTTGTTGAAATTTGACCAAAACTTACAAAAACAGGACAAAATTTGAAGTCGTCCTTTTTGAAAAAAATCTCGATATCTTCGTCTGTTGGTCCTTTAACATCAAGGAAAACACATTTTAAACAAAATCGAAAGGATAAAATGTAAAGTCCAAAAAAAACCGTGAACTAACCATTATTGATTTTTTCTTCGAGATTTTTTTGTTGAGATTTGACCAAAACTTACAAAAACAGGACAAAATTTGAAGTCGTCCTTTTTGAAAAAAATCTCGATATCTTCGTCTGTTGGTCCTTTAACATCAAGGAAAAGACATTTTAAACAAAATCGAAAGGATAAAATGTAAAGTCCGAAAAAAACCGTGAACTAACCATCGTTGATTTTTTCTTCGAGATTTTTTTGTTGAAATTTGAACAAAACATACAAAAACAGGACAAAATTTGAAGTCGTCCTTTTTGAAAAAAATCTCGATATCTTCGTCTGTTGGTCCTTTAACATCAAGGAAAAGACATTTTAAACAAAATCGAAAGGATAAAATGTAAAGTCCGAAAAAAACCGTGAACTAACCATCGTTGATTTTTTCTTCGAGATTTTTTTGTTGAAATTTGACCAAAACTTACAAATACAGGACAAACTTTGAAGTCGTCCTTTTTGAAAAAAATCTCGATATCTTCGTCTGTTGGTCCTTTAACATCAAGGAAAAGACATTTTAAACAAAATCGAAAGGATAAAATGTAAAGTCCGAAAAAAACCGTGAACTAACCATCGTTGATTTTTTCTTCGAGATTTTTTTGTTGAAATTTGACCAAAACTTACAAAAACATGACAAAATTTGAAGTCGTCCTTTTTGAAAAAAATCTCGATATCTTCGTCTGTTGGTCCTTTATCATCAAGGAAAACACATTTTAAACAAAATCGAAAGGATAAAATGTAAAGTCCAAAAAAAACCGTGAACTAACCATCGTTGATTTTTTCTTCGAGATTTTTTTGTTGAAATTTGACCAAAACTTACAAATACAGGACAAAATTTGAAGTCGTCCTTTTTGAAAAAAATCTCGATATCTTCGTCTGTTGGTCCTTTAACATCAAGGAAAAGACGTTTTAAACAAAATCGAAAGGATAAAATGTAAAGTCCGAAAAAAACCGTGAACTAACCATCGTTGATTTTTTCTTCGAGATTTTTTTGTTGAAATTTGACCAAAACTTACAAATACAGGACAAAATTTGAAGTCGTCCTTTTTGAAAAAAATCTCGATATCTTCGTCTGTTGGTCCTTTAACATCAAGGAAAAGACGTTTTAAACAAAATCGAAAGGATAAAATGTAAAGTCCGAAAAAAACCGTGAACTAACCATCGTTGATTTTTTCTTCGAGATTTTTTTGTTGAAATTTGACCAAAACTTACAAAAACAGGACAAAATTTGAAGTCGTCCTTTTTGAAAAAAATCTCGATATCTTCGTCTGTTGGTCCTTTAACATCAAGGAAAAGACGTTTTAAACAAAATCGAAAGGATAAAATGTAAAGTCCGAAAAAAACCGTGAACTAACCATCGTTGATTTTTTCTTCGAGATTTTTTTGTTGAAATTTGACCAAAACTTACAAATACAGGACAAAATTTGAAGTCGTCCTTTTTGAAAAAAATCTCGATATCTTCGTCTGTTGGTCCTTTAACATCAAGGAAAAGACATTTTAAACAAAATCGAAAGGATAAAATGTAAAGTCCAAAAAAAACCGTGAACTAACCATCGTTGATTTTTTCTTCGAGATTTTTTTGTTGAAATTTGACCAAAACTTACAAAAACAGGACAAAATTTGAAGTCGTCCTTTTTGAAAAAAATCTCGATATCTTCGTCTGTTGGTCCTTTAACATCAAGGAAAACACATTTTAAACAAAATCGAAAGGATAAAATGTAAAGTCCAAAAAAAACCGTGAACTAACCATTATTGATTTTTTCTTCGAGATTTTTTTGTTGAGATTTGACCAAAACTTACAAAAACAGGACAAAATTTGAAGTCGTCCTTTTTGAAAAAAATCTCGATATCTTCGTCTGTTGGTCCTTTAACATCAAGGAAAAGACATTTTAAACAAAATCGAAAGGATAAAATGTAAAGTCCGAAAAAAACCGTGAACTAACCATCGTTGATTTTTTCTTCGAGATTTTTTTGTTGAAATTTGAACAAAACATACAAAAACAGGACAAAATTTGAAGTCGTCCTTTTTGAAAAAAATCTCGATATCTTCGTCTGTTGGTCCTTTAACATCAAGGAAAAGACATTTTAAACAAAATCGAAAGGATAAAATGTAAAGTCCGAAAAAAACCGTGAACTAACCATCGTTGATTTTTTCTTCGAGATTTTTTTGTTGAAATTTGACCAAAACTTACAAATACAGGACAAACTTTGAAGTCGTCCTTTTTGAAAAAAATCTCGATATCTTCGTCTGTTGGTCCTTTAACATCAAGGAAAAGACATTTTAAACAAAATCGAAAGGATAAAATGTAAAGTCCGAAAAAAACCGTGAACTAACCATCGTTGATTTTTTCTTCGAGATTTTTTTGTTGAAATTTGACCAAAACTTACAAATACAGGACAAAATTTGAAGTCGTCCTTTTTGAAAAAAATCTCGATATCTTCGTCTGTTGGTCCTTTAACATCAAGGAAAAGACATTTTAAACAAAATCGAAAGGATAAAATGTAAAGTCCGAAAAAAACCGTGAACTAACCATCGTTGATTTTTTCTTCGAGATTTTTTTGTTGAAATTTGACCAAAACTTACAAATACAGGACAAAATTTGAAGTCGTCCTTTTTAAAAAAATCTCGATATCTTCGTCTGTTGGTCCTTTAACATCAAGGAAAAGACATTTTAAACAAACTCGAAAGGATAAAATGTAAAGTCCGAAAAAAACCGTGAACTAACCATCGTTGATTTTTTCTTCGAGATTTTTTTGTTGAAATTTGACCAAAACTTACAAAAACAGGACAAAATTTGAAGTCGTTCTTTTTGAAAAAAATCTCGATATCTTCGTCTGTTGGTCCTTTAACATCAAGGAAAACACATTGTAAACAAAATCGAAAGGATAAATTGTAAAGTCCGAAAAAAACCGTGAACTAACCATCGTTGATTTTTTCTTCGAGATTTTTTTGTTGAAATTTGACCAAAACTTACAAATACAGGACAAAATTTGAAGTCGTCCTTTTTGAAAAAAATCTCGATATCTTCGTCTGTTGGTCCTTTAACATCAAGGAAAAGACATTTTAAACAAAATCGAAAGGATAAAATGTAAAGTCTGAAAAAAACCGTGAACTAACCATCGTTGATTTTTTCTTCGAGATTTTTTTGTTGAAATTTGACCAAAACTTACAAAAACATGACAAAATTTGAAGTCGTCCTTTTTGAAAAAAATCTCGATATCTTCGTCTGTTGGTCCTTTATCATCAAGGAAAACACATTTTAAACAAAATCGAAAGGATAAAATGTAAAGTCCAAAAAAAACCGTGAACTAACCATCGTTGATTTTTTCTTCGAGATTTTTTTGTTGAAATTTGACCAAAACTTACAAATACAGGACAAAATTTGAAGTCGTCCTTTTTGAAAAAAATCTCGATATCTTCGTCTGTTGGTCCTTTAACATCAATAAAAAGACGTTTTAAACAAAATCGAAAGGATAAAATGTAAAGTCCAAAAAAAACCGTGAACTAACCATCGTTGATTTTTTCTTCGAGATTTTTTTGTTGAAATTTGACCAAAACTTACAAATACAGGACAAAATTTGAAGTCGTCCTTTTTGAAAAAAATCTCGATATCTTCGTCTGTTGGTCCTTTAACATCAAGGAAAAGACATTTTAAACAAAATCGAAAGGATAAAATGTAAAGTCCAAAAAAAACCGTGAACTAACCATCGTTGATTTTTTCCTCGAGATTTTTTTGTTGAAATTTGACCAAAACTTACAAATACAGGACAAAATTTGAAGTCGTCCTTTTTGAAAAAAATCTCGATATCTTCGTCTGTTGGTCCTTTAACATCAAGGAAAAGACATTTTAAACAAAATCGAAAGGATAAAATGTAAAGTCCGAAAAAAACCGTGAACTAACCATCGTTGATTTTTTCTTCGAGATTTTTTTGTGGAAATTTGACCAAAACTTACAAAAACAGGACAAAATTTGAAGTCGTCCTTTTTGAAAAAAATCTCGATATCTTCGTCTGTTGGTCCTTTAACATCAAGGAAAACACATTTTAAACAAAATCGAAAGGATAAAATGTAAAGTCCAAAAAAAACCGTGAACTAACCATCGTTGATTTTTTCTTCGAGATTTTTTTGTTGAAATTTGACCAAAACTTACAAAAACAGGACAAAATTTGAAGTCGTCCTTTTTGAAAAAAATCTCGATATCTTCGTCTGTTGGTCCTTTAACATCAAGGAAAACACATTTTTTTCAAAATCGAAAGGATAAAATGTAAAGTCCAAAAAAAACCGTGTACTAACCATCGTTGATTTTTTCTTCGAGATTTTTTTGTTGAAATTTGACCAAAACTTACAAAAACAGGACAAAATTTGAAGTCGTCCTTTTTGAAAAAAATCTCGATATCTTCGTCTGTTGGTCCTTTAACATCAAGGAAAACACATTTTAAACAAAATCGAAAGGATAAAATGTAAAGTCCAAAAAAAACCGTGAACTAACCATCATTGATTTTTTCTTCGAGATTTTTTTGTTGAAATTTGACCAAAACTTACAAAAACAGGACAAAATTTGAAGTCGTCCTTTTTGAAAAAAATCTCGATATCTTCGTCTGTTGGTCCTTTAACATCAAGGAAAAGACATTTTAAACAAAATCGAAAGGATAAAATGTAAAGTCCGAAAAAAACCGTGAACTAACCATCGTTGATTTTTTCTTCTAGATTTTTTTGTTGAAATTTGAACAAAACTTACAAAAACAGGACAAAATTTGAAATCGTCCTTTTTGAAAAAAATCTCGATATCTTCGTCTGTTGGTCCTTTAACATCAAGGAAAAGACATTTTAAACAAAATCGAAAGGATAAAATGTAAAGTCCGAAAAAAACCGTGAACTAACCATCGTTGATTTTTTCTTCGAGATTTTTTTGTTGAAATTTGACCAAAACTTACAAATACAGGACAAAATTTGAAGTCGTCCTTTTTGAAAAAAATCTCGATATCTTCGTCTGTTGGTCCTTTAACATCAAGGAAAAGACATTTTAAACAAAATCGAAAGGATAAAATGTAAAGTCCGAAAAAAACCGTGAACTAACCATCGTTGATTTTTTCTTCGAGATTTTTTTGTTGAAATTTGACCAAAACTTACAAATACAGGACAAAATTTGAAGTCGTCCTTTTTGAAAAAAATCTCGATATCTTCGTCTGTTGGTCCTTTAACATCAAGGAAAAGACATTTTAAACAAACTCGAAAGGATAAAATGTAAAGTCCGAAAAAAACCGTGAACTAACCATCGTTGATTTTTTCTTCGAGATTTTTTTGTTGAAATTTGACCAAAACTTACAAAAACAGGACAAAATTTGAAGTCGTTCTTTTTGAAAAAAATCTCGATATCTTCGTCTGTTGGTCCTTTAACATCAAGGAAAACACATTGTAAACAAAATCGAAAGGATAAATTGTAAAGTCCGAAAAAAACCGTGAACTAACCATCGTTGATTTTTTCTTCGAGATTTTTTTGTTGAAATTTGACCAAAACTTACAAATACAGGACAAAATTTGAAGTCGTCCTTTTTGAAAAAAATCTCGATATCTTCGTCTGTTGGTCCTTTAACATCAAGGAAAAGACATTTTAAACAAAATCGAAAGGATAAAATGTAAAGTCCGAAAAAAACCGTGAACTAACCATCGTTGATTTTTTCTTCGAGATTTTTTTGTTGAAATTTGACCAAAACTTACAAAAACATGACAAAATTTGAAGTCGTCCTTTTTGAAAAAAATCTCGATATCTTCGTCTGTTGGTCCTTTATCATCAAGGAAAACACATTTTAAACAAAATCGAAAGGATAAAATGTAAAGTCCAAAAAAAACCGTGAACTAACCATCGTTGATTTTTTCTTCGAGATTTTTTTGTTGAAATTTGACCAAAACTTACAAATACAGGACAAAATTTGAAGTCGTCCTTTTTGAAAAAAATCTCGATATCTTCGTCTGTTGGTCCTTTAACATCAAGGAAAAGACGTTTTAAACAAAATCGAAAGGATAAAATGTAAAGTCCAAAAAAAACCGTGAACTAACCATCGTTGATTTTTTCTTCGAGATTTTTTTGTTGAAATTTGACCAAAACTTACAAATACAGGACAAAATTTGAAGTCGTCCTTTTTGAAAAAAATCTCGATATCTTCGTCTGTTGGTCCTTTAACATCAAGGAAAAGACATTTTAAACAAAATCGAAAGGATAAAATGTAAAGTCCAAAAAAAACCGTGAACTAACCATCGTTGATTTTTTCTTCGAGATTTTTTTGTTGAAATTTGACCAAAACTTACAAATACAGGACAAAATTTGAAGTCGTCCTTTTTGAAAAAAATCTCGATATCTTCGTCTGTTGGTCCTTTAACATCAAGGAAAAGACATTTTAAACAAAATCGAAAGGATAAAATGTAAAGTCCGAAAAAAACCGTGAACTAACCATCGTTGATTTTTTCTTCGAGATTTTTTTGTGGAAATTTGACCAAAACTTACAAAAACAGGACAAAATTTGAAGTCGTCCTTTTTGAAAAAAATCTCGATATCTTCGTCTGTTGGTCCTTTAACATCAAGGAAAACACATTTTAAACAAAATCGAAAGGATAAAATGTAAAGTCCAAAAAAAACCGTGAACTAACCATCGTTGATTTTTTCTTCGAGATTTTTTTGTTGAAATTTGACCAAAACTTACAAAAACAGGACAAAATTTGAAGTCGTCCTTTTTGAAAAAAATCTCGATATCTTCGTCTGTTGGTCCTTTAACATCAAGGAAAAGACATTTTAAACAAAATCGAAAGGATAAAATGTAAAGTCCGAAAAAAACCGTGAACTAACCATCGTTGATTTTTTCTTCGAGATTTTTTTGTGGAAATTTGACCAAAACTTACAAAAACAGGACAAAATTTGAAGTCGTCCTTTTTGAAAAAAATCTCGATATCTTCGTCTGTTGGTCCTTTAACATCAAGGAAAACACATTTTAAACAAAATCGAAAGGATAAAATGTAAAGTCCAAAAAAAACCGTGAACTAACCATCGTTGATTTTTTCTTCGAGATTTTTTTGTTGAAATTTGACCAAAACTTACAAAAACAGGACAAAATTTGAAGTCGTCCTTTTTGAAAAAAATCTCGATATCTTCGTCTGTTGGTCCTTTAACATCAAGGAAAACACATTTTTTTCAAAATCGAAAGGATAAAATGTAAAGTCCAAAAAAAACCGTGTACTAACCATCGTTGATTTTTTCTTCGAGATTTTTTTGTTGAAATTTGACCAAAACTTACAAAAACAGGACAAAATTTGAAGTCGTCCTTTTTGAAAAAAATCTCGATATCTTCGTCTGTTGGTCCTTTAACATCAAGGAAAACACATTTTAAACAAAATCGAAAGGATAAAATGTAAAGTCCAAAAAAAACCGTGAACTAACCATCATTGATTTTTTCTTCGAGATTTTTTTGTTGAAATTTGACCAAAACTTACAAAAACAGGACAAAATTTGAAGTCGTCCTTTTTGAAAAAAATCTCGATATCTTCGTCTGTTGGTCCTTTAACATCAAGGAAAAGACATTTTAAACAAAATCGAAAGGATAAAATGTAAAGTCCGAAAAAAACCGTGAACTAACCATCGTTGATTTTTTCTTCTAGATTTTTTTGTTGAAATTTGAACAAAACTTACAAAAACAGGACAAAATTTGAAATCGTCCTTTTTGAAAAAAATCTCGATATCTTCGTCTGTTGGTCCTTTAACATCAAGGAAAAGACATTTTAAACAAAATCGAAAGGATAAAATGTAAAGTCCGAAAAAAACCGTGAACTAACCATCGTTGATTTTTTCTTCGAGATTTTTTTGTTGAAATTTGACCAAAACTTACAAATACAGGACAAAATTTGAAGTCGTCCTTTTTGAAAAAAATCTCGATATCTTCGTCTGTTGGTCCTTTAACATCAAGGAAAAGACATTTTAAACAAAATCGAAAGGATAAAATGTAAAGTCCGAAAAAAACCGTGAACTAACCATCGTTGATTTTTTCTTCGAGATTTTTTTGTTGAAATTTGACCAAAACTTACAAATACAGGACAAAATTTGAAGTCGTCCTTTTTGAAAAAAATCTCGATATCTTCGTCTGTTGGTCCTTTAACATCAAGGAAAAGACATTTTAAACAAACTCGAAAGGATAAAATGTAAAGTCCGAAAAAAACCGTGAACTAACCATCGTTGATTTTTTCTTCGAGATTTTTTTGTTGAAATTTGACCAAAACTTACAAAAACAGGACAAAATTTGAAGTCGTTCTTTTTGAAAAAAATCTCGATATCTTCGTCTGTTGGTCCTTTAACATCAAGGAAAACACATTGTAAACAAAATCGAAAGGATAAATTGTAAAGTCCGAAAAAAACCGTGAACTAACCATCGTTGATTTTTTCTTCGAGATTTTTTTGTTGAAATTTGACCAAAACTTACAAATACAGGACAAAATTTGAAGTCGTCCTTTTTGAAAAAAATCTCGATATCTTCGTCTGTTGGTCCTTTAACATCAAGGAAAAGACATTTTAAACAAAATCGAAAGGATAAAATGTAAAGTCCGAAAAAAACCGTGAACTAACCATCGTTGATTTTTTCTTCGAGATTTTTTTGTTGAAATTTGACCAAAACTTACAAAAACATGACAAAATTTGAAGTCGTCCTTTTTGAAAAAAATCTCGATATCTTCGTCTGTTGGTCCTTTATCATCAAGGAAAACACATTTTAAACAAAATCGAAAGGATAAAATGTAAAGTCCAAAAAAAACCGTGAACTAACCATCGTTGATTTTTTCTTCGAGATTTTTTTGTTGAAATTTGACCAAAACTTACAAATACAGGACAAAATTTGAAGTCGTCCTTTTTGAAAAAAATCTCGATATCTTCGTCTGTTGGTCCTTTAACATCAAGGAAAAGACGTTTTAAACAAAATCGAAAGGATAAAATGTAAAGTCCAAAAAAAACCGTGAACTAACCATCGTTGATTTTTTCTTCGAGATTTTTTTGTTGAAATTTGACCAAAACTTACAAATACAGGACAAAATTTGAAGTCGTCCTTTTTGAAAAAAATCTCGATATCTTCGTCTGTTGGTCCTTTAACATCAAGGAAAAGACATTTTAAACAAAATCGAAAGGATAAAATGTAAAGTCCAAAAAAAACCGTGAACTAACCATCGTTGATTTTTTCTTCGAGATTTTTTTGTTGAAATTTGACCAAAACTTACAAATACAGGACAAAATTTGAAGTCGTCCTTTTTGAAAAAAATCTCGATATCTTCGTCTGTTGGTCCTTTAACATCAAGGAAAAGACATTTTAAACAAAATCGAAAGGATAAAATGTAAAGTCCGAAAAAAACCGTGAACTAACCATCGTTGATTTTTTCTTCGAGATTTTTTTGTGGAAATTTGACCAAAACTTACAAAAACAGGACAAAATTTGAAGTCATCCTTTTTGAAAAAAATCTCGATATCTTCGTCTGTTGGTCCTTTAACATCAAGGAAAACACATTTTAAACAAAATCGAAAGGATAAAATGTAAAGTCCAAAAAAAACCGTGAACTAACCATCGTTGATTTTTTCTTCGAGATTTTTTTGTTGAAATTTGACCAAAACTTACAAAAACAGGACAAAATTTGAAGTCGTCCTTTTTGAAAAAAATCTCGATATCTTCGTCTGTTGGTCCTTTAACATCAAGGAAAACACATTTTTTTCAAAATCGAAAGGATAAAATGTAAAGTCCAAAAAAAACCGTGTACTAACCATCGTTGATTTTTTCTTCGAGATTTTTTTGTTGAAATTTGACCAAAACTTACAAAAACAGGACAAAATTTGAAGTCGTCCTTTTTGAAAAAAATCTCGATATCTTCGTCTGTTGGTCCTTTAACATCAAGGAAAACACATTTTAAACAAAATCGAAAGGATAAAATGTAAAGTCCAAAAAAAACCGTGAACTAACCATCATTGATTTTTTCTTCGAGATTTTTTTGTTGAAATTTGACCAAAACTTACAAAAACAGGACAAAATTTGAAGTCGTCCTTTTTGAAAAAAATCTCGATATCTTCGTCTGTTGGTCCTATAACATCAAGGAAAACACATTTTAAACAAAATCGAAAGGATAAAATGTAAAGTCCAAAAAAAACCGTGAACTAACCATCATTGATTTTTTCTTCGAGATTTTTTTGTTGAAATTTGACCAAAACTTACAAAAACATGACAAAATTTGAAGTCGTCCTTTTTGAAAAAAATCTCGATATCTTCGTCTGTTGGTCCTTTATCATCAAGGAAAACACATTTTAAACAAAATCGAAAGGATAAAATGTAAAGTCCAAAAAAAACCGTGAACTAACCATCGTTGATTTTTTCTTCGAGATTTTTTTGTTGAAATTTGACCAAAACTTACAAATACAGGACAAAATTTGAAGTCGTCCTTTTTGAAAAAAATCTCGATATCTTCGTCTGTTGGTCCTTTAACATCAAGGAAAAGACATTTTAAACAAAATCGAAAGGATAAAATGTAAAGTCCGAAAAAAACCGTGAACTAACCATCGTTGATTTTTTCTTCGAGATTTTTTTGTTGAAATTTGACCAAAACTTTTAAATACAGGACAAAATTTGAAGTCGTCCTTTTTGAAAAAAATCTCGATATCTTCGTCTGTTGGTCCTTTAACATCAAGGAAAAGACATTTTAAACAAAATCGAAAGGATAAATTGTAAAGTCCGAAAAAAACCGTGTACTAACCATCGTTGATTTTTTCTTCGAGATTTTTTTGTTGAAATTTGACCAAAACTTACAAAAACAGGACAAAATTTGAAGTCGTCCTTTTTGAAAAAAATCTCGATATCTTCGTCTGTTGGTCCTTTAACATCAAGGAAAACACATTTTAAACAAAATCGAAAGGATAAAATGTAAAGTCCAAAAAAAACCGTGAACTAACCATCATTGATTTTTTCTTCGAGATTTTTTTGTTGAAATTTGACCAAAACTTACAAAAACAGGACAAAATTTGAAGTCGTCCTTTTTGAAAAAAATCTCGATATCTTCGTCTGTTGGTCCTTTAACATCAAGGAAAACACATTTTAAACAAAATCGAAAGGATAAAATGTAAAGTCCAAAAAAAACCGTGAACTAACCATCATTGATTTTTTCTTCGAGATTTTTTTGTTGAAATTTGACCAAAACTTACAAAAACATGACAAAATTTGAAGTCGTCCTTTTTGAAAAAAATCTCGATATCTTCGTCTGTTGGTCCTTTATCATCAAGGAAAACACATTTTAAACAAAATCGAAAGGATAAAATGTAAAGTCCAAAAAAAACCGTGAACTAACCATCGTTGATTTTTTCTTCGAGATTTTTTTGTTGAAATTTGACCAAAACTTACAAATACAGGACAAAATTTGAAGTCGTCCTTTTTGAAAAAAATCTCGATATCTTCGTCTGTTGGTCCTTTAACATCAAGGAAAAGACATTTTAAACAAAATCGAAAGGATAAAATGTAAAGTCCGAAAAAAACCGTGAACTAACCATCGTTGATTTTTTCTTCGAGATTTTTTTGTTGAAATTTGACCAAAACTTACAAATACAGGACAAAATTTGAAGTCGTCCTTTTTGAAAAAAATCTCGATATCTTCGTCTGTTGGTCCTTTAACATCAAGGAAAAGACATTTTAAACAAAATCGAAAGGATAAATTGTAAAGTCCGAAAAAAACCGTGAACTAACCATCGTTGATTTTTTCTTCGAGATTTTTTTGTTGAAATTTGACCAAAACTTACAAAAACATGACAAAATTTGAAGTCGTCCTTTTTGAAAAAAATCTCGATATCTTCGTCTGTTGGTCCTTTAACTATCAAGGAAAAGACATTTTAAACAAAATCGAAAGGATAAAATGTAAAGTCCGAAAAAAACCGTGAACTAACCATCGTTGATTTTTTCTTCGAGATTTTTTTGTTGAAATTTGACCAAAACTTACAAAAACAGGACAAAATTTGAAGTCGTCCTTTTTGAAAAAAATCTCGATATCTTCGTCTGTTGGTCCTTTAACATCAAGGAAAAGACATTTTAAACAAAATCGAAAGGATAAAATGTAAAGTCCGAAAAAAACCGTGAACTAACCATCGTTGATTTTTTCTTCGAGATTTTTTTGTTGAAATTTGACCAAAACTTACAAAAACAGGACAAAATTTGAAGTCGTCCTTTTTGAAAAAAATCTCGATATCTTCGTCTGTTGGTCCTTTAACATCAAGGAAAACACATTGTAAACAAAATCGAAAGGATAAATTGTAAAGTCCGAAAAAAACCGTGAACTAACCATCGTTGATTTTTTCTTCGAGATTTTTTTGTTGAAATTTGACCAAAACTTACAAATACAGGACAAAATTTGAAGTCGTCCTTTTTGAAAAAAATCTCGATATCTTCGTCTGTTGGTCCTTTAACATCAAGGAAAACACATTTTAAACAAAATCGAAAGGATAAAATGTAAAGTCCGAAAAAAACCGTGAACTAACCATCGTTGATTTTTTCTTCGAGATTTTTTTGTTGAAATTTGACCAAAACTTACAAAAACAGGACAAAATTTGAAGTCGTCCTTTTTGAAAAAAATCTCGATATCTTCGTCTGTTGGTCCTTTAACATCAAGGAAAACACATTGTAAACAAAATCGAAAGGATAAATTGTAAAGTCCGAAAAAAACCGTGAACTAACCATCGTTGATTTTTTCTTCGAGATTTTTTTGTTGAAATTTGACCAAAACTTACAAATACAGGACAAAATTTGAAGTCGTCCTTTTTGAAAAAAATCTCGATATCTTCGTCTGTTGGTCCTTTAACATCAAGGAAAAGACGTTTTAAACAAAATCGAAAGGATAAAATGTAAAGTCCGAAAAAAACCGTGAACTAACCATCGTTGATTTTTTCTTCGAGATTTTTTTGTTGAAATTTGACCAAAACTTACAAAAACAGGACAAAATTTGAAGTCGTCCTTTTTGAAAAAAATCTCGATATCTTCGTCTGTTGGTCCTTTATCATCAAGGAAAACACATTTTAAACAAAATCGAAAGGATAAAATGTAAAGTCCAAAAAAACCCGTGAACTAACCATCGTTGATTTTTTCTTCGAGATTTTTTTGTTGAAATTTGACCAAAACTTACAAATACAGGACAAAATTTGAAGTCGTCCTTTTTGAAAAAAATCTCGATATCTTCGTCTGTTGGTCCTTTAACATCAAGGAAAAGACATTTTAAACAAAATCGAAAGGATAAAATGTAAAGTCCGAAAAAAACCGTGAACTAACCATCGTTGATTTTTTCTTCGAGATTTTTTTGTTGAAATTTGACCAAAACTTACAAATACAGGACAAAATTTGAAGTCGTCCTTTTTGAAAAAAAAATCTCGATATCTTCGTCTGTTGGTCCTTTAACATCAAGGAAAAGACGTTTTAAACAAAATCGAAAGGATAAAATGTAAAGTCCGAAAAAAACCGTGAACTAACCATCGTTGATTTTTTCTTCGAGATTTTTTTGTTGAAATTTGACCAAAACTTACAAATACAGGACAAAATTTGAAGTCGTCCTTTTTGAAAAAAATCTCGATATCTTCGTCTGTTGGTCCTTTAACATCAAGGAAAAGACATTTTAAACAAAATCGAAAGGATAAAATGTAAAGTCCGAAAAAAACCGTGAACTAACCATCGTTGATTTTTTCTTCGAGATTTTTTTGTTGAAATTTGACCAAAACTTACAAAAACAGGACAAAATTTGAAGTCGTCCTTTTTGAAAAAAATCTCGATATCTTCGTCTGTTGGTCCTTTAACATCAAGGAAAACACATTTTTTTCAAAATCGAAAGGATAAAATGTAAAGTCCAAAAAAAACCGTGTACTAACCATCGTTGATTTTTTCTTCGAGATTTTTTTGTTGAAATTTGACCAAAACTTACAAAAACAGGACAAAATTTGAAGTCGTCCTTTTTGAAAAAAATCTCGATATCTTCGTCTGTTGGTCCTTTAACATCAAGGAAAAGACATTTTAAACAAAATCGAAAGGATAAAATGTAAAGTCCGAAAAAAACCGTGAACTAACCATCGTTGATTTTTTCTTCGAGATTTTTTTGTTGAAATTTGACCAAAACTTACAAATACAGGACAAAATTTGAAGTCGTCCTTTTTGAAAAAAATCTCGATATCTTCGTCTGTTGGTCCTTTAACATCAAGGAAAAGACATTTTAAACAAAATCGAAAGGATAAAATGTAAAGTCCGAAAAAAACCGTGAACTAACCATCGTTGATTTTTTCTTCGAGATTTTTTTGTTGAAATTTGACCAAAACTTACAAAAACAGGACAAAATTTGAAGTCGTCCTTTTTGAAAAAAATCTCGATATCTTCGTCTGTTGGTCCTTTAACATCAAGGAAAACACATTTTTAACAAAATCGAAAGGATAAAATGTAAAGTCCAAAAAAAACCGTGAACTAACCATCGTTGATTTTTTCTTCGAGATTTTTTTGTTGAAATTTGACCAAAACTTACAAAAACAGGACAAAATTTGAAGTCGTCCTTTTTGAAAAAAATCTCGATATCTTCGTCTGTTGGTCCTTTAACATCAAGGAAAACACATTTTTTTCAAAATCGAAAGGATAAAATGTAAAGTCCAAAAAAAACCGTGTACTAACCATCGTTGATTTTTTCTTCGAGATTTTTTTGTTGAAATATGACCAAAACTTACAAAAACAGGACAAAATTTGAAGTCGTCCTTTTTGAAAAAAATCTCGATATCTTCGTCTGTTGGTCCTTTAACATCAAGGAAAAGACATTTTAAACAAAATCGAAAGGATAAAATGTAAAGTCCGAAAAAAACCGTGAACTAACCATCGTTGATTTTTTCTTCGAGATTTTTTTGTTGAAATTTGACCAAAACTTACAAATACAGGACAAAATTTGAAGTCGTCCTTTTTGAAAAAAATCTCGATATCTTCGTCTGTTGGTCCTTTAACATCAAGGAAAAGACATTTTAAACAAAATCGAAAGGATAAAATGTAAGGTCCGAAAAAAACCGTGAACTAACCATCGTTGATTTTTTCTTCGAGATTTTTTTGTTGAAATTTGAACAAAACTTACAAAAACAGGACAAAATTTGTAGTCGTCCTTTTTGAAAAAAATCTCGATATCTTCGTCTGTTGGTCCTTTAACATCAAGGAAAAGACATTTTAAACAAAATCGAAAGGATAAAATGTAAAGTCCGAAAAAAACCGTGAACTAACCATCGTTGATTTTTTCTTCGAGATTTTTTTGTTGAAATTTGACCAAAACTTACAAATACAGGACAAAATTTGAAGTCGTCCTTTTTGAAAAAAATCTCGATATCTTCGTCTGTTGGTCCTTTAACATCAAGGAAAAGACATTTTAAACAAAATCGAAAGGATAAAATGTAAAGTCCGAAAAAAACCGTGAACTAACCATCGTTGATTTTTTCTTCGAGATTTTTTTGTTGAAATTTGACCAAAACTTACAAATACAGGACAAAATTTGAAGTCGTCCTTTTTGAAAAAAATCTCGATATCTTCGTCTGTTGGTCCTTTAACATCAAGGAAAAGACATTTTAAACAAAATCGAAAGGATAAATTGTAAAGTCCGAAAAAAACCGTGAACTAACCATCGTTGATTTTTTCTTCGAGATTTTTTTGTTGAAATTTGACCAAAACTTACAAAAACATGACAAAATTTGAAGTCGTCCTTTTTGAAAAAAATCTCGATATCTTCGTCTGTTGGTCCTTTAACATCAAGGAAAAGACATTTTAAACAAAATCGAAAGGATAAAATGTAAAGTCCGAAAAAAACCGTGAACTAACCATCGTTGATTTTTTCTTCGAGATTTTTTTGTTGAAATTTGACCAAAACTTACAAAAACAGGACAAAATTTGAAGTCGTCCTTTTTGAAAAAAATCTCGATATCTTCGTCTGTTGGTCCTTTAACATCAAGGAAAAGACATTTTAAACAAAATCGAAAGGATAAATTGTAAAGTCCGAAAAAAACTGTGAACTAACCATCGTTGATTTTTTCTTCGAGATTTTTTTGTTGAAATTTGACCAAAACTTACAAAAACATGACAAAATTTGAAGTCGTCCTTTTTGAAAAAAATCTCGATATCTTCGTCTGTTGGTCCTTTAACATCAAGGAAAAGACATTTTAAACAAAATCGAAAGGATAAAATGTAAAGTCCGAAAAAAACCGTGAACTAACCATCGTTGATTTTTTCTTCTAGATTTTTTTGTTGAAATTTGAACAAAACTTACAAAAACAGGACAAAATTTGAAATCGTCCTTTTTGAAAAAAATCTCGATATCTTCGTCTGTTGGTCCTTTAACATCAAGGAAAAGACATTTTAAACAAAATCGAAAGGATAAAATGTAAAGTCCGAAAAAAACCGTGAACTAACCATCGTTGATTTTTTCTTCGAGATTTTTTTGTTGAAATTTGACCAAAACTTACAAATACAGGACAAAATTTGAAGTCGTCCTTTTTGAAAAAAATCTCGATATCTTCGTCTGTTGGTCCTTTAACATCAAGGAAAAGACATTTTAAACAAAATCGAAAGGATAAAATGTAAAGTCCGAAAAAAACCGTGAACTAACCATCGTTGATTTTTTCTTCGAGATTTTTTTGTTGAAATTTGACCAAAACTTACAAATACAGGACAAAATTTGAAGTCGTCCTTTTTGAAAAAAATCTCGATATCTTCGTCTGTTGGTCCTTTAACATCAAGGAAAAGACATTTTAAACAAAATCGAAAGGATAAATTGTAAAGTCCGAAAAAAACCGTGAACTAACCATCGTTGATTTTTTCTTCGAGATTTTTTTGTTGAAATTTGACCAAAACTTACAAAAACATGACAAAATTTGAAGTCGTCCTTTTTGAAAAAAATCTCGATATCTTCGTCTGTTGGTCCTTTAACATCAAGGAAAAGACATTTTAAACAAAATCGAAAGGATAAAATGTAAAGTCCGAAAAAAACCGTGAACTAACCATCGTTGATTTTTTCTTCGAGATTTTTTTGTTGAAATTTGACCAAAACTTACAAAAACAGGACAAAATTTGAAGTCGTCCTTTTTGAAAAAAATCTCGATATCTTCGTCTGTTGGTCCTTTAACATCAAGGAAAAGACATTTTAAACAAAATCGAAAGGATAAAATGTAAAGTCCGAAAAAAACCGTGAACTAACCATCGTTGATTTTTTCTTCGAGATTTTTTTGTTGAAATTTGACCAAAACTTACAAAAACAGGACAAAATTTGAAGTCGTCCTTTTTGAAAAAAATCTCGATATCTTCGTCTGTTGGTCCTTTAACATCAAGGAAAACACATTGTAAACAAAATCGAAAGGATAAATTGTAAAGTCCGAAAAAAACCGTGAACTAACCATCGTTGATTTTTTCTTCGAGATTTTTTTGTTGAAATTTGACCAAAACTTACAAATACAGGACAAAATTTGAAGTCGTCCTTTTTGAAAAAAATCTCGATATCTTCGTCTGTTGGTCCTTTAACATCAAGGAAAACACATTTTAAACAAAATCGAAAGGATAAAATGTAAAGTCCGAAAAAAACCGTGAACTAACCATCGTTGATTTTTTCTTCGAGATTTTTTTGTTGAAATTTGACCAAAACTTACAAAAACAGGACAAAATTTGAAGTCGTCCTTTTTGAAAAAAATCTCGATATCTTCGTCTGTTGGTCCTTTAACATCAAGGAAAACACATTGTAAACAAAATCGAAAGGATAAATTGTAAAGTCCGAAAAAAACCGTGAACTAACCATCGTTGATTTTTTCTTCGAGATTTTTTTGTTGAAATTTGACCAAAACTTACAAATACAGGACAAAATTTGAAGTCGTCCTTTTTGAAAAAAATCTCGATATCTTCGTCTGTTGGTCCTTTAACATCAAGGAAAAGACGTTTTAAACAAAATCGAAAGGATAAAATGTAAAGTCCGAAAAAAACCGTGAACTAACCATCGTTGATTTTTTCTTCGAGATTTTTTTGTTGAAATTTGACCAAAACTTACAAATACAGGACAAAATTTGAAGTCGTCCTTTTTGAAAAAAATCTCGATATCTTCGTCTGTTGGTCCTTTAACATCAAGGAAAAGACGTTTTAAACAAAATCGAAAGGATAAAATGTAAAGTCCGAAAAAAACCGTGAACTAACCATCGTTGATTTTTTCTTCGAGATTTTTTTGTTGAAATTTGACCAAAACTTACAAATACAGGACAAAATTTGAAGTCGTCCTTTTTGAAAAAAATCTCGATATCTTCGTCTGTTGGTCCTTTATCATCAAGGAAAACACATTTTAAACAAAATCGAAAGGATAAAATGTAAAGTCCAAAAAAACCCGTGAACTAACCATCGTTGATTTTTTCTTCGAGATTTTTTTGTTGAAATTTGACCAAAACTTACAAATACAGGACAAAATTTGAAGTCGTCCTTTTTGAAAAAAATCTCGATATCTTCGTCTGTTGGTCCTTTAACATCAAGGAAAAGACATTTTAAACAAAATCGAAAGGATAAAATGTAAAGTCCGAAAAAAACCGTGAACTAACCATCGTTGATTTTTTCTTCGAGATTTTTTTGTTGAAATTTGACCAAAACTTACAAATACAGGACAAAATTTGAAGTCGTCCTTTTTGAAAAAAAAATCTCGATATCTTCGTCTGTTGGTCCTTTAACATCAAGGAAAAGACGTTTTAAACAAAATCGAAAGGATAAAATGTAAAGTCCGAAAAAAACCGTGAACTAACCATCGTTGATTTTTTCTTCGAGATTTTTTTGTTGAAATTTGACCAAAACTTACAAATACAGGACAAAATTTGAAGTCGTCCTTTTTGAAAAAAATCTCGATATCTTCGTCTGTTGGTCCTTTAACATCAAGGAAAAGACATTTTAAACAAAATCGAAAGGATAAAATGTAAAGTCCGAAAAAAACCGTGAACTAACCATCGTTGATTTTTTCTTCGAGATTTTTTTGTTGAAATTTGACCAAAACTTACAAAAACAGGACAAAATTTGAAGTCGTCCTTTTTGAAAAAAATCTCGATATCTTCGTCTGTTGGTCCTTTAACATCAAGGAAAACACATTTTTAACAAAATCGAAAGGATAAAATGTAAAGTCCAAAAAAAACCGTGAACTAACCATCGTTGATTTTTTCTTCGAGATTTTTTTGTTGAAATTTGACCAAAACTTACAAATACAGGACAAAATTTGAAGTCGTCCTTTTTGAAAAAAATCTCGATATCTTCGTCTGTTGGTCCTTTAACATCAAGGAAAACACATTTTAAACAAAATCGAAAGGATAAAATGTAAAGTCCGAAAAAAACCGTGAACTAACCATCGTTGATTTTTTCTTCGAGATTTTTTTGTTGAAATTTGACCAAAACTTACAAAAACAGGACAAAATTTGAAGTCGTCCTTTTTGAAAAAAATCTCGATATCTTCGTCTGTTGGTCCTTTAACATCAAGGAAAAGACATTTTAAACAAAATCGAAAGGATAAAATGTAAAGTCCGAAAAAAACCGTGAACTAACCATCGTTGATTTTTTCTTCGAGATTTTTTTGTTGAAATTTGACCAAAACTTACAAATACAGGACAAAATTTGAAGTCGTCCTTTTTGAAAAAAATCTCGATATCTTCGTCTGTTGGTCCTTAAACATCAAGGAAAAGACATTTTAAACAAAATCGAAAGGATAAAATGTAAAGTCCGAAAAAAACCGTGAACTAACCATCGTTGATTTTTTCTTCGAGATTTTTTTGTTGAAATTTGACCAAAACTTACAAAAACAGGACAAAATTTGAAGTCGTCCTTTTTGAAAAAAATCTCGATATCTTCGTCTGTTGGTCCTTTAACATCAAGGAAAACACATTTTTAACAAAATCGAAAGGATAAAATGTAAAGTCCAAAAAAAACCGTGAACTAACCATCGTTGATTTTTTCTTCGAGATTTTTTTGTTGAAATTTGACCAAAACTTACAAAAACAGGACAAAATTTGAAGTCGTCCTTTTTGAAAAAAATCTCGATATCTTCGTCTGTTGGTCCTTTAACATCAAGGAAAAGACATTTTAAACAAAATCGAAAGGATAAAATGTAAAGTCCGAAAAAAACCGTGAACTAACCATCGTTGATTTTTTCTTCGAGATTTTTTTGTTGAAATTTGACCAAAACTTACAAATACAGGACAAAATTTGAAGTCGTCCTTTTTGAAAAAAATCTCGATATCTTCGTCTGTTGGTCCTTTAACATCAAGGAAAACACATTTTAAACAAAATCGAAAGGATAAAATGTAAAGTCCGAAAAAAACCGTGAACTAACCATCGTTGATTTTTTCTTCGAGATTTTTTTGTTGAAATTTGACCAAAACTTACAAATACAGGACAAAATTTGAAGTCGTCCTTTTTGAAAAAAATCTCGATATCTTCGTCTGTTGGTCCTTTAACATCAAGGAAAACACATTTTAAACAAAATCGAAAGGATAAAATGTAAAGTCCGAAAAAAACCGTGAACTAACCATCGTTGATTTTTTCTTCGAGATTTTTTTGTTGAAATTTGACCAAAACTTACAAATACAGGACAAAATTTGAAGTCGTCCTTTTTGAAAAAAATCTCGATATCTTCGTCTGTTGGTCCTTTAACATCAAGGAAAAGACGTTTTAAACAAAATCGAAAGGATAAAATGTAAAGTCCGAAAAAAACCGTGAACTAACCATCGTTGATTTTTTCTTCGAGATTTTTTTGTTGAAATTTGACCAAAACTTACAAATACAGGACAAAATTTGAAGTCGTCCTTTTTAAAAAAAATCTCGATATCTTCGTCTGTTGGTCCTTTAACATCAAGGAAAAGACATTTTAAACAAAATCGAAAGGATAAAATGTAAAGTCCGAAAAAAACCGTGAACTAACCATCGTTGATTTTTTCTTCGAGATTTTTTTGTTGAAATTTGACCAAAACTTACAAAAACAGGACAAAATTTGAAGTCGTCCTTTTTGAAAAAAATCTCGATATCTTCGTCTGTTGGTCCTTTAACATCAAGGAAAACACATTTTAAACAAAATCGAAAGGATAAAATGTAAAGTCCGAAAAAAACCGTGAACTAACCATCGTTGATTTTTTCTTCGAGATTTTTTTGTTGAAATTTGACCAAAACTTACAAATACAGGACAAAATTTGAAGTCGTCCTTTTTGAAAAAAATCTCGATATCTTCGTCTGTTGGTCCTTTAACATCAAGGAAAACACATTTTAAACAAAATCGAAAGGATAAAATGTAAAGTCCGAAAAAAACCGTGAACTAACCATCGTTGATTTTTTCTTCGAGATTTTTTTGTTGAAATTTGACCAAAACTTACAAATACAGGACAAAATTTGAAGTCGTCCTTTTTGAAAAAAATCTCGATATCTTCGTCTGTTGGTCCTTTATCATCAAGGAAAACACATTTTAAACAAAATCGAAAGGATAAAATGTAAAGTCCAAAAAAACCCGTGAACTAACCATCGTTGATTTTTTCTTCGAGATTTTTTTGTTGAAATTTGACCAAAACTTACAAATACAGGACAAAATTTGAAGTCGTCCTTTTTGAAAAAAATCTCGATATCTTCGTCTGTTGGTCCTTTAACATCAAGGAAAAGACATTTTAAACAAAATCGAAAGGATAAAATGTAAAGTCCGAAAAAAACCGTGAACTAACCATCGTTGATTTTTTCTTCGAGATTTTTTTGTTGAAATTTGACCAAAACTTACAAATACAGGACAAAATTTGAAGTCGTCCTTTTTGAAAAAAAAATCTCGATATCTTCGTCTGTTGGTCCTTTAACATCAAGGAAAAGACGTTTTAAACAAAATCGAAAGGATAAAATGTAAAGTCCGAAAAAAACCGTGAACTAACCATCGTTGATTTTTTCTTCGAGATTTTTTTGTTGAAATTTGACCAAAACTTACAAATACAGGATAAAATTTGAAGTCGTCCTTTTTGAAAAAAATCTCGATATCTTCGTCTGTTGGTCCTTTATCATCAAGGAAAACACATTTTAAACAAAATCGAAAGGATAAAATGTAAAGTCCAAAAAAAACCGTGAACTAACCATCGTTGATTTTTTCTTCGAGATTTTTTTGTTGAAATTTGACCAAAACTTACAAATACAGGACAAAATTTGAAGTCGTCCTTTTTGAAAAAAATCTCGATATCTTCGTCTGTTGGTCCTTTAACATCAAGGAAAAGACATTTTAAACAAAATCGAAAGGATAAAATGTAAAGTCCGAAAAAAACCGTGAACTAACCATCGTTGATTTTTTCTTCGAGATTTTTTTGTTGAAATTTGACCAAAACTTACAAAAACAGGACAAAATTTGAAGTCGTCCTTTTTGAAAAAAATCTCGATATCTTCGTCTGTTGGTCCTTTAACATCAAGGAAAAGACATTTTAAACAAAATCGAAAGGATAAAATGTAAAGTCCGAAAAAAACCGTGAACTAACCATCGTTGATTTTTTCTTCGAGATTTTTTTGTTGAAATTTGACCAAAACTTACAAATACAGGACAAAATTTGAAGTCGTCCTTTTTGAAAAAAATCTCGATATCTTCGTCTGTTGGTCCTTTAACATCAAGGAAAAGACATTTTAAACAAAATCGAAAGGATAAAATGTAAAGTCCGAAAAAAACCGTGAACTAACCATCGTTGATTTTTTCTTCGAGATTTTTTTGTTGAAATTTGACCAAAACTTACAAAAACAGGACAAAATTTGAAGTCGTCCTTTTTGAAAAAAATCTCGATATCTTCGTCTGTTGGTCCTTTAACATCAAGGAAAACACATTTTTAACAAAATCGAAAGGATAAAATGTAAAGTCCAAAAAAAACCGTGAACTAACCATCGTTGATTTTTTCTTCGAGATTTTTTTGTTGAAATTTGACCAAAACTTACAAAAACAGGACAAAATTTGAAGTCGTCCTTTTTGAAAAAAATCTCGATATCTTCGTCTGTTGGTCCTTTAACATCAAGGAAAACACATTTTTTTCAAAATCGAAAGGATAAAATGTAAAGTCCAAAAAAAACCGTGTACTAACCATCGTTGATTTTTTCTTCGAGATTTTTTTGTTGAAATTTGACCAAAACTTACAAAAACAGGACAAAATTTGAAGTCGTCCTTTTTGAAAAAAATCTCGATATCTTCGTCTGTTGGTCCTTTAACATCAAGGAAAACACATTTTAAACAAAATCGAAAGGATAAAATGTAAAGTCCGAAAAAAACCGTGAACTAACCATCGTTGATTTTTTCTTCGAGATTTTTTTGTTGAAATTTGACCAAAACTTACAAATACAGGACAAAATTTGAAGTCGTCCTTTTTGAAAAAAATCTCGATATCTTCGTCTGTTGGTCCTTTAACATCAAGGAAAAGACATTTTAAACAAAATCGAAAGGATAAAATGTAAAGTCCGAAAAAAACCGTGAACTAACCATCGTTGATTTTTTCTTCGAGATTTTTTTGTTGAAATTTGACCAAAACTTACAAAAACAGGAAAAAATTTGAAGTCGTCCTTTTTGAAAAAAATCTCGATATCTTCGTCTGTTGGTCCTTTAACATCAAGGAAAAGACATTTTAAACAAAATCGAAAGGATAAAATGTAAAGTCCGAAAAAAACCGTGAACTAACCATCGTTGATTTTTTCTTCGAGATTTTTTTGTTGAAATTTGACCAAAACTTACAAATACAGGACAAAATTTGAAGTCGTCCTTTTTGAAAAAAAAATCTCGATATCTTCGTCTGTTGGTCCTTTAACATCAAGGAAAAGACGTTTTAAACAAAATCGAAAGGATAAAATGTAAAGTCCGAAAAAAACCGTGAACTAACCATCGTTGATTTTTTCTTCGAGATTTTTTTGTTGAAATTTGACCAAAACTTACAAATACAGGATAAAATTTGAAGTCGTCCTTTTTGAAAAAAATCTCGATATCTTCGTCTGTTGGTCCTTTATCATCAAGGAAAACACATTTTAAACAAAATCGAAAGGATAAAATGTAAAGTCCAAAAAAAACCGTGAACTAACCATCGTTGATTTTTTCTTCGAGATTTTTTTGTTGAAATTTGACCAAAACTTACAAATACAGGACAAAATTTGAAGTCGTCCTTTTTGAAAAAAATCTCGATATCTTCGTCTGTTGGTCCTTTAACATCAAGGAAAAGACATTTTAAACAAAATCGAAAGGATAAAATGTAAAGTCCGAAAAAAACCGTGAACTAACCATCGTTGATTTTTTCTTCGAGATTTTTTTGTTGAAATTTGACCAAAACTTACAAAAACAGGACAAAATTTGAAGTCGTCCTTTTTGAAAAAAATCTCGATATCTTCGTCTGTTGGTCCTTTAACATCAAGGAAAACACATTTTTAACAAAATCGAAAGGATAAAATGTAAAGTCCAAAAAAAACCGTGAACTAACCATCGTTGATTTTTTCTTCGAGATTTTTTTGTTGAAATTTGACCAAAACTTACAAAAACAGGACAAAATTTGAAGTCGTCCTTTTTGAAAAAAATCTCGATATCTTCGTCTGTTGGTCCTTTAACATCAAGGAAAACACATTTTAAACAAAATCGAAAGGATAAAATGTAAAGTCCGAAAAAAACCGTGAACTAACCATCGTTGATTTTTTCTTCGAGATTTTTTTGTTGAAATTTGACCAAAACTTACAAATACAGGACAAAATTTGAAGTCGTCCTTTTTGAAAAAAATCTCGATATCTTCGTCTGTTGGTCCTTTAACATCAAGGAAAAGACATTTTAAACAAAATCGAAAGGATAAAATGTAAAGTCCGAAAAAAACCGTGAACTAACCATCGTTGATTTTTTCTTCGAGATTTTTTTGTTGAAATTTGACCAAAACTTACAAAAACAGGAAAAAATTTGAAGTCGTCCTTTTTGAAAAAAATCTCGATATCTTCGTCTGTTGGTCCTTTAACATCAAGGAAAACACATTTTAAACAAAATCGAAAGGATAAAATGTAAAGTCCGAAAAAAACCGTGAACTAACCATCGTTGATTTTTTCTTCGAGATTTTTTTGTTGAAATTTGACCAAAACTTACAAATACAGGACAAAATTTGAAGTCGTCCTTTTTGAAAAAAATCACGATATCTTCGTCTGTTGGTCCTTTAACATCAAGGAAAACACATTTTAAACAAAATCGAAAGGATAAAATGTAAAGTCCGAAAAAAACCGTGAACTAACCATCGTTGATTTTTTCTTCGAGATTTTTTTGTTGAAATTTGACCAAAACTTACAAATACAGGACAAAATTTGAAGTCGTCCTTTTTGAAAAAAATCTCGATATCTTCGTCTGTTGGTCCTTTATCATCAAGGAAAACACATTTTAAACAAAATCGAAAGGATAAAATGTAAAGTCCAAAAAAACCCGTGAACTAACCATCGTTGATTTTTTCTTCGAGATTTTTTTGTTGAAATTTGACCAAAACTTACAAATACAGGACAAAATTTGAAGTCGTCCTTTTTGAAAAAAATCTCGATATCTTCGTCTGTTGGTCCTTTAACATCAAGGAAAAGACATTTTAAACAAAATCGAAAGGATAAAATGTAAAGTCCGAAAAAAACCGTGAACTAACCATCGTTGATTTTTTCTTCGAGATTTTTTTGTTGAAATTTGACCAAAACTTACAAATACAGGACAAAATTTGAAGTCGTCCTTTTTGAAAAAAAAATCTCGATATCTTCGTCTGTTGGTCCTTTAACATCAAGGAAAAGACGTTTTAAACAAAATCGAAAGGATAAAATGTAAAGTCCGAAAAAAACCGTGAACTAACCATCGTTGATTTTTTCTTCGAGATTTTTTTGTTGAAATTTGACCAAAACTTACAAAAACATGACAAAATTTGAAGTCGTCCTTTTTGAAAAAAATCTCGATATCTTCGTCTGTTGGTCCTTTAACATCAAGGAAAACACATTTTAAACAAAATCGAAAGGATAAAATGTAAAGTCCAAAAAAAACCGTGAACTAACCATCGTTGATTTTTTCTTCGAGATTTTTTTGTTGAAATTTGACCAAAACTTACAAAAACAGGACAAAATTTGAAGTCGTCCTTTTTGAAAAAAATCTCGATATCTTCGTCTGTTGGTCCTTTAACATCAAGGAAAACACATTTTTTTCAAAATCGAAAGGATAAAATGTAAAGTCCAAAAAAAACCGTGTACTAACCATCGTTGATTTTTTCTTCGAGATTTTTTTGTTGAAATTTGACCAAAACTTACAAAAACAGGACAAAATTTGAAGTCGTCCTTTTTGAAAAAAATCTCGATATCTTCGTCTGTTGGTCCTTTAACATCAAGGAAAAGACATTTTAAACAAAATCGAAAGGATAAAATGTAAAGTCCGAAAAAAACCGTGAACTAACCATCGTTGATTTTTTCTTCGAGATTTTTTTGTTGAAATTTGACCAAAACTTACAAATACAGGACAAAATTTGAAGTCGTCCTTTTTGAAAAAAATCTCGATATCTTCGTCTGTTGGTCCTTTAACATCAAGGAAAAGACATTTTAAACAAAATCGAAAGGATAAAATGTAAAGTCCGAAAAAAACCGTGAACTAACCATCGTTGATTTTTTCTTCGAGATTTTTTTGTTGAAATTTGACCAAAACTTACAAAAACAGGACAAAATTTGAAGTCGTCCTTTTTGAAAAAAATCTCGATATCTTCGTCTGTTGGTCCTTTAACATCAAGGAAAACACATTTTTAACAAAATCGAAAGGATAAAATGTAAAGTCCAAAAAAAACCGTGAACTAACCATCGTTGATTTTTTCTTCGAGATTTTTTTGTTGAAATTTGACCAAAACTTACAAAAACAGGACAAAATTTGAAGTCGTCCTTTTTGAAAAAAATCTCGATATCTTCGTCTGTTGGTCCTTTAACATCAAGGAAAACACATTTTTTTCAAAATCGAAAGGATAAAATGTAAAGTCCAAAAAAAACCGTGTACTAACCATCGTTGATTTTTTCTTCGAGATTTTTTTGTTGAAATTTGACCAAAACTTACAAAAACAGGACAAAATTTGAAGTCGTCCTTTTTGAAAAAAATCTCGATATCTTCGTCTGTTGGTCCTTTAACATCAAGGAAAACACATTTTAAACAAAATCGAAAGGATAAAATGTAAAGTCCGAAAAAAACCGTGAACTAACCATCGTTGATTTTTTCTTCGAGATTTTTTTGTTGAAATTTGACCAAAACTTACAAATACAGGACAAAATTTGAAGTCGTCCTTTTTGAAAAAAATCTCGATATCTTCGTCTGTTGGTCCTTTAACATCAAGGAAAAGACATTTTAAACAAAATCGAAAGGATAAAATGTAAAGTCCGAAAAAAACCGTGAACTAACCATCGTTGATTTTTTCTTCGAGATTTTTTTGTTGAAATTTGACCAAAACTTACAAAAACAGGAAAAAATTTGAAGTCGTCCTTTTTGAAAAAAATCTCGATATCTTCGTCTGTTGGTCCTTTAACATCAAGGAAAACACATTTTAAACAAAATCGAAAGGATAAAATGTAAAGTCCGAAAAAAACCGTGAACTAACCATCGTTGATTTTTTCTTCGAGATTTTTTTGTTGAAATTTGACCAAAACTTACAAATACAGGACAAAATTTGAAGTCGTCCTTTTTGAAAAAAAAATCTCGATATCTTCGTCTGTTGGTCCTTTAACATCAAGGAAAAGACGTTTTAAACAAAATCGAAAGGATAAAATGTAAAGTCCGAAAAAAACCGTGAACTAACCATCGTTGATTTTTTCTTCGAGATTTTTTTGTTGAAATTTGACCAAAACTTACAAAAACATGACAAAATTTGAAGTCGTCCTTTTTGAAAAAAATCTCGATATCTTCGTCTGTTGGTCCTTTAACATCAAGGAAAACACATTTTAAACAAAATCGAAAGGATAAAATGTAAAGTCCAAAAAAAACCGTGAACTAACCATCGTTGATTTTTTCTTCGAGATTTTTTTGTTGAAATTTGACCAAAACTTACAAAAACAGGACAAAATTTGAAGTCGTCCTTTTTGAAAAAAATCTCGATATCTTCGTCTGTTGGTCCTTTAACATCAAGGAAAACACATTTTAAACAAAATCGAAAGGATAAAATGTAAAGTCCGAAAAAAACCGTGAACTAACCATCGTTGATTTTTTCTTCGAGATTTTTTTGTTGAAATTTGACCAAAACTTACAAATACAGGACAAAATTTGAAGTCGTCCTTTTTGAAAAAAATCTCGATATCTTCGTCTGTTGGTCCTTTATCATCAAGGAAAACACATTTTAAACAAAATCGAAAGGATAAAATGTAAAGTCCAAAAAAACCCGTGAACTAACCATCGTTGATTTTTTCTTCGAGATTTTTTTGTTGAAATTTGACCAAAACTTACAAATACAGGACAAAATTTGAAGTCGTCCTTTTTGAAAAAAATCTCGATATCTTCGTCTGTTGGTCCTTTAACATCAAGGAAAAGACATTTTAAACAAAATCGAAAGGATAAAATGTAAAGTCCGAAAAAAACCGTGAACTAACCATCGTTGATTTTTTCTTCGAGATTTTTTTGTTGAAATTTGACCAAAACTTACAAATACAGGACAAAATTTGAAGTCGTCCTTTTTGAAAAAAAAATCTCGATATCTTCGTCTGTTGGTCCTTTAACATCAAGGAAAAGACGTTTTAAACAAAATCGAAAGGATAAAATGTAAAGTCCGAAAAAAACCGTGAACTAACCATCGTTGATTTTTTCTTCGAGATTTTTTTGTTGAAATTTGACCAAAACTTACAAATACAGGACAAAATTTGAAGTCGTCCTTTTTGAAAAAAATCTCGATATCTTCGTCTGTTGGTCCTTTATCATCAAGGAAAACACATTTTAAACAAAATCGAAAGGATAAAATGTAAAGTCCAAAAAAACCCGTGAACTAACCATCGTTGATTTTTTCTTCGAGATTTTTTTGTTGAAATTTGACCAAAACTTACAAATACAGGACAAAATTTGAAGTCGTCCTTTTTGAAAAAAATCTCGATATCTTCGTCTGTTGGTCCTTTAACATCAAGGAAAAGACATTTTAAACAAAATCGAAAGGATAAAATGTAAAGTCCGAAAAAAACCGTGAACTAACCATCGTTGATTTTTTCTTCGAGATTTTTTTGTTGAAATTTGACCAAAACTTACAAATACAGGACAAAATTTGAAGTCGTCCTTTTTGAAAAAAAAATCTCGATATCTTCGTCTGTTGGTCCTTTAACATCAAGGAAAAGACGTTTTAAACAAAATCGAAAGGATAAAATGTAAAGTCCGAAAAAAACCGTGAACTAACCATCGTTGATTTTTTCTTCGAGATTTTTTTGTTGAAATTTGACCAAAACTTACAAATACAGGATAAAATTTGAAGTCGTCCTTTTTGAAAAAAATCTCGATATCTTCGTCTGTTGGTCCTTTATCATCAAGGAAAACACATTTTAAACAAAATCGAAAGGATAAAATGTAAAGTCCAAAAAAAACCGTGAACTAACCATCGTTGATTTTTTCTTCGAGATTTTTTTGTTGAAATTTGACCAAAACTTACAAATACAGGACAAAATTTGAAGTCGTCCTTTTTGAAAAAAATCTCGATATCTTCGTCTGTTGGTCCTTTAACATCAAGGAAAAGACATTTTAAACAAAATCGAAAGGATAAAATGTAAAGTCCGAAAAAAACCGTGAACTAACCATCGTTGATTTTTTCTTCGAGATTTTTTTGTTGAAATTTGACCAAAACTTACAAAAACAGGACAAAATTTGAAGTCGTCCTTTTTGAAAAAAATCTCGATATCTTCGTCTGTTGGTCCTTTAACATCAAGGAAAACACATTTTTAACAAAATCGAAAGGATAAAATGTAAAGTCAAAAAAAAACCGTGAACTAACCATCGTTGATTTTTTCTTCGAGATTTTTTTGTTGAAATTTGACCAAAACTTACAAAAACAGGACAAAATTTGAAGTCGTCCTTTTTGAAAAAAATCTCGATATCTTCGTCTGTTGGTCCTTTAACATCAAGGAAAACACATTTTTTTCAAAATCGAAAGGATAAAATGTAAAGTCCAAAAAAAACCGTGTACTAACCATCGTTGATTTTTTCTTCGAGATTTTTTTGTTGAAATTTGACCAAAACTTACAAAAACAGGACAAAATTTGAAGTCGTCCTTTTTGAAAAAAATCTCGATATCTTCGTCTGTTGGTCCTTTAACATCAAGGAAAAGACATTTTAAACAAAATCGAAAGGATAAAATGTAAAGTCCGAAAAAAACCGTGAACTAACCATCGTTGATTTTTTCTTCGAGATTTTTTTGTTGAAATTTGACCAAAACTTACAAATACAGGACAAAATTTGAAGTCGTCCTTTTTGAAAAAAATCTCGATATCTTCGTCTGTTGGTCCTTTAACATCAAGGAAAAGACATTTTAAACAAAATCGAAAGGATAAAATGTAAAGTCCGAAAAAAACCGTGAACTAACCATCGTTGATTTTTTCTTCGAGATTTTTTTGTTGAAATTTGACCAAAACTTACAAAAACAGGACAAAATTTGAAGTCGTCCTTTTTGAAAAAAATCTCGATATCTTCGTCTGTTGGTCCTTTAACATCAAGGAAAACACATTTTTTTCAAAATCGAAAGGATAAAATGTAAAGTCCAAAAAAAACCGTGTACTAACCATCGTTGATTTTTTCTTCGAGATTTTTTTGTTGAAATTTGACCAAAACTTACAAAAACAGGACAAAATTTGAAGTCGTCCTTTTTGAAAAAAATCTCGATATCTTCGTCTGTTGGTCCTTTAACATCAAGGAAAAGACATTTTAAACAAAATCGAAAGGATAAAATGTAAAGTCCGAAAAAAACCGTGAACTAACCATCGTTGATTTTTTCTTCGAGATTTTTTTGTTGAAATTTGACCAAAACTTACAAATACAGGACAAAATTTGAAGTCGTCCTTTTTGAAAAAAATCTCGATATCTTCGTCTGTTGGTCCTTTAACATCAAGGAAAAGACATTTTAAACAAAATCGAAAGGATAAAATGTAAAGTCCGAAAAAAACCGTGAACTAACCATCGTTGATTTTTTCTTCGAGATTTTTTTGTTGAAATTTGAACAAAACTTACAAAAACAGGACAAAATTTGTAGTCGTCCTTTTTGAAAAAAATCTCGATATCTTCGTCTGTTGGTCCTTTAACATCAAGGAAAAGACATTTTAAACAAAATCGAAAGGATAAAATGTAAAGTCCGAAAAAAACCGTGAACTAACCATCGTTGATTTTTTCTTCGAGATTTTTTTGTTGAAATTTGACCAAAACTTACAAATACAGGACAAAATTTGAAGTCGTCCTTTTTGAAAAAAATCTCGATATCTTCGTCTGTTGGTCCTTTAACATCAAGGAAAAGACATTTTAAACAAAATCGAAAGGATAAAATGTAAAGTCCGAAAAAAACCGTGAACTAACCATCGTTGATTTTTTCTTCGAGATTTTTTTGTTGAAATTTGACCAAAACTTACAAATACAGGACAAAATTTGAAGTCGTCCTTTTTGAAAAAAATCTCGATATCTTCGTCTGTTGGTCCTTTAACATCAAGGAAAAGACATTTTAAACAAAATCGAAAGGATAAATTGTAAAGTCCGAAAAAAACCGTGAACTAACCATCGTTGATTTTTTCTTCGAGATTTTTTTGTTGAAATTTGACCAAAACTTACAAAAACATGAGAAAATTTGAAGTCGTCCTTTTTGAAAAAAATCTCGATATCTTCGTCTGTTGGTCCTTTAACATCAAGGAAAAGACATTTTAAACAAAATCGAAAGGATAAAATGTAAAGTCCGAAAAAAACCGTGAACTAACCATCGTTGATTTTTTCTTCGAGATTTTTTTGTTGAAATTTGACCAAAACTTACAAAAACAGGACAAAATTTGAAGTCGTCCTTTTTGAAAAAAATCTCGATATCTTCGTCTGTTGGTCCTTTAACATCAAGGAAAAGACATTTTAAACAAAATCGAAAGGATAAATTGTAAAGTCCGAAAAAAACCGTGAACTAACCATCGTTGATTTTTTCTTCGAGATTTTTTTGTTGAAATTTGACCAAAACTTACAAATACAGGACAAAATTTGAAGTCGTCCTTTTTGAAAAAAATCTCGATATCTTCGTCTGTTGGTCCTTTAACATCAAGGAAAAGACATTTTAAACAAAATCGAAAGGATAAAATGTAAAGTCCGAAAAAAACCGTGAACTAACCATCGTTGATTTTTTCTTCGAGATTTTTTTGTTGAAATTTGACCAAAACTTACAAATACAGGACAAAATTTGAAGTCGTCCTTTTTGAAAAAAATCTCAATATCTTCGTCTGTTGGTCCTTTAACATCAAGGAAAAGACATTTTAAACAAAATCGAAAGGATAAAATGTAAAGTCCGAAAAAAACCGTGAACTAACCATCGTTGATTTTTTCTTCGAGATTTTTTTGTTGAAATTTGACCAAAACTTACAAATACAGGACAAAATTTGAAGTCGTCCTTTTTGAAAAAAATCTCGATATCTTCGTCTGTTGGTCCTTTAACATCAAGGAAAAGACATTTTAAACAAAATCGAAAGGATAAATTGTAAAGTCCGAAAAAAACCGTGAACTAACCATCGTTGATTTTTTCTTCGAGATTTTTTTGTTGAAATTTGACCAAAACTTACAAAAACATGACAAAATTTGAAGTCGTCCTTTTTGAAAAAAATCTCGATATCTTCGTCTGTTGGTCCTTTAACATCAAGGAAAAGACATTTTAAACAAAATCGAAAGGATAAAATGTAAAGTCCGAAAAAAACCGTGAACTAACCATCGTTGATTTTTTCTTCGAGATTTTTTTGTTGAAATTTGACCAAAACTTACAAAAACAGGACAAAATTTGAAGTCGTCCTTTTTGAAAAAAATCTCGATATCTTCGTCTGTTGGTCCTTTAACATCAAGGAAAAGACATTTTAAACAAAATCGAAAGGATAAATTGTAAAGTCCGAAAAAAACCGTGAACTAACCATCGTTGATTTTTTCTTCGAGATTTTTTTGTTGAAATTTGACCAAAACTTACAAATACAGGACAAAATTTGAAGTCGTCCTTTTTGAAAAAAATCTCGATATCTTCGTCTGTTGGTCCTTTAACATCAAGGAAAAGACATTTTAAACAAAATCGAAAGGATAAAATGTAAAGTCCGAAAAAAACCGTGAACTAACCATCGTTGATTTTTTCTTCGAGATTTTTTTGTTGAAATTTGACCAAAACTTACAAATACAGGACAAAATTTGAAGTCGTCCTTTTTGAAAAAAATCTCGATATCTTCGTCTGTTGGTCCTTTAACATCAAGGAAAAGACATTTTAAACAAAATCGAAAGGATAAATTGTAAAGTCCGAAAAAAACCGTGAACTAACCATCGTTGATTTTTTCTTCGAGATTTTTTTGTTGAAATTTGACCAAAACTTACAAATACAGGACAAAATTTGAAGTCGTCCTTTTTGAAAAAAATCTCGATATCTTCGTCTGTTGGTCCTTTAACATCAAGGAAAAGACATTTTAAACAAAATCGAAAGGATAAAATGTAAAGTCCGAAAAAAACCGTGAACTAACCATCGTTGATTTTTTCTTCGAGATTTTTTTGTTGAAATTTGACCAAAACTTACAAATACAGGACAAAATTTGAAGTCGTCCTTTTTGAAAAAAAAATCTCGATATCTTCGTCTGTTGGTCCTTTAACATCAAGGAAAAGACGTTTTAAACAAAATCGAAAGGATAAAATGTAAAGTCCGAAAAAAACCGTGAACTAACCATCGTTGATTTTTTCTTCGAGATTTTTTTGTTGAAATTTGACCAAAACTTACAAATACAGGACAAAATTTGAAGTCGTCCTTTTTGAAAAAAATCTCGATATCTTCGTCTGTTGGTCCTTTATCATCAAGGAAAACACATTTTAAACAAAATCGAAAGGATAAAATGTAAAGTCCAAAAAAACCCGTGAACTAACCATCGTTGATTTTTTCTTCGAGATTTTTTTGTTGAAATTTGACCAAAACTTACAAATACAGGACAAAATTTGAAGTCGTCCTTTTTGAAAAAAATCTCGATATCTTCGTCTGTTGGTCCTTTAACATCAAGGAAAAGACATTTTAAACAAAATCGAAAGGATAAAATGTAAAGTCCGAAAAAAACCGTGAACTAACCATCGTTGATTTTTTCTTCGAGATTTTTTTGTTGAAATTTGACCAAAACTTACAAATACAGGACAAAATTTGAAGTCGTCCTTTTTGAAAAAAAAATCTCGATATCTTCGTCTGTTGGTCCTTTAACATCAAGGAAAAGACGTTTTAAACAAAATCGAAAGGATAAAATGTAAAGTCCGAAAAAAACCGTGAACTAACCATCGTTGATTTTTTCTTCGAGATTTTTTTGTTGAAATTTGACCAAAACTTACAAATACAGGATAAAATTTGAAGTCGTCCTTTTTGAAAAAAATCTCGATATCTTCGTCTGTTGGTCCTTTATCATCAAGGAAAACACATTTTAAACAAAATCGAAAGGATAAAATGTAAAGTCCAAAAAAAACCGTGAACTAACCATCGTTGATTTTTTCTTCGAGATTTTTTTGTTGAAATTTGACCAAAACTTACAAATACAGGACAAAATTTGAAGTCGTCCTTTTTGAAAAAAATCTCGATATCTTCGTCTGTTGGTCCTTTAACATCAAGGAAAAGACATTTTAAACAAAATCGAAAGGATAAAATGTAAAGTCCGAAAAAAACCGTGAACTAACCATCGTTGATTTTTTCTTCGAGATTTTTTTGTTGAAATTTGACCAAAACTTACAAAAACAGGACAAAATTTGAAGTCGTCCTTTTTGAAAAAAATCTCGATATCTTCGTCTGTTGGTCCTTTAACATCAAGGAAAACACATTTTTAACAAAATCGAAAGGATAAAATGTAAAGTCAAAAAAAAACCGTGAACTAACCATCGTTGATTTTTTCTTCGAGATTTTTTTGTTGAAATTTGACCAAAACTTACAAAAACAGGACAAAATTTGAAGTCGTCCTTTTTGAAAAAAATCTCGATATCTTCGTCTGTTGGTCCTTTAACATCAAGGAAAACACATTTTTTTCAAAATCGAAAGGATAAAATGTAAAGTCCAAAAAAAACCGTGTACTAACCATCGTTGATTTTTTCTTCGAGATTTTTTTGTTGAAATTTGACCAAAACTTACAAAAACAGGACAAAATTTGAAGTCGTCCTTTTTGAAAAAAATCTCGATATCTTCGTCTGTTGGTCCTTTAACATCAAGGAAAAGACATTTTAAACAAAATCGAAAGGATAAAATGTAAAGTCCGAAAAAAACCGTGAACTAACCATCGTTGATTTTTTCTTCGAGATTTTTTTGTTGAAATTTGACCAAAACTTACAAATACAGGACAAAATTTGAAGTCGTCCTTTTTGAAAAAAATCTCGATATCTTCGTCTGTTGGTCCTTTAACATCAAGGAAAAGACATTTTAAACAAAATCGAAAGGATAAAATGTAAAGTCCGAAAAAAACCGTGAACTAACCATCGTTGATTTTTTCTTCGAGATTTTTTTGTTGAAATTTGACCAAAACTTACAAAAACAGGACAAAATTTGAAGTCGTCCTTTTTGAAAAAAATCTCGATATCTTCGTCTGTTGGTCCTTTAACATCAAGGAAAACACATTTTTTTCAAAATCGAAAGGATAAAATGTAAAGTCCAAAAAAAACCGTGTACTAACCATCGTTGATTTTTTCTTCGAGATTTTTTTGTTGAAATTTGACCAAAACTTACAAAAACAGGACAAAATTTGAAGTCGTCCTTTTTGAAAAAAATCTCGATATCTTCGTCTGTTGGTCCTTTAACATCAAGGAAAAGACATTTTAAACAAAATCGAAAGGATAAAATGTAAAGTCCGAAAAAAACCGTGAACTAACCATCGTTGATTTTTTCTTCGAGATTTTTTTGTTGAAATTTGACCAAAACTTACAAATACAGGACAAAATTTGAAGTCGTCCTTTTTGAAAAAAATCTCGATATCTTCGTCTGTTGGTCCTTTAACATCAAGGAAAAGACATTTTAAACAAAATCGAAAGGATAAAATGTAAAGTCCGAAAAAAACCGTGAACTAACCATCGTTGATTTTTTCTTCGAGATTTTTTTGTTGAAATTTGAACAAAACTTACAAAAACAGGACAAAATTTGTAGTCGTCCTTTTTGAAAAAAATCTCGATATCTTCGTCTGTTGGTCCTTTAACATCAAGGAAAAGACATTTTAAACAAAATCGAAAGGATAAAATGTAAAGTCCGAAAAAAACCGTGAACTAACCATCGTTGATTTTTTCTTCGAGATTTTTTTGTTGAAATTTGACCAAAACTTACAAATACAGGACAAAATTTGAAGTCGTCCTTTTTGAAAAAAATCTCGATATCTTCGTCTGTTGGTCCTTTAACATCAAGGAAAAGACATTTTAAACAAAATCGAAAGGATAAAATGTAAAGTCCGAAAAAAACCGTGAACTAACCATCGTTGATTTTTTCTTCGAGATTTTTTTGTTGAAATTTGACCAAAACTTACAAATACAGGACAAAATTTGAAGTCGTCCTTTTTGAAAAAAATCTCGATATCTTCGTCTGTTGGTCCTTTAACATCAAGGAAAAGACATTTTAAACAAAATCGAAAGGATAAATTGTAAAGTCCGAAAAAAACCGTGAACTAACCATCGTTGATTTTTTCTTCGAGATTTTTTTGTTGAAATTTGACCAAAACTTACAAAAACATGAGAAAATTTGAAGTCGTCCTTTTTGAAAAAAATCTCGATATCTTCGTCTGTTGGTCCTTTAACATCAAGGAAAAGACATTTTAAACAAAATCGAAAGGATAAAATGTAAAGTCCGAAAAAAACCGTGAACTAACCATCGTTGATTTTTTCTTCGAGATTTTTTTGTTGAAATTTGACCAAAACTTACAAAAACAGGACAAAATTTGAAGTCGTCCTTTTTGAAAAAAATCTCGATATCTTCGTCTGTTGGTCCTTTAACATCAAGGAAAAGACATTTTAAACAAAATCGAAAGGATAAATTGTAAAGTCCGAAAAAAACCGTGAACTAACCATCGTTGATTTTTTCTTCGAGATTTTTTTGTTGAAATTTGACCAAAACTTACAAATACAGGACAAAATTTGAAGTCGTCCTTTTTGAAAAAAATCTCGATATCTTCGTCTGTTGGTCCTTTAACATCAAGGAAAAGACATTTTAAACAAAATCGAAAGGATAAAATGTAAAGTCCGAAAAAAACCGTGAACTAACCATCGTTGATTTTTTCTTCGAGATTTTTTTGTTGAAATTTGACCAAAACTTACAAATACAGGACAAAATTTGAAGTCGTCCTTTTTGAAAAAAATCTCAATATCTTCGTCTGTTGGTCCTTTAACATCAAGGAAAAGACATTTTAAACAAAATCGAAAGGATAAAATGTAAAGTCCGAAAAAAACCGTGAACTAACCATCGTTGATTTTTTCTTCGAGATTTTTTTGTTGAAATTTGACCAAAACTTACAAATACAGGACAAAATTTGAAGTCGTCCTTTTTGAAAAAAATCTCGATATCTTCGTCTGTTGGTCCTTTAACATCAAGGAAAAGACATTTTAAACAAAATCGAAAGGATAAATTGTAAAGTCCGAAAAAAACCGTGAACTAACCATCGTTGATTTTTTCTTCGAGATTTTTTTGTTGAAATTTGACCAAAACTTACAAAAACATGACAAAATTTGAAGTCGTCCTTTTTGAAAAAAATCTCGATATCTTCGTCTGTTGGTCCTTTAACATCAAGGAAAAGACATTTTAAACAAAATCGAAAGGATAAAATGTAAAGTCCGAAAAAAACCGTGAACTAACCATCGTTGATTTTTTCTTCGAGATTTTTTTGTTGAAATTTGACCAAAACTTACAAAAACAGGACAAAATTTGAAGTCGTCCTTTTTGAAAAAAATCTCGATATCTTCGTCTGTTGGTCCTTTAACATCAAGGAAAAGACATTTTAAACAAAATCGAAAGGATAAATTGTAAAGTCCGAAAAAAACCGTGAACTAACCATCGTTGATTTTTTCTTCGAGATTTTTTTGTTGAAATTTGACCAAAACTTACAAATACAGGACAAAATTTGAAGTCGTCCTTTTTGAAAAAAATCTCGATATCTTCGTCTGTTGGTCCTTTAACATCAAGGAAAAGACATTTTAAACAAAATCGAAAGGATAAAATGTAAAGTCCGAAAAAAACCGTGAACTAACCATCGTTGATTTTTTCTTCGAGATTTTTTTGTTGAAATTTGACCAAAACTTACAAATACAGGACAAAATTTGAAGTCGTCCTTTTTGAAAAAAATCTCGATATCTTCGTCTGTTGGTCCTTTAACATCAAGGAAAAGACATTTTAAACAAAATCGAAAGGATAAATTGTAAAGTCCGAAAAAAACCGTGAACTAACCATCGTTGATTTTTTCTTCGAGATTTTTTTGTTGAAATTTGACCAAAACTTACAAAAACAGGACAAAATTTGAAGTCGTCCTTTTTGAAAAAAATCTCGATATCTTCTTCTGTTGGTCCTTTAACATCAAGGAAAAGACATTTTAAACAAAATCGAAAGGATAAAATGTAAAGTCCGAAAAAAACCGTGAACTAACCATCGTTGATTTTTTCTTCGAGATTTTTTTGTTGAAATTTGACCAAAACTTACAAATACAGGACAAAATTTGAAGTCGTCCTTTTTGAAAAAAAAATCTCGATATCTTCGTCTGTTGGTCCTTTAACATCAAGGAAAAGACATTTTAAACAAAATCGAAAGGATAAAATATAAAGTCCGAAAAAAACCGTGAACTAACCATCGTTGATTTTTTCTTCGAGATTTTTTGTTGAAATTTGACCAAAACTTACAAAAACAGGACATAATTTGAAGTCGTCCTTTTTGAAAAAAATCTCGATATCTTCGTCTGTTGGTCCTTTAACATCAAGGAAAACACATTTTAAACAAAATCGAAAGGATAAAATGTAAAGTCCAAAAAAAACCGTGAACTAACCATCGTTGATTTTTTCTTCGAGATTTTTTTGTTGAAATTTGACCAAAACTTACAAATACAGGACAAAATTTGAAGTCGTCCTTTTTGAAAAAAATCTCGATATCGTCGTCTGTTGGTCCTTTAACATCAAGGAAAAGACATTTTAAACAAAATCGAAAGGATAAATTGTAAAGTCCGAAAAAAACCGTGAACTAACCATCGTTGATTTTTTCTTCGAGATTTTTTTGTTGAAATTTGACCAAAACTTACAAAAACATGACAAAATTTGAAGTCGTCCTTTTTGAAAAAAATCTCGATATCTTCGTCTGTTGGTCCTTTAACATCAAGGAAAACACATTTAAACAAAATCGAAAGGATAAAATGTAAAGTCCAAAAAAAACCGTGAACTAACCATCGTTGATTTTTTCTTCGAGATTTTTTTGTTGAAATTTGACCAAAACTTACAAATACAGGACAAAATTTGAAGTCGTCCTTTTTGAAAAAAAAATCTCGATATCTTCGTCTGTTGGTCCTTTAACATCAAGGAAAAGACATTTTAAACAAAATCGAAAGGATAAAATATAAAGTCCGAAAAAAACCGTGAACTAACCATCGCTGATTTTTTCTTCGAGATTTTTTGTTGAAATTTGACCAAAACTTACAAAAACAGGACAAAATTTGAAGTCGTCCTTTTTGAAAAAAATCTCGATATCTTCGTCTGTTGGTCCTTTAACATCAAGGAAAACACATTTTAAACAAAATCGAAAGGATAAAATGTAAAGTCCGAAAAAAACCGTGAACTAACCATCGTTGATTTTTTCTTCGAGATTTTTTTGTTGAAATTTGACCAAAACTTACAAATACAGGACAAAATTTGAAGTCGTCCTTTTTGAAAAAAATCTCGATATCGTCGTCTGTTGGTCCTTTAACATCAAGGAAAAGACATTTTAAACAAAATCGAAAGGATAAATTGTAAAGTCCGAAAAAAACCGTGAACTAACCATCGTTGATTTTTTCTTCGAGATTTTTTTGTTGAAATTTGACCAAAACTTACAAAAACATGACAAAATTTGAAGTCGTCCTTTTTGAAAAAAATCTCGATATCTTCGTCTGTTGGTCCTTTAACATCAAGGAAAACACATTTTAAACAAAATCGAAAGGATAAAATGTAAAGTCCAAAAAAAACCGTGAACTAACCATCGTTGATTTTTTCTTCGAGATTTTTTTGTTGAAATTTGACCAAAACTTACAAATACAGGACAAAATTTGAAGTCGTCCTTTTTGAAAAAAATCTCGATATCGTCGTCTGTTGGTCCTTTAACATCAAGGAAAAGACATTTTAAACAAAATCGAAAGGATAAATTGTAAAGTCCGAAAAAAACCGTGAACTAACCATCGTTGATTTTTTCTTCGAGATTTTTTTGTTGAAATTTGACCAAAACTTACAAAAACATGACAAAATTTGAAGTCGTCCTTTTTGAAAAAAATCTCGATATCTTCGTCTGTTGGTCCTTTAACATCAAGGAAAAGACATTTTAAACAAAATCGAAAGGATAAAATGTAAAGTCCGAAAAAAACCGTGAACTAACCATCGTTGATTTTTTCTTCGAGATTTTTTTGTTGAAATTTGACCAAAACTTACAAAAACAGGACAAAATTTGAAGTCGTCCTTTTTGAAAAAAATCTCGATATCTTCGTCTGTTGGTCCTTTAACATCAAGGAAAAGACATTTTAAACAAAATCGAAAGGATAAATTGTAAAGTCCGAAAAAAACCGTGAACTAACCATCGTTGATTTTTTCTTCGAGATTTTTTTGTTGAAATTTGACCAAAACTTACAAAAACATGACAAAATTTGAAGTCGTCCTTTTTGAAAAAAATCTCGATATCTTCGTCTGTTGGTCCTTTAACATCAAGGAAAACACATTTTAAACAAAATCGAAAGGATAAAATGTAAAGTCCAAAAAAAACCGTGAACTAACCATCGTTGATTTTTTCTTCGAGATTTTTTTGTTGAAATTTGACCAAAACTTACAAATACAGGACAAAATTTGAAGTCGTCCTTTTTGAAAAAAATCTCGATATCGTCGTCTGTTGGTCCTTTAACATCAAGGAAAAGACATTTTAAACAAAATCGAAAGGATAAATTGTAAAGTCCGAAAAAAACCGTGAACTAACCATCGTTGATTTTTTCTTCGAGATTTTTTTGTTGAAATTTGACCAAAACTTACAAAAACATGACAAAATTTGAAGTCGTCCTTTTTGAAAAAAATCTCGATATCTTCGTCTGTTGGTCCTTTAACATCAAGGAAAACACATTTAAACAAAATCGAAAGGATAAAATGTAAAGTCCAAAAAAAACCGTGAACTAACCATCGTTGATTTTTTCTTCGAGATTTTTTTGTTGAAATTTGACCAAAACTTACAAATACAGGACAAAATTTGAAGTCGTCCTTTTTGAAAAAAAAATCTCGATATCTTCGTCTGTTGGTCCTTTAACATCAAGGAAAAGACATTTTAAACAAAATCGAAAGGATAAAATATAAAGTCCGAAAAAAACCGTGAACTAACCATCGCTGATTTTTTCTTCGAGATTTTTTGTTGAAATTTGACCAAAACTTACAAAAACAGGACAAAATTTGAAGTCGTCCTTTTTGAAAAAAATCTCGATATCTTCGTCTGTTGGTCCTTTAACATCAAGGAAAACACATTTTAAACAAAATCGAAAGGATAAAATGTAAAGTCCGAAAAAAACCGTGAACTAACCATCGTTGATTTTTTCTTCGAGATTTTTTTGTTGAAATTTGACCAAAACTTACAAATACAGGACAAAATTTGAAGTCGTCCTTTTTGAAAAAAATCTCGATATCGTCGTCTGTTGGTCCTTTAACATCAAGGAAAAGACATTTTAAACAAAATCGAAAGGATAAATTGTAAAGTCCGAAAAAAACCGTGAACTAACCATCGTTGATTTTTTCTTCGAGATTTTTTTGTTGAAATTTGACCAAAACTTACAAAAACATGACAAAATTTGAAGTCGTCCTTTTTGAAAAAAATCTCGATATCTTCGTCTGTTGGTCCTTTAACATCAAGGAAAACACATTTTAAACAAAATCGAAAGGATAAAATGTAAAGTCCAAAAAAAACCGTGAACTAACCATCGTTGATTTTTTCTTCGAGATTTTTTTGTTGAAATTTGACCAAAACTTACAAATACAGGACAAAATTTGAAGTCGTCCTTTTTGAAAAAAATCTCGATATCGTCGTCTGTTGGTCCTTTAACATCAAGGAAAAGACATTTTAAACAAAATCGAAAGGATAAATTGTAAAGTCCGAAAAAAACCGTGAACTAACCATCGTTGATTTTTTCTTCGAGATTTTTTTGTTGAAATTTGACCAAAACTTACAAAAACATGACAAAATTTGAAGTCGTCCTTTTTGAAAAAAATCTCGATATCTTCGTCTGTTGGTCCTTTAACATCAAGGAAAAGACATTTTAAACAAAATCGAAAGGATAAAATGTAAAGTCCGAAAAAAACCGTGAACTAACCATCGTTGATTTTTTCTTCGAGATTTTTTTGTTGAAATTTGACCAAAACTTACAAAAACAGGACAAAATTTGAAGTCGTCCTTTTTGAAAAAAATCTCGATATCTTCGTCTGTTGGTCCTTTAACATCAAGGAAAAGACATTTTAAACAAAATCGAAAGGATAAATTGTAAAGTCCGAAAAAAACCGTGAACTAACCATCGTTGATTTTTTCTTCGAGATTTTTTTGTTGAAATTTGACCAAAACTTACAAATACAGGACAAAATTTGAAGTCGTCCTTTTTGAAAAAAATCTCGATATCTTCGTCTGTTGGTCCTTTAACATCAAGGAAAAGACATTTTAAACAAAATCGAAAGGATAAAATGTAAAGTCCGAAAAAAACCGTGAACTAACCATCGTTGATTTTTTCTTCGAGATTTTTTTGTTGAAATTTGACCAAAACTTACAAATACAGGACAAAATTTGAAGTCGTCCTTTTTGAAAAAAATCTCGATATCTTCGTCTGTTGGTCCTTTAACATCAAGGAAAAGACATTTTAAACAAAATCGAAAGGATAAATTGTAAAGTCCGAAAAAAACCGTGAACTAACCATCGTTGATTTTTTCTTCGAGATTTTTTTGTTGAAATTTGACCAAAACTTACAAAAACAGGACAAAATTTGAAGTCGTCCTTTTTGAAAAAAATCTCGATATCTTCTTCTGTTGGTCCTTTAACATCAAGGAAAAGACATTTTAAACAAAATCGAAAGGATAAAATGTAAAGTCCGAAAAAAACCGTGAACTAACCATCGTTGATTTTTTCTTCGAGATTTTTTTGTTGAAATTTGACCAAAACTTACAAATACAGGACAAAATTTGAAGTCGTCCTTTTTGAAAAAAAAATCTCGATATCTTCGTCTGTTGGTCCTTTAACATCAAGGAAAAGACATTTTAAACAAAATCGAAAGGATAAAATATAAAGTCCGAAAAAAACCGTGAACTAACCATCGTTGATTTTTTCTTCGAGATTTTTTGTTGAAATTTGACCAAAACTTACAAAAACAGGACATAATTTGAAGTCGTCCTTTTTGAAAAAAATCTCGATATCTTCGTCTGTTGGTCCTTTAACATCAAGGAAAACACATTTTAAACAAAATCGAAAGGATAAAATGTAAAGTCCAAAAAAAACCGTGAACTAACCATCGTTGATTTTTTCTTCGAGATTTTTTTGTTGAAATTTGACCAAAACTTACAAATACAGGACAAAATTTGAAGTCGTCCTTTTTGAAAAAAATCTCGATATCGTCGTCTGTTGGTCCTTTAACATCAAGGAAAAGACATTTTAAACAAAATCGAAAGGATAAATTGTAAAGTCCGAAAAAAACCGTGAACTAACCATCGTTGATTTTTTCTTCGAGATTTTTTTGTTGAAATTTGACCAAAACTTACAAAAACATGACAAAATTTGAAGTCGTCCTTTTTGAAAAAAATCTCGATATCTTCGTCTGTTGGTCCTTTAACATCAAGGAAAACACATTTAAACAAAATCGAAAGGATAAAATGTAAAGTCCAAAAAAAACCGTGAACTAACCATCGTTGATTTTTTCTTCGAGATTTTTTTGTTGAAATTTGACCAAAACTTACAAATACAGGACAAAATTTGAAGTCGTCCTTTTTGAAAAAAAAATCTCGATATCTTCGTCTGTTGGTCCTTTAACATCAAGGAAAAGACATTTTAAACAAAATCGAAAGGATAAAATATAAAGTCCGAAAAAAACCGTGAACTAACCATCGTTGATTTTTTCTTCGAGATTTTTTGTTGAAATTTGACCAAAACTTACAAAAACAGGACAAAATTTGAAGTCGTCCTTTTTGAAAAAAATCTCGATATCTTCGTCTGTTGGTCCTTTAACATCAAGGAAAACACATTTTAAACAAAATCGAAAGGATAAAATGTAAAGTCCGAAAAAAACCGTGAACTAACCATCGTTGATTTTTTCTTCGAGATTTTTTTGTTGAAATTTGACCAAAACTTACAAATACAGGACAAAATTTGAAGTCGTCCTTTTTGAAAAAAATCTCGATATCGTCGTCTGTTGGTCCTTTAACATCAAGGAAAAGACATTTTAAACAAAATCGAAAGGATAAATTGTAAAGTCCGAAAAAAACCGTGAACTAACCATCGTTGATTTTTTCTTCGAGATTTTTTTGTTGAAATTTGACCAAAACTTACAAAAACATGACAAAATTTGAAGTCGTCCTTTTTGAAAAAAATCTCGATATCTTCGTCTGTTGGTCCTTTAACATCAAGGAAAACACATTTTAAACAAAATCGAAAGGATAAAATGTAAAGTCCAAAAAAAACCGTGAACTAACCATCGTTGATTTTTTCTTCGAGATTTTTTTGTTGAAATTTGACCAAAACTTACAAATACAGGACAAAATTTGAAGTCGTCCTTTTTGAAAAAAATCTCGATATCGTCGTCTGTTGATCCTTTAACATCAAGGAAAAGACATTTTAAACAAAATCGAAAGGATAAATTGTAAAGTCCGAAAAAAACCGTGAACTAACCATCGTTTATTTTTTTTTCGAGATTTTTTTGTTGAAATTTGACCAAAACTTACAAAAACATGACAAAATTTGAAGTCGTCCTTTTTGAAAAAAATCTCGATATCTTCGTCTGTTGGTCCTTTAACATCAAGGAAAAGACATTTTAAACAAAATCGAAAGGATAAAATGTAATGTCCGAAAAAAACCGTGAACTAACCATCGTTGATTTTTTCTTCGAGATTTTTTTGTTGAAATTTGACCAAAACTTACAAATACAGGACAAAATTTTAAGTCGTCCTTTTTGAAAAAAATCTCGATATCTTCGTCTGTTGGTCCTTTAACATCAAGGAAAAGACATTTTAAACAAAATCGAAAGGATAAATTGTAAAGTCCGAAAAAAACCGTGAACTAACCATCGTTGATTTTTTCTTCGAGATTTTTTTGTTGAAATTTGACCAAAACTTACAAAAACATGACAAAATTTGAAGTCGTCCTTTTTGAAAAAAATCTCGATATCTTCGTCTGTTGGTCCTTTAACATCAAGGAAAACACATTTTAAACAAAATCGAAAGGATAAAATGTAAAGTCCAAAAAAAACCGTGAACTAACCATCGTTGATTTTTTCTTCGAGATTTTTTTGTTGAAATTTGACCAAAACTTACAAAAACATGACAAAATTTGAAGTCGTCCTTTTTGAAAAAAATCTCGATATCTTCGTCTGTTGGTCCTTTAACATCAAGGAAAACACATTTTAAACAAAATCGAAAGGATAAAATGTAAAGTCCAAAAAAAACCGTGAACTAACCATCGTTGATTTTTTCTTCGAGATTTTTTTGTTGAAATTTGACCAAAACTTACAAAAACAGGACAAAATTTGAAGTCGTCCTTTTTGAAAAAAATCTCGATATCTTCGTCTGTTGGTCCTTTAACATCAAGGAAAACACATTTTAAACAAAATCGAAAGGATAAAATGTAAAGTCCAAAAAAAACCGTGAACTAACCATCGTTGATTTTTTCTTCGAGATTTTTTTGTTGAAATTTGACCAAAACTTACAAATACAGGACAAAATTTGAAGTCGTCCTTTTTGAAAAAAATCTCGATATCTTCGTCTGTTGGTCCTTTAACATCAAGGAAAAGACATTTTAAACAAAATCGAAAGGATAAAATGTAAAGTCCGAAAAAAACCGTGAACTAACCATCGTTGATTTTTTCTTCGAGATTTTTTTGTTGAAATTTGACCAAAACTTACAAAAACATGACAAAATTTGAAGTCGTCCTTTTTGAAAAAAATCTCGATATCTTCGTCTGTTGGTCCTTTAACATCAAGGAAAACACATTTTAAACAAAATCGAAAGGATAAAATGTAAAGTCCAAAAAAAACCGTGAACTAACCATCGTTGATTTTTTCTTCGAGATTTTTTTGTTGAAATTTGACCAAAACTTACAAAAACATGACAAAATTTGAAGTCGTCCTTTTTGAAAAAAAAATCTCGATATCTTCGTCTGTTGGTCCTTTAACATCAAGGAAAAGACATTTTAAACAAAATCGAAAGGATAAAATATAAAGTCCGAAAAAAACCGTGAACTAACCATCGTTGATTTTTTCTTCGAGATTTTTTGTTGAAATTTGACCAAAACTTACAAAAACAGGACAAAATTTGAAGTCGTCCTTTTTGAAAAAAATCTCGATATCTTCGTCTGTTGGTCCTTTAACATCAAGGAAAAGACATTTTAAACAAAATCGAAAGGATAAAATGTAAAGTCCGAAAAAAACCGTGAACTAACCATCGTTGATTTTTTCTTCGAGATTTTTTTGTTGAAATTTGACCAAAACTTACAAAAACATGACAAAATTTGAAGTCGTCCTTTTTGAAAAAAATCTCGATATCTTCGTCTGTTGGTCCTTTAACATCAAGGAAAACACATTTTAAACAAAATCGAAAGGATAAAATGTAAAGTCCAAAAAAAACCGTGAACTAACCATCGTTGATTTTTTCTTCGAGATTTTTTTGTTGAAATTTGACCAAAACTTACAAATACAGGACAAAATTTGAAGTCGTCCTTTTTGAAAAAAAAATCTCGATATCTTCGTCTGTTGGTCCTTTAACATCAAGGAAAAGACATTTTAAACAAAATCGAAAGGATAAAATATAAAGTCCGAAAAAAACCGTGAACTAACCATCGTTGATTTTTTCTTCGAGATTTTTTGTTGAAATTTGACCAAAACTTACAAAAACAGGACAAAATTTGAAGTCGTCCTTTTTGAAAAAAATCTCGATATCTTCGTCTGTTGGTCCTTTAACATCAAGGTAAACACATTTTAAACAAAATCGAAAGGATAAAATGTAAAGTCCAAAAAAAACCGTGAACTAACCATCGTTGATTTTTTCTTCGAGATTTTTTTGTTGAAATTTGACCAAAACTTACAAAAACAGGACAAAATTTGAAGTCGTCCTTTTTGAAAAAAATCTCGATATCTTCGTCTGTTGGTCCTTTAACATCAAGGAAAACACATTTTAAACAAAATCGAAAGGATAAAATGTAAAGTCCAAAAAAAACCGTGAACTAACCATCGTTGATTTTTTCTTCGAGATTTTTTTGTTGAAATTTGACCAAAACTTACAAATACAGGACAAAATTTGAAGTCGTCCTTTTTGAAAAAAATCTCGATATCGTCGTCTGTTGGTCCTTAAACATCAAGGAAAAGACATTTTAAACAAAATCGAAAGGATAAAATGTAAAGTCCGAAAAAAACCGTGAACTAACCATCGTTGATTTTTTCTTCGAGATTTTTTTGTTGAAATTTGACCAAAACTTACAAAAACAGGACAAAATTTGAAGTCGTCCTTTTTGAAAAAAATCTCGATATCTTCGTCTGTTGGTCCTTTAACATCAAGGAAAACACATTTTAAACAAAATCGAAAGGATAAAATGTAAAGTCCAAAAAAAACCGTGAACTAACCATCGTTGATTTTTTCTTCGAGATTTTTTTGTTGAAATTTGACCAAAACTTACAAATACAGGACAAAATTTGAAGTCGTCCTTTTTGAAAAAAATCTCGATATCGTCGTCTGTTGGTCCTTAAACATCAAGGAAAAGACATTTTAAACAAAATCGAAAGGATAAAATGTAAAGTCCAAAAAAAACAGTGAACTAACCATCGTTGATTTTTTCTTCGAGATTTTTTTGTTGAAATTTGACCAAAACTTACAAAAACAGGACAAAATTTGAAGTCGTCCTTTTTGAAAAAAATCTCGATATCTTCGTCTGTTGGTCCTTTAACATCAAGGAAAACACATTTTAAACAAAATCGAAAGGATAAAATGTAAAGTCCAAAAAAAACCGTGAACTAACCATCGTTGATTTTTTCTTCGAGATTTTTTTGTTGAAATTTGACCAAAACTTACAAAAACAGGACAAAATTTGAAGTCGTCCTTTTTGAAAAAAATCTCGATATCTTCGTCTGTTGGTCCTTTAACATCAAGGAAAACACATTTTAAACAAAATCGAAAGGATAAAATGTAAAGTCCGAAAAAAACCGTGAACTAACCATCGTTGATTTTTTCTTCGAGATTTTTTTGTTGAAATTTGACCAAAACTTACAAAAACAGGACAAAATTTGAAGTCGTCCTTTTTGAAAAAAATCTCGATATCTTCGTCTGTTGGTCCTTTAACATCAAGGACAACACATTTTAAACAAAATCGAAAGGATAAAATGTAAAGTCCAAAAAAAACCGTGAACTAACCATCGTTGATTTTTTCTTCGAGATTTTTTTGTTGAAATTTGACCAAAACTCTCAAAAACAGGACAAAATTTGAAGTCGTCCTTTTTGAAAAAAATCTCGATATCTTCGTCTGTTGGTCCTTTAACATCAAGGAAAAGACATTTTAAACAAAATCGAAAGGATAAAATGTAAAGTCCGAAAAAAACCGTGAACTAACCATCGTTGATTTTTTCTTCGAGATTTTTTTGTTGAAATTTGACCAAAACTTACAAAAACAGGACAAAATTTGAAGTCGTCCTTTTTGAAAAAAATCTTGATATCTTCGTCTGTTGGTCCTTTAACATCAAGGAAAACACATTTTAAACAAAATCGAAAGGATAAAATGTAAAGTCCAAAAAAAACCGTGAACTAACCATCGTTGATTTTTTCTTCGAGATTTTTTTGTTGAAATTTGACCAAAACTTACAAAAACAGGACAAAATTTGAAGTCGTCCTTTTTGAAAAAAATCTCGATTTCTTCGTCTGTTGGTCCTTTAACATCAAGGAAAACACATTTTAAACAAAATCGAAAGGATAAAATGTAAAGTCCAAAAAAAAACCGTGAACTAACCATCGTTGATTTTTTCTTCGAGATTTTTTTGTTGAAATTTGACCAAAACTTACAAAAACAGGACAAAATTTGAAGTCGTCCTTTTTGAAAAAAATCTCGATATCTTCGTCTGTTGGTCCTTAAACATCAAGGAAAAGACATTTTAAACAAAATCGAAAGGATAAAATGTAAAGTCCGAAAAAAACCGTGAACTAACCATCGTTGATTTTTTCTTCGAGATTTTTTTGTTGAAATTTGACCAAAACTTACAAAAACAGGACAAAATTTGAAGTCGTCCTTTTTGAAAAAAATCTCGATATCTTCGTCTGTTGGTCCTTTAACATCAAGGAAAACACATTTTAAACAAAATCGAAAGGATAAAATGTAAAGTCCAAAAAAAACCGTGAACTAACCATCGTTGATTTTTTCTTCGAGATTTTTTTGTTGAAATTTGACCAAAACTTACAAAAACAGGACAAAATTTGAAGTCGTCCTTTTTGAAAAAAATCTCGATATCTTCGTCTGTTGGTCCTTTAACATCAAGGAAAAGACATTTTAAACAAAATCGAAAGGATAAAATGTAAAGTCCGAAAAAAACCGTGAACTAACCATCGTTGATTTTTTCTTCGAGATTTTTTTGTTGAAATTTGACCAAAACTTACAAAAACAGGACAAAATTTGAAGTCGTCCTTTTTGAAAAAAATCTCGATATCTTCGTCTGTTGGTCCTTTAACATCAAGGAAAACACATTTTAAACAAAATCGAAAGGATAAAATGTAAAGTCCAAAAAAAACCGTGAACTAACCATCGTTGATTTTTTCTTCGAGATTTTTTTGTTGAAATTTGACCAAAACTTACAAAAACAGGACAAAATTTGAAGTCGTCCTTTTTGAAAAAAATCTCGATTTCTTCGTCTGTTGGTCCTTTAACATCAAGGAAAACACTTTTTAAACAAAATCGAAAGGATAAAATGTAAAGTCCAAAAAAAACCGTGAACTAACCATCGTTGATTTTTTCTTCGTTTTTTTTTTTGTTGAAATTTGACCAAAACTTACAAAAACAGGACAAAATTTGAAGTCGTCCTTTTTGAAAAAAATCTCGATATCTTCGTCTGTTGGTCCTTTAACATCAAGGAAAACACATTTTAAACAAAATCGAAAGGATAAAATGTAAAGTCCGAAAAAAACCGTGAACTAACCATCGTTGATTTTTACTTCGAAATTTTTTTGTTGAAATTTGACCAAAACTTACAAATACAGGACAAAATTTGAAGTCGTCCTTTTTGAAAAAAATCTCGATATCTTCATCTGTTGGTCCTTTAACATCAAGGAAAAGACATTTTAAACAAAACCGAAAGGATAAATTGTAAAGTCCGAAAAAAACCGTGAACTAACCATCGTTGATTTTTTCTTCGAGATTTTTTTGTTGAAATTTGACCAAAACTTACAAATACAGGACAAAATTTGAAGTCGTCCTTTTTGAAAAAAATCTCGATTTCTTCGTCTGTTGGTCCTTTAACATCAAGGAAAACACATTTTAAACAAAATCGAAAGGATAAAATGTAAAGTCCAAAAAAAACCGTGAACTAACCATCGTTGATTTTTTCTTCGAGATTTTTTTGTTGAAATTTGACCAAAACTTACAAAAACAGGACAAAATTTGAAGTCGTCCTTTTTGAAAAAAATCTCGATATCTTCGTCTGTTGGTCCTTTAACATCAAGGAAAACACATTTTAAACAAAATCGAAAGGATAAAATGTAAAGTCCAAAAAAACCGTGAACTAACCATCGTTGATTTTTTCTTCGAGATTTTTTTGTTGAAATTTGACCAAAACTTACAAAAACAGGACAAAATTTGAAGTCGTCCTTTTTGAAAAAAATCTCGATATCTTCGTCTGTTGGTCCTTTAACATCAAGGAAAAGACATTTTAAACAAAATCGAAAGGATAAAATGTAAAGTCCGAAAAAAACCGTGAACTAACCATCGTTGATTTTTTCTTCGAGATTTTTTTGTTGAAATTTGACCAAAACTTACAAATACAGGACAAAATTTGAAGTCGTCCTTTTTGAAAAAAATCTCGATATCTTCGTCTGTTGGTCCTTTAACATCAAGGAAAAGACATTTTAAACAAAATCGAAAGGATAAATTGTAAAGTCCGAAAAAAACCGTGAACTAACCATCGTTGATTTTTTCTTCGAGATTTTTTTGTTGAAATTTGACCAAAACTTACAAATACAGGACAAAATTTGAAGTCGTCCATTTTGAAAAAAATCTCGATATCTTCGTCTGTTGGTCCTTTAACATCAAGGAAAAGACATTTTAAACAAAATCGAAAGGATAAATTGTAAAGTCCGAAAAAAACCGTGAACTAACCATCGTTGATTTTTTCTTCGAGATTTTTTTGTTGAAATTTGACCAAAACTTACAAATACAGGACAAAATTTGAAGTCGTCCTTTTTGAAAAAAATCTCGATATCTTCGTCTGTTGGTCCTTTAACATCAAGGAAAAGACATTTTAAACAAAATCGAAAGGATAAATTGTAAAGTCCGAAAAAAACCGTGAACTAACCATCGTTGATTTTTTCTTCGAGATTTTTTTGTTGAAATTTGACCAAAACTTACAAATACAGGACAAAATTTGAAGTCGTCCTTTTTGAAAAAAATCTCGATATCTTCGTCTGTTGGTCCTTTAACATCAAGGAAAAGACATTTTAAACAAAATCGAAAGGATAAAATGTAAAGTCCGAAAAAAACCGTGAACTAACCATCGTTGATTTTTTCTTCGAGATTTTTTTGTTGAAATTTGACCAAAACTTACAAATACAGGACAAAATTTGAAGTCGTCCTTTTTGAAAAAAATCTCGATATCTTCGTCTGTTGGTCCTTTAACATCAAGGAAAAGACATTTTAAACAAAATCGAAAGGATAAAATGTAAAGTCCGAAAAAAACCGTGAACTAACCATCGTTGATTTTTTCTTCGAGATTTTTTTGTTGAAATTTGACCAAAACTTACAAATACAGGACAAAATTTGAAGTCGTCCTTTTTGAAAAAAATCTCGATATCTTCGTCTGTTGGTCCTTTAAGATCAAGGAAAAGACATTTTAAACAAAATCGAAAGGATAAATTGTAAAGTCCGAAAAAAACCGTGAACTAACCATCGTTGATTTTTTCTTCGAGATTTTTTTGTTGAAATTTGACCAAAACTTACAAATACAGGACAAAATTTGAAGTCGTCCTTTTTGAAAAAAATCTCGATATCTTCGTCTGTTGGTCCTTTAACATCAAGGAAAAGACATTTTAAACAAAATCGAAAGGATAAAATGTAAAGTCCGAAAAAAACCGTGAACTAACCATCGTTGATTTTTTCTTCGAGATTTTTTTGTTGAAATTTGACCAAAACTTACAAATACAGGACAAAATTTGAAGTCGTCCTTTTTGAAAAAAATCTCGATATCTTCGTCTGTTGGTCCTTTAACATCAAGGAAAAGACATTTTAAACAAAATCGAAAGGATAAAATGTAAAGTCCGAAAAAAACCGTGAACTAACCATCGTTGATTTTTTCTTCGAGATTTTTTTGTTGAAATTTGACCAAAACTTACAAATACAGGACAAAATTTGAAGTTGTCCTTTTTGAAAATAATCTCGATATCTTCGTCTGTTGGTCCTTCAACATCAAGGAAAAGACATTTTAAACAAAATCGAAAGGATAAAATGTAAAGTCCGAAAAAAACCGTGAACTAACCATCGTTGATTTTTTCTTCGAGATTTTTTTGTTGAAATTTGACCAAAACTTACAAATACAGGACAAAATTTGAAGTCGTCCTTTTTGAAAAAAATCTCGATATCTTCGTCTGTTGGTCCTTTAACATCAAGGAAAAGACATTTTTAACAAAATCGAAAGGATAAAATGTAAAGTCCGAAAAAAACCGTGAACTAAACATCGTTGATTTTTTCTTCGAGATTTTTTTGTTGAAATTTGACCAAAACTTACAAATACAGGACAAAATTTGAAGTCGTCCTTTTTGAAAAAAATCTCGATATCTTCGTCTGTTGGTCCTTTAACATCAAGGAAAAGACATTTTAAACAAAATCGAAAGGATAAAATGTAAAGTCCGAAAAAAACCGTGAACTAACCATCGTTGATTTTTTCTTCGAGATTTTTTTGTTGAAATTTGACCAAAACTTACAAATACAGGACAAAATTTGAAGTCGTCCTTTTTGAAAAAAATCTCGATATCTTCGTCTGTTGGTCCTTTAACATCAAGGAAAAGACATTTTAAACAAAATCGAAAGGATAAAATGTAAAGTCCGAAAAAAACCGTGAACTAACCATCGTTGATTTTTTCTTCGAGATTTTTTTGTTGAAATTTGACCAAAACTTACAAATACAGGACAAAATTTGAAGTCGTCCTTTTTGAAAAAAATCTCGATATCTTCCTCTGTTGGTCCTTTAACATCAAGGAAAAGACATTTTAAACAAAATCGAAAGGATAAATTGTAAAGTCCGAAAAAAACCGTGAACTAACCATCGTTGATTTTTTCTTCGAGATTTTTTTGTTGAAATTTGACCAAAACTTACAAATACAGGACAAAATTTGAAGTCGTCCTTTTTGAAAAAAATCTCGATATCTTCGTCTGTTGGTCCTTTAACATCAAGGAAAAGACATTTTAAACAAAATCGAAAGGATAAATTGTAAAGTCCGAAAAAAACCGTGAACTAACCATCGTTGATTTTTTCTTCGAGATTTTTTTGTTGAAATTTGACCAAAACTTACAAATACAGGACAAAATTTGAAGTCGTCCTTTTTGAAAAAAATCTCGATATCTTCGTCTGTTGGTCCTTTAACATCAAGGAAAAGACATTTTAAACAAAATCGAAAGGATAAATTGTAAAGTCCGAAAAAAACCGTGAACTAACCATCGTTGATTTTTTCTTCGAGATTTTTTTGTTGAAATTTGACCAAAACTTACAAATACAGGACAAAATTTGAAGTCGTCCTTTTTGAAAAAAATCTCGATATCTTCGTCTGTTGGTCCTTTAACATCAAGGAAAAGACATTTTAAACAAAATCGAAAGGATAAAATGTAAAGTCCGAAAAAAACCGTGAACTAACCATCGTTGATTTTTTCTTCGAGATTTTTTTGTTGAAATTTGACCAAAACTTACAAAAACAGGACAAAATTTGAAGTCGTCCTTTTTGAAAAAAATCTCGATATCTTCGTCTGTTGGTCCTTTAACATCAAGGAAAAGACATTTTAAACAAAATCGAAAGGATAAATTGTAAAGTCCGAAAAAAACCGTGAACTAACCATCGTTGATTTTTTCTTCGAGATTTTTTTGTTGAAATTTGACCAAAACTTACAAATACAGGACAAAATTTGAAGTCGTCCTTTTTGAAAAAAATCTCGATATCTTCGTCTGTTGGTCCTTTAACATCAAGGAAAAGACATTTTAAACAAAATCGAAAGGATAAATTGTAAAGTCCGAAAAAAACCGTGAACTAACCATCGTTGATTTTTTCTTCGAGATTTTTTTGTTGAAATTTGACCAAAACTTACAAATACAGGACAAAATTTGAAGTCGTCCTTTTTGAAAAAAATCTCGATATCTTCGTCTGTTGGTCCTTTAACATCAAGGAAAAGACATTTTAAACAAAATCGAAAGGATAAAATGTAAAGTCCGAAAAAAACCGTGAACTAACCATCGTTGATTTTTTCTTCGAGATTTTTTTGTTGAAATTTGACCAAAACTTACAAATACAGGACAAAATTTGAAGTCGTCCTTTTTGAAAAAAATCTCGATATCTTCGTCTGTTGGTCCTTTAACATCAAGGAAAAGACATTTTAAACAAAATCGAAAGGATAAAATGTAAAGTCCGAAAAAAACCGTGAACTAACCATCGTTGATTTTTTCTTCGAGATTTTTTTGTTGAAATTTGACCAAAACTTACAAATACAGGACAAAATTTGAAGTCGTCCTTTTTGAAAAAAATCTCGATATCTTCGTCTGTTGGTCCTTTAACATCAAGGAAAAGACATTTTAAACAAAATCGAAAGGATAAAATGTAAAGTCCGAAAAAAACCGTGAACTAACCATCGTTGATTTTTTCTTCGAGATTTTTTTGTTGAAATTTGACCAAAACTTACAAATACAGGACAAAATTTGAAGTCGTCCTTTTTGAAAAAAATCTCGATATCTTCGTCTGTTGGTCCTTTAACATCAAGGAAAAGACATTTTAAACAAAATCGAAAGGATAAATTGTAAAGTCCGAAAAAAACCGTGAACTAACCATCGTTGATTTTTTCTTCGAGATTTTTTTGTTGAAATTTGACCAAAACTTACAAAAACAGGACAAAATTTGAAGTCGTCCTTTTTGAAAAAAATCTCGATATCTTCTTCTGTTGGTCCTTTAACATCAAGGAAAAGACATTTTAAACAAAATCGAAAGGATAAATTGTAAAGTCCGAAAAAAACCGTGAACTAACCATCGTTGATTTTTTCTTCGAGATTTTTTTGTTGAAATTTGACCAAAACTTACAAATACAGGACAAAATTTGAAGTCGTCCTTTTTGAAAAAAATCTCGATATCGTCGTCTGTTGATCCTTTAACATCAAGGAAAAGACATTTTAAACAAAATCGAAAGGATAAATTGTAAAGTCCGAAAAAAACCGTGAACTAACCATCGTTTATTTTTTTTTCGAGATTTTTTTGTTGAAATTTGACCAAAACTTACAAAAACATGACAAAATTTGAAGTCGTCCTTTTTGAAAAAAATCTCGATATCTTCGTCTGTTGGTCCTTTAACATCAAGGAAAAGACATTTTAAACAAAATCGAAAGGATAAAATGTAATGTCCGAAAAAAACCGTGAACTAACCATCGTTGATTTTTTCTTCGAGATTTTTTTGTTGAAATTTGACCAAAACTTACAAATACAGGACAAAATTTTAAGTCGTCCTTTTTGAAAAAAATCTCGATATCTTCGTCTGTTGGTCCTTTAACATCAAGGAAAAGACATTTTAAACAAAATCGAAAGGATAAAATGTAAAGTCCGAAAAAAACCGTGAACTAACCATCGTTGATTTTTTCTTCGAGATTTTTTTGTTGAAATTTGACCAAAACTTACAAATACAGGACAAAATTTGAAGTCGTCCTTTTTGAAAAAAATCTCGATATCTTCGTCTGTTGGTCCTTTAACATCAAGGAAAAGACATTTTAAACAAAATCGAAAGGATAAATTGTAAAGTCCGAAAAAAACCGTGAACTAACCATCGTTGATTTTTTCTTCGAGATTTTTTTGTTGAAATTTGACCAAAACTTACAAATACAGGACAAAATTTGAAGTCGTCCTTTTTGAAAAAAATCTCGATATCTTCGTCTGTTGGTCCTTTAACATCAAGGAAAAGACATTTTAAACAAAATCGAAAGGATAAAATGTAAAGTCCGAAAAAAACCGTGAACTAACCATCGTTGATTTTTTCTTCGAGATTTTTTTGTTGAAATTTGACCAAAACTTACAAATACAGGACAAAATTTGAAGTCGTCCTTTTTGAAAAAAATCTCGATATCTTCCTCTGTTGGTCCTTTAACATCAAGGAAAAGACATTTTAAACAAAATCGAAAGGATAAATTGTAAAGTCCGAAAAAAACCGTGAACTAACCATCGTTGATTTTTTCATCGAGATTTTTTTGTTGAAATTTGACCAAAACTTACAAATACAGGACAAAATTTGAAGTCGTCCTTTTTGAAAAAAATCTCGATATCTTCGTCTGTTGGTCCTTTAACATCAAGGAAAAGACATTTTAAACAAAATCGAAAGGATAAAATGTAAAGTCCGAAAAAAACCGTGAACTAACCATCGTTGATTTTTTCTTCGAGATTTTTTTGTTGAAATTTGACCAAAACTTACAAATACAGGACAAAATTTGAAGTCGTCCTTTTTGAAAAAAATCTCGATATCTTCGTCTGTTGGTCCTTTAACATCAAGGAAAAGACATTTTAAACAAAATCGAAAGGATAAATTGTAAAGTCCGAAAAAAACCGTGAACTAACCATCGTTGATTTTTTCTTCGAGATTTTTTTGTTGAAATTTGACCAAAACTTACAAATACAGGACAAAATTTGAAGTCGTCCTTTTTGAAAAAAATCTCGATATCTTCGTCTGTTGGTCCTTTAACATCAAGGAAAAGACATTTTAAACAAAATCGAAAGGATAAAATGTAAAGTCCGAAAAAAACCGTGAACTAACCATCGTTGATTTTTTCTTCGAGATTTTTTTGTTGAAATTTGACCAAAACTTACAAATACAGGACAAAATTTGAAGTCGTCCTTTTTGAAAAAAATCTCGATATCTTCGTCTGTTGGTCCTTTAACATCAAGGAAAAGACATTTTAAACAAAATCGATAGGATAAAATGTAAAGTCCGAAAAAAACCGTGAACTAACCATCGTTGATTTTTTCTTCGAGATTTTTTTGTTGAAATTTGACCAAAACTTACAAATACAGGACAAAATTTGAAGTTGTCCTTTTTGAAAATAATCTCGATATCTTCGTCTGTTGGTCCTTCAACATCAAGGAAAAGACATTTTAAACAAAATCGAAAGGATAAAATGTAAAGTCCGAAAAAAACCGTGAACTAACCATCGTTGATTTTTTCTTCGAGATTTTTTTGTTGAAATTTGACCAAAACTTACAAATACAGGACAAAATTTGAAGTCGTCCTTTTTGCAAAAAATCTCGATATCTTCGTCTGTTGGTCCTATAACATCAAGGAAAAGACATTTTAAACAAAATCGAAAGGATAAAATGTAAAGTCCGAAAAAAACCGTGAACTAACCATCGTTGATTTTTTCTTCGAGATTTTTTTGTTGAAATTTGACCAAAACTTACAAATACAGGACAAAATTTGAAGTCGTCCTTTTTGAAAAAAATCTCGATATCTTCGTCTGTTGGTCCTTTAACATCAAGGAAAAGACATTTTAAACAAAATCGAAAGGATAAAATGTAAAGTCCGAAAAAAACCGTGAACTAACCATCGTTGATTTTTTCTTCGAGATTTTTTTGTTGAAATTTGACCAAAACTTACAAAAACAGGACAAAATTTGAAGTCGTCCTTTTTGAAAAAAATCTCGATATCTTCGTCTGTTGGTCCTTTAACATCAAGGAAAAGACATTTTAAACAAAATCGAAAGGATAAATTGTAAAGTCCGAAAAAAACCGTGAACTAACCATCGTTGATTTTTTCTTCGAGATTTTTTTGTTGAAATTTGACCAAAACTTACAAATACAGGACAAAATTTGAAGTCGTCCTTTTTGAAAAAAATCTCGATATCTTCGTCTGTTGGTCCTTTAACATCAAGGAAAAGACATTTTAAACAAAATCGAAAGGATAAAATGTAAAGTCCGAAAAAAACCGTGAACTAACCATCGTTGATTTTTTCTTCGAGATTTTTTTGTTGAAATTTGACCAAAACTTACAAATACAGGACAAAATTTGAAGTCGTCCTTTTTGAAAAAAATCTCGATATCTTCGTCTGTTGGTCCTTTAACATCAAGGAAAAGACATTTTAAACAAAATCGAAAGGATAAAATGTAAAGTCCGAAAAAAACCGTGAACTAACCATCGTTGATTTTTTCTTCGAGATTTTTTTGTTGAAATTTGACCAAAACTTACAAAAACAGGACAAAATTTGAAGTCGTCCTTTTTGAAAAAAATCTCGATATCTTCGTCTGTTGGTCCTTCAACATCAAGGAAAAGACATTTTAAACAAAATCGAAAGGATAAAATGTAAAGTCCGAAAAAAACCGTGAACTAACCATCGTTGATTTTTTCTTTGAGATTTTTTTGTTGAAATTTGACCAAAACTTACAAATACAGGACAAAATTTGAAGTCGTCCTTTTTGCAAAAAATCTCGATATCTTCGTCTGTTGGTCCTATAACATCAAGGAAAAGACATTTTAAACAAAATCGAAAGGATAAAATGTAAAGTCCGAAAAAAACCGTGAACTAACCATCGTTGATTTTTTCTTCGAGATTTTTTTGTTGAAATTTGACCAAAACTTACAAATACAGGACAAAATTTGAAGTCGTCCTTTTTGAAAAAAATCTCGATATCTTCGTCTGTTGGTCCTTTAACATCAAGGAAAAGACATTTTAAACAAAATCGAAAGGATAAAATGTAAAGTCCGAAAAAAACCGTGTACTAACCATCGTTGATTTTTTCTTCGAGATTTTTTTGTTGAAATTTGACCAAAACTTACAAAAACAGGACAAAATTTGAAGTCGTCCTTTTTGAAAAAAATCTCGATATCTACGTCTGTTGGTCCTTTAACATCAAGGAAAAGACATTTTAAACAAAATCGAAAGGATAAAATGTAAAGTCCGAAAAAAACCGTGAACTAACCATCGTTGATTTTTTCTTCGAGATTTTTTTGTTGAAATTTGACCAAAACTTACAAATACAGGACAAAATTTGAAGTCGTCCTTTTTGAAAAAAATCTCGATATCTTCGTCTGTTGGTCCTTTAACATCAAGGAAAAGACATTTTAAACAAAATCGAAAGGATAAATTGTAAAGTCCGAAAAAAACCGTGAACTAACCATCGTTGATTTTTTCTTCGAGATTTTTTTGTTGAAATTTGACCAAAACTTACAAATACAGGACAAAATTTGAAGTCGTCCTTTTTGAAAAAAATCTCGATATCTTCGTCTGTTGGTCCTTTAACATCAAGGAAAAGACATTTTAAACAAAATCGAAAGGATAAAATGTAAAGTCCGAAAAAAACCGTGAACTAACCATCGTTGATTTTTTCTTCGAGATTTTTTTGTTGAAATTTGACCAAAACTTACAAATACAGGACAAAATTTGAAGTCGTCCTTTTTGAAAAAAATCTCGATATCTTCTTCTGTTGGTCCTTTAACATCAAGGAAAAGACATTTTAAACAAAATCGAAAGGATAAATTGTAAAGTCCGAAAAAAACCGTGAACTAACCATCGTTGATTTTTTCTTCGAGATTTTTTTGTTGAAATTTGACCAAAACTTACAAATACAGGACAAAATTTGAAGTCGTCCTTTTTGAAAAAAATCTCGATATCGTCGTCTGTTGATCCTTTAACATCAAGGAAAAGACATTTTAAACAAAATCGAAAGGATAAATTGTAAAGTCCGAAAAAAACCGTGAACTAACCATCGTTTATTTTTTTTTCGAGATTTTTTTGTTGAAATTTGACCAAAACTTACAAAAACATGACAAAATTTGAAGTCGTCCTTTTTGAAAAAAATCTCGATATCTTCGTCTGTTGGTCCTTTAACATCAAGGAAAAGACATTTTAAACAAAATCGAAAGGATAAAATGTAATGTCCGAAAAAAACCGTGAACTAACCATCGTTGATTTTTTCTTCGAGATTTTTTTGTTGAAATTTGACCAAAACTTACAAATACAGGACAAAATTTTAAGTCGTCCTTTTTGAAAAAAATCTCGATATCTTCGTCTGTTGGTCCTTTAACATCAAGGAAAAGACATTTTAAACAAAATCGAAAGGATAAAATGTAAAGTCCGAAAAAAACCGTGAACTAACCATCGTTGATTTTTTCTTCGAGATTTTTTTGTTGAAATTTGACCAAAACTTACAAATACAGGACAAAATTTGAAGTCGTCCTTTTTGAAAAAAATCTCGATATCTTCGTCTGTTGGTCCTTTAACATCAAGGAAAAGACATTTTAAACAAAATCGAAAGGATAAATTGTAAAGTCCGAAAAAAACCGTGAACTAACCATCGTTGATTTTTTCTTCGAGATTTTTTTGTTGAAATTTGACCAAAACTTACAAATACAGGACAAAATTTGAAGTCGTCCTTTTTGAAAAAAATCTCGATATCTTCGTCTGTTGGTCCTTTAACATCAAGGAAAAGACATTTTAAACAAAATCGAAAGGATAAAATGTAAAGTCCGAAAAAAACCGTGAACTAACCATCGTTGATTTTTTCTTCGAGATTTTTTTGTTGAAATTTGACCAAAACTTACAAATACAGGACAAAATTTGAAGTCGTCCTTTTTGAAAAAAATCTCGATATCTTCCTCTGTTGGTCCTTTAACATCAAGGAAAAGACATTTTAAACAAAATCGAAAGGATAAATTGTAAAGTCCGAAAAAAACCGTGAACTAACCATCGTTGATTTTTTCATCGAGATTTTTTTGTTGAAATTTGACCAAAACTTACAAATACAGGACAAAATTTGAAGTCGTCCTTTTTGAAAAAAATCTCGATATCTTCGTCTGTTGGTCCTTTAACATCAAGGAAAAGACATTTTAAACAAAATCGAAAGGATAAAATGTAAAGTCCGAAAAAAACCGTGAACTAACCATCGTTGATTTTTTCTTCGAGATTTTTTTGTTGAAATTTGACCAAAACTTACAAATACAGGACAAAATTTGAAGTCGTCCTTTTTGAAAAAAATCTCGATATCTTCGTCTGTTGGTCCTTTAACATCAAGGAAAAGACATTTTAAACAAAATCGAAAGGATAAATTGTAAAGTCCGAAAAAAACCGTGAACTAACCATCGTTGATTTTTTCTTCGAGATTTTTTTGTTGAAATTTGACCAAAACTTACAAATACAGGACAAAATTTGAAGTCGTCCTTTTTGAAAAAAATCTCGATATCTTCGTCTGTTGGTCCTTTAACATCAAGGAAAAGACATTTTAAACAAAATCGAAAGGATAAAATGTAAAGTCCGAAAAAAACCGTGAACTAACCATCGTTGATTTTTTCTTCGAGATTTTTTTGTTGAAATTTGACCAAAACTTACAAATACAGGACAAAATTTGAAGTCGTCCTTTTTGAAAAAAATCTCGATATCTTCGTCTGTTGGTCCTTTAACATCAAGGAAAAGACATTTTAAACAAAATCGATAGGATAAAATGTAAAGTCCGAAAAAAACCGTGAACTAACCATCGTTGATTTTTTCTTCGAGATTTTTTTGTTGAAATTTGACCAAAACTTACAAATACAGGACAAAATTTGAAGTTGTCCTTTTTGAAAATAATCTCGATATCTTCGTCTGTTGGTCCTTCAACATCAAGGAAAAGACATTTTAAACAAAATCGAAAGGATAAAATGTAAAGTCCGAAAAAAACCGTGAACTAACCATCGTTGATTTTTTCTTCGAGATTTTTTTGTTGAAATTTGACCAAAACTTACAAATACAGGACAAAATTTGAAGTCGTCCTTTTTGCAAAAAATCTCGATATCTTCGTCTGTTGGTCCTATAACATCAAGGAAAAGACATTTTAAACAAAATCGAAAGGATAAAATGTAAAGTCCGAAAAAAACCGTGAACTAACCATCGTTGATTTTTTCTTCGAGATTTTTTTGTTGAAATTTGACCAAAACTTACAAATACAGGACAAAATTTGAAGTCGTCCTTTTTGAAAAAAATCTCGATATCTTCGTCTGTTGGTCCTTTAACATCAAGGAAAAGACATTTTAAACAAAATCGAAAGGATAAAATGTAAAGTCCGAAAAAAACCGTGAACTAACCATCGTTGATTTTTTCTTCGAGATTTTTTTGTTGAAATTTGACCAAAACTTACAAAAACAGGACAAAATTTGAAGTCGTCCTTTTTGAAAAAAATCTCGATATCTTCGTCTGTTGGTCCTTTAACATCAAGGAAAAGACATTTTAAACAAAATCGAAAGGATAAATTGTAAAGTCCGAAAAAAACCGTGAACTAACCATCGTTGATTTTTTCTTCGAGATTTTTTTGTTGAAATTTGACCAAAACTTACAAATACAGGACAAAATTTGAAGTCGTCCTTTTTGAAAAAAATCTCGATATCTTCGTCTGTTGGTCCTTTAACATCAAGGAAAAGACATTTTAAACAAAATCGAAAGGATAAAATGTAAAGTCCGAAAAAAACCGTGAACTAACCATCGTTGATTTTTTCTTCGAGATTTTTTTGTTGAAATTTGACCAAAACTTACAAATACAGGACAAAATTTGAAGTCGTCCTTTTTGAAAAAAATCTCGATATCTTCGTCTGTTGGTCCTTTAACATCAAGGAAAAGACATTTTAAACAAAATCGAAAGGATAAAATGTAAAGTCCGAAAAAAACCGTGAACTAACCATCGTTGATTTTTTCTTCGAGATTTTTTTGTTGAAATTTGACCAAAACTTACAAAAACAGGACAAAATTTGAAGTCGTCCTTTTTGAAAAAAATCTCGATATCTTCGTCTGTTGGTCCTTCAACATCAAGGAAAAGACATTTTAAACAAAATCGAAAGGATAAAATGTAAAGTCCGAAAAAAACCGTGAACTAACCATCGTTGATTTTTTCTTTGAGATTTTTTTGTTGAAATTTGACCAAAACTTACAAATACAGGACAAAATTTGAAGTCGTCCTTTTTGCAAAAAATCTCGATATCTTCGTCTGTTGGTCCTATAACATCAAGGAAAAGACATTTTAAACAAAATCGAAAGGATAAAATGTAAAGTCCGAAAAAAACCGTGAACTAACCATCGTTGATTTTTTCTTCGAGATTTTTTGGTTGAAATTTGACCAAAACTTACAAATACAGGACAAAATTTGAAGTCGTCCTTTTTGAAAAAAATCTCGATATCTTCGTCTGTTGGTCCTTTAACATCAAGGAAAAGACATTTTAAACAAAATCGAAAGGATAAAATGTAAAGTCCGAAAAAAACCGTGTACTAACCATCGTTGATTTTTTCTTCGAGATTTTTTTGTTGAAATTTGACCAAAACTTACAAAAACAGGACAAAATTTGAAGTCGTCCTTTTTGAAAAAAATCTCGATATCTACGTCTGTTGGTCCTTTAACATCAAGGAAAAGACATTTTAAACAAAATCGAAAGGATAAAATGTAAAGTCCGAAAAAAACCGTGAACTAACCATCGTTGATTTTTTCTTCGAGATTTTTTTGTTGAAATTTGACCAAAACTTACAAATACAGGACAAAATTTGAAGTCGTCCTTTTTGAAAAAAATCTCGATATCTTCGTCTGTTGGTCCTTTAACATCAAGGAAAAGACATTTTAAACAAAATCGAAAGGATAAATTGTAAAGTCCGAAAAAAACCGTGAACTAACCATCGTTGATTTTTTCTTCGAGATTTTTTTGTTGAAATTTGACCAAAACTTACAAATACAGGACAAAATTTGAAGTCGTCCTTTTTGAAAAAAATCTCGATATCTTCGTCTGTTGGTCCTTTAACATCAAGGAAAAGACATTTTAAACAAAATCGAAAGGATAAAATGTAAAGTCCGAAAAAAACCGTGAACTAACCATCGTTGATTTTTTCTTCGAGATTTTTTTGTTGAAATTTGACCAAAACTTACAAATACAGGACAAAATTTGAAGTTGTCCTTTTTGAAAATAATCTCGATATCTTCGTCTGTTGGTCCTTCAACATCAAGGAAAAAACATTTTAAACAAAATCGAAAGGATAAAATGTAAAGTCCGAAAAAAACCGTGAACTAACCATCGTTGATTTTTTCTTCGAGATTTTTTTGTTGAAATTTGACCAAAACTTACAAATACAGGACAAAATTTGAAGTCGTCCTTTTTGAAAAAAATCTCGATATCTTCGTCTGTTGGTCCTTTAACATCAAGGAAAAGACATTTTAAACAAAATCGAAAGGATAAAATGTAAAGTCCGAAAAAAACCGTGAACTAACCATCGTTGATTTTTTCTTCGAGATTTTTTTGTTGAAATTTGACCAAAACTTACAAATACAGGACAAAATTTGAAATCGTCCTTTTTGAAAAAAATCTCGATATCTTCGTCTGTTGGTCCTTTAACATCAAGGGAAAGACATTTTAAACAAACTCGAAAGGATAAAATGTAAAGTCCGAAAAAAACCGTGAACTAACCATCGTTGATTTTTTCTTCGAGATTTTTTTGTTGAAATTTGACCAAAACTTACAAATACAGGACAAAATTTGAAGTCGTCCTTTTTGAAAAAAATCTCGATATCTTCGTCTGTTGGTCCTTTAACATCAAGGAAAAGACATTTTAAACAAAATCCAAAGGATAAAATGTAAAGTCCGAAAAAAACCGTGAACTAACCATCGTTGATTTTTTCTTCGAGATTTTTTTGTTGAAATTTGACCAAAACTTACAAATACAGGACAAAATTTGAAGTCGTCCTTTTTGAAAAAAATCTCGATATCTTCTTCTGTTGGTCCTTTAACATCAAGGAAAAGACATTTTAAACAAAATCGAAAGGATAAATTGTAAAGTCCGAAAAAAACCGTGAACTAACCATCGTTGATTTTTTCTTCGAGATTTTTTTGTTGAAATTTGACCAAAACTTACAAATACAGGACAAAATTTGAAGTCGTCCTTTTTGAAAAAAATCTCGATATCGTCGTCTGTTGATCCTTTAACATCAAGGAAAAGACATTTTAAACAAAATCGAAAGGATAAATTGTAAAGTCCGAAAAAAACCGTGAACTAACCATCGTTTATTTTTTTTTCGAGATTTTTTTGTTGAAATTTGACCAAAACTTACAAAAACATGACAAAATTTGAAGTCGTCCTTTTTGAAAAAAATCTCGATATCTTCGTCTGTTGGTCCTTTAACATCAAGGAAAAGACATTTTAAACAAAATCGAAAGGATAAAATGTAATGTCCGAAAAAAACCGTGAACTAACCATCGTTGATTTTTTCTTCGAGATTTTTTTGTTGAAATTTGACCAAAACTTACAAATACAGGACAAAATTTTAAGTCGTCCTTTTTGAAAAAAATCTCGATATCTTCGTCTGTTGGTCCTTTAACATCAAGGAAAAGACATTTTAAACAAAATCGAAAGGATAAAATGTAAAGTCCGAAAAAAACCGTGAACTAACCATCGTTGATTTTTTCTTCGAGATTTTTTTGTTGAAATTTGACCAAAACTTACAAATACAGGACAAAATTTGAAGTCGTCCTTTTTGAAAAAAATCTCGATATCTTCGTCTGTTGGTCCTTTAACATCAAGGAAAAGACATTTTAAACAAAATCGAAAGGATAAATTGTAAAGTCCGAAAAAAACCGTGAACTAACCATCGTTGATTTTTTCTTCGAGATTTTTTTGTTGAAATTTGACCAAAACTTACAAATACAGGACAAAATTTGAAGTCGTCCTTTTTGAAAAAAATCTCGATATCTTCGTCTGTTGGTCCTTTAACATCAAGGAAAAGACATTTTAAACAAAATCGAAAGGATAAAATGTAAAGTCCGAAAAAAACCGTGAACTAACCATCGTTGATTTTTTCTTCGAGATTTTTTTGTTGAAATTTGACCAAAACTTACAAATACAGGACAAAATTTGAAGTCGTCCTTTTTGAAAAAAATCTCGATATCTTCCTCTGTTGGTCCTTTAACATCAAGGAAAAGACATTTTAAACAAAATCGAAAGGATAAATTGTAAAGTCCGAAAAAAACCGTGAACTAACCATCGTTGATTTTTTCATCGAGATTTTTTTGTTGAAATTTGACCAAAACTTACAAATACAGGACAAAATTTGAAGTCGTCCTTTTTGAAAAAAATCTCGATATCTTCGTCTGTTGGTCCTTTAACATCAAGGAAAAGACATTTTAAACAAAATCGAAAGGATAAAATGTAAAGTCCGAAAAAAACCGTGAACTAACCATCGTTGATTTTTTCTTCGAGATTTTTTTGTTGAAATTTGACCAAAACTTACAAATACAGGACAAAATTTGAAGTCGTCCTTTTTGAAAAAAATCTCGATATCTTCGTCTGTTGGTCCTTTAACATCAAGGAAAAGACATTTTAAACAAAATCGAAAGGATAAAATGTAAAGTCCGAAAAAAACCGTGAACTAACCATCGTTGATTTTTTCTTCGAGATTTTTTTGTTGAAATTTGACCAAAACTTACAAATACAGGACAAAATTTGAAGTCGTCCTTTTTGAAAAAAATCTCGATATCTTCGTCTGTTGGTCCTTTAACATCAAGGAAAAGACATTTTAAACAAAATCGAAAGGATAAAATGTAAAGTCCGAAAAAAACCGTGAACTAACCATCGTTGATTTTTTCTTCGAGATTTTTTTGTTGAAATTTGACCAAAACTTACAAATACAGGACAAAATTTGAAGTCGTCCTTTTTGAAAAAAATCTCGATATCTTCGTCTGTTGGTCCTTTAACATCAAGGAAAAGACATTTTAAACAAAATCGATAGGATAAAATGTAAAGTCCGAAAAAAACCGTGAACTAACCATCGTTGATTTTTTCTTCGAGATTTTTTTGTTGAAATTTGACCAAAACTTACAAATACAGGACAAAATTTGAAGTTGTCCTTTTTGAAAATAATCTCGATATCTTCGTCTGTTGGTCCTTCAACATCAAGGAAAAGACATTTTAAACAAAATCGAAAGGATAAAATGTAAAGTCCGAAAAAAACCGTGAACTAACCATCGTTGATTTTTTCTTCGAGATTTTTTTGTTGAAATTTGACCAAAACTTACAAATACAGGACAAAATTTGAAGTCGTCCTTTTTGCAAAAAATCTCGATATCTTCGTCTGTTGGTCCTATAACATCAAGGAAAAGACATTTTAAACAAAATCGAAAGGATAAAATGTAAAGTCCGAAAAAAACCGTGAACTAACCATCGTTGATTTTTTCTTCGAGATTTTTTTGTTGAAATTTGACCAAAACTTACAAATACAGGACAAAATTTGAAGTCGTCCTTTTTGAAAAAAATCTCGATATCTTCGTCTGTTGGTCCTTTAACATCAAGGAAAAGACATTTTAAACAAAATCGAAAGGATAAAATGTAAAGTCCGAAAAAAACCGTGAACTAACCATCGTTGATTTTTTCTTCGAGATTTTTTTGTTGAAATTTGACCAAAACTTACAAAAACAGGACAAAATTTGAAGTCGTCCTTTTTGAAAAAAATCTCGATATCTTCGTCTGTTGGTCCTTTAACATCAAGGAAAAGACATTTTAAACAAAATCGAAAGGATAAATTGTAAAGTCCGAAAAAAACCGTGAACTAACCATCGTTGATTTTTTCTTCGAGATTTTTTTGTTGAAATTTGACCAAAACTTACAAATACAGGACAAAATTTGAAGTCGTCCTTTTTGAAAAAAATCTCGATATCTTCGTCTGTTGGTCCTTTAACATCAAGGAAAAGACATTTTAAACAAAATCGAAAGGATAAAATGTAAAGTCCGAAAAAAACCGTGAACTAACCATCGTTGATTTTTTCTTCGAGATTTTTTTGTTGAAATTTGACCAAAACTTACAAATACAGGACAAAATTTGAAGTCGTCCTTTTTGAAAAAAATCTCGATATCTTCGTCTGTTGGTCCTTTAACATCAAGGAAAAGACATTTTAAACAAAATCGAAAGGATAAAATGTAAAGTCCGAAAAAAACCGTGAACTAACCATCGTTGATTTTTTCTTCGAGATTTTTTTGTTGAAATTTGACCAAAACTTACAAAAACAGGACAAAATTTGAAGTCGTCCTTTTTGAAAAAAATCTCGATATCTTCGTCTGTTGGTCCTTCAACATCAAGGAAAAGACATTTTAAACAAAATCGAAAGGATAAAATGTAAAGTCCGAAAAAAACCGTGAACTAACCATCGTTGATTTTTTCTTTGAGATTTTTTTGTTGAAATTTGACCAAAACTTACAAATACAGGACAAAATTTGAAGTCGTCCTTTTTGCAAAAAATCTCGATATCTTCGTCTGTTGGTCCTATAACATCAAGGAAAAGACATTTTAAACAAAATCGAAAGGATAAAATGTAAAGTCCGAAAAAAACCGTGAACTAACCATCGTTGATTTTTTCTTCGAGATTTTTTGGTTGAAATTTGACCAAAACTTACAAATACAGGACAAAATTTGAAGTCGTCCTTTTTGAAAAAAATCTCGATATCTTCGTCTGTTGGTCCTTTAACATCAAGGAAAAGACATTTTAAACAAAATCGAAAGGATAAAATGTAAAGTCCGAAAAAAACCGTGTACTAACCATCGTTGATTTTTTCTTCGAGATTTTTTTGTTGAAATTTGACCAAAACTTACAAAAACAGGACAAAATTTGAAGTCGTCCTTTTTGAAAAAAATCTCGATATCTACGTCTGTTGGTCCTTTAACATCAAGGAAAAGACATTTTAAACAAAATCGAAAGGATAAAATGTAAAGTCCGAAAAAAACCGTGAACTAACCATCGTTGATTTTTTCTTCGAGATTTTTTTGTTGAAATTTGACCAAAACTTACAAATACAGGACAAAATTTGAAGTCGTCCTTTTTGAAAAAAATCTCGATATCTTCGTCTGTTGGTCCTTTAACATCAAGGAAAAGACATTTTAAACAAAATCGAAAGGATAAATTGTAAAGTCCGAAAAAAACCGTGAACTAACCATCGTTGATTTTTTCTTCGAGATTTTTTTGTTGAAATTTGACCAAAACTTACAAATACAGGACAAAATTTGAAGTCGTCCTTTTTGAAAAAAATCTCGATATCTTCGTCTGTTGGTCCTTTAACATCAAGGAAAAGACATTTTAAACAAAATCGAAAGGATAAAATGTAAAGTCCGAAAAAAACCGTGAACTAACCATCGTTGATTTTTTCTTCGAGATTTTTTTGTTGAAATTTGACCAAAACTTACAAATACAGGACAAAATTTGAAGTTGTCCTTTTTGAAAATAATCTCGATATCTTCGTCTGTTGGTCCTTCAACATCAAGGAAAAAACATTTTAAACAAAATCGAAAGGATAAAATGTAAAGTCCGAAAAAAACCGTGAACTAACCATCGTTGATTTTTTCTTCGAGATTTTTTTGTTGAAATTTGACCAAAACTTACAAATACAGGACAAAATTTGAAGTCGTCCTTTTTGAAAAAAATCTCGATATCTTCGTCTGTTGGTCCTTTAACATCAAGGAAAAGACATTTTAAACAAAATCGAAAGGATAAAATGTAAAGTCCGAAAAAAACCGTGAACTAACCATCGTTGATTTTTTCTTCGAGATTTTTTTGTTGAAATTTGACCAAAACTTACAAATACAGGACAAAATTTGAAATCGTCCTTTTTGAAAAAAATCTCGATATCTTCGTCTGTTGGTCCTTTAACATCAAGGGAAAGACATTTTAAACAAACTCGAAAGGATAAAATGTAAAGTCCGAAAAAAACCGTGAACTAACCATCGTTGATTTTTTCTTCGAGATTTTTTTGTTGAAATTTGACCAAAACTTACAAATACAGGACAAAATTTGAAGTCGTCCTTTTTGAAAAAAATCTCGATATCTTCGTCTGTTGGTCCTTTAACATCAAGGAAAAGACATTTTAAACAAAATCCAAAGGATAAAATGTAAAGTCCGAAAAAAACCGTGAACTAACCATCGTTGATTTTTTCTTCGAGATTTTTTTGTTGAAATTTGACCAAAACTTACAAATACAGGACAAAATTTGAAGTCGTCCTTTTTGAAAAAAATCTCGATATCTTCGTCTGTTGGTCCTTTAACATCAAGGAAAAGACATTTTAAACAAAATCGAAAGGATAAAATGTAAAGTCCGAAAAAAACCGTGAACTAACCATCGTTGATTTTTTCTTCGAGATTTTTTTGTTGAAATTTGACCAAAACTTACAAATACAGGACAAAATTTGAAGTCGTCCTTTTTGAAAAAAATCTCGATATCTTCGTCTGTTGGTCCTTTAACATCAAGGAAAAGACATTTTAAACAAAATCGAAAGGATAAAATGTAAAGTCCGAAAAAAACCGTGAACTAACCATCGTTGATTTTTTCTTCGAGATTTTTTTGTTGAAATTTGACCAAAACTTACAAATACAGGACAAAATTTGAAGTCGTCCTTTTTGAAAAAAATCTCGATATCTTCGTCTGTTGGTCCTTTAACATCAAGGAAAAGACATTTTAAACAAAATCGAAAGGATAAAATGTAAAGTCCGAAAAAAACCGTGAACTAACCATCGTTGATTTTTTCTTCGAGATTTTTTTGTTGAAATTTGACCAAAACTTACAAATACAGGACAAAATTTGAAGTCGTCCTTTTTGAAAAAAATCTCGATATCTTCGTCTGTTGGTCCTTTAACATCAAGGAAAAGACATTTTAAACAAAATCGAAAGGATAAATTGTAAAGTCCGAAAAAAACCGTGAACTAACCATCGTTGATTTTTTCTTCGAAATTTTTTTGTTGAAATTTGACCAAAACTTACAAATACAGGACAAAATTTGAAGTCGTCCTTTTTGAAAAAAATCTCGATATCTTCGTCTGTTGGTCCTTTAACATCAAGGAAAAGACATTTTAAACAAAATCGAAAGGATAAAATGTAAAGTCCGAAAAAAACCGTGAACTAACCATCGTTGATTTTTTCTTCGAGATTTTTTTGTTGAAATTTGACCAAAACTTACAAATACAGGACAAAATTTGAAGTCGTCCTTTTTGAAAAAAATCTCGATATCTTCCTCTGTTGGTCCTTTAACATCAAGGAAAAGACATTTTAAACAAAATCGAAAGGATAAATTGTAAAGTCCGAAAAAAACCGTGAACTAACCATCGTTGATTTTTTCTTCGAGATTTTTTTGTTGAAATTTGACCAAAACTTACAAATACAGGACAAAATTTGAAGTCGTCCTTTTTGAAAAAAATCTCGATATCTTCGTCTGTTGGTCCTTTAACATCAAGGAAAAGACATTTTAAACAAAATCGAAAGGATAAATTGTAAAGTCCGAAAAAAACCGTGAACTAACCATCGTTGATTTTTTCTTCGAGATTTTTTTGTTGAAATTTGACCAAAACTTACAAATACAGGACAAAATTTGAAGTCGTCCTTTTTGAAAAAAATCTCGATATCTTCGTCTGTTGGTCCTTTAACATCAAGGAAAAGACATTTTAAACAAAATCGAAAGGATAAATTGTAAAGTCCGAAAAAAACCGTGAACTAACCATCGTTGATTTTTTCTTCGAGATTTTTTTGTTGAAATTTGACCAAAACTTACAAATACAGGACAAAATTTGAAGTCGTCCTTTTTGAAAAAAATCTCGATATCTTCGTCTGTTGGTCCTTTAACATCAAGGAAAAGACATTTTAAACAAAATCGAAAGGATAAAATGTAAAGTCCGAAAAAAACCGTGAACTAACCATCGTTGATTTTTTCTTCGAGATTTTTTTGTTGAAATTTGACCAAAACTTACAAATACAGGACAAAATTTGAAGTCGTCCTTTTTGAAAAAAATCTCGATATCTTCGTCTGTTGGTCCTTTAACATCAAGGAAAAGACATTTTAAACAAAATCGATAGGATAAAATGTAAAGTCCGAAAAAAACCGTGAACTAACCATCGTTGATTTTTTCTTCGAGATTTTTTTGTTGAAATTTGACCAAAACTTACAAATACAGGACAAAATTTGAAGTTGTCCTTTTTGAAAATAATCTCGATATCTTCGTCTGTTGGTCCTTCAACATCAAGGAAAAGACATTTTAAACAAAATCGAAAGGATAAAATGTAAAGTCCGAAAAAAACCGTGAACTAACCATCGTTGATTTTTTCTTCGAGATTTTTTTGTTGAAATTTGACCAAAACTTACAAATACAGGACAAAATTTGAAGTCGTCCTTTTTGCAAAAAATCTCGATATCTTCGTCTGTTGGTCCTATAACATCAAGGAAAAGACATTTTAAACAAAATCGAAAGGATAAAATGTAAAGTCCGAAAAAAACCGTGAACTAACCATCGTTGATTTTTTCTTCGAGATTTTTTTGTTGAAATTTGACCAAAACTTACAAATACAGGACAAAATTTGAAGTCGTCCTTTTTGAAAAAAATCTCGATATCTTCGTCTGTTGGTCCTTTAACATCAAGGAAAAGACATTTTAAACAAAATCGAAAGGATAAAATGTAAAGTCCGAAAAAAACCGTGAACTAACCATCGTTGATTTTTTCTTCGAGATTTTTTTGTTGAAATTTGACCAAAACTTACAAAAACAGGACAAAATTTGAAGTCGTCCTTTTTGAAAAAAATCTCGATATCTTCGTCTGTTGGTCCTTTAACATCAAGGAAAAGACATTTTAAACAAAATCGAAAGGATAAATTGTAAAGTCCGAAAAAAACCGTGAACTAACCATCGTTGATTTTTTCTTCGAGATTTTTTTGTTGAAATTTGACCAAAACTTACAAATACAGGACAAAATTTGAAGTCGTCCTTTTTGAAAAAAATCTCGATATCTTCGTCTGTTGGTCCTTTAACATCAAGGAAAAGACATTTTAAACAAAATCGAAAGGATAAAATGTAAAGTCCGAAAAAAACCGTGAACTAACCATCGTTGATTTTTTCTTCGAGATTTTTTTGTTGAAATTTGACCAAAACTTACAAATACAGGACAAAATTTGAAGTCGTCCTTTTTGAAAAAAATCTCGATATCTTCGTCTGTTGGTCCTTTAACATCAAGGAAAAGACATTTTAAACAAAATCGAAAGGATAAAATGTAAAGTCCGAAAAAAACCGTGAACTAACCATCGTTGATTTTTTCTTCGAGATTTTTTTGTTGAAATTTGACCAAAACTTACAAAAACAGGACAAAATTTGAAGTCGTCCTTTTTGAAAAAAATCTCGATATCTTCGTCTGTTGGTCCTTCAACATCAAGGAAAAGACATTTTAAACAAAATCGAAAGGATAAAATGTAAAGTCCGAAAAAAACCGTGAACTAACCATCGTTGATTTTTTCTTTGAGATTTTTTTGTTGAAATTTGACCAAAACTTACAAATACAGGACAAAATTTGAAGTCGTCCTTTTTGCAAAAAATCTCGATATCTTCGTCTGTTGGTCCTATAACATCAAGGAAAAGACATTTTAAACAAAATCGAAAGGATAAAATGTAAAGTCCGAAAAAAACCGTGAACTAACCATCGTTGATTTTTTCTTCGAGATTTTTTTGTTGAAATTTGACCAAAACTTACAAATACAGGACAAAATTTGAAGTCGTCCTTTTTGAAAAAAATCTCGATATCTTCGTCTGTTGGTCCTTTAACATCAAGGAAAAGACATTTTAAACAAAATCGAAAGGATAAAATGTAAAGTCCGAAAAAAACCGTGTACTAACCATCGTTGATTTTTTCTTCGAGATTTTTTTGTTGAAATTTGACCAAAACTTACAAAAACAGGACAAAATTTGAAGTCGTCCTTTTTGAAAAAAATCTCGATATCTACGTCTGTTGGTCCTTTAACATCAAGGAAAAGACATTTTAAACAAAATCGAAAGGATAAAATGTAAAGTCCGAAAAAAACCGTGAACTAACCATCGTTGATTTTTTCTTCGAGATTTTTTTGTTGAAATTTGACCAAAACTTACAAATACAGGACAAAATTTGAAGTCGTCCTTTTTGAAAAAAATCTCGATATCTTCGTCTGTTGGTCCTTTAACATCAAGGAAAAGACATTTTAAACAAAATCGAAAGGATAAAATGTAAAGTCCGAAAAAAACCGTGAACTAACCATCGTTGATTTTTTCTTCGAGATTTTTTTGTTGAAATTTGACCAAAACTTACAAATACAGGACAAAATTTGAAGTTGTCCTTTTTGAAAATAATCTCGATATCTTCGTCTGTTGGTCCTTCAACATCAAGGAAAAAACATTTTAAACAAAATCGAAAGGATAAAATGTAAAGTCCGAAAAAAACCGTGAACTAACCATCGTTGATTTTTTCTTCGAGATTTTTTTGTTGAAATTTGACCAAAACTTACAAATACAGGACAAAATTTGAAGTCGTCCTTTTTGAAAAAAATCTCGATATCTTCGTCTGTTGGTCCTTTAACATCAAGGAAAAGACATTTTAAACAAAATCGAAAGGATAAAATGTAAAGTCCGAAAAAAACCGTGAACTAACCATCGTTGATTTTTTCTTCGAGATTTTTTTGTTGAAATTTGACCAAAACTTACAAATACAGGACAAAATTTGAAGTCGTCCTTTTTGAAAAAAATCTCGATATCTTCGTCTGTTGGTCCTTTAACATCAAGGGAAAGACATTTTAAACAAACTCGAAAGGATAAAATGTAAAGTCCGAAAAAAACCGTGAACTAACCATCGTTGATTTTTTCTTCGAGATTTTTTTGTTGAAATTTGACCAAAACTTACAAATACAGGACAAAATTTGAAGTCGTCCTTTTTGAAAAAAATCTCGATATCTTCGTCTGTTGGTCCTTTAACATCAAGGAAAAGACATTTTAAACAAAATCGAAAGGATAAAATGTAAAGTCCGAAAAAAACCGTGAACTAACCATCGTTGATTTTTTCTTCGAGATTTTTTTGTTGAAATTTGACCAAAACTTACAAATACAGGACAAAATTTGAAGTCGTCCTTTTTGAAAAAAATCTCGATATCTTCGTCTGTTGGTCCTTTAACATCAAGGAAAAGACATTTTAAACAAAATCGAAAGGATAAAATGTAAAGTCCGAAAAAAACCGTGAACTAACCATCGTTGATTTTTTCTTCGAGATTTTTTTGTTGAAATTTGACCAAAACTTACAAATACAGGACAAAATTTGAAGTCGTCCTTTTTGAAAAAAATCTCGATATCTTCGTCTGTTGGTCCTTTAACATCAAGGAAAAGACGTTTTAAACAAAATCGAAAGGATAAAATGTAAAGTCCGAAAAAAACCGTGAACTAACCATCGTTGATTTTTTCTTCGAGATTTTTTTGTTGAAATTTGACCAAAACTTACAAATACAGGACAAAATTTGAGGTCGTCCTTTTTGAAAAAAATCTCGATATCTTCGTCTGTTGGTCCTTTAACATCAAGGAAAAGACATTTTAAACAAAATCGAAAGGATAAAATGTAAAGTCCGAAAAAAACCGTGAACTAACCATCGTTGATTTTTTCTTCGAGATTTTTTTGTTGAAATTTGACCAAAACTTACAAAAACAGGACAAAATTTGAAGTCGTCCTTTTTGAAAAAAATCTCGATATCTTCGTCTGTTGGTCCTTCAACATCAAGGAAAACACATTTTAAACAAAATCGAAAGGATAAATTGTAAAGTCCGAAAAAAACCGTGAACTAACCATCGTTGATTTTTTCTTCGAGATTTTTTTGTTGAAATTTGACCAAAACTTACAAATACAGGACAAAATTTGAAGTCGTCCTTTTTGAAAAAAATCTCGATATCTTCGTCTGTTGGTCCTTTAACATCAAGGAAAAGACATTTTAAACAAAATCGAAAGGATAAAATGTAAAGTCCGAAAAAAACCGTGAACTAACCATCGTTGATTTTTTCTTCGAGATTTTTTTGTTGAAATTTGACCAAAACTTACAAATACAGGACAAAATTTGAAGTCGTCCTTTTTGAAAAAAATCTCGATATCTTCGTCTGTTGGTCCTTTAACATCAAGGAAAAGACATTTTAAACAAAATCGATAGGATAAAATGTAAAGTCCGAAAAAAACCGTGAACTAACCATCGTTGATTTTTTCTTCGAGATTTTTTTGTTGAAATTTGACCAAAACTTACAAATACAGGACAAAATTTGAAGTCGTCCTTTTTGAAAAAAATCTCGATATCTTCGTCTGTTGGTCCTTTAACATCAAGGAAAAGACGTTTTAAACAAAATCGAAAGGATAAAATGTAAAGTCCGAAAAAAACCGTGAACTAACCATCGTTGATTTTTTCTTCGAGATTTTTTTGTTGAAATTTGACCAAAACTTACAAATACAGGACAAAATTTGAGGTCGTCCTTTTTGAAAAAAATCTCGATATCTTCGTCTGTTGGTCCTTTAACATCAAGGAAAAGACATTTTAAACAAAATCGAAAGGATAAAATGTAAAGTCCGAAAAAAACCGTGAACTAACCATCGTTGATTTTTTCTTCGAGATTTTTTTGTTGAAATTTGACCAAAACTTACAAAAACAGGACAAAATTTGAAGTCGTCCTTTTTGAAAAAAATCTCGATATCTTCGTCTGTTGGTCCTTCAACATCAAGGAAAACACATTTTAAACAAAATCGAAAGGATAAATTGTAAAGTCCGAAAAAAACCGTGAACTAACCATCGTTGATTTTTTCTTCGAGATTTTTTTGTTGAAATTTGACCAAAACTTACAAATACAGGACAAAATTTGAAGTCGTCCTTTTTGAAAAAAATCTCGATATCTTCGTCTGTTGGTCCTTTAACATCAAGGAAAAGACATTTTAAACAAAATCGAAAGGATAAAATGTAAAGTCCGAAAAAAACCGTGAACTAACCATCGTTGATTTTTTCTTCGAGATTTTTTTGTTGAAATTTGACCAAAACTTACAAATACAGGACAAAATTTGAAGTCGTCCTTTTTGAAAAAAATCTCGATATCTTCGTCTGTTGGTCCTTTAACATCAAGGAAAAGACATTTTAAACAAAATCGATAGGATAAAATGTAAAGTCCGAAAAAAACCGTGAACTAACCATCGTTGATTTTTTCTTCGAGATTTTTTTGTTGAAATTTGACCAAAACTTACAAATACAGGACAAAATTTGAAGTTGTCCTTTTTGAAAATAATCTCGATATCTTCGTCTGTTGGTCCTTCAACATCAAGGAAAAGACATTTTAAACAAAATCGAAAGGATAAAATGTAAAGTCCGAAAAAAACCGTGAACTAACCATCGTTGATTTTTTCTTCGAGATTTTTTTGTTGAAATTTGACCAAAACTTACAAATACAGGACAAAATTTGAAGTCGTCCTTTTTGCAAAAAATCTCGATATCTTCGTCTGTTGGTCCTATAACATCAAGGAAAAGACATTTTAAACAAAATCGAAAGGATAAAATGTAAAGTCCGAAAAAAACCGTGAACTAACCATCGTTGATTTTTTCTTCGAGATTTTTTTGTTGAAATTTGACCAAAACTTACAAATACAGGACAAAATTTGAAGTCGTCCTTTTTGAAAAAAATCTCGATATCTTCGTCTGTTGGTCCTTTAACATCAAGGAAAAGACATTTTAAACAAAATCGAAAGGATAAAATGTAAAGTCCGAAAAAAACCGTGAACTAACCATCGTTGATTTTTTCTTCGAGATTTTTTTGTTGAAATTTGACCAAAACTTACAAAAACAGGACAAAATTTGAAGTCGTCCTTTTTGAAAAAAATCTCGATATCTTCGTCTGTTGGTCCTTTAACATCAAGGAAAAGACATTTTAAACAAAATCGAAAGGATAAATTGTAAAGTCCGAAAAAAACCGTGAACTAACCATCGTTGATTTTTTCTTCGAGATTTTTTTGTTGAAATTTGACCAAAACTTACAAATACAGGACAAAATTTGAAGTCGTCCTTTTTGAAAAAAATCTCGATATCTTCGTCTGTTGGTCCTTTAACATCAAGGAAAAGACATTTTAAACAAAATCGAAAGGATAAAATGTAAAGTCCGAAAAAAACCGTGAACTAACCATCGTTGATTTTTTCTTCGAGATTTTTTTGTTGAAATTTGACCAAAACTTACAAATACAGGACAAAATTTGAAGTCGTCCTTTTTGAAAAAAATCTCGATATCTTCGTCTGTTGGTCCTTTAACATCAAGGAAAAGACATTTTAAACAAAATCGAAAGGATAAAATGTAAAGTCCGAAAAAAACCGTGAACTAACCATCGTTGATTTTTTCTTCGAGATTTTTTTGTTGAAATTTGACCAAAACTTACAAAAACAGGACAAAATTTGAAGTCGTCCTTTTTGAAAAAAATCTCGATATCTTCGTCTGTTGGTCCTTCAACATCAAGGAAAAGACATTTTAAACAAAATCGAAAGGATAAAATGTAAAGTCCGAAAAAAACCGTGAACTAACCATCGTTGATTTTTTCTTTGAGATTTTTTTGTTGAAATTTGACCAAAACTTACAAATACAGGACAAAATTTGAAGTCGTCCTTTTTGCAAAAAATCTCGATATCTTCGTCTGTTGGTCCTATAACATCAAGGAAAAGACATTTTAAACAAAATCGAAAGGATAAAATGTAAAGTCCGAAAAAAACCGTGAACTAACCATCGTTGATTTTTTCTTCGAGATTTTTTTGTTGAAATTTGACCAAAACTTACAAATACAGGACAAAATTTGAAGTCGTCCTTTTTGAAAAAAATCTCGATATCTTCGTCTGTTGGTCCTTTAACATCAAGGAAAAGACATTTTAAACAAAATCGAAAGGATAAAATGTAAAGTCCGAAAAAAACCGTGTACTAACCATCGTTGATTTTTTCTTCGAGATTTTTTTGTTGAAATTTGACCAAAACTTACAAAAACAGGACAAAATTTGAAGTCGTCCTTTTTGAAAAAAATCTCGATATCTACGTCTGTTGGTCCTTTAACATCAAGGAAAAGACATTTTAAACAAAATCGAAAGGATAAAATGTAAAGTCCGAAAAAAACCGTGAACTAACCATCGTTGATTTTTTCTTCGAGATTTTTTTGTTGAAATTTGACCAAAACTTACAAATACAGGACAAAATTTGAAGTCGTCCTTTTTGAAAAAAATCTCGATATCTTCGTCTGTTGGTCCTTTAACATCAAGGAAAAGACATTTTAAACAAAATCGAAAGGATAAATTGTAAAGTCCGAAAAAAACCGTGAACTAACCATCGTTGATTTTTTCTTCGAGATTTTTTTGTTGAAATTTGACCAAAACTTACAAATACAGGACAAAATTTGAAGTCGTCCTTTTTGAAAAAAATCTCGATATCTTCGTCTGTTGGTCCTTTAACATCAAGGAAAAGACATTTTAAACAAAATCGAAAGGATAAAATGTAAAGTCCGAAAAAAACCGTGAACTAACCATCGTTGATTTTTTCTTCGAGATTTTTTTGTTGAAATTTGACCAAAACTTACAAATACAGGACAAAATTTGAAGTTGTCCTTTTTGAAAATAATCTCGATATCTTCGTCTGTTGGTCCTTCAACATCAAGGAAAAAACATTTTAAACAAAATCGAAAGGATAAAATGTAAAGTCCGAAAAAAACCGTGAACTAACCATCGTTGATTTTTTCTTCGAGATTTTTTTGTTGAAATTTGACCAAAACTTACAAATACAGGACAAAATTTGAAGTCGTCCTTTTTGAAAAAAATCTCGATATCTTCGTCTGTTGGTCCTTTAACATCAAGGAAAAGACATTTTAAACAAAATCGAAAGGATAAAATGTAAAGTCCGAAAAAAACCGTGAACTAACCATCGTTGATTTTTTCTTCGAGATTTTTTTGTTGAAATTTGACCAAAACTTACAAATACAGGACAAAATTTGAAGTCGTCCTTTTTGAAAAAAATCTCGATATCTTCGTCTGTTGGTCCTTTAACATCAAGGGAAAGACATTTTAAACAAACTCGAAAGGATAAAATGTAAAGTCCGAAAAAAACCGTGAACTAACCATCGTTGATTTTTTCTTCGAGATTTTTTTGTTGAAATTTGACCAAAACTTACAAATACAGGACAAAATTTGAAGTCGTCCTTTTTGAAAAAAATCTCGATATCTTCGTCTGTTGGTCCTTTAACATCAAGGAAAAGACATTTTAAACAAAATCCAAAGGATAAAATGTAAAGTCCGAAAAAAACCGTGAACTAACCATCGTTGATTTTTTCTTCGAGATTTTTTTGTTGAAATTTGACCAAAACTTACAAATACAGGACAAAATTTGAAGTCGTCCTTTTTGAAAAAAATCTCGATATCTTCGTCTGTTGGTCCTTTAACATCAAGGAAAAGACATTTTAAACAAAATCGAAAGGATAAAATGTAAAGTCCGAAAAAAACCGTGAACTAACCATCGTTGATTTTTTCTTCGAGATTTTTTTGTTGAAATTTGACCAAAACTTACAAATACAGGACAAAATTTGAAGTCGTCCTTTTTGAAAAAAATCTCGATATCTTCGTCTGTTGGTCCTTAAACATCAAGGAAAAGACATTTTAAACAAAATCGAAAGGATAAAATGTAAAGTCCGAAAAAAACCGTGAACTAACCATCGTTGATTTTTTCTTCGAGATTTTTTTGTTGAAATTTGACCAAAACTTACAAATACAGGACAAAATTTGAAGTCGTCCTTTTTGAAAAAAATCTCGATATCTTCGTCTGTTGGTCCTTTAACATCAAGGAAAAGACATTTTAAACAAAATCGAAAGGATAAAATGTAAAGTCCGAAAAAAACCGTGAACTAACCATCGTTGATTTTTTCTTCGAGATTTTTTTGTTGAAATTTGACCAAAACTTACAAATACAGGACAAAATTTGAAGTCGTCCTTTTTGAAAAAAATCTCGATATCTTCGTCTGTTGGTCCTTTAACATCAAGGAAAAGACATTTTAAACAAAATCGAAAGGATAAATTGTAAAGTCCGAAAAAAACCGTAAACTAACCATCGTTGATTTTTTCTTCGAAATTTTTTTGTTGAAATTTGACCAAAACTTACAAATACAGGACAAAATTTGAAGTCGTCCTTTTTGAAAAAAATCTCGATATCTTCGTCTGTTGGTCCTTTAACATCAAGGAAAAGACATTTTAAACAAAATCGAAAGGATAAAATGTAAAGTCCGAAAAAAACCGTGAACTAACCATCGTTGATTTTTTCTTCGAGATTTTTTTGTTGAAATTTGACCAAAACTTACAAATACAGGACAAAATTTGAAGTCGTCCTTTTTGAAAAAAATCTCGATATCTTCCTCTGTTGGTCCTTTAACATCAAGGAAAAGACATTTTAAACAAAATCGAAAGGATAAATTGTAAAGTCCGAAAAAAACCGTGAACTAACCATCGTTGATTTTTTCTTCGAGATTTTTTTGTTGAAATTTGACCAAAACTTACAAATACAGGACAAAATTTGAAGTCGTCCTTTTTGAAAAAAATCTCGATATCTTCGTCTGTTGGTCCTTTAACATCAAGGAAAAGACATTTTAAACAAAATCGAAAGGATAAATTGTAAAGTCCGAAAAAAACCGTGAACTAACCATCGTTGATTTTTTCTTCGAGATTTTTTTGTTGAAATTTGACCAAAACTTACAAATACAGGACAAAATTTGAAGTCGTCCTTTTTGAAAAAAATCTCGATATCTTCGTCTGTTGGTCCTTTAACATCAAGGAAAAGACATTTTAAACAAAATCGAAAGGATAAATTGTAAAGTCCGAAAAAAACCGTGAACTAACCATCGTTGATTTTTTCTTCGAGATTTTTTTGTTGAAATTTGACCAAAACTTACAAATACAGGACAAAATTTGAAGTCGTCCTTTTTGAAAAAAATCTCGATATCTTCGTCTGTTGGTCCTTTAACATCAAGGAAAAGACATTTTAAACAAAATCGAAAGGATAAAATGTAAAGTCCGAAAAAAACCGTGAACTAACCATCGTTGATTTTTTCTTCGAGATTTTTTTGTTGAAATTTGACCAAAACTTACAAATACAGGACAAAATTTGAAGTCGTCCTTTTTGAAAAAAATCTCGATATCTTCGTCTGTTGGTCCTTTAACATCAAGGAAAAGACATTTTAAACAAAATCGATAGGATAAAATGTAAAGTCCGAAAAAAACCGTGAACTAACCATCGTTGATTTTTTCTTCGAGATTTTTTTGTTGAAATTTGACCAAAACTTACAAATACAGGACAAAATTTGAAGTTGTCCTTTTTGAAAATAATCTCGATATCTTCGTCTGTTGGTCCTTCAACATCAAGGAAAAGACATTTTAAACAAAATCGAAAGGATAAAATGTAAAGTCCGAAAAAAACCGTGAACTAACCATCGTTGATTTTTTCTTCGAGATTTTTTTGTTGAAATTTGACCAAAACTTACAAATACAGGACAAAATTTGAAGTCGTCCTTTTTGCAAAAAATCTCGATATCTTCGTCTGTTGGTCCTATAACATCAAGGAAAAGACATTTTAAACAAAATCGAAAGGATAAAATGTAAAGTCCGAAAAAAACCGTGAACTAACCATCGTTGATTTTTTCTTCGAGATTTTTTTGTTGAAATTTGACCAAAACTTACAAATACAGGACAAAATTTGAAGTCGTCCTTTTTGAAAAAAATCTCGATATCTTCGTCTGTTGGTCCTTTAACATCAAGGAAAAGACATTTTAAACAAAATCGAAAGGATAAAATGTAAAGTCCGAAAAAAACCGTGAACTAACCATCGTTGATTTTTTCTTCGAGATTTTTTTGTTGAAATTTGACCAAAACTTACAAAAACAGGACAAAATTTGAAGTCGTCCTTTTTGAAAAAAATCTCGATATCTTCGTCTGTTGGTCCTTTAACATCAAGGAAAAGACATTTTAAACAAAATCGAAAGGATAAATTGTAAAGTCCGAAAAAAACCGTGAACTAACCATCGTTGATTTTTTCTTCGAGATTTTTTTGTTGAAATTTGACCAAAACTTACAAATACAGGACAAAATTTGAAGTCGTCCTTTTTGAAAAAAATCTCGATATCTTCGTCTGTTGGTCCTTTAACATCAAGGAAAAGACATTTTAAACAAAATCGAAAGGATAAAATGTAAAGTCCGAAAAAAACCGTGAACTAACCATCGTTGATTTTTTCTTCGAGATTTTTTTGTTGAAATTTGACCAAAACTTACAAATACAGGACAAAATTTGAAGTCGTCCTTTTTGAAAAAAATCTCGATATCTTCGTCTGTTGGTCCTTTAACATCAAGGAAAAGACATTTTAAACAAAATCGAAAGGATAAAATGTAAAGTCCGAAAAAAACCGTGAACTAACCATCGTTGATTTTTTCTTCGAGATTTTTTTGTTGAAATTTGACCAAAACTTACAAAAACAGGACAAAATTTGAAGTCGTCCTTTTTGAAAAAAATCTCGATATCTTCGTCTGTTGGTCCTTCAACATCAAGGAAAAGACATTTTAAACAAAATCGAAAGGATAAAATGTAAAGTCCGAAAAAAACCGTGAACTAACCATCGTTGATTTTTTCTTTGAGATTTTTTTGTTGAAATTTGACCAAAACTTACAAATACAGGACAAAATTTGAAGTCGTCCTTTTTGCAAAAAATCTCGATATCTTCGTCTGTTGGTCCTATAACATCAAGGAAAAGACATTTTAAACAAAATCGAAAGGATAAAATGTAAAGTCCGAAAAAAACCGTGAACTAACCATCGTTGATTTTTTCTTCGAGATTTTTTTGTTGAAATTTGACCAAAACTTACAAATACAGGACAAAATTTGAAGTCGTCCTTTTTGAAAAAAATCTCGATATCTTCGTCTGTTGGTCCTTTAACATCAAGGAAAAGACATTTTAAACAAAATCGAAAGGATAAAATGTAAAGTCCGAAAAAAACCGTGTACTAACCATCGTTGATTTTTTCTTCGAGATTTTTTTGTTGAAATTTGACCAAAACTTACAAAAACAGGACAAAATTTGAAGTCGTCCTTTTTGAAAAAAATCTCGATATCTACGTCTGTTGGTCCTTTAACATCAAGGAAAAGACATTTTAAACAAAATCGAAAGGATAAAATGTAAAGTCCGAAAAAAACCGTGAACTAACCATCGTTGATTTTTTCTTCGAGATTTTTTTGTTGAAATTTGACCAAAACTTACAAATACAGGACAAAATTTGAAGTCGTCCTTTTTGAAAAAAATCTCGATATCTTCGTCTGTTGGTCCTTTAACATCAAGGAAAAGACATTTTAAACAAAATCGAAAGGATAAATTGTAAAGTCCGAAAAAAACCGTGAACTAACCATCGTTGATTTTTTCTTCGAGATTTTTTTGTTGAAATTTGACCAAAACTTACAAATACAGGACAAAATTTGAAGTCGTCCTTTTTGAAAAAAATCTCGATATCTTCGTCTGTTGGTCCTTTAACATCAAGGAAAAGACATTTTAAACAAAATCGAAAGGATAAAATGTAAAGTCCGAAAAAAACCGTGAACTAACCATCGTTGATTTTTTCTTCGAGATTTTTTTGTTGAAATTTGACCAAAACTTACAAATACAGGACAAAATTTGAAGTTGTCCTTTTTGAAAATAATCTCGATATCTTCGTCTGTTGGTCCTTCAACATCAAGGAAAAAACATTTTAAACAAAATCGAAAGGATAAAATGTAAAGTCCGAAAAAAACCGTGAACTAACCATCGTTGATTTTTTCTTCGAGATTTTTTTGTTGAAATTTGACCAAAACTTACAAATACAGGACAAAATTTGAAGTCGTCCTTTTTGAAAAAAATCTCGATATCTTCGTCTGTTGGTCCTTTAACATCAAGGAAAAGACATTTTAAACAAAATCGAAAGGATAAAATGTAAAGTCCGAAAAAAACCGTGAACTAACCATCGTTGATTTTTTCTTCGAGATTTTTTTGTTGAAATTTGACCAAAACTTACAAATACAGGACAAAATTTGAAGTCGTCCTTTTTGAAAAAAATCTCGATATCTTCGTCTGTTGGTCCTTTAACATCAAGGGAAAGACATTTTAAACAAACTCGAAAGGATAAAATGTAAAGTCCGAAAAAAACCGTGAACTAACCATCGTTGATTTTTTCTTCGAGATTTTTTTGTTGAAATTTGACCAAAACTTACAAATACAGGACAAAATTTGAAGTCGTCCTTTTTGAAAAAAATCTCGATATCTTCGTCTGTTGGTCCTTTAACATCAAGGAAAAGACATTTTAAACAAAATCGAAAGGATAAAATGTAAAGTCCGAAAAAAACCGTGAACTAACCATCGTTGATTTTTTCTTCGAGATTTTTTTGTTGAAATTTGACCAAAACTTACAAATACAGGACAAAATTTGAAGTCGTCCTTTTTGAAAAAAATCTCGATATCTTCGTCTGTTGGTCCTTTAACATCAAGGAAAAGACATTTTAAACAAAATCGAAAGGATAAAATGTAAAGTCCGAAAAAAACCGTGAACTAACCATCGTTGATTTTTTCTTCGAGATTTTTTTGTTGAAATTTGACCAAAACTTACAAATACAGGACAAAATTTGAAGTCGTCCTTTTTGAAAAAAATCTCGATATCTTCGTCTGTTGGTCCTTTAACATCAAGGAAAAGACGTTTTAAACAAAATCGAAAGGATAAAATGTAAAGTCCGAAAAAAACCGTGAACTAACCATCGTTGATTTTTTCTTCGAGATTTTTTTGTTGAAATTTGACCAAAACTTACAAATACAGGACAAAATTTGAGGTCGTCCTTTTTGAAAAAAATCTCGATATCTTCGTCTGTTGGTCCTTTAACATCAAGGAAAAGACATTTTAAACAAAATCGAAAGGATAAAATGTAAAGTCCGAAAAAAACCGTGAACTAACCATCGTTGATTTTTTCTTCGAGATTTTTTTGTTGAAATTTGACCAAAACTTACAAAAACAGGACAAAATTTGAAGTCGTCCTTTTTGAAAAAAATCTCGATATCTTCGTCTGTTGGTCCTTCAACATCAAGGAAAACACATTTTAAACAAAATCGAAAGGATAAATTGTAAAGTCCGAAAAAAACCGTGAACTAACCATCGTTGATTTTTTCTTCGAGATTTTTTTGTTGAAATTTGACCAAAACTTACAAATACAGGACAAAATTTGAAGTCGTCCTTTTTGAAAAAAATCTCGATATCTTCGTCTGTTGGTCCTTTAACATCAAGGAAAAGACATTTTAAACAAAATCGAAAGGATAAAATGTAAAGTCCGAAAAAAACCGTGAACTAACCATCGTTGATTTTTTCTTCGAGATTTTTTTGTTGAAATTTGACCAAAACTTACAAATACAGGACAAAATTTGAAGTCGTCCTTTTTGAAAAAAATCTCGATATCTTCGTCTGTTGGTCCTTTAACATCAAGGAAAAGACATTTTAAACAAAATCGATAGGATAAAATGTAAAGTCCGAAAAAAACCGTGAACTAACCATCGTTGATTTTTTCTTCGAGATTTTTTTGTTGAAATTTGACCAAAACTTACAAATACAGGACAAAATTTGAAGTCGTCCTTTTTGAAAAAAATCTCGATATCTTCGTCTGTTGGTCCTTTAACATCAAGGAAAAGACGTTTTAAACAAAATCGAAAGGATAAAATGTAAAGTCCGAAAAAAACCGTGAACTAACCATCGTTGATTTTTTCTTCGAGATTTTTTTGTTGAAATTTGACCAAAACTTACAAATACAGGACAAAATTTGAGGTCGTCCTTTTTGAAAAAAATCTCGATATCTTCGTCTGTTGGTCCTTTAACATCAAGGAAAAGACATTTTAAACAAAATCGAAAGGATAAAATGTAAAGTCCGAAAAAAACCGTGAACTAACCATCGTTGATTTTTTCTTCGAGATTTTTTTGTTGAAATTTGACCAAAACTTACAAAAACAGGACAAAATTTGAAGTCGTCCTTTTTGAAAAAAATCTCGATATCTTCGTCTGTTGGTCCTTCAACATCAAGGAAAACACATTTTAAACAAAATCGAAAGGATAAATTGTAAAGTCCGAAAAAAACCGTGAACTAACCATCGTTGATTTTTTCTTCGAGATTTTTTTGTTGAAATTTGACCAAAACTTACAAATACAGGACAAAATTTGAAGTCGTCCTTTTTGAAAAAAATCTCGATATCTTCGTCTGTTGGTCCTTTAACATCAAGGAAAAGACATTTTAAACAAAATCGAAAGGATAAAATGTAAAGTCCGAAAAAAACCGTGAACTAACCATCGTTGATTTTTTCTTCGAGATTTTTTTGTTGAAATTTGACCAAAACTTACAAATACAGGACAAAATTTGAAGTCGTCCTTTTTGAAAAAAATCTCGATATCTTCGTCTGTTGGTCCTTTAACATCAAGGAAAAGACATTTTAAACAAAATCGATAGGATAAAATGTAAAGTCCGAAAAAAACCGTGAACTAACCATCGTTGATTTTTTCTTCGAGATTTTTTTGTTGAAATTTGACCAAAACTTACAAATACAGGACAAAATTTGAAGTTGTCCTTTTTGAAAATAATCTCGATATCTTCGTCTGTTGGTCCTTCAACATCAAGGAAAAGACATTTTAAACAAAATCGAAAGGATAAAATGTAAAGTCCGAAAAAAACCGTGAACTAACCATCGTTGATTTTTTCTTCGAGATTTTTTTGTTGAAATTTGACCAAAACTTACAAATACAGGACAAAATTTGAAGTCGTCCTTTTTGCAAAAAATCTCGATATCTTCGTCTGTTGGTCCTATAACATCAAGGAAAAGACATTTTAAACAAAATCGAAAGGATAAAATGTAAAGTCCGAAAAAAACCGTGAACTAACCATCGTTGATTTTTTCTTCGAGATTTTTTTGTTGAAATTTGACCAAAACTTACAAATACAGGACAAAATTTGAAGTCGTCCTTTTTGAAAAAAATCTCGATATCTTCGTCTGTTGGTCCTTTAACATCAAGGAAAAGACATTTTAAACAAAATCGAAAGGATAAAATGTAAAGTCCGAAAAAAACCGTGAACTAACCATCGTTGATTTTTTCTTCGAGATTTTTTTGTTGAAATTTGACCAAAACTTACAAAAACAGGACAAAATTTGAAGTCGTCCTTTTTGAAAAAAATCTCGATATCTTCGTCTGTTGGTCCTTTAACATCAAGGAAAAGACATTTTAAACAAAATCGAAAGGATAAATTGTAAAGTCCGAAAAAAACCGTGAACTAACCATCGTTGATTTTTTCTTCGAGATTTTTTTGTTGAAATTTGACCAAAACTTACAAATACAGGACAAAATTTGAAGTCGTCCTTTTTGAAAAAAATCTCGATATCTTCGTCTGTTGGTCCTTTAACATCAAGGAAAAGACATTTTAAACAAAATCGAAAGGATAAAATGTAAAGTCCGAAAAAAACCGTGAACTAACCATCGTTGATTTTTTCTTCGAGATTTTTTTGTTGAAATTTGACCAAAACTTACAAATACAGGACAAAATTTGAAGTCGTCCTTTTTGAAAAAAATCTCGATATCTTCGTCTGTTGGTCCTTTAACATCAAGGAAAAGACATTTTAAACAAAATCGAAAGGATAAAATGTAAAGTCCGAAAAAAACCGTGAACTAACCATCGTTGATTTTTTCTTCGAGATTTTTTTGTTGAAATTTGACCAAAACTTACAAAAACAGGACAAAATTTGAAGTCGTCCTTTTTGAAAAAAATCTCGATATCTTCGTCTGTTGGTCCTTCAACATCAAGGAAAAGACATTTTAAACAAAATCGAAAGGATAAAATGTAAAGTCCGAAAAAAACCGTGAACTAACCATCGTTGATTTTTTCTTTGAGATTTTTTTGTTGAAATTTGACCAAAACTTACAAATACAGGACAAAATTTGAAGTCGTCCTTTTTGCAAAAAATCTCGATATCTTCGTCTGTTGGTCCTATAACATCAAGGAAAAGACATTTTAAACAAAATCGAAAGGATAAAATGTAAAGTCCGAAAAAAACCGTGAACTAACCATCGTTGATTTTTTCTTCGAGATTTTTTTGTTGAAATTTGACCAAAACTTACAAATACAGGACAAAATTTGAAGTCGTCCTTTTTGAAAAAAATCTCGATATCTTCGTCTGTTGGTCCTTTAACATCAAGGAAAACACATTTTAAACAAAATCGAAAGGATAAATTGTAAAGTCCGAAAAAAACCGTGAACTAACCATCGTTGATTTTTTCTTCGAGATTTTTTTGTTGAAATTTGACCAAAACTTACAAATACAGGACAAAATTTGAAGTCGTCCTTTTTGAAAAAAATCTCGATATCTTCGTCTGTTGATCCTTTAACATCAAGGAAAAGACATTTTAAACAAAATCGAAAGGATAAAATGTAAAGTCCGAAAAAAACCGTGAACTAACCATCGTTGATTTTTTCTTCGAGATTTTTTTGTTGAAATTTGACCAAAACTTACAAATACAGGACAAAATTTGAAGTTGTCCTTTTTGAAAATAATCTCGATATCTTCGTCTGTTGGTCCTTCAACATCAAGGAAAAGACATTTTAAACAAAATCGAAAGGATAAAATGTAAAGTCCGAAAAAAACCGTGAACTAACCATCGTTGACTTTTTCTTCGAGATTTTTTTGTTGAAATTTGACCAAAACTTACAAATACAGGACAAAATTTGAAGTCGTCCTTTTTGAAAAAAATCTCGATATCTTCGTCTGTTGGTCCTTTAACATCAAGGAAAAGACATTTTAAACAAAATCGAAAGGATAAAATGTAAAGTCCGAAAAAAACCGTGAACTAACCATCGTTGATTTTTTCTTCGAGATTTTTTTGTTGAAATTTGACCAAAACTTACAAATACAGGACAAAATTTGAAGTCGTCCTTTTTGAAAAAAATCTCGATATCTTCGTCTGTTGGTCCTTTAACATCAAGGAAAAGACATTTTAAACAAACTCGAAAGGATAAAATGTAAAGTCCGAAAAAAACCGTGAACTAACCATCGTTGATTTTTTCTTCGAGATTTTTTTGTTGAAATTTGACCAAAACTTACAAATACAGGACAAAATTTGAAGTCGTCCTTTTTGAAAAAAATCTCGATATCTTCGTCTGTTGGTCCTTTAACATCAAGGAAAAGACATTTTAAACAAAATCGAAAGGATAAAATGTAAAGTCCGAAAAAAACCGTGAACTAACCATCGTTGATTTTTTCTTCGAGATTTTTTTGTTGAAATTTGACCAAAACTTACAAATACAGGACAAAATTTGAAGTCGTCCTTTTTGAAAAAAATCTCGATATCTTCGTCTGTTGGTCCTTTAACATCAAGGAAAAGACATTTTAAACAAAATCGAAAGGATAAAATGTAAAGTCCGAAAAAAACCGTGAACTAACCATCGTTGATTTTTTCTTCGAGATTTTTTTGTTGAAATTTGACCAAAACTTACAAATACAGGACAAAATTTGAAGTCGTCCTTTTTGAAAAAAATCTCGATATCTTCGTCTGTTGGTCCTTTAACATCAAGGAAAAGACGTTTTAAACAAAATCGAAAGGATAAAATGTAAAGTCCGAAAAAAACCGTGAACTAACCATCGTTGATTTTTTCTTCGAGATTTTTTTGTTGAAATTTGACCAAAACTTACAAATACAGGACAAAATTTGAAGTCGTCCTTTTTGAAAAAAATCTCGATATCTTCGTCTGTTGGTCCTTTAACATCAAGGAAAAGACATTTTAAACAAAATCGAAAGGATAAAATGTAAAGTCCGAAAAAAACCGTGAACTATCCATCGTTGATTTTTTCTTCGAGATTTTTTTGTTGAAATTTGACCAAAACTTACAAATACAGGACAAAATTTGAAGTCGTCCTTTTTGAAAAAAATCTCGATATCTTCGTCTGTTGGTCCTTTAACATCAAGGAAAAGACATTTTAAACAAAATCGAAAGGATAAAATGTAAAGTCCGAAAAAAACCGTGAACTAACCATCGTTGATTTTTTCTTCGAGATTTTTTTGTTGAAATTTGACCAAAACTTACAAATACAGGACAAAATTTGAAGTCGTCCTTTTTGAAAAAAATCTCGATATCTTCGTCTGTTGGTCCTTTAACATCAAGGAAAAGACATTTTAAACAAAATCGAAAGGATAAATTGTAAAGTCCGAAAAAAACCGTGAACTAACCATCGTTGATTTTTTCTTCGAGATTTTTTTGTTGAAATTTGACCAAAACTTACAAATACAGGACAAAATTTGAAGTCGTCCTTTTTGAAAAAAATCTCGATATCTTCGTCTGTTGGTCCTTTAACATCAAGGAAAAGACATTTTAAACAAAATCGAAAGGATAAAATGTAAAGTCCGAAAAAAACCGTGAACTAACCATCGTTGATTTTTTCTTCGAGATTTTTTTGTTGAAATTTGACCAAAACTTACAAATACAGGACAAAATTTGAAGTCGTCCTTTTTGAAAAAAATCTCGATATCTTCGTCTGTTGGTCCTTTAACATCAAGGAAAAGACATTTTAAACAAAATCGAAAGGATAAAATGTAAAGTCCGAAAAAAACCGTGAACTAACCATCGTTGATTTTTTCTTCGAGATTTTTTTGTTGAAATTTGACCAAAACTTACAAATACAGGACAAAATTTGAAGTTGTCCTTTTTGAAAATAATCTCGATATCTTCGTCTGTTGGTCCTTCAACATCAAGGAAAAGACATTTTAAACAAAATCGAAAGGATAAAATGTAAAGTCCGAAAAAAACCGTGAACTAACCATCGTTGATTTTTTCTTCGAGATTTTTTTGTTGAAATTTGACCAAAACTTACAAAAACAGGACAAAATTTGAAGTCGTCCTTTTTGAAAAAAATCTCGATATCTTCGTCTGTTGGTCCTTTAACATCAAGGAAAAGACATTTTAAACAAAATCGAAAGGATAAAATGTAAAGTCCGAAAAAAACCGTGAACTAACCATCGTTGATTTTTTCTTCGAGATTTTTTTGTTGAAATTTGACCAAAACTTACAAATACAGGACAAAATTTGAAGTCGTCCTTTTTGAAAAAAATCTCGATATCTTCGTCTGTTGGTCCTTTAACATCAAGGAAAAGACATTTTAAACAAAATCGAAAGGATAAAATGTAAAGTCCGAAAAAAACCGTGAACTAACCATCGTTGATTTTTTCTTCGAGATTTTTTTGTTGAAATTTGACCAAAACTTACAAATACAGGACAAAATTTGAAGTCGTCCTTTTTGAAAAAAACCTCGATATCTTCGTCTGTTGGTCCTTTAACATCAAGGAAAAGACATTTTAAACAAAATCGAAAGGATAAAATGTAAAGTCCGAAAAAAACCGTGAACTAACCATCGTTGATTTTTTCTTCGAGATTTTTTTGTTGAAATTTGACCAAAACTTACAAATACAGGACAAAATTTGAAGTTGTCCTTTTTGAAAATAATCTCGATATCTTCGTCTGTTGGTCCTTCAACATCAAGGAAAAGACATTTTAAACAAAATCGAAAGGATAAAATGTAAAGTCCGAAAAAAACCGTGAACTAACCATCGTTGATTTTTTCTTCGAGATTTTTTTGTTGAAATTTGACCAAAACTTGCAAATACAGGACAAAATTTGAGGTCGTCCTTTTTGAAAAAAATCTCGATATCTTCGTCTGTTGGTCCTTTAACATCAAGGAAAAGACATTTTAAACAAAATCGAAAGGATAAAATGTAAAGTCCGAAAAATACCGTGAACTAACCATCGTTGATTTTTTCTTCGAGATTTTTTTGTTGAAATTTGACCAAAACTTACAAATACAGGACAAAATTTGAAGTCGTCCTTTTTGAAAAAAATCTCGATATCTTCGTCTGTTGGTCCTTTAACATCAAGGAAAAGACATTTTAAACAAAATCGAAAGGATAAAATGTAAAGTCCGAAAAAAACCGTGAACTAACCATCGTTGATTTTTTCTTCGAGATTTTTTTGTTGAAATTTGACCAAAACTTACAAATACAGGACAAAATTTGAAGTCGTCCTTTTTGAAAAAAATCTCGATATCTTCGTCTGTTGGTCCTTTAACATCAAGGAAAAGACATTTTAAACAAAATCGAAAGGATAAATTGTAAAGTCCGAAAAAAACCGTGAACTAACCATCGTTGATTTTTTCTTCGAGATTTTTTTGTTGAAATTTGACCAAAACTTACAAATACAGGACAAAATTTGAAGTCGTCCTTTTTGAAAAAAATCTCGATATCTTCGTCTGTTGGTCCTTCAACATCAAGGAAAACACATTTTAAACAAAATCGAAAGGATAAATTGTAAAGTCCGAAAAAAACCGTGAACTAACCATCGTTTATTTTTTCTTCGAGATTTTTTTGTTGAAATTTGACCAAAACTTACAAATACAGGACAAAATTTGAAGTCGTCCTTTTTGAAAAAAATCTCGATATCTTCGTCTGTTGGTCCTTGAACATCAAGGAAAAGACATTTTAAACAAAATCGAAAGGATAAAATGTAAAGTCCGAAAAAAACCGTGAACTAACCATCGTTGATTTTTTCTTCGAGATTTTTTTGTTGAAATTTGACCAAAACTTACAAATACAGGACAAAATTTGAAGTCGTCCTTTTTGAAAAAAATCTCGATATCTTCGTCTGTTGGTCCTTTAACATCAAGGAAAAGACATTTTAAACAAAATCGAAAGGATAAAATGTAAAGTCCGAAAAAAACCGTGAACTAACCATCGTTGATTTTTTCTTCGAGATTTTTTTGTTGAAATTTGACCAAAACTTACAAATACAGGACAAAATTTGAAGTCGTCCTTTTTGAAAAAAATCTCGATATCTTCGTCTGTTGGTCCTTTAACATCAAGGAAAAGACATTTTAAACAAAATCGAAAGGATAAAATGTAAAGTCCGAAAAAAACCGTGAACTAACCATCGTTGATTTTTTCTTCGAGATTTTTTTGTTGAAATTTGACCAAAACTTACAAATACAGGACAAAATTTGAAGTCGTCCTTTTTGAAAAAAATCTCGATATCTTCGTCTGTTGGTCCTTTAACATCAAGGAAAAGACATTTTAAACAAAATCGAAAGGATAAAATGTAAAGTCCGAAAAAAACCGTGAACTAACCATCGTTGATTTTTTCTTCGAGATTTTTTTGTTGAAATTTGACCAAAACTTACAAAAACAGGACAAAATTTGAAGTCGTCCTTTTTGAAAAAAATCTCGATATCTTCGTCTGTTGGTCCTTTAACATCAAGGAAAAGACATTTTAAACAAAATCGAAAGGATAAATTGTAAAGTCCGAAAAAAACCGTGAACTAACCATCGTTGATTTTTTCTTCGAGATTTTTTTGTTGAAATTTGACCAAAACTTACAAATACAGGACAAAATTTGAAGTCGTCCTTTTTGAAAAAAATCTCGATATCTTCGTCTGTTGGTCCTTTAACATCAAGGAAAAGACGTTTTAAACAAAATCGAAAGGATAAAATGTAAAGTCCGAAAAAAACCGTGAACTAACCATCGTTGATTTTTTCTTCGAGATTTTTTTGTTTAAATTTGACCAAAACTTACAAATACAGGACAAAATTTGAAGTCGTCCTTTTTGAAAAAAATCTCGATATCTTCGTCTGTTGGTCCTTCAACATCAAGGAAAACACATTTTAAACAAAATCGAAATGATAAATTGTAAAGTCCGAAAAAAACCGTGAACTAACCATCGTTGATTTTTTCTTCGAGATTTTTTTGTTGAAATTTGACCAAAACTTACAAATACAGGACAATTTTGAAGTCGTCCTTTTTGAAAAAAATCTCGATATCTTCGTCTGTTGGTCCTTGAACATCAAGGAAAAGACATTTTAAACAAAATCGAAAGGATAAAATGTAAAGTCCGAAAAAAACCGTGAACTAACCATCGTTGATTTTTTCTTCGAGATTTTTTTGTTGAAATTTGACCAAAACTTACAAATACAGGACAAAATTTGAAGTCGTCCTTTTTGAAAAAAATCTCGATATCTTCGTCTGTTGGTCCTTTAACATCAAGGAAAAGACATTTTAAACAAAATCGAAAGGATAAAATGTAAAGTCCGAAAAAAACCGTGAACTAACCATCGTTGATTTTTTCTTCGAGATTTTTTTGTTGAAATTTGACCAAAACTTACAAATACAGGACAAAATTTGAAGTTGTCCTTTTTGAAAATAATCTCGATATCTTCGTCTGTTGGTCCTTCAACATCAAGGAAAAGACATTTTAAACAAAATCGAAAGGATAAAATGTAAAGTCCGAAAAAAACCGTGAACTAACCATCGTTGATTTTTTCTTCGAGATTTTTTTGTTGAAATTTGACCAAAACTTACAAATACAGGACAAAATTTGAAGTCGTCCTTTTTGAAAAAAATCTCGATATCTTCGTCTGTTGGTCCTTTAACATCAAGGAAAAGACATTTTTAACAAAATCGAAAGGATAAAATGTAAAGTCCGAAAAAAACCGTGAACTAACCATCGTTGATTTTTTCTTCGAGATTTTTTTGTTGAAATTTGACCAAAACTTACAAATACAGGACAAAATTTGAAGTCGTCCTTTTTGAAAAAAATCTCGATATCTTCGTCTGTTGGTCCTTTAACATCAAGGAAAAGACATTTTAAACAAAATCGAAAGGATAAAATGTAAAGTCCGAAAAAAACCGTGAACTAACCATCGTTGATTTTTTCTTCGAGATTTTTTTGTTGAAATTTGACCAAAACTTACAAATACAGGACAAAATTTGAAGTCGTCCTTTTTGAAAAAAATCTCGATATCTTCGTCTGTTGGTCCTTTAACATCAAGGAAAAGACGTTTTAAACAAAATCGAAAGGATAAAATGTAAAGTCCGAAAAAAACCGTGAACTAACCATCGTTGATTTTTTCTTCGAGATTTTTTTGTTGAAATTTGACCAAAACTTACAAATACAGGACAAAATTTGAAGTCGTCCTTTTTGAAAAAAATCTCGATATCTTCGTCTGTTGGTCCTTTAACATCAAGGAAAAGACATTTTAAACAAAATCGAAAGGATAAATTGTAAAGTCCGAAAAAAACCGTGAACTAACCATCGTTGATTTTTTCTTCGAGATTTTTTTGTTGAAATTTGACCAAAACTTACAAATACAGGACAAAATTTGAAGTCGTCCTTTTTGAAAAAAATCTCGATATCTTCGTCTGTTGGTCCTTTAACATCAAGGAAAAGACATTTTAAACAAAATCGAAAGGATAAAATGTAAAGTCCGAAAAAAACCGTGAACTAACCATCGTTGATTTTTTCTTCGAGATTTTTTTGTTTAAATTTGACCAAAACTTACAAATACAGGACAAAATTTGAAGTCGTCCTTTTTGAAAAAAATCTCGATATCTTCGTCTGTTGGTCCTTTAACATCAAGGAAAAGACATTTTAAACAAAATCGAAAGGATAAAATGTAAAGTCCGAAAAAAACCGTGAACTAACCATCGTTGATTTTTTCTTCGAGATTTTTTTGTTGAAATTTGACCAAAACTTACAAATACAGGACAAAATTTGAAGTCGTCCTTTTTGAAAAAAATCTCGATATCTTCGTCTGTTGGTCCTTTAACATCAAGGAAAAGACATTTTAAACAAAATCGAAAGGATAAAATGTAAAGTCCGAAAAAAACCGTGAACTAACCATCGTTGATTTTTTCTTCGAGATTTTTTTGTTGAAATTTGACCAAAACTTACAAAAACAGGACAAAATTTGAAGTCGTCCTTTTTGAAAAAAATCTCGATATCTTCGTCTGTTGGTCCTTTAACATCAAGGAAAAGACATTTTAAACAAAATCGAAAGGATAAATTGTAAAGTCCGAAAAAAACCGTGAACTAACCATCGTTGATTTTTTCTTCGAGATTTTTTTGTTGAAATTTGACCAAAACTTACAAATACAGGACAAAATTTGAAGTCGTCCTTTTTGAAAAAAATCTCGATATCTTCGTCTGTTGGTCCTTTAACATCAAGGAAAAGACATTTTAAACAAAATCGAAAGGATAAAATGTAAAGTCCGAAAAAAACCGTGAACTAACCATCGTTGATTTTTTCTTCGAGATTTTTTTGTTTAAATTTGACCAAAACTTACAAATACAGGACAAAATTTGAAGTCGTCCTTTTTGAAAAAAATCTCGATATCTTCGTCTGTTGGTCCTTTAACATCAAGGAAAAGACATTTTAAACAAAATCGAAAGGATAAAATGTAAAGTCCGAAAAAAACCGTGAACTAACCATCGTTGATTTTTTCTTCGAGATTTTTTTGTTGAAATTTGACCAAAACTTACAAAAACAGGACAAAATTTGAAGTCGTCCTTTTTGAAAAAAATCTCGATATCTTCGTCTGTTGGTCCTTCAACATCAAGGAAAACACATTTTAAACAAAATCGAAAGGATAAATTGTAAAGTCCGAAAAAAACCGTGAACTAACCATCGTTGATTTTTTCTTCGAGATTTTTTTGTTGAAATTTGACCAAAACTTACAAATACAGGACAAAATTTGAAGTCGTCCTTTTTGAAAAAAATCTCGATATCTTCGTCTGTTGGTCCTTTAACATCAAGGAAAAGACATTTTAAACAAAATCGAAAGGATAAAATGTAAAGTCCGAAAAAAACCGTGAACTAACCATCGTTGATTTTTTCTTCGAGATTTTTTTGTTGAAATTTGACCAAAACTTACAAATACAGGACAAAATTTGAAGTCGTCCTTTTTGAAAAAAATCTCGATATCTTCGTCTGTTGGTCCTTTAACATCAAGGAAAAGACATTTTAAACAAAATCGAAAGGATAAAATGTAAAGTCCGAAAAAAACCGTGAACTAACCATCGTTGATTTTTTCTTCGAGATTTTTTTGTTGAAATTTGACCAAAACTTACAAATACAGGACAAAATTTGAAGTTGTCCTTTTTGAAAATAATCTCGATATCTTCGTCTGTTGGTCCTTCAACATCAAGGAAAAGACATTTTAAACAAAATCGAAAGGATAAAATGTAAAGTCCGAAAAAAACCGTGAACTAACCATCGTTGATTTTTTCTTCGAGATTTTTTTGTTGAAATTTGACCAAAACTTACAAATACAGGACAAAAATTGAAGTCGTCCTTTTTGAAAAAAATCTCGATATCTTCGTCTGTTGGTCCTTTAACATCAAGGAAAAGACATTTTTAACAAAATCGAAAGGATAAAATGTAAAGTCCGAAAAAAACCGTGAACTAACCATCGTTGATTTTTTCTTCGAGATTTTTTTGTTGAAATTTGACCAAAACTTGCAAATACAGGACAAAATTTGAAGTCGTCCTTTTTGAAAAAAATCTCGATATCTTCGTCTGTTGGTCCTTTAACATCAAGGAAAAGACATTTTAAACAAAATCGAAAGGATAAAATGTAAAGTCCGAAAAAAACCGTGAACTAACCATCGTTGATTTTTTCTTCGAGATTTTTTTGTTGAAATTTGACCAAAACTTACAAATACAGGACAAAATTTGAAGTCGTCCTTTTTGAAAAAAATCTCGATATCTTCGTCTGTTGGTCCTTTAACATCAAGGAAAAGACATTTTAAACAAAATCGAAAGGATAAAATGTAAAGTCCGAAAAAAACCGTGAACTAACCATCGTTGATTTTTTCTTCGAGATTTTTTTGTTGAAATTTGACCAAAACTTACAAATACAGGACAAAATTTGAAGTCGTCCTTTTTGAAAAAAATCTCGATATCTTCGTCTGTTGGTCTTTTAACATCAAGGAAAAGACATTTTAAACAAAATCGAAAGGATAAAATGTAAAGTCCGAAAAAAACCGTGAACTAACCATCGTTGATTTTTTCTTCGAGATTTTTTTGTTGAAATTTGACCAAAACTTACAAATACAGGACAAAATTTGAAGTCGTCCTTTTTGAAAAAAATCTCGATATCTTCGTCTGTTGGTCCTTTAACATCAAGGAAAAGACGTTTTAAACAAAATCGAAAGGATAAAATGTAAAGTCCGAAAAAAACCGTGAACTAACCATCGTTGATTTTTTCTTCGAGATTTTTTTGTTGAAATTTGACCAAAACTTACAAATACAGGACAAAATTTGAAGTCGTCCTTTTTGAAAAAAATCTCGATATCTTCGTCTGTTGGTCCTTTAACATCAAGGAAAAGACATTTTAAACAAAATCGAAAGGATAAATTGTAAAGTCCGAAAAAAACCGTGAACTAACCATCGTTGATTTTTTCTTCGAGATTTTTTTGTTGAAATTTGACCAAAACTTACAAATACAGGACAAAATTTGAAGTCGTCCTTTTTGAAAAAAATCTCGATATCTTCGTCTGTTGGTCCTTTAACATCAAGGAAAAGACATTTTAAACAAAATCGAAAGGATAAATTGTAAAGTCCGAAAAAAACCGTGAACTAACCATCGTTGATTTTTTCTTCGAGATTTTTTTGTTGAAATTTGACCAAAACTTACAAATACAGGACAAAATTTGAAGTCGTCCTTTTTGAAAAAAATCTCGATATCTTCGTCTGTTGGTCCTTTAACATCAAGGAAAAGACATTTTAAACAAAATCGAAAGGATAAAATGTAAAGTCCGAAAAAAACCGTGAACTAACCATCGTTGATTTTTTCTTCGAGATTTTTTTGTTGAAATTTGACCAAAACTTACAAATACAGGACAAAATTTGAAGTCGTCCTTTTTGAAAAAAATCTCGATATCTTCGTCTGTTGGTCCTTTAACATCAAGGAAAAGACATTTTAAACAAAATCGAAAGGATAAAATGTAAAGTCCGAAAAAAACCGTGAACTAACCATCGTTGATTTTTTCTTCGAGATTTTTTTGTTGAAATTTGACCAAAACTTACAAATACAGGACAAAATTTGAAGTCGTCCTTTTTGAAAAAAATCTCGATATCTTCGTCTGTTGGTCCTTTAACATCAAGGAAAAGACGTTTTTAAACAAAATCGAAAGGATAAAATGTAAAGTCCGAAAAAAACCGTGAACTAACCATCGTTGATTTTTTCTTCGAGATTTTTTTGTTGAAATTTGACCAAAACTTACAAATACAGGACAAAATTTGAAGTCGTCCTTTTTGAAAAAAATCTCGATATCTTCGTCTGTTGGTCCTTTAACATCAAGGAAAAGACATTTTAAACAAAATCGAAAGGATAAATTGTAAAGTCCGAAAAAAACCGTGAACTAACCATCGTTGATTTTTTCTTCGAGATTTTTTTGTTGAAATTTGACCAAAACTTACAAATACAGGACAAAATTTGAAGTCGTCCTTTTTGAAAAAAATCTCGATATCTTCGTCTGTTGGTCCTTTAACATCAAGGAAAAGACATTTTAAACAAAATCGAAAGGATAAAATGTAAAGTCCGAAAAAAACCGTGAACTAACCATCGTTGATTTTTTCTTCGAGATTTTTTTGTTTAAATTTGACCAAAACTTACAAATACAGGACAAAATTTGAAGTCGTCCTTTTTGAAAAAAATCTCGATATCTTCGTCTGTTGGTCCTTTAACATCAAGGAAAAGACATTTTAAACAAAATCGAAAGGATAAAATGTAAAGTCCGAAAAAAACCGTGAACTAACCATCGTTGATTTTTTCTTCGAGATTTTTTTGTTGAAATTTGACCAAAACTTACAAATACAGGACAAAATTTGAAGTCGTCCTTTTTGAAAAAAATCTCGATATCTTCGTCTGTTGGTCCTTTAACATCAAGGAAAAGACATTTTAAACAAAATCGAAAGGATAAAATGTAAAGTCCGAAAAAAACCGTGAACTAACCATCGTTGATTTTTTCTTCGAGATTTTTTTGTTGAAATTTGACCAAAACTTACAAATACAGGACAAAATTTGAAGTTGTCCTTTTTGAAAAAAATCTCGATATCTTCGTCTGTTGGTCCTTCAACATCAAGGAAAAGACATTTTAAACAAAATCGAAAGGATAAAATGTAAAGTCCGAAAAAAACCGTGAACTAACCATCGTTGATTTTTTCTTCGAGATTTTTTTGTTGAAATTTGACCAAAACTTACAAATACAGGACAAAATTTGAAGTCGTCCTTTTTGAAAAAAATCTCGATATCTTCGTCTGTTGGTCCTTTAACATCAAGGAAAAGACATTTAAACAAAATCGAAAGGATAAAATGTAAAGTCCGAAAAAAACCGTGAACTAACCATCGTTGATTTTTTCTTCGAGATTTTTTTGTTGAAATTTGACCAAAACTTACAAATACAGGACAAAATTTGAAGTTGTCCTTTTTGAAAATAATCTCGATATCTTCGTCTGTTGGTCCTTCAACATCAAGGAAAAGACATTTTAAACAAAATCGAAAGGATAAAATGTAAAGTCCGAAAAAAACCGTGAACTAACCATCGTTGATTTTTTCTTCGAGATTTTTTTGTTGAAATTTGACCAAAACTTACAAATACAGGACAAAATTTGAAGTCGTCCTTTTTGAAAAAAATCTCGATATCTTCGTCTGTTGGTCCTTTAACATCAAGGAAAAGACATTTTTAACAAAATCGAAAGGATAAAATGTAAAGTCCGAAAAAAACCGTGAACTAACCATCGTTGATTTTTTCTTCGAGATTTTTTTGTTGAAATTTGACCAAAACTTGCAAATACAGGACAAAATTTGAAGTCGTCCTTTTTGAAAAAAATCTCGATATCTTCGTCTGTTGGTCCTTTAACATCAAGGAAAAGACATTTTAAACAAAATCGAAAGGATAAAATGTAAAGTCCGAAAAAAACCGTGAACTAACCATCGTTGATTTTTTCTTCGAGATTTTTTTGTTGAAATTTGACCAAAACTTACAAATACAGGACAAAATTTGAAGTCGTCCTTTTTGAAAAAAATCTCGATATCTTCGTCTGTTGGTCCTTTAACATCAAGGAAAAGACATTTTAAACAAAATCGAAAGGATAAAATGTAAAGTCCGAAAAAAACCGTGAACTAACCATCGTTGATTTTTTCTTCGAGATTTTTTTGTTGAAATTTGACCAAAACTTACAAATACAGGACAAAATTTGAAGTCGTCCTTTTTGAAAAAAATCTCGATATCTTCGTCTGTTGGTCCTTTAACATCAAGGAAAAGACGTTTTAAACAAAATCGAAAGGATAAAATGTAAAGTCCGAAAAAAACCGTGAACTAACCATCGTTGATTTTTTCTTCGAGATTTTTTTGTTGAAATTTGACCAAAACTTACAAATACAGGACAAAATTTGAAGTCGTCCTTTTTGAAAAAAATCTCGATATCTTCGTCTGTTGGTCCTTTAACATCAAGGAAAAGACATTTTAAACAAAATCGAAAGGATAAATTGTAAAGTCCGAAAAAAACCGTGAACTAACCATCGTTGATTTTTTCTTCGAGATTTTTTTGTTGAAATTTGACCAAAACTTACAAATACAGGACAAAATTTGAAGTCGTCCTTTTTGAAAAAAATCTCGATATCTTCGTCTGTTGGTCCTTTAACATCAAGGAAAAGACATTTTAAACAAAATCGAAAGGATAAAATGTAAAGTCCGAAAAAAACCGTGAACTAACCATCGTTGATTTTTTCTTCGAGATTTTTTTGTTTAAATTTGACCAAAACTTACAAATACAGGACAAAATTTGAAGTCGTCCTTTTTGAAAAAAATCTCGATATCTTCGTCTGTTGGTCCTTTAACATCAAGGAAAAGACATTTTAAACAAAATCGAAAGGATAAAATGTAAAGTCCGAAAAAAACCGTGAACTAACCATCGTTGATTTTTTCTTCGAGATTTTTTTGTTGAAATTTGACCAAAACTTACAAATACAGGACAAAATTTGAAGTCGTCCTTTTTGAAAAAAATCTCGATATCTTCGTCTGTTGGTCCTTTAACATCAAGGAAAAGACATTTTAAACAAAATCGAAAGGATAAAATGTAAAGTCCGAAAAAAACCGTGAACTAACCATCGTTGATTTTTTCTTCGAGATTTTTTTGTTGAAATTTGACCAAAACTTACAAATACAGGACAAAATTTGAAGTTGTCCTTTTTGAAAAAAATCTCGATATCTTCGTCTGTTGGTCCTTCAACATCAAGGAAAAGACATTTTAAACAAAATCGAAAGGATAAAATGTAAAGTCCGAAAAAAACCGTGAACTAACCATCGTTGATTTTTTCTTCGAGATTTTTTTGTTGAAATTTGACCAAAACTTACAAATACAGGACAAAATTTGAAGTCGTCCTTTTTGAAAAAAATCTCGATATCTTCGTCTGTTGGTCCTTTAACATCAAGGAAAAGACATTTTAAACAAAATCGAAAGGATAAAATGTAAAGTCCGAAAAAAACCGTGAACTAACCATCGTTGATTTTTTCTTCGAGATTTTTTTGTTGAAATTTGACCAAAACTTACAAATACAGGACAAAATTTGAAGTTGTCCTTTTTGAAAATAATCTCGATATCTTCGTCTGTTGGTCCTTCAACATCAAGGAAAAGACATTTTAAACAAAATCGAAAGGATAAAATGTAAAGTCCGAAAAAAACCGTGAACTAACCATCGTTGATTTTTTCTTCGAGATTTTTTTGTTGAAATTTGACCAAAACTTACAAATACAGGACAAAATTTGAAGTCGTCCTTTTTGAAAAAAAACTCGATATCTTCGTCTGTTGGTCCTTTAACATCAAGGAAAAGACATTTTTAACAAAATCGAAAGGATAAAATGTAAAGTCCGAAAAAAACCGTGAACTAACCATCGTTGATTTTTTCTTCGAGATTTTTTTGTTGAAATTTGACCAAAACTTACAAATACAGGACAAAATTTGAAGTCGTCCTTTTTGAAAAAAATCTCGATATCTTCGTCTGTTGGTCCTTTAACATCAAGGAAAAGACATTTTAAACAAAATCGAAAGGATAAAATGTAAAGTCCGAAAAAACCGTGAACTAACCATCGTTGATTTTTTCTTCGAGATTTTTTTGTTGAAATTTGACCAAAACTTACAAATACAGGACAAAATTTGAAGTCGTCCTTTTTGAAAAAAATCTCGATATCTTCGTCTGTTGGTCCTTTAACATCAAGGAAAAGACATTTTAAACAAAATCGAAAGGATAAAATGTAAAGTCCGAAAAAAACCGTGAACTAACCATCGTTGATTTTTTCTTCGAGATTTTTTTGTTGAAATTTGACCAAAACTTACAAATACAGGACAAAATTTGAAGTCGTCCTTTTTGAAAAAAATCTCGATATCTTCGTCTGTTGGTCCTTTAACATCAAGGAAAAGACATTTTAAACAAAATCGAAAGGATAAATTGTAAAGTCCGAAAAAAACCGTGAACTAACCATCGTTGATTTTTTCTTCGAGATTTTTTTGTTGAAATTTGACCAAAACTTACAAATACAGGACAAAATTTGAAGTCGTCCTTTTTGAAAAAAATCTCGATATCTTCGTCTGTTGGTCCTTTAACATCAAGGAAAAGACATTTTAAACAAAATCGAAAGGATAAAATGTTAAGTCCGAAAAAAACCGTGAACTAACCATCGTTGATTTTTTCTTCGAGATTTTTTTGTTGAAATTTGACCAAAACTTACAAATACAGGACAAAATTTGAAGTCGTCCTTTTTGAAAAAAATCTCGATATCTTCGTCTGTTGGTCCTTTAACATCAAGGAAAAGACATTTTAAACAAAATCGAAAGGATAAAATGTAAAGTCCGAAAAAAACCGTGAACTAACCATCGTTGATTTTTTCTTCGAGATTTTTTTGTTGAAATTTGACCAAAACTTACAAATACAGGACAAAATTTGAAGTCGTCCTTTTTGAAAAAAATCTCGATATCTTCGTCTGTTGGTCCTTTAACATCAAGGAAAAGACGTTTTAAACAAAATCGAAAGGATAAAATGTAAAGTCCGAAAAAAACCGTGAACTAACCATCGTTGATTTTTTCTTCGAGATTTTTTTGTTGAAATTTGACCAAAACTTACAAATACAGGACAAAATTTGAAGTCGTCCTTTTTGAAAAAAATCTCGATATCTTCGTCTGTTGGTCCTTTAACATCAAAGAAAAGACGTTTTAAACAAAATCGAAAGGATAAAATGTAAAGTCCGAAAAAAACCGTGAACTAACCATCGTTGATTTTTTCTTCGAGATTTTTTTGTTGAAATTTGACCAAAACTTACAAATACAGGACAAAATTTGAAGTCGTCCTTTTTGAAAAAAATCTCGATATCTTCGTCTGTTGGTCCTTTAACATCAAAGAAAAGACGTTATTAACAAAATCGAAAGGATAAAATGTAAAGTCCGAAAAAAACCGTGAACTAACCATCGTTGATTTTTTCTTCGAGATTTTTTTGTTGAAATTTGACCAAAACTTACAAATACAGGACAAAATTTGAAGTCGTCCTTTTTGAAAAAAATCTCGATATCTTCGTCTGTTGGTCCTTTAACATCAAGGAAAAGACGTTTTAAACAAAATCGAAAGGATAAAATGTAAAGTCCGAAAAAAACCGTGAACTAACCATCGTTGATTTTTTCTTCGAGATTTTTTTGTTGAAATTTGACCAAAACTTACAAATACAGGACAAAATTTGAAGTCGTCCTTTTTGAAAAAAATCTCGATATCTTCGTCTGTTGGTCCTTTAACATCAAGGAAAACACATTTTTAACAAAATCGAAAGGATAAAATGTAAAGTCCGAAAAAAACCGTGAACTAACCATCGTTGATTTTTTCTTCGAGATTTTTTTGTTGAAATTTGACCAAAACTTACAAATACAGGACAAAATTTGAAGTCGTCCTTTTTGAAAAAAATCTCGATATCTTCGTCTGTTGGTCCTTTAACATCAAGGAAAAGACATTTTAAACAAAATCGAAAGGATAAATTGTAAAGTCCGAAAAAAACCGTGAACTAACACCATCGTTGATTTTTTCTTCGAGATTTTTTTGTTGAAATTTGACCAAAACTTACAAATACAGGACAAAATTTGAAGTCGTCCTTTTTGAAAAAAATCTCGATATCTTCGTCTGTTGGTCCTTTAACATCAAGGAAAAGACGTTTTAAACAAAATCGAAAGGATAAAATGTAAAGTCCGAAAAAAACCGTGAACTAACCATCGTTGATTTTTTCTTCGAGATTTTTTTGTTGAAATTTGAACAAAACTTACAAATACAGGACAAAATTTGAAGTCGTCCTTTTTGAAAAAAATCTCTATATCTTCGTCTGTTGGTCCTTTAACATCAAGGAAAAGACGTTTTAAACAAAATCGAAAGGATAAAATGTAAAGTCCGAAAAAAACCGTGAACTAACCATCGTTGATTTTTTCTTCGAGATTTTTTTGTTGAAATTTGACCAAAACTTACAAATACAGGACAAAATTTGAAGTTGTCCTTTTTGAAAATAATCTCGATATCTTCGTCTGTTGGTCCTTCAACATCAAGGAAAAGACATTTTAAACAAAATCGAAAGGATAAAATGTAAAGTCCGAAAAAAACCGTGAACTAACCATCGTTGATTTTTTCTTCGAGATTTTTTTGTTGAAATTTGACCAAAACTTACAAATACAGGACAAAATTTGAAGTCGTCCTTTTTGAAAAAAATCTCGATATCTTCTGGTCCTTTAACATCAAGGAAAAGACGTTTTAAACAAAATCGAAAGGATAAAATGTAAAGTCCGAAAAAAACCGTGAACTAACCATCGTTGATTTTTTCTTCGAGATTTTTTTGTTGAAATTTGACCAAAACTTACAAATACAGGACAAAATTTGAAGTCGTCCTTTTTGAAAAAAATCTCGATATCTTCGTCTGTTGGTCCTTTAACATCAAGGAAAAGACATTTTAAACAAAATCGAAAGGATAAAATGTAAAGTCCGAAAAAAACCGTGAACTAACCATCGTTGATTTTTTCTTCGAGATTTTTTTGTTGAAATTTGACCAAAACTTACAAATACAGGACAAAATTTGAAGTCGTCCTTTTTGAAAAAAATCTCGATATCTTCGTCTGTTGGTCCTTTAACATCAAGGAAAAGACATTTTAAACAAAATCGAAAGGATAAATTGTAAAGTCCGAAAAAAACCGTGAACTAACCATCGTTGATTTTTTCTTCGAGATTTTTTTGTTGAAATTTGACCAAAACTTACAAATACAGGACAAAATTTGAAGTCGTCCTTTTTGAAAAAAATCTCGATATCTTCGTCTGTTGGTCCTTTAACATCAAGGAAAAGACATTTTAAACAAAATCGAAAGGATAAAATGTAAAGTCCGAAAAAAACCGTGAACTAACCATCGTTGATTTTTTCTTCGAGATTTTTTTGTTGAAATTTGACCAAAACTTACAAATACAGGACAAAATTTGAAGTCGTCCTTTTTGAAAAAAATCTCGATATCTTCGTCTGTTGGTCCTTTAACATCAAAGAAAAGACGTTTTAAACAAAATCGAAAGGATAAAATGTAAAGTCCGAAAAAAACCGTGAACTAACCATCGTTGATTTTTTCTTCGAGATTTTTTTGTTGAAATTTGACGAAAACTTACAAATACAGGACAAAATTTGAAGTTGTCCTTTTTGAAAATAATCTCGATATCTTCGTCTGTTGGTCCTTCAACATCAAGGAAAAGACATTTTAAACAAAATCGAAAGGATAAAATGTAAAGTCCGAAAAAAACCGTGAACTAACCATCGTTGATTTTTTCTTCGAGATTTTTTTGTTGAAATTTGACCAAAACTTACAAATACAGGACAAAATTTGAAGTCGTCCTTTTTGAAAAAAATCTCGATATCTTCTGGTCCTTTAACATCAAGGAAAAGACGTTTTAAACAAAATCGAAAGGATAAAATGTAAAGTCCGAAAAAAACCGTGAACTAACCATCGTTGATTTTTTCTTCGAGATTTTTTTGTTGAAATTTGACCAAAACTTACAAATACAGGACAAAATTTGAAGTCGTCCTTTTTGAAAAAAATCTCGATATCTTCGTCTGTTGGTCCTTTAACATCAAGGAAAAGACATTTTAAACAAAATCGAAAGGATAAAATGTAAAGTCCGAAAAAAACCGTGAACTAACCATCGTTGATTTTTTCTTCGAGATTTTTTTGTTGAAATTTGACCAAAACTTACAAATACAGGACAAAATTTGAAGTCGTCCTTTTTGAAAAAAATCTCGATATCTTCGTCTGTTGGTCCTTTAACATCAAGGAAAAGACATTTTAAACAAAATCGAAAGGATAAATTGTAAAGTCCGAAAAAAACCGTGAACTAACCATCGTTGATTTTTTCTTCGAGATTTTTTTGTTGAAATTTGACCAAAACTTACAAATACAGGACAAAATTTGAAGTCGTCCTTTTTGAAAAAAATCTCGATATCTTCGTCTGTTGGTCCTTTAACATCAAGGAAAAGACATTTTAAACAAAATCGAAAGGATAAAATGTAAAGTCCGAAAAAAACCGTGAACTAACCATCGTTGATTTTTTCTTCGAGATTTTTTTGTTGAAATTTGACCAAAACTTACAAATACAGGACAAAATTTGAAGTCGTCCTTTTTGAAAAAAATCTCGATATCTTCGTCTGTTGGTCCTTTAACATCAAGGAAAAGACATTTTAAACAAAATCGAAAGGATAAAATGTAAAGTCCGAAAAAAACCGTGAACTAACCATCGTTGATTTTTTCTTCGAGATTTTTTTGTTGAAATTTGACCAAAACTTACAAATACAGGACAAAATTTGAAGTCGTCCTTTTTGAAAAAAATCTCGATATCTTCGTCTGTTGGTCCTTTAACATCAAGGAAAAGACGTTTTAAACAAAATCGAAAGGATAAAATGTAAAGTCCGAAAAAAACCGTGAACTAACCATCGTTGATTTTTTCTTCGAGATTTTTTTGTTGAAATTTGACCAAAACTTACAAATACAGGACAAAATTTGAAGTCGTCCTTTTTGAAAAAAATCTCGATATCTTCGTCTGTTGGTCCTTTAACATCAAGGAAAAGACATTTTAAACAAAATCGAAAGGATAAATTGTAAAGTCCGAAAAAAACCGTGAACTAACCATCGTTGATTTTTTCTTCGAGATTTTTTTGTTGAAATTTGACCAAAACTTACAAATACAGGACAAAATTTGAAGTCGTCCTTTTTGAAAAAAATCTCGATATCTTCGTCTGTTGGTCCTTTAACATCAAGGAAAAGACATTTTAAACAAAATCGAAAGGATAAATTGTAAAGTCCGAAAAAAACCGTGAACTAACCATCGTTGATTTTTTCTTCGAGATTTTTTTGTTGAAATTTGACCAAAACTTACAAATACAGGACAAAATTTGAAGTCGTCCTTTTTGAAAAAAATCTCGATATCTTCGTCTGTTGGTCCTTTAACATCAAGGAAAAGACATTTTAAACTAAATCGAAAGGATAAAATGTAAAGTCCGAAAAAAACCGTGAACTAACCATCGTTGATTTTTTCTTCGAGATTTTTTTGTTGAAATTTGACCAAAACTTACAAATACAGGACAAAATTTGAAGTCGTCCTTTTTGAAAAAAATCTCGATATCTTCGTCTGTTGGTCCTTTAACATCAAAGAAAAGACGTTATTAACAAAATCGAAAGGATAAAATGTAAAGTCCGAAAAAAACCGTGAACTAACCATCGTTGATTTTTTCTTCGAGATTTTTTTGTTGAAATTTGACCAAAACTTACAAATACAGGACAAAATTTGAAGTCGTCCTTTTTGAAAAAAATCTCGATATCTTCGTCTGTTGGTCCTTTAACATCAAGGAAAAGACGTTTTAAACAAAATCGAAAGGATAAAATGTAGAGTCCGAAAAAAACCGTGAACTAACCATCGTTGATTTTTTCTTCGAGATTTTTTTGTTGAAATTTGACCAAAACTTACAAATACAGGACAAAATTTGAAGTCGTCCTTTTTGAAAAAAATCTCGATATCTTCGTCTGTTGGTCCTTTAACATCAAGGAAAACACATTTTTAACAAAATCGAAAGGATAAAATGTAAAGTCCGAAAAAAACCGTGAACTAACCATCGTTGATTTTTTCTTCGAGATTTTTTTGTTGAAATTTGACCAAAACTTACAAATACAGGACAAAATTTGAAGTCGTCCTTTTTGAAAAAAATCTCGATATCTTCGTCTGTTGGTCCTTTAACATCAAGGAAAAGACATTTTAAACAAAATCGAAAGGATAAATTGTAAAGTCCGAAAAAAACCGTGAACTAACACCATCGTTGATTTTTTCTTCGAGATTTTTTTGTTGAAATTTGACCAAAACTTACAAATACAGGACAAAATTTGAAGTCGTCCTTTTTGAAAAAAATCTCGATATCTTCGTCTGTTGGTCCTTTAACATCAAGGAAAAGACGTTTTAAACAAAATCGAAAGGATAAAATGTAAAGTCCGAAAAAAACCGTGAACTAACCATCGTTGATTTTTTCTTCGAGATTTTTTTGTTGAAATTTGAACAAAACTTACAAATACAGGACAAAATTTGAAGTCGTCCTTTTTGAAAAAAATCTCGATATCTTCGTCTGTTGGTCCTTTAACATCAAAGAAAAGACGTTTTAAACAAAATCGAAAGGATAAAATGTAAAGTCCGAAAAAAACCGTGAACTAACCATCGTTGATTTTTTCTTCGAGATTTTTTTGTTGAAATTTGACCAAAACTTACAAATACAGGACAAAATTTGAAGTTGTCCTTTTTGAAAATAATCTCGATATCTTCGTCTGTTGGTCCTTCAACATCAAGGAAAAGACATTTTAAACAAAATCGAAAGGATAAAATGTAAAGTCCGAAAAAAACCGTGAACTAACCATCGTTGATTTTTTCTTCGAGATTTTTTTGTTGAAATTTGACCAAAACTTACAAATACAGGACAAAATTTGAAGTCGTCCTTTTTGAAAAAAATCTCGATATCTTCTGGTCCTTTAACATCAAGGAAAAGACGTTTTAAACAAAATCGAAAGGATAAAATGTAAAGTCCGAAAAAAACCGTGAACTAACCATCGTTGATTTTTTCTTCGAGATTTTTTTGTTGAAATTTGACCAAAACTTACAAATACAGGACAAAATTTGAAGTCGTCCTTTTTGAAAAAAATCTCGATATCTTCGTCTGTTGGTCCTTTAACATCAAGGAAAAGACATTTTAAACAAAATCGAAAGGATAAAATGTAAAGTCCGAAAAAAACCGTGAACTAACCATCGTTGATTTTTTCTTCGAGATTTTTTTGTTGAAATTTGACCAAAACTTACAAATACAGGACAAAATTTGAAGTCGTCCTTTTTGAAAAAAATCTCGATATCTTCGTCTGTTGGTCCTTTTACATCAAGGAAAAGACATTTTAAACAAAATCGAAAGGATAAATTGTAAAGTCCGAAAAAAACCGTGAACTAACCATCGTTGATTTTTTCTTCGAGATTTTTTGTTGAAATTTGACCAAAACTTACAAATACAGGACAAAATTTGAAGTCGTCCTTTTTGAAAAAAATCTCGATATCTTCGTCTGTTGGTCCTTTAACATCAAGGAAAAGACATTTTAAACAAAATCGAAAGGATAAAATGTAAAGTCCGAAAAAAACCGTGAACTAACCATCGTTGATTTTTTCTTCGAGATTTTTTTGTTGAAATTTGACCAAAACTTACAAATACAGGACAAAATTTGAAGTCGTCCTTTTTGAAAAAAATCTCGATATCTTCGTCTGTTGGTCCTTTAACATCAAGGAAAAGACGTTTTAAACAAAATCGAAAGGATAAAATGTAAAGTCCGAAAAAAACCGTGAACTAACCATCGTTGATTTTTTCTTCGAGATTTTTTTGTTGAAATTTGACCAAAACTTACAAATACAGGACAAAATTTGAAGTCGTCCTTTTTGAAAAAAATCTCGATATCTTCGTCTGTTGGTCCTTTAACATCAAGGAAAAGACATTTTAAACAAAATCGAAAGGATAAATTGTAAAGTCCGAAAAAAACCGTGAACTAACCATCGTTGATTTTTTCTTCGAGATTTTTTTGTTGAAATTTGACCAAAACTTACAAATACAGGACAAAATTTGAAGTCGTACTTTTTGAAAAAAATCTCGATATCTTCGTCTGTTGGTCCTTTAACATCAAGGAAAAGACATTTTAAACAAAATCGAAAGGATAAAATGTAAAGTCCGAAAAAAACCGTGAACTAACCATCGTTGATTTTTTCTTCGAGATTTTTTTGTTGAAATTTGACCAAAACTTACAAATACAGGACAAAATTTGAAGTCGTCCTTTTTGAAAAAAATCTCGATATCTTCGTCTGTTGGTCCTTTAACATCAAGGAAAAGACATTTTAAACAAAATCGAAAGGATAAAATGTAAAGTCCGAAAAAAACCGTGAACTAACCATCGTTGATTTTTTCTTCGAGATTTTTTTGTTGAAATTTGACCAAAACTTACAAATACAGGACAAAATTTGAAGTCGTCCTTTTTGAAAAAAATCTCGATATCTTCGTCTGTTTGTCCTTTAACATCAAGGAAAAGACATTTTAAACAAAATCGAAAGGATAAAATGTAAAGTCCGAAAAAAACCGTGAACTAACCATCGTTGATTTTTTCTTCGAGATTTTTTTGTTGAAATTTGACCAAAACTTACAAATACAGGACAAAATTTGAAGTCGTCCTTTTTGAAAAAAATCTCGATATCTTCGTCTGTTGGTCCTTTAACATCAAGGAAAAGACGTTTTAAACAAAATCGAAAGGATAAAATGTAAAGTCCGAAAAAAACCGTGAACTAACCATCGTTGATTTTTTCTTCGAGATTTTTTTGTTGAAATTTGACCAAAACTTACAAATACAGGACAAAATTTGAAGTCGTCCTTTTTGAAAAAAATCTCGATATCTTCGTCTGTTGGTCCTTTAACATCAAGGAAAAGACATTTTAAACAAAATCGAAAGGATAAATTGTAAAGTCCGAAAAAAACCGTGAACTAACCATCGTTGATTTTTTCTTCGAGATTTTTTTGTTGAAATTTGACCAAAACTTACAAATACAGGACAAAATTTGAAGTCGTCCTTTTTGAAAAAAATCTCGATATCTTCGTCTGTTGGTCCTTTAACATCAAGGAAAAGACATTTTAAACAAAATCGAAAGGATAAATTGTAAAGTCCGAAAAAAACCGTGAACTAACCATCGTTAATTTTTTCTTCGAGATTTTTTTGTTGAAATTTGACCAAAACTTACAAATACAGGACAAAATTTGAAGTCGTCCTTTTTGAAAAAAATCTCGATATCTTCGTCTGTTGGTCCATTAACATCAAGGAAAAGACATTTTAAACAAAATCGAAAGGATAAATTGTAAAGTCCGAAAAAAACCGTGAACTAACCATCGTTGATTTTTTCTTCGAGATTTTTTTGTTGAAATTTGACCAAAACTTACAAATACAGGACAAAATTTGAAGTCGTTCTTTTTGAAAAAAATCTCGATATCTTCGTCTGTTGGTCCTTTAACATCAAGGAAAAGACATTTTAAACAAAATCGAAAGGATAAAATGTAAAGTCCGAAAAAAACCGTGAACTAACCATCGTTGATTTTTTCTTCGAGATTTTTTTGTTGAAATTTGACCAAAACTTACAAATACAGGACAAAATTTGAAGTTGTCCTTTTTGAAAATAATCTCGATATCTTCGTCTGTTGGTCCTTCAACATCAAGGAAAAGACATTTTAAACAAAATCGAAAGGATAAAATGTAAAGTCCGAAAAAAACCGTGAACTAACCATCGTTGATTTTTTCTTCGAGATTTTTTTGTTGAAATTTGACCAAAACTTACAAATACAGGACAAAATTTGAAGTTGTCCTTTTTGAAAATAATCTCGATATCTTCGTCTGTTGGTCCTTCAACATCAAGGAAAAGACATTTTAAACAAAATCGAAAGGATAAAATGTAAAGTCCGAAAAAAACCGTGAACTAACCATCGTTGATTTTTTCTTCGAGATTTTTTTGTTGAAATTTGACCAAAACTTACAAATACAGGACAAAATTTGAAGTCGTCCTTTTTGAAAAAAATCTCGATATCTTCTGGTCCTTTAACATCAAGGAAAAGACGTTTTAAACAAAATCGAAAGGATAAAATGTAAAGTCCGAAAAAAACCGTGAACTAACCATCGTTGATTTTTTCTTCGAGATTTTTTTGTTGAAATTTGACCAAAACTTACAAATACAGGACAAAATTTGAAGTCGTCCTTTTTGAAAAAAATCTCGATATCTTCGTCTGTTGGTCCTTTAACATCAAGGAAAAGACATTTTAAACAAAATCGAAAGGATAAAATGTAAAGTCCGAAAAAAACCGTGAACTAACCATCGTTGATTTTTTCTTCGAGATTTTTTTGTTGAAATTTGACCAAAACTTACAAATACAGGACAAAATTTGAAGTCGTCCTTTTTGAAAAAAATCTCGATATCTTCGTCTGTTGGTCCTTTAACATCAAGGAAAAGACATTTTAAACAAAATCGAAAGGATAAATTGTAAAGTCCGAAAAAAACCGTGAACTAACCATCGTTGATTTTTTCTTCGAGATTTTTTTGTTGAAATTTGACCAAAACTTACAAATACAGGACAAAATTTGAAGTCGTCCTTTTTGAAAAAAATCTCGATATCTTCGTCTGTTGGTCCTTTAACATCAAGGAAAAGACATTTTAAACAAAATCGAAAGGATAAAATGTAAAGTCCGAAAAAAACCGTGAACTAACCATCGTTGATTTTTTCTTCGAGATTTTTTTGTTGAAATTTGACCAAAACTTACAAATACAGGACAAAATTTGAAGTCGTCCTTTTTGAAAAAAATCTCGATATCTTCGTCTGTTGGTCCTTTAACATCAAGGAAAAGACGTTTTAAACAAAATCGAAAGGATAAAATGTAAAGTCCGAAAAAAACCGTGAACTAACCATCGTTGATTTTTTCTTCGAGATTTTTTTGTTGAAATTTGACCAAAACTTACAAATACAGGACAAAATTTGAAGTCGTCCTTTTTGAAAAAAATCTCGATATCTTCGTCTGTTGGTCCATTAACATCAAGGAAAAGACATTTTAAACAAAATCGAAAGGATAAATTGTAAAGTCCGAAAAAAACCGTGAACTAACCATCGTTGATTTTTTCTTCGAGATTTTTTTGTTGAAATTTGACCAAAACTTACAAATACAGGACAAAATTTGAAGTCGTTCTTTTTGAAAAAAATCTCGATATCTTCGTCTGTTGGTCCTTTAACATCAAGGAAAAGACATTTTAAACAAAATCGAAAGGATAAAATGTAAAGTCCGAAAAAAACCGTGAACTAACCATCGTTGATTTTTTCTTCGAGATTTTTTTGTTGAAATTTGACCAAAACTTACAAATACAGGACAAAATTTGAAGTCGTCCTTTTTGAAAAAAATCTCGATATCTTCGTCTGTTGGTCTTTTAACATCAAGGAAAAGACATTTTAAACAAAATCGAAAGGATAAAATGTAAAGTCCGAAAAAAACCGTGAACTAACCATCGTTGATTTTTTCTTCGAGATTTTTTTGTTGAAATTTGACCAAAACTTACAAATACAGGACAAAATTTGAAGTCGTCCTTTTTGAAAAAAATCTCGATATCTTCGTCTGTTGGTCCTTTAACATCAAGGAAAAGACGTTTTAAACAAAATCGAAAGGATAAAATGTAAAGTCCGAAAAAAACCGTGAACTAACCATCGTTGATTTTTTCTTCGAGATTTTTTTGTTGAAATTTGACCAAAACTTACAAATACAGGACAAAATTTGAAGTCGTCCTTTTTGAAAAAAATCTCGTAATCTTCGTCTGTTGGTCCTTTAACATCAAGGAAAAGACATTTTAAACAAAATCGAAAGGATAAATTGTAAAGTCCGAAAAAAACCGTGAACTAACCATCGTTGATTTTTTCTTCGAGATTTTTTTGTTGAAATTTGACCAAAACTTACAAATACAGGACAAAATTTGAAGTCGTCCTTTTTGAAAAAAATCTCGATATCTTCGTCTGTTGGTCCTTTAACATCAAGGAAAAGACATTTTAAACAAAATCGAAAGGATAAAATGTAAAGTCCGAAAAAAACCGTGAACTAACCATCGTTGATTTTTTCTTCGAGATTTTTTTGTTGAAATTTGAACAAAACTTACAAATACAGGACAAAATTTGAAGTCGTCCTTTTTGAAAAAAATCTCGATATCTTCGTCTGTTGGTCCTTTAACATCAAAGAAAAGACGTTTTAAACAAAATCGAAAGGATAAAATGTAAAGTCCGAAAAAAACCGTGAACTAACCATCGTTGATTTTTTCTTCGAGATTTTTTTGTTGAAATTTGACCAAAACTTACAAATACAGGACAAAATTTGAAGTCGTCCTTTTTGAAAAAAATCTCGATATCTTCGTCTGTTGGTCCTTTAACATCAAAGAAAAGACGTTATTAACAAAATCGAAAGGATAAAATGTAAAGTCCGAAAAAAACCGTGAACTAACCATCGTTGATTTTTTCTTCGAGATTTTTTTGTTGAAATTTGACCAAAACTTACAAATACAGGACAAAATTTGAAGTCGTCCTTTTTGAAAAAAATCTCGATATCTTCGTCTGTTGGTCCTTTAACATCAAGGAAAAGACGTTTTAAACAAAATCGAAAGGATAAAATGTAAAGTCCGAAAAAAACCGTGAACTAACCATCGTTGATTTTTTCTTCGAGATTTTTTTGTTGAAATTTGACCAAAACTTACAAATACAGGACAAAATTTGAAGTCGTCCTTTTTGAAAAAAATCTCGATATCTTCGTCTGTTGGTCCTTTAACATCAAGGAAAACACATTTTTAACAAAATCGAAAGGATAAAATGTAAAGTCCGAAAAAAACCGTGAACTAACCATCGTTGATTTTTTCTTCGAGATTTTTTTGTTGAAATTTGACCAAAACTTACAAATACAGGACAAAATTTGAAGTCGTCCTTTTTGAAAAAAATCTCGATATCTTTGTCTGTTGGTCCTTTAACATCAAGGAAAAGACATTTTAAACAAAATCGAAAGGATAAATTGTAAAGTCCGAAAAAAACCGTGAACTAACACCATCGTTGATTTTTTTTTCGAGATTTTTTTGTTGAAATTTGACCAAAACTTACAAATACAGGACAAAATTTGAAGTCGTCCTTTTTGAAAAAAATCTCGATATCTTCGTCTGTTGGTCCTTTAACATCAAGGAAAAGACATTTTAAACAAAATCGAAAGGATAAAATGTAAAGTCCGAAAAAAACCGTGAACTAACCATCGTTGATTTTTTCTTCGAGATTTTTTTGTTGAAATTTGAACAAAACTTACAAATACAGGACAAAATTTGAAGTCGTCCTTTTGGAAAAAAATCTCGATATCTTCGTCTGTTGGTCCTTTAACATCAAAGAAAAGACGTTTTAAACAAAATCGAAAGGATAAAATGTAAAGTCCGAAAAAAACCGTGAACTAACCATCGTTGATTTTTTCTTCGAGATTTTTTTGTTGAAATTTGACCAAAACTTACAAATACAGGACAAAATTTGAAGTCGTCCTTTTTGAAAAAAATCTCGATATCTTCGTCTGTTGGTCCTTTAACATCAAAGAAAAGACGTTTTAAACAAAATCGAAAGGATAAAATGTAAAGTCCGAAAAAAACCGTGAACTAACCATCGTTGATTTTTTCTTCGAGATTTTTTTGTTGAAATTTGACCAAAACTTACAAATACAGGACAAAATTTGAAGTCGTCCTTTTTGAAAAAAATCTCGATATCTTCGTCTGTTGGTCCTTTAACATCAAGGAAAAGACGTTTTAAACAAAATCGAAAGGATAAAATGTAAAGTCCGAAAAAAACCGTGAACTAACCATCGTTGATTTTTTCTTCGAGATTTTTTTGTTGAAATTTGACCAAAACTTACAAATACAGGACAAAATTTGAAGTCGTCCTTTTTGAAAAAAATCTCGATATCTTCGTCTGTTGGTCCTTTAACATCAAGGAAAACACATTTTTAACAAAATCGAAAGGATAAAATGTAAAGTCCGAAAAAAACCGTGAACTAACCATCGTTGATTTTTTCTTCGAGATTTTTTTGTTGAAATTTGACCAAAACTTACAAATACAGGACAAAATTTGAAGTCGTCCTTTTTGAAAAAAATCTCGATATCTTTGTCTGTTGGTCCTTTAACATCAAGGAAAAGACATTTGAAACAAAATCGAAAGGATAAATTGTAAAGTCCGAAAAAAACCGTGAACTAACACCATCGTTGATTTTTTCTTCGAGATTTTTTTGTTGAAATTTGACCAAAACTTACAAATACAGGACAAAATTTGAAGTCGTCCTTTTTGAAAAAAATCTCGATATCTTCGTCTGTTGGTCCTTTAACATCAAGGAAAAGACATTTTAAACAAAATCGAAAGGATAAAATGTAAAGTCCGAAAAAAACCGTGAACTAACCATCGTTGATTTTTTCTTCGAGATTTTTTTGTTGAAATTTGAACAAAACTTACAAATACAGGACAAAATTTGAAGTCGTCCTTTTTGAAAAAAATCTCGATATCTTCGTCTGTTGGTCCTTTAACATCAAAGAAAAGACGTTTTAAATAAAATCGAATAGATAAAATGTAAAGTCCGAAAAAAACCGTGAACTAACCATCGTTGATTTTTTCTTCGAGATTTTTTTGTTGAAATTTGACCAAAACTTACAAATACAGGACAAAATTTGAAGTCGTCCTTTTTGAAAAAAATCTCGATATCTTCGTCTGTTGGTCCTTTAACATCAAGGAAAAGACGTTTTAAACAAAATCGAAAGGATAAAATGTAAAGTCCGAAAAAAACCGTGAACTAACCATCGTTGATTTTTTCTTCGAGATTTTTTTGTTGAAATTTGACCAAAACTTACAAATACAGGACAAAATTTGAAGTCGTCCTTTTTGAAAAAAATCTCGATATCTTCGTCTGTTGGTCCTTTAACATCAAGGAAAACACATATTTAACAAAATCGAAAGGATAAAATATAAACTCCGAAAAAAACCGTGAACTAACCATCGTTGATTTTTTCTTCGAGATTTTTTTGTTGAAATTTGACCAAAACTTACAAATACAGGACAAAATTTGAAGTCGTCCTTTTTGAAAAAAATCTCGATATCTTTGTCTGTTGGTCCTTTAACATCAAGGAAAAGACATTTTAAACAAAATCGAAAGGATAAATTGTAAAGTCCGAAAAAAACCGTGAACTAACACCATCGTTGATTTTTTCTTCGAGATTTTTTTGTTGAAATTTGACCAAAACATACAAATACAGGACAAAATTTGAAGTCGTCCTTTTTGAAAAAAATCTCGATATCTTCGTCTGTTGGTCCCTTAACATCAAGGAAAAGACATTTTAAACAAAATCGAAAGGATAAATTGTAAAGTCCGAAAAAAACCGTGAACTAACCATCGTTGATTTTTTCTTCGAGATTTTTTTGTTGAAATTTGACCAAAACTTACAAATACAGGACAAAATTTGAAGTCGTCCTTTTTGAAAAAAATCTCGATATCTTCGTCTGTTGGTCCTTTAACATCAAGGAAAAGACATTTTAAACAAAATCGAAAGGATAAATTGTAAAGTCCGAAAAAAACCGTGAACTAACCATCGTTGATTTTTTCTTCGAGATTTTTTTGTTGAAATTTGACCAAAACTTACAAATACAGGACAAAATTTGAAGTCGTCCTTTTTGAAAAAAATCTCGATATCTTCGTCTGTTGGTCCTTTAACATCAAGGAAAAGACATTTTAAACAAAATCGAAAGGATAAAATGTAAAGTCCGAAAAAAACCGTGAACTAACCATCGTTGATTTTTTCTTCGAGATTTTTTTGTTGAAATTTGACCAAAACTTACAAATACAGGACAAAATTTGAAGTCGTCCTTTTTGAAAAAAATCTCGATATCTTCGTCTGTTGGTCCTTTAACATCAAGGAAAAGACATTGTAAACAAAATCGAAAGGATAAAATGTAAAGTCCGAAAAAAACCGTGAACTAACCATCGTTGATTTTTTCTTCGAGATTTTTTTGTTGAAATTTGACCAAAACTTACAAATACAGGACAAAATTTGAAGTCGTCCTTTTTGAAAAAAATCTCGATATCTTCGTCTGTTGGTCCTTTAACATCAAGGAAAAGACGTTTTAAACAAAATCGAAAGGATAAAATGTAAAGTCCGAAAAAAACCGTGAACTAACCATCGTTGATTTTTTCTTCGAGATTTTTTTGTTGAAATTTGACCAAAACTTACAAATACAGGACAAAATTTGAAGTCGTCCATTTTGAAAAAAATCTCGATATCTTCGTCTGTTGGTCCTTTAACATCAAGGAAAAGACATTTTAAACAAAATCGAAAGGATAAAATGTAAAGTCCGAAAAAAACCGTGAACTAACCATCGTTGATTTTTTCTTCGAGATTTTTTTGTTGAAATTTGACCAAAACTTACAAATACAGGACAAAATTTGAAGTTGTCCTTTTTGAAAATAATCTCGATATCTTCGTCTGTTGGTCCTTCAACATCAAGGAAAAGACATTTTAAACAAAATCGAAAGGATAAAATGTAAAGTCCGAAAAAAACCGTGAACTAACCATCGTTGATTTTTTCTTCGAGATTTTTTTGTTGAAATTTGACCAAAACTTACAAATACAGGACAAAATTTGAAGTCGTCCTTTTTGAAAAAAATCTCGATATCTTCGTCTGTTGGTCCTTTAACATCAAGGAAAAGACATTTTAAACAAAATCGAAAGGATAAATTGTAAAGTCCGAAAAAAACCGTGAACTAACCATCGTTGATTTTTTCTTCGAGATTTTTTTGTTGAAATTTGACCAAAACTTACAAATACAGGACAAAATTTGAAGTTGTCCTTTTTGAAAATAATCTCGATATCTTCGTCTGTTGGTCCTTCAACATCAAGGAAAAGACATTTTAAACAAAATCGAAAGGATAAAATGTAAAGTCCGAAAAAAACCGTGAACTAACCATCGTTGATTTTTTCTTCGAGATTTTTTTGTTGAAATTTGACCAAAACTTACAAATACAGGACAAAATTTGAAGTTGTCCTTTTTGAAAATAATCTCGATATCTTCGTCTGTTGGTCCTTCAACATCAAGGAAAAGACATTTTAAACAAAATCGAAAGGATAAAATGTAAAGTCCGAAAAAAACCGTGAACTAACCATCGTTGATTTTTTCTTCGAGAGTTTTTTGTTGAAATTTGACCAAAACTTACAAATACAGGACAAAATTTGAAGTCGTCCTTTTTGAAAAAAATCTCGATATCTTCGTCTGGTGGTCCTTTAACATCAAGGAAAAGACATTTTAAACAAAATCGAAAGGATAAAATGTAAAGTCCGAAAAAAACCGTGAACTAACCATCGTTGATTTTTTCTTCGAGATTTTTTTGTTGAAATTTGACCAAAACTTACAAATACAGGACAAAATTTGAAGTCGTCCTTTTTGAAAAAAATCTCGATATCTTCGTCTGTTGGTCCTTTAACATCAAGGAAAAGACGTTTTAAACAAAATCGAAAGGATAAAATGTAAAGTCCGAAAAAAACCGTGAACTAACCATCGTTGATTTTTTCTTCGAGATTTTTTTGTTGAAATTTGACCAAAACTTACAAATACAGGACAAAATTTGAAGTCGTCCTTTTTGAAAAAAATCTCGATATCTTCGTCTGTTGGTCCTTTAACATCAAGGAAAAGACATTTTAAACAAAATCGAAAGGATAAATTGTAAAGTCCGAAAAAAACCGTGAACTAACCATCGTTGATTTTTTCTTCGAGATTTTTTTGTTGAAATTTGACCAAAACTTACAAATACAGGACAAAATTTGAAGTCGTCCTTTTTGAAAAAAATCTCGATATCTTCGTCTGTTGGTACTTTAACATCAAGGAAAAGACATTTTAAACAAAATCGAAAGGATAAAATGTAAAGTCCGAAAAAAACCGTGAACTAACCATCGTTGATTTTTTCTTCGAGATTTTTTTGTTGAAATTTGACCAAAACTTACAAATACAGGACAAAATTTGAAGTCGTCCTTTTTGAAAAAAATCACGATATCTTCGTCTGTTGGTCCTTCAACATCAAGGAAAAGACATTTTAAACAAAATCGAAAGGATAAAATGTAAAGTCCGAAAAAAACCGTGAACTAACCATCGTTGATTTTTTCTTCGAGATTTTTTTGTTGAAATTTGACCAAAACTTACAAATACAGGACAAAATTTGAAGTCGTCCTTTTTGAAAAAAATCTCGATATCTTCGTCTGTTGGTCCTTTAACATCAAGGAAAAGACATTTTAAACAAAATCGAAAGGATAAATGGAAAGTCCGAAAAAAACCGTGAACTAACCATCGTTGATTTTTTCTTCGAGATTTTTTTGTTGAAATTTGACCAAAACTTACAAATACAGGACAAAATTTGAAGTCATCCTTTTTGAAAAAAATCTCGATATCTTCGTCTGTTGTTCCTTTAACATCAAGGAAAAGACATTTTAAACAAAATCGAAAGGATAAAATGTAAAGTCCGAAAAAAACCGTGAACTAACCATCGTTGATTTTTTCTTCGAGATTTTTTTGTTGAAATTTGACCAAAACTTACAAATACAGGACAAAATTTGAAGTCGTCCTTTTTGAAAAAAATCTCGATATCTTCGTCTGTTGGTCCTTTAACATCAAGGAAAAGACATTTTAAACAAAATCGAAAGTATAAAATGTAAAGTCCGAAAAAAACCGTGAACTAACCATCGTTGATTTTTTCTTCGAGATTTTTTTGTTGAAATTTGACCAAAACTTACAAATACAGGACAAATATTGAAGTCATCCTTTTTGAAAAAAATCTCGATATCTTCGTCTGTTGTTCCTTTAACATCAAGGAAAAGACATTTTAAACAAAATCGAAAGTATAAAATGTAAAGTCCGAAAAAAACCGTGAACTAACCATCGTTGATTTTTTCTTCGAGATTTTTTTGTTGAAATTTGACCAAAACTTACAAATACAGGACAAAATTTGAAGTCGTCCTTTTTGAAAAAATACTCGATATCTTCGTCTGTTGGTCCTTTAACATCAAGGAAAAGACATTTTAAACAAAATCGAAAGTATAAAATGTAAAGTCCGAAAAAAACCGTGAACTAACCATCGTTGATTTTTTCTTCGAGATTTTTTTGTTGAAATTTGACCAAAACTTACAAATACAGGACAAAAATTGAAGTCATCCTTTTTGAAAAAAATCTCGATATCTTCGTCTGTTGTTCCTTTAACATCAAGGAAAAGACATTTTAAACAAAATCGAAAGTATAAAATGTAAAGTCCGAAAAAAACCGTGAACTAACCATCGTTGATTTTTTCTTCGAGATTTTTTTGTTGAAATTTGACCAAAACTTACAAATACAGGACAAAATTTGAAGTCATCCTTTTTGAAAAAAATCTCGATATCTTCGTCTGTTGTTCCTTTAACATCAAGGAAAAGACATTTTAAACAAAATCGAAAGGATAAAATGTAAAGTCCGAAAAAAACCGTGAACTAACCATCGTTGATTTTTTCTTCGAGATTTTTTTGTTGAAATTTGACCAAAACTTACAAATACAGGACAAAATTTGAAGTCGTTTTTTTTGAAAAAAATCTCGATATCTTCGTCTGTTGGTCCTTTAACATCAAGGAAAAGACATTTTAAACAAAATCGAAAGGATAAAATGTAAAGTCCGAAAAAAACCGTGAACTAACCATCGTTGATTTTTTCTTCGAGATTTTTTTGTTGAAATTTGACCAAAACTTACAAATACAGGACAAAATTTGAAGTCGTCCTTTTTGAAAAAAATCTCGATATCTTCGTCTGTTGGTCCTTTAACATCAAGGAAAAGACATTTTAAACAAAATCGAAAGTATAAAATGTAAAGTCCGAAAAAAACCGTGAACTAACCATCGTTGATTTTTTCTTCGAGATTTTTTTGTTGAAATTTGACCAAAACTTACAAATACAGGACAAAAATTGAAGTCATCCTTTTTGAAAAAAATCTCGATATCTTCGTCTGTTGGTCCTTTAACATCAAGGAAAAGACATTTTAAACAAAATCGAAAGGATAAAATGTAAAGTCCGAAAAAAACCGTGAACTAACCATCGTTGATTTTTTCTTCGAGATTTTTTTGTTGAAATTTGACCAAAACTTACAAATACAGGACAAAATTTGAAGTCGTCCTTTTTGAAAAAAATCTCGATATCTTCGTCTGTTGGTCCTTTAACATCAAGGAAAAGACATTTTAAACAAAATCGAAAGGATAAAATGTAAAGTCCGAAAAAAACCGTGAACTAACCATCGTTGATTTTTTCTTCGAGATTTTTTTGTTGAAATTTGACCAAAACTTACAAATACAGGACAAAATTTGAAGTCGTCCTTTTTGAAAAAAATCTCGATATCTTCGTCTGTTGGTCCTTTAACATCAAGGAAAAGACATTTTAAACAAAATCGAAAGGATAAAATGTAAAGTCCGAAAAAAACCGTGAACTAACCATCGTTGATTTTTTCTTCGAGATTTTTTTGTTGAAATTTGACCAAAACTTACAAATACAGGACAAAATTTGAATTCGTCCTTTTTGAAAAAAATCTCGATATCTTCGTCTGTTGGTCCTTTAACATCAAGGAAAAGACATTTTAAACAAAATCGAAAGGATAAAATGTAAAGTCCGAAAAAAACCGTGAACTAACCATCGTTGATTTTTTCTTCGAGATTTTTTTGTTGAAATTTGACCAAAACTTACAAATACAGGACAAAATTTGAAGTCGTCCTTTTTGAAAAAAATCTCGATATCTTCGTCTGTTGGTCCTTTAACATGAAGAAAAAGACATTTTAAACAAAATCGAAAGGATAAAATGTAAAGTCCGAAAAAAACCGTGAACTAACCATCGTTGATTTTTTCTTCGAGATTTTTTTGTTGAAATTTGACCAAAACTTACAAATACAGGACAAAATTTGATGTCGTCCTTTTTGAAAAAAATCTCGATATCTTCGTCTGTTGGTCCTGTAACATCAAGGAAAAGACATTTTAAACAAAATCGAAAGGATAAAATGTAAAGTCCGAAAAAAACCGTGAACTAACCATCGTTGATTTTTTCTTCGAGATTTTTTTGTTGAAATTTGACCAAAACTTACAAATACAGGACAAAATTTGAATTCGTCCTTTTTGAAAAAAATCTCGATATCTTCATCTGTTGGTCCTTTAACATCAAGGAAAAGACATTTTAAACAAAATCGAAAGGATAAAATGTAAAGTCCGAAAAAAACCGTGAACTAACCATCGTTGATTTTTTTTTCGAGATTTTTTTGTTGAAATTTGACCAAAACTTACAAATACAGGACAAAATTTGAAGTCGTCCTTTTTGAAAAAAATCTCGATATCTTCGTCTGTTGGTCCTTTAACATCAAGGAAAAGACATTTTAAACAAAATCGAAAGGATAAATTGTAAAGTCCGAAAAAAACCGTGAACTAACCATCGTTGATTTTTTCTTCGAGATTTTTTTGTTGAAATTTGACCAAAACTTACAAATACAGGACAAAATTTGAATTCGTCCTTTTTGAAAAAAATCTCGATATCTTCATCTGTTGGTCCTTTAACATCAAGGAAAAGACATTTTAAACAAAATCGAAAGGATAAAATGTAAAGTCCGAAAAAAACCGTGAACTAACCATCGTTGATTTTTTCTTCGAGATTTTTTTGTTGAAATTTGACCAAAACTTACAAATACAGGACAAAATTTGAAGTCGTCCTTTTTGAAAAAAATCTCGATATCTTCGTCTGTTGGTCCTTTAACATCAAGGAAAAGACATTTTAAACAAAATCGAAAGGATAAAATGTAAAGTCCGAAAAAAACCGTGAACTAACCATCGTTGATTTTTTCTTCGAGATTTTTTTGTTTAAATTTGACCAAAACTTACAAATACAGGACAAAATTTGAAGTCGTCCTTTTTGAAAAAAATCTCGATATCTTCGTCTGTTGGTCCTTTAACATCAAGGAAAAGACATTTTAAACAAAATCGAAAGGATAAATTGTAAAGTCCGAAAAAAACCGTGAACTAACCATCGTTGATTTTTTCTTCGAGATTTTTTTGTTGAAATTTGACCAAAACTTACAAATACAGGACAAAATTTGAAGTCGTCCTTTTTGAAAAAAATCTCGATATCTTCGTCTGTTGGTCCTTTAACATCAAGGAAAAGACATTTTAAACAAAATCGAAAGGATAAAATGTAAAGTCCGAAAAAAACCGTGAACTAACCATCGTTGATTTTTTCTTCGAGATTTTTTTGTTTAAATTTGACCAAAACTTACAAATACAGGACAAAATTTGAAGTCGTCCTTTTTGTAAAAATTCTCGATATCTTCGTCTGTTGTTCCTTTAACATCAAGGAAAAGACATTTTAAACAAAATCGAAAGGATAAAATGTAAAGTCCGAAAAAAACCGTGAACTAACCATCGTTGATTTTTTCTTCGAGATTTTTTTGTTGAAATTTGACCAAAACTTACAAATACAGGACAAAATTTGAAGTCGTCCTTTTTGAAAAAAATCTCGATATCTTCGTCTGTTGGTCCTTTAACATCAAGGAAAAGACATTTTAAACAAAATCGAAAGTATAAAATGTAAAGTCCGAAAAAAACCGTGAACTAACCATCGTTGATTTTTTCTTCGAGATTTTTTTGTTGAAATTTGACCAAAACTTACAAATACAGGACAAAAATTGAAGTCATCCTTTTTGAAAAAAATCTCGATATCTTCGTCTGTTGTTCCTTTAACATCAAGGAAAAGACATTTTAAACAAAATCGAAAGTATAAAATGTAAAGTCCGAAAAAAACCGTGAACTAACCATCGTTGATTTTTTCTTCGAGATTTTTTTGTTGAAATTTGACCAAAACTTACAAATACAGGACAAAATTTGAAGTCGTCCTTTTTGAAAAAAATCTCGATATCTTCGTCTGTTGGTCCTTTAACATCAAGGAAAAGACATTTTAAACAAAATCGAAAGTATAAAATGTAAAGTCCGAAAAAAACCGTGAACTAACCATCGTTGATTTTTTCTTCGAGATTTTTTTGTTGAAATTTGACCAAAACTTACAAATACAGGACAAAAATTGAAGTCATCCTTTTTGAAAAAAATCTCGATATCTTCGTCTGTTGTTCCTTTAACATCAAGGAAAAGACATTTTAAACAAAATCGAAAGTATAAAATGTAAAGTCCGAAAAAAACCGTGAACTAACCATCGTTGATTTTTTCTTCGAGATTTTTTTGTTGAAATTTGACCAAAACTTACAAATACAGGACAAAATTTGAAGTCATCCTTTTTGAAAAAAATCTCGATATCTTCGTCTGTTGTTCCTTTAACATCAAGGAAAAGACATTTTAAACAAAATCGAAAGGATAAAATGTAAAGTCCGAAAAAAACCGTGAACTAACCATCGTTGATTTTTTCTTCGAGATTTTTTTGTTGAAATTTGACCAAAACTTACAAATACAGGACAAAATTTGAAGTCGTTTTTTTTGAAAAAAATCTCGATATCTTCGTCTGTTGGTCCTTTAACATCAAGGAAAAGACATTTTAAACAAAATCGAAAGGATAAAATGTAAAGTCCGAAAAAAACCGTGAACTAACCATCGTTGATTTTTTCTTCGAGATTTTTTTGTTGAAATTTGACCAAAACTTACAAATACAGGACAAAATTTGAAGTCGTCCTTTTTGAAAAAAATCTCGATATCTTCGTCTGTTGGTCCTTTAACATCAAGGAAAAGACATTTTAAACAAAATCGAAAGTATAAAATGTAAAGTCCGAAAAAAACCGTGAACTAACCATCGTTGATTTTTTCTTCGAGATTTTTTTGTTGAAATTTGACCAAAACTTACAAATACAGGACAAAAATTGAAGTCATCCTTTTTGAAAAAAATCTCGATATCTTCGTCTGTTGGTCCTTTAACATCAAGGAAAAGACATTTTAAACAAAATCGAAAGGATAAAATGTAAAGTCCGAAAAAAACCGTGAACTAACCATCGTTGATTTTTTCTTCGAGATTTTTTTGTTGAAATTTGACCAAAACTTACAAATACAGGACAAAATTTGAAGTCGTCCTTTTTGAAAAAAATCTCGATATCTTCGTCTGTTGGTCCTTTAACATCAAGGAAAAGACATTTTAAACAAAATCGAAAGGATAAAATGTAAAGTCCGAAAAAAACCGTGAACTAACCATCGTTGATTTTTTCTTCGAGATTTTTTTGTTGAAATTTGACCAAAACTTACAAATACAGGACAAAATTTGAAGTCGTCCTTTTTGAAAAAAATCTCGATATCTTCGTCTGTTGGTCCTTTAACATCAAGGAAAAGACATTTTAAACAAAATCGAAAGGATAAAATGTAAAGTCCGAAAAAAACCGTGAACTAACCATCGTTGATTTTTTCTTCGAGATTTTTTTGTTGAAATTTGACCAAAACTTACAAATACAGGACAAAATTTGAAGTCATCCTTTTTGAAAAAAATCTCGATATCTTCGTCTGTTGTTCCTTTAACATCAAGGAAAAGACATTTTAAACAAAATCGAAAGGATAAAATGTAAAGTCCGAAAAAAACCGTGAACTAACCATCGTTGATTTTTTCTTCGAGATTTTTTTGTTGAAATTTGACCAAAACTTACAAATACAGGACAAAATTTGAAGTCGTCCTTTTTGAAAAAAATCTCGATATCTTCGTCTGTTGGTCCTTTAACATCAAGGAAAAGACATTTTAAACAAAATCGAAAGGATAAAATGTAAAGTCCGAAAAAAACCGTGAACTAACCATCGTTGATTTTTTCTTCGAGATTTTTTTGTTGAAATTTGACCAAAACTTACAAATACAGGACAAAATTTGAATTCGTCCTTTTTGAAAAAAATCTCGATATCTTCGTCTGTTGGTCCTTTAACATCAAGGAAAAGACATTTTAAACAAAATCGAAAGGATAAAATGTAAAGTCCGAAAAAAACCGTGAACTAACCATCGTTGATTTTTTCTTCGAGATTTTTTTGTTGAAATTTGACCAAAACTTACAAATACAGGACAAAATTTGAAGTCGTCCTTTTTGAAAAAAATCTCGATATCTTCGTCTGTTGGTCCTTTAACATGAAGAAAAAGACATTTTAAACAAAATCGAAAGGATAAAATGTAAAGTCCGAAAAAAACCGTGAATTAACCATCGTTGATTTTTTTTTCGAGATTTTTTTGTTGAAATTTGACCAAAACTTACAAATACAGGACAAAATTTGATGTCGTCCTTTTTGAAAAAAATCTCGATATCTTCGTCTGTTGGTCCTTTAACATCAAGGAAAAGACATTTTAAACAAAATCGAAAGGATAAAATGTAAAGTCCGAAAAAAACCGTGAACTAACCATCGTTGATTTTTTCTTCGAGATTTTTTTGTTGAAATTTGACCAAAACTTACAAATACAGGACAAAATTTGAATTCGTCCTTTTTGAAAAAAATCTCGATATCTTCATCTGTTGGTCCTTTAACATCAAGGAAAAGACATTTTAAACAAAATCGAAAGGATAAAATGTAAAGTCCGAAAAAAACCGTGAACTAACCATCGTTGATTTTTTTTTCGAGATTTTTTTGTTGAAATTTGACCAAAACTTACAAATACAGGACAAAATTTGAATTCGTCCTTTTTGAAAAAAATCTCGATATCTTCATCTGTTGGTCCTTTAACATCAAGGAAAAGACATTTTAAACAAAATCGAAAGGATAAAATGTAAAGTCCGAAAAAAACCGTGAACTAACCATCGTTGATTTTTTCTTCGAGATTTTTTTGTTGAAATTTGACCAAAACTTACAAATACAGGACAAAATTTGAAGTCGTCCTTTTTGAAAAAAATCTCGATATCTTCGTCTGTTGGTCCTTTAACATCAAGAAAAAGACATTTTAAACAAAATCGAAAGGATAAAATGTAAAGTCCGAAAAAAACCGTGAATTAACCATCGTTGATTTTTTTTTCGAGATTTTTTTGTTGAAATTTGACCAAAACTTACAAATACAGGACAAAATTTGATGTCGTCCTTTTTGAAAAAAATCTCGATATCTTCGTCTGTTGGTCCTTTAACATCAAGGAAAAGACATTTTAAACAAAATCGAAAGGATAAAATGTAAAGTCCGAAAAAAACCGTGAACTAACCATCGTTGATTTTTTCTTCGAGATTTTTTTGTTGAAATTTGACCAAAACTTACAAATACAGGACAAAATTTGAAGTCGTCCTTTTTGTAAAAATTCTCGATATCTTCGTCTGTTGGTCCTTTAACATCAAGGAAAAGACATTAAACAAAATCGAAAGGATAAAATGTAAAGTCCGAAAAAAACCGTGAACTAACCATCGTTGATTTTTTCTTCGAGATTTTTTTGTTGAAATTTTGACCAAAACTTACAAATACAGGACAAAATTTGAATTCGTCCTTTTTGAAAAAAATCTCGATATCTTCATCTGTTGGTCCTTTAACATCAAGGAAAAGACATTTTAAACAAAATCGAAAGGATAAAATGTAAAGTCCGAAAAAAACCGTGAACTAACCATCGTTGATTTTTTCTTCGAGATTTTTTTGTTGAAATTTGACCAAAACTTACAAATACAGGACAAAATTTGAAGTCGTCCTTTTTGAAAAAAATCTCGATATCTTCGTCTGTTGGTCCTTTAACATGAAGAAAAAGACATTTTAAACAAAATCGAAAGGATAAAATGTAAAGTCCGAAAAAAACCGTGAACTAACCATCGTTGATTTTTTTTTCGAGATTTTTTTGTTGAAATTTGACCAAAACTTACAAATACAGGACAAAATTTGAATTCGTCCTTTTTGAAAAAAATCTCGATATCTTCATCTGTTGGTCCTTTAACATCAAGGAAAAGACATTTTAAACAAAATCGAAAGGATAAAATGTAAAGTCCGAAAAAAACCGTGAACTAACCATCGTTGATTTTTTCTTCGAGATTTTTTTGTTGAAATTTGACCAAAACTTACAAATACAGGACAAAATTTGAAGTCGTCCTTTTTGAAAAAAATCTCGATATCTTCATCTGTTGGTCCTTTAACATCAAGGAAAAGACATTTTAAACAAAATCGAAAGGATAAAATGTAAAGTCCGAAAAAAACCGTGAACTAACCATCGTTGATTTTTTCTTCGAGATTTTTTTGTTGAAATTTGACCAAAACTTACAAATACAGGACAAAATTTGAAGTCGTCCTTTTTGAAAAAAATCTCGATATCTTCGTCTGTTGGTCCTTTAACATGAAGAAAAAGACATTTTAAACAAAATCGAAAGGATAAAATGTAAAGTCCGAAAAAAACCGTGAATTAACCATCGTTGATTTTTTTTTCGAGATTTTTTTGTTGAAATTTGACCAAAACTTACAAATACAGGACAAAATTTGATGTCGTCCTTTTTGAAAAAAATCTCGATATCTTCGTCTGTTGGTCCTTTAACATCAAGGAAAAGACATTTTAAACAAAATCGAAAGGATAAAATGTAAAGTCCGAAAAAAACCGTGAACTAACCATCGTTGATTTTTTCTTCGAGATTTTTTTGTTGAAATTTGACCAAAACTTACAAATACAGGACAAAATTTGAAGTCGTCCTTTTTGTAAAAATTCTCGATATCTTCGTCTGTTGGTCCTTTAACATCAAGGAAAAGACATTTTAAACAAAATCGAAAGGATAAAATGTAAAGTCCGAAAAAAACCGTGAACTAACCATGGTTCATTTTTTCTTCGAGATTTTTTTGTTGAAATTTGACCAAAACTTACAAATACAGGACAAAATTTGAGGTCGTCCTTTTTGAAAAAAATCTCGATATCTTCGTCTGTTGGTCCTTTAACATCAAGAAAAAGACATTTTAAACAAAATCGAAAGGATAAAATGTAAAGTCCGAAAAAAACCGTGAATTAACCATCGTTGATTTTTTTTTCGAGATTTTTTTGTTGAAATTTGACCAAAACTTACAAATACAGGACAAAATTTGAAGTCGTCCTTTTTGAAAAAAATCTCGATATCTTCGTCTGTTGGTCCTTTAACATCAAGGAAAAGACATTTTAAACAAAATCGAAAGGATAAAATGTAAAGTCCGAAAAAAACCGTGAACTAACCATCGTTGATTTTTTCTTCGAGATTTTTTTGTTGAAATTTGACCAAAACTTACAAATACAGGACAAAATTTGAAGTCATCCTTTTTGAAAAAAATCTCGATATCTTCGTCTGTTGTTCCTTTAACATCAAGGAAAAGACATTTTAAACAAAATCGAAAGGATAAAATGTAAAGTCCGAAAAAAACCGTGATCTAACCATCGTTGATTTTTTCTTCGAGATTTTTTTGTTGAAATTTGACCAAAACTTACAAATACAGGACAAAATTTGAAGTCATCCTTTTTGAAAAAAACCTCGATATCTTCGTCTGTTGTTCCTTTAACATCAAGGAAAAGACATTTTAAACAAAATCGAAAGGATAAAATGTAAAGTCCGAAAAAAACCGTGAACTAACCATCGTTGATTTTTTCTTCGAGATTTTTTTGTTGAAATTTGACCAAAACTTACAAATACAGGACAGAATTTGAAGTCGTCCTTTTTGAAAAAAATCTCGATATCTTCGTCTGTTGGTCCTTTAACATCAAGGAAAAGACATTTTAAACAAAATCGAAAGGAGAAAATGTAAAGTCCGAAAAAAACCGTGAACTAACCATCGTTGATTTTTTCTTCGAGATTTTTTTGTTGAAATTTGACCAAAACTTACAAATACAGGACAAAATTTGAAGTCGTCCTTTTTGAAAATAATCTCGATATCTTCGTCTGTTGGTCCTTTAACATCAAGAAAAAGACATTTTAAACAAAATCGAAAGGATAAAATGTAAAGTCCGAAAAAAACCGTGAACTAACCATCGTTGATTTTTTCTTCGAGATTTTTTTGTTGAAATTTGACCAAAACTTACAAATACAGGACAAAATTTGAAGTCATCCTTTTTGAAAAAAATCTCGATATCTTCGTCTGTTGTTCCTTTAACATCAAGGAAAAGACATTTTAAACAAAATCGAAAGGATAAAATGTAAAGTCCGAAAAAAACCGTGAACTAACCATCGTTGATTTTTTCTTCGAGATTTTTTTGTTGAAATTTGACCAAAACTTACAAATACAGGACAAAATTTGAAGTCGTCCTTTTTGAAAAAAATCTCGATATCTTCGTCTGTTGGTCCTTTAACATCAAGGAAAAGACATTTTAAACAAAATCGAAAGGAGAAAATGTAAAGTCCGAAAAAAACCGTGAACTAACCATCGTTGATTTTTTCTTCGAGATTTTTTTGTTGAAATTTGACCAAAACTTACAAATACAGGACAAAATTTGAAGTCGTCCTTTTTGAAAATAATCTCGATATCTTCGTCTGTTGGTCCTTTAACATCAAGGAAAAGACATTTTAAACAAAATCGAAAGGATAAAATGTAAAGTCCGAAAAAAACCGTGAACTAACCATCGTTGATTTTTTCTTCGAGATTTTTTTGTTGAAATTTGACCAAAACTTACAAATACAGGACAAAATTTGAAGTCGTCCTTTTTGAAAATAATCTCGATATCTTCGTCTGTTGGTCCTTTAACATCAAGAAAAAGACATTTTAAACAAAATCGAAAGGATAAAATGTAAAGTCCGAAAAAAACCGTGAACTAACCATCGTTGATTTTTTCTTCGAGATTTTTTTGTTGAAATTTGACCAAAACTTACAAATACAGGACAAAATTTGAAGTCATCCTTTTTGAAAAAAATCTCGATATCTTCGTCTGTTGTTCCTTTAACATCAAGGAAAAGACATTTTAAACAAAATCGAAAGGATAAAATGTAAAGTCCGAAAAAAACCGTGAACTAACCATCGTTGATTTTTTCTTCGAGATTTTTTTGTTGAAATTTGACCAAAACTTACAAATACAGGACAAAATTTGAAGTCGTCCTTTTTGAAAAAAATCTCGATATCTTCGTCTGTTGGTCCTTTAACATCAAGGAAAAGACATTTTAAACAAAATCGAAAGGAGAAAATGTAAAGTCCGAAAAAAACCGTGAACTAACCATCGTTGATTTTTTCTTCGAGATTTTTTTGTTGAAATTTGACCAAAACTTACAAATACAGGACAAAATTTGAATTCGTCCTTTTTGAAAATAATCTCGATATCTTCGTCTGTTGGTCCTTTAACATCAAGGAAAAGACATTTTAAACAAAATCGAAAGGATAAAATGTAAAGTCCGAAAAAAACCGTGAACTAACCATCGTTGATTTTTTCTTCGAGATTTTTTTGTTGAAATTTGACCAAAACTTACAAATACAGGACAAAATTTGAAGTCGTCCTTTTTGAAAAAAATCTCGATATCTTCGTCTGTTGGTCCTTTAACATCAAGAAAAAGACATTTTAAACAAAATCGAAAGGATAAAATGTAAAGTCCGAAAAAAACCGTGAACTAACCATCGTTGATTTTTTCTTCGAGATTTTTTTGTTGAAATTTGACCAAAACTTACAAATACAGGACAAAATTTGAAGTCGTCCTTTTTGAAAAAAATCTCGATATCTTCGTCTGTTGGTCCTTTAACATCAAGGAAAAGACATTTAAAACAAAATCGAAAGGATAAAATGTAAAGTCCGAAAAAAACCGTGAACTAACCATCGTTGATTTTTTCTTCGAGATTTTTTTGTTGAAATTTGACCAAAACTTACAAATACAGGACAAAATTTGAAGTCGTCCTTTTTGAAAAAAATCTCGATATCTTCGTCTGTTGGTCCTTTAACATCAAGGAAAAGACATTTTAAACAAAATCGAAAGGAGAAAATGTAAAGTCCGAAAAAAACCGTGAACTAACCATCGTTGATTTTTTCTTCGAGATTTTTTTGTTGAAATTTGACCAAAACTTACAAATACAGGACAAAATTTGAGGTCGTCCTTTTTGAAAAAAATCTCGATATCTTCGTCTGTTGGTCCTTTAACATCAAGGAAAAGACATTTTAAACTAAATCGAAAGGATAAAATGTAAAGTCCGAAAAAAACCGTGAACTAACCATCGTTGATTTTTTCTTCGAGATTTTTTTGTTGAAATTTGACCAAAACTTACAAATACAGGACAAAATTTGAAGTCGTCCTTTTTGAAAAAAATCTCGATATCTTCGTCTGTTGGTCCTTTAACATCAAGGAAAAGACATTTTAAACAAAATCGAAAGGATAAAATGTAAAGTCCGAAAAAAACCGTGAACTAATCATCGTTGATTTTTTTTTCGAGATTTTTTTGTTGAAATTTGACCAAAACTTACAAATACAGGACAAAATTTGAAGTCGTCCTTTTTGAAAAAAATCTCGATATCTTCGTCTGTTGGTCCTTCAACATCAAGGAAAAGACATTTTAAACAAAATCGAAAGGATAAAATGTAAAGTCCGAAAAAAACCGTGAACTAACCATCGTTGATTTTTTCTTCGAGATTTTTTTGTTGAAATTTGACCAAAACTTACAAATACAGGACAAAATTTGAAGTCGTCCTTTTTGAAAAAAATCTCGATATCTTCGTCTGTTGGTCCTTTAACATCAAGGAAAAGACATTTTAAACAAAATCGAAAGGATAAAATGTAAAGTCCGAAAAAAACCGTGAACTAACCATCGTTGATTTTTTCTTCGAGATTTTTTCGTTGAAATTTTGACCAAAACTTACAAATACAGGACAAAATTTGAATTCGTCCTTTTTGAAAAAAATCTCGATATCTTCATCTGTTGGTCCTTTAACATCAAGGAAAAGACATTTTAAACAAAATCGAAAGGATAAAATGTAAAGTCCGAAAAAAACCGTGAACTAACCATCGTTGATTTTTTCTTCGAGATTTTTTTGTTGAAATTTGACCAAAACTTACAAATACAGGACAAAATTTGAATTCGTCCTTTTTGAAAAAAATCTCGATATCTTCATCTGTTGGTCCTTTAACATCAAGGAAAAGACATTTTAAACAAAATCGAAAGGATAAAATGTAAAGTCCGAAAAAAACCGTGAACTAACCATCGTTGATTTTTTCTTCGAGATTTTTTTGTTGAAATTTGACCAAAACTTACAAATACAGGACAAAATTTGAATTCGTCCTTTTTGTAAAAATTCTCGATATCTTCGTCTGTTGGTCCTTTAACATCAAGGAAAAGACATTTTAAACAAAATCGAAAGGATAAAATGTAAAGTCCGAAAAAAACCGTGAACTAACCATCGTTGATTTTTTCTTCGAGATTTTTTTGTTGAAATTTGACCAAAACTTACAAATACAGGACAAAATTTGAGGTCGTCCTTTTTGAAAAAAATCTCGATATCTTCGTCTGTTGGTCCTTTAACATCAAGGAAAAGACATTTTAAACAAAATCGAAAGGATAAAATGTAAAGTCCGAAAAAAACCGTGAACTAACCATCGTTGATTTTTTCTTCGAGATTTTTTTGTTGAAATTTGACCAAAACTTACAAATACAGGACAAAATTTGAAGTCGTCCTTTTTGAAAAAAATCTCGATATCTTCGTCTGTTGTTCCTTTAACATCAAGGAAAAGACATTTTAAACAAAATCGAAAGGATAAAATGTAAAGTCCGAAAAAAACCGTGAACTAACCATCGTTGATTTTTTCTTCGAGATTTTTTTGTTGAAATTTGACCAAAACTTACAAATACAGGACAAAATTTGAAGTCGTCCTTTTTGAAAAAAATCTCGATATCTTCGTCTGTTGGTCCTTTAACATCAAGGAAAAGACATTTTAAACAAAATCGAAAGGAGAAAATGTAAAGTCCGAAAAAAACCGTGAACTAACCATCGTTGATTTTTTCTTCGAGATTTTTTTGTTGAAATTTGACCAAAACTTACAAATACAGGACAAAATTTGAAGTCGTCCTTTTTGAAAATAATCTCGATATCTTCGTCTGTTGGTCCTTTAACATCAAGGAAAAGACATTTTAAACAAAATCGAAAGGATAAAATGTAAAGTCCGAAAAAAACCGTGAACTAACCATCGTTGATTTTTTCTTCGAGATTTTTTTGTTGAAATTTGACCAAAACTTACAAATACAGGACAAAATTTGAAGTCGTCCTTTTTGAAAAAAATCTCGATATCTTCGTCTGTTGGTCCTTTAACATCAAGAAAAAGACATTTTAAACAAAATCGAAAGGATAAAATGTAAAGTCCGAAAAAAACCGTGAACTAACCATCGTTGATTTTTTCTTCGAGATTTTTTTGTTGAAATTTGACCAAAACTTACAAATACAGGACAAAATTTGAAGTCGTCCTTTTTGAAAAAAATCTCGATATCTTCGTCTGTTGGTCCTTTAACATCAAGGAAAAGACATTTAAAACAAAATCGAAAGGATAAAATGTAAAGTCCGAAAAAAACCGTGAACTAACCATCGTTGATTTTTTCTTCGAGATTTTTTTGTTGAAATTTGACCAAAACTTACAAATACAGGACAAAATTTGAAGTCGTCCTTTTTGAAAAAAATCTCGATATCTTCGTCTGTTGGTCCTTTAACATCAAGGAAAAGACATTTTAAACAAAATCGAAAGGAGAAAATGTAAAGTCCGAAAAAAACCGTGAACTAACCATCGTTGATTTTTTCTTCGAGATTTTTTTGTTGAAATTTGACCAAAACTTACAAATACAGGACAAAATTTGAGGTCGTCCTTTTTGAAAAAAATCTCGATATCTTCGTCTGTTGGTCCTTTAACATCAAGGAAAAGACATTTTAAACAAAATCGAAAGGATAAAATGTAAAGTCCGAAAAAAACCGTGAACTAACCATCGTTGATTTTTTCTTCGAGATTTTTTTGTTGAAATTTGACCAAAACTTACAAATACAGGACAAAATTTGAAGTCGTCCTTTTTGAAAAAAATCTCGATATCTTCGTCTGTTGGTCCTTTAACATCAAGGAAAAGACATTTTAAACAAAATCGAAAGGATAAAATGTAAAGTCCGAAAAAAACCGTGAACTAATCATCGTTGATTTTTTTTTCGAGATTTTTTTGTTGAAATTTGACCAAAACTTACAAATACAGGACAAAATTTGAAGTCGTCCTTTTTGAAAAAAATCTCGATATCTTCGTCTGTTGGTCCTTCAACATCAAGGAAAAGACATTTTAAACAAAATCGAAAGGATAAAATGTAAAGTCCGAAAAAAACCGTGAACTAACCATCGTTGATTTTTTCTTCGAGATTTTTTTGTTGAAATTTGACCAAAACTTACAAATACAGGACAAAATTTGAAGTCGTCCTTTTTGAAAAAAATCTCGATATCTTCGTCTGTTGGTCCTTTAACATCAAGGAAAAGACATTTTAAACAAAATCGAAAGGATAAAATGTAAAGTCCGAAAAAAACCGTGAACTAACCATCGTTGATTTTTTCTTCGAGATTTTTTCGTTGAAATTTTGACCAAAACTTACAAATACAGGACAAAATTTGAATTCGTCCTTTTTGAAAAAAATCTCGATATCTTCATCTGTTGGTCCTTTAACATCAAGGAAAAGACATTTTAAACAAAATCGAAAGGATAAAATGTAAAGTCCGAAAAAAACCGTGAACTAACCATCGTTGATTTTTTCTTCGAGATTTTTTTGTTGAAATTTGACCAAAACTTACAAATACAGGACAAAATTTGAATTCGTCCTTTTTGAAAAAAATCTCGATATCTTCATCTGTTGGTCCTTTAACATCAAGGAAAAGACATTTTAAACAAAATCGAAAGGATAAAATGTAAAGTCCGAAAAAAACCGTGAACTAACCATCGTTGATTTTTTCTTCGAGATTTTTTTGTTGAAATTTGACCAAAACTTACAAATACAGGACAAAATTTGAATTCGTCCTTTTTGTAAAAATTCTCGATATCTTCGTCTGTTGGTCCTTTAACATCAAGGAAAAGACATTTTAAACAAAATCGAAAGGATAAAATGTAAAGTCCGAAAAAAACCGTGAACTAACCATCGTTGATTTTTTCTTCGAGATTTTTTTGTTGAAATTTGACCAAAACTTACAAATACAGGACAAAATTTGAGGTCGTCCTTTTTGAAAAAAATCTCGATATCTTCGTCTGTTGGTCCTTTAACATCAAGGAAAAGACATTTTAAACAAAATCGAAAGGATAAAATGTAAAGTCCGAAAAAAACCGTGAACTAACCATCGTTGATTTTTTCTTCGAGATTTTTTTGTTGAAATTTGACCAAAACTTACAAATACAGGACAAAATTTGAAGTCGTCCTTTTTGAAAAAAATCTCGATATCTTCGTCTGTTGGTCCTTTAACATCAAGGAAAAGACATTTTAAACAAAATCGAAAGGATAAAATGTAAAGTCCGAAAAAAACCGTGTACTAACCATCGTTGATTTTTTCTTCGAGATTTTTTTGTTGAAATTTGACCAAAACTTACAAATACAGGACAAAATTTGAGGTCGTCCTTTTTGAAAAAAATCTCGATATCTTCGTCTGTTGGTCCTTTAACATCAAGGAAAAGACATTTTAAACAAAATCGAAAGGATAAAATGTAAAGTCCGAAAAAAACCGTGAACTAACCATCGTTGATTTTTTCTTCGAGATTTTTTTGTTGAAATTTGACCAAAACTTACAAATACAGGACAAAATTTGAAGTCGTCCTTTTTGAAAAAAATCTCGATATCTTCGTCTGTTGGTCCTTTAACATCAAGGAAAAGACATTTTAAACAAAATCGAAAGGATAAAATGTAAAGTCCGAAAAAAACCGTGAACTAACCATCGTTGATTTTTTCTTCGAGATTTTTTTGTTGAAATTTGACCAAAACTTACAAATACAGGACAAAATTTGAGGTCGTCCTTTTTGAAAAAAATCTCGATATCTTCGTCTGTTGGTCCTTTAACATCAAGGAAAAGACATTTTAAACAAAATCGAAAGGATAAAATGTAAAGTCCGAAAAAAACCGTGAACTAACCATCGTTGATTTTTTCTTCGAGATTTTTTTGTTGAAATTTGACCAAAACTTACAAATACAGGACAAAATTTGAAGTCGTCCTTTTTGAAAAAAATCTCGATATCTTCGTCTGTTGGTCCTTTAACATCAAGGAAAAGACATTTTAAACAAAATCGAAAGGATAAAATGTAAAGTCCGAAAAAAACCGTGAACTAACCATCGTTGATTTTTTCTTCGAGATTTTTTTGTTGAAATTTGACCAAAACTTACAAATACAGGACAAAATTTGAGGTCGTCCTTTTTGAAAAAAATCTCGATATCTTCGTCTGTTGGTCCTTTAACATCAAGGAAAAGACATTTTAAACAAAATCGAAAGGATAAAATAGAAAGTCCGAAAAAAACCGTGAACTAACCATCGTTGATTTTTTCTTCGAGATTTTTTTGTTGAAATTTGACCAAAACTTACAAATACAGGACAAAATTTGAAGTCGTCCTTTTTGAAAAAAATCTCGATATCTTCGTCTGTAGGTCCTTTAACATCAAGGAAAAGACATTTTAAACAAAATCGAAAGGATAAAATGTAAAGTCCGAAAAAAACCGTGAACTAACCATCGTTGATTTTTTTTTCGAGATTTTTTTGTTGAAATTTGACCAAAACTTACAAATACAGGACAAAATTTGAAGTCGTCCTTTTTGAAAAAAATCTCGATATCTTCGTCTGTTGGTCCTTCAACATCAAGGAAAAGACATTTTAAACAAAATCGAAAGGATAAAATGTAAAGTCCGAAAAAAACCGTGAACTAACCATCGTTGATTTTTTCTTCGAGATTTTTTTGTTGAAATTTGACCAAAACTTACAAATACAGGACAAAATTTGAAGTCGTCCTTTTTGAAAAAAATCTCGATATCTTCGTCTGTTGGTCCTTTAACATCAAGGAAAAGACATTTTAAACAAAATCGAAAGGATAAAATGTAAAGTCCGAAAAAAACCGTGAACTAACCATCGTTGATTTTTTCTTCGAGATTTTTTTGTTGAAATTTGACCAAAACTTACAAATACAGGACAAAATTTGAAGTCGTCCTTTTTGAAAAAAATCTCGATATCTTCGTCTGTTGGTCCTTTAACATCAAGGAAAAGACATTTTAAACAAAATCGAAAGGATAAAATGTAAAGTCCGAAAAAAACCGTGAACTAACCATCGTTGATTTTTTCTTCGAGATTTTTTTGTTGAAATTTGACCAAAACTTACAAATACAGGACAAAATTTGAGGTCGTCCTTTTTGAAAAAAATCTCGATATCTTCGTCTGTTGGTCCTTTAACATCAAGGAAAAGACATTTTAAACAAAATCGAAAGGATAAAATGTAAAGTCCGAAAAAAACCGTGAACTAACCATCGTTGATTTTTTCTTCGAGATTTTTTTGTTGAAATTTGACCAAAACTTACAAATACAGGACAAAATTTGAAGTCGTCCTTTTTGAAAAAAATCTCGATATCTTCGTCTGTTGGTCCTTTAACATCAAGGAAAAGACATTTTAAACAAAATCAAAAGGATAAAATGTAAAGTCCGAAAAAAACCGTGAACTAACCATCGTTGATTTTTTTTTCGAGATTTTTTTGTTGAAATTTGACCAAAACTTACAAATACAGGACAAAATTTGAAGTCGTCCTTTTTGAAAAAAATCTCGATATCTTCGTCTGTTGGTCCTTCAACATCAAGGAAAAACATTTTAAACAAAATCGAAAGGATAAAATGTAAAGTCCGAAAAAAACCGTGAACTAACCATCGTTGATTTTTTCTTCGAGATTTTTTTGTTGAAATTTGACCAAAACTTACAAATACAGGACAAAATTTGAAGTCGTCTTTTTGAAAAAAATCTCGATATCTTCGTCTGTTGGTCCTTTAACATCAAGGAAAAGACATTTTAAACAAAATCGAAAGGATAAAATGTAAAGTCCGAAAAAAACCGTGAACTAACCATCGTTGATTTTTTCTTCGAGATTTTTTTGTTGAAATTTGACCAAAACTTACAAATACAGGACAAAATTTGAAGTCGTCCTTTTTGAAAAAAATCTCGATATCTTCGTCTGTTGGTCCTTTAACATCAAGGAAAAGACATTTTAAACAAAATCGAAAGGATAAAATGTAAAGTCCGAAAAAAACCGTGAACTAACCATCGTTGATTTTTTCTTCGAGATTTTTTTTTTGAAATTTGACCAAAACTTACAAATACAGGACAAAATTTGAAGTCGTTCTTTTTGAAAAAAATCTCGATATCTTCGTCTGTTGGTCCTTCAACATCAAGGAAAAGACATTTTAAACAAAATCGAAAGGATAAAATGTAAAGTCCGAAAAAAACCGTGAACTAACCATCGTTGATTTTTTTTTCGAGATTTTTTTGTTGAAATTTGACCAAAACTTACAAATACAGGACAAAATTTGAAGTCGTCCTTTTTGAAAAAAATCTCGATATCTTCGTCTGTTGGTCCTTCAACATCAAGGAAAAGACATTTTAAACAAAATCGAAAGGATAAAATGTAAAGTCCGAAAAAAACCGTGAACTAACCATCGTTGATTTTTTCTTCGAGATTTTTTTGTTGAAATTTGACCAAAACTTACAAATACAGGACAAAATTTGAAGTCGTCCTTTTTGAAAAAAATCTCGATATCTTCGTCTGTTGGTCCTTTAACATCAAGGAAAAGACATTTTAAACAAAATCAAAAGGATAAAATGTAAAGTCCGAAAAAAACCGTGAAGTAACCATCGTTGATTTTTTCTTCGAGATTTTTTTGTTGAAATTTGACCAAAACTTACAAATACAGGACAAAATTTGAAGTCGTCCTTTTTGAAAAAAATCTCGATATCTTCGTCTGTTGGTCCTTTAACATCAAGGAAAAGACATTTTAAACAAAATCGAAAGGATAAAATGTAAAGTCCGAAAAAAACCGTGAAGTAACCATCGTTGATTTTTTCTTCGAGATTTTTTTGTTGAAATTTGACCAAAACTTACAAATACAGGACAAAATTTGAAGTCGTCCTTTTTGAAAAAAATCTCGATATCTTCGTCTGTTGGTCCTTTAACATCAAGGAAAAGACATTTTAAACAAAATCGAAAGGATAAAATGTAAAGTCCGAAAAAAACCGTGAACTAACCATCGTTGATTTTTTCTTCGAGATTTTTTTGTTGAAATTTGACCAAAACTTACAAATACAGGACAAAATTTGAAGTCGTCCTTTTTGAAAAAAATCTCGATATCTTCGTCTGTTGGTCCAATAACATCAAGGAAAAGACATTTTAAACAAAATCGAAAGGATAAAATGTAAAGTCCGAAAAAAACCGTGAACTAACCATCGTTGATTTTTTCTTCGAGATTTTTTCGTTGAAATTTTGACCAAAACTTACAAATACAGGACAAAATTTGAATTCGTCCTTTTTGAAAAAAATCTCGATATCTTCGTCTGTTGGTCCTTTAACATCAAGGAAAAGACATTTTAAACAAAATCGAAAGGATAAAATGTAAAGTCCGAAAAAAACCGTGAACTAACCATCGTTGATTTTTTCTTCGAGATTTTTTTGTTGAAATTTGACCAAAACTTACAAATACAGGACAAAATTTGAAGTCGTCCTTTTTGAAAAAATCTCGATATCTTCGTCTGTTGGTCCTTTAACATCAAGGAAAAGACATTTTAAACAAAATCGAAAGGATAAAATGTAAAGTCCGAAAAAAACCGTGAACTAACCATCGTTGATTTTTTCTTCGAGATTTTTTTGTTGAAATTTGACCAAAACTTACAAATTCAGGACAAAATTTGAAGTCGTCCTTTTTGAAAAAAATCTCGATATCTTCGTCTGTTGGTCCTTTAACATCAAGGAAAAGACATTTTAAACAAAATCCAAAGGATAAAATGTAAAGTCCGAAAAAAACCGTGAACTAACCATCGTTGATTTTTTCTTCGAGATTTTTTTGTTGAAATTTGACCAAAACTTACAAATACAGGACAAAATTTGAAGTCGTCCTTTTTGAAAAAAATCTCGATATCTTCGTCTGTTGGTCCTTTAACATCAAGGAAAAGACATTTTAAACAAAATCCAAAGGATAAAATGTAAAGTCCGAAAAAAACCGTGAACTAACCATCGTTAATTTTTTCTTCGAGATTTTTTCGTTGAAATTTTGACCAAAACTTACAAATACAGGACAAAATTTGAATTCGTCCTTTTTGAAAAAAATCTCGATATCTTCGTCTGTTGGTCCTTTAACATCAAGGAAAAGACATTTTAAACAAAATCGAAAGGATAAAATGTAAAGTCCGAAAAAAACCGTGAACTAACCATCGTTGATTTTTTCTTCGAGATTTTTTTGTTGAAATTTGACCAAAACTTACAAATACAGGACAAAATTTGAAGTCGTTTTTTTTGAAAAAAATCTCGATATCTTCGTCTGTTGGTCCTTTAACATCAAGGAAAAGACATTTTAAACAAAATCGAAAGGATAAAATGTAAAGTCCGAAAAAAACCATGAACTAACCATCGTTGATTTTTTTTTCGAGATTTTTTCGTTGAAATTTTGACCAAAACTTACAAATACAGGACAAAATTTGAAGTCGTCCTTTTTGAAAAAAATCTCGATATCTTCGTCTGTTGGTCCTTTAACATCAAGGAAAACACATTTTAAACAAAATCGAAAGGATAAAATGTAAAGTCCGAAAAAAACCGTGAACTAACCATCGTTGATTTTTTCTTCGAGATTTTTGTGTTGAATTTTGACCAAAACTTACAAATACAGGACAAAATTTGAAGTCGTCCTTTTTGAAAAAAATCTCGATATCTTCGTCTGTTGGTCCTTTAACATCAAGGAAAAGACATTTTAAACAAAATCGAAAGGATAAAATGTAAAGTCCGAAAAAAACCGTGAACTAACCATCGTTGATTTTTTCTTCGAGATTTTTTTGTTGAAATTTGACCAAAACTTACAAATACAGGACAAAATTTGAAGTCGTCCTTTTTGAAAAAAATCTCGATATCTTCGTCTGTTGGTCCTTTAACATCAAGGAAAAGACATTTTAAACAAAATCGAAAGGATAAAATGTAAAGTCCGAAAAAAACCGTGAACTAACCATCGTTGATTTTTTCTTCGAGATTTTTTTGTTGAAATTTGACCAAAACTTACAAATACAGGACAAAATTTGAAGTCGTCCTTTTTGAAAAAATCTCGATATCTTCGTCTGTTGGTCCTTTAACATCAAGGAAAAGACATTTTAAACAAAATCGAAAGGATAAAATGTAAAGTCCGAAAAAAACCGTGAACTAACCATCGTTGATTTTTTCTTCGAGATTTTTTTGTTGAAATTTGACCAAAACTTACAAATTCAGGACAAAATTTGAAGTCGTCCTTTTTGAAAAAAATCTCGATATCTTCGTCTGTTGGTCCTTTAACATCAAGGAAAAGACATTTTAAACAAAATCCAAAGGATAAAATGTAAAGTCCGAAAAAAACCGTGAACTAACCATCGTTGATTTTTTCTTCGAGATTTTTTTGTTGAAATTTGACCAAAACTTACAAATACAGGACAAAATTTGAAGTCGTCCTTTTTGAAAAAAATCTCGATATCTTCGTCTGTTGGTCCTTTAACATCAAGGAAAAGACATTTTAAACAAAATCCAAAGGATAAAATGTAAAGTCCGAAAAAAACCGTGAACTAACCATCGTTAATTTTTTCTTCGAGATTTTTTCGTTGAAATTTTGACCAAAACTTACAAATACAGGACAAAATTTGAATTCGTCCTTTTTGAAAAAAATCTCGATATCTTCGTCTGTTGGTCCTTTAACATCAAGGAAAAGACATTTTAAACAAAATCGAAAGGATAAAATGTAAAGTCCGAAAAAAACCGTGAACTAACCATCGTTGATTTTTTCTTCGAGATTTTTTTGTTGAAATTTGACCAAAACTTACAAATACAGGACAAAATTTGAAGTCGTTTTTTTTGAAAAAAATCTCGATATCTTCGTCTGTTGGTCCTTTAACATCAAGGAAAAGACATTTTAAACAAAATCGAAAGGATAAAATGTAAAGTCCGAAAAAAACCATGAACTAACCATCGTTGATTTTTTTTTCGAGATTTTTTCGTTGAAATTTTGACCAAAACTTACAAATACAGGACAAAATTTGAAGTCGTCCTTTTTGAAAAAAATCTCGATATCTTCGTCTGTTGGTCCTTTAACATCAAGGAAAACACATTTTAAACAAAATCGAAAGGATAAAATGTAAAGTCCGAAAAAAACCGTGAACTAACCATCGTTGATTTTTTCTTCGAGATTTTTGTGTTGAATTTTGACCAAAACTTACAAATACAGGACAAAATTTGAAGTCGTCCTTTTTGAAAAAAATCTCGATATCTTCGTCTGTTGGTCCTTTAACATCAAGGAAAAGACATTTTAAACAAAATCGAAAGGATAAAATGTAAAGTCCGAAAAAAACCGTGAACTAACCATCGTTGATTTTTTCTTCGAGATTTTTTTGTTGAAATTTGACCAAAACTTACAAATACAGGACAAAATTTGAAGTCGTCCTTTTTGAAAAAAATCTCGATATCTTCGTCTGTTGGTCCTTTAACATCAAGGAAAAGACATTTTAAACAAAATCGAAAGGATAAAATGTAAAGTCCGAAAAAAACCGTGAACTAACCATCGTTGATTTTTTCTTCGAGATTTTTTTGTTGAAATTTGACCAAAACTTACAAATACAGGACAAAATTTGAATTCGTCCTTTTTGAAAAAAAGTTCGATATCTTCGTCTGTTGGTCCTTTAACATCAAGGAAAAGACATTTTAAACAAAATCGAAAGGATAAAATGTAAAGTCCGAAAAAAACCGTGAACTAACCATCGTTGATTTTTTCTTCGAGATTTTTTTGTTGAAATTTGACCAAAACTTACAAATACAGGACAAAATTTGAAGTCGTCCTTTTTGAAAAAAATCTCGATATCTTCGTCTGTTGGTCCTTTAACATCAAGGAAAAGACATTTTAAACAAAATCGAAAGGATAAAATGTAAAGTCCGAAAAAAACCGTGAACTAACCATCGTTGATTTTTTCTTCGAGATTTTTTCGTTGAAATTTTGACCAAAACTTACAAATACAGGACAAAATTTGAAGTCGTCCTTTTTGAAAAAAATCTCGATATCCTCGTCTGTTGGTCCTTTAACATCAAGGAAAAGACATTTTAAACAAAATCGAAAGGATAAAATGTAAAGTCCGAAAAAAACCGTGAACTAACCATCGTTGATTTTTTCTTCGAGATTTTTTTGTTGAAATTTGACCAAAACTTACAAATACAGGACAAAATTTGAAGTCGTCCTTTTTGAAAAAAATCTCGATATTCTCGTCTGTTGGTCCTTTAACATCAAGGAAAAGACATTTTAAACAAAATCGAAAGGATAAAATGTAAAGTCTGAAAAAAACCGTGAACTAACCATCGTTGATTTTTTCTTCGAGATTTTTTTGTTGAAATTTGACCAAAACTTACAAATACAGGACAAAATTTGAAGTCGTCCTTTTTGAAAAAAATCTCGATATCTTCGTCTGTTGGTCCTTTAACATCAAGGAAAAGACATTTTAAACAAAATCGAAAGGATAAAATGTAAAGTCCGAAAAAAACCGTGAACTAACCATCGTTGATTTTTTCTTCGAGATTTTTTTGTTGAAATTTGACCAAAACTTACAAATACAGGACAAAATTTGAAGTCGTCCTTTTTGAAAAAAATCTCGATATCTTCGTCTGTTGGTCCTTTAACATCAAGGAAAAGACATTTTAAACAAAATCGAAAGGATAAAATGTAAAGTCCGAAAAAAACCGTGAACTAACCATCGTTGATTTTTTCTTCGACATTTTTTTGTTGAAATTTGACCAAAACTTACAAATACAGGACAAAATTTGAAGTCGTCCTTTTTGAAAAAAATCTCGATATCCTCGTCTGTTGGTCCTTTAACATCAAGGAAAAGACATTTTAAACAAAATCGAAAGGATAAAATGTAAAGTCCGAAAAAAACCGTGAACTTACCATCGTTGATTTTTTCTTCGAGATTTTTTTGTTGAAATTTGACCAAAACTTACAAATACAGGACAAAATTTGAAGTCGTCCTTTTTGAAAAAAATCTCGATATCTTCGTCTGTTGGTCCTTAAACATCAAGGAAAAGACATTTTAAACAAAATCAAAAGGATAAAATGTAAAGTCCGAAAAAAACCGTGAAGTAACCATCGTTGATTTTTTCTTCGAGATTTTTTTGTTGAAATTTGACCAAAACTTACAAATACAGGACAAAATTTGAAGTCGTCCTTTTTGAAAAAAATCTCGATATCTTCGTCTGTTGGTCCTTTAACATCAAGGAAAAGACATTTTAAACAAAATCGAAAGGATAAAATGTAAAGTCCGAAAAAAACCGTGAACTAACCATCGTTGATTTTTTCTTCGAGATTTTTTTGTTGAAATTTGACCAAAACTTACAAATACAGGACAAAATTTGAAGTCGTCCTTTTTGAAAAAAATCTCGATATCTTCGTCTGTTGGTCCTTTAACATCAAGGAAAAGACATTTTAAACAAAATCGAAAGGATAAAATGTAAAGTCCGAAAAAAACCGTGAACTAACCATCGTTGATTTTTTCTTCGATATTTTTTCGTTGAAATTTTGACCAAAACTTACAAATACAGGACAAAATTTGAATTCGTCCTTTTTGAAAAAAATCTCGATATCTTCGTCTGTTGGTCCTTTAACATCAAGGAAAAGACATTTTAAACAAAATCGAAAGGATAAAATGTAAAGTCCGAAAAAAACCGTGAACTAACCATCGTTGATTTTTTCTTCGAGATTTTTTCGTTGAAATTTTGACCAAAACTTACAAATACAGGACAAAATTTGAATTCGTCCTTTTTGAAAAAAATCTCAATATCTTCGTCTGTTGGTCCTTTAACATCAAGGAAAAGACATTTTAAACAAAATCGAAAGGATAAAATGTAAAGTCCGAAAAAAACCGTGAACTAACCATCGTTGATTTTTTCTTCGAGATTTTTTCGTTGAAATTTTGACCAAAACTTACAAATACAGGACAAAATTTGAATTCGTCCTTTTTGAAAAAAATCTCGATATCTTCGTCTGTTGGTCCTTTAACATCAAGGAAAAGACATTTTAAACAAAATCGAAAGGATAAAATGTAAAGTCCGAAAAAAACCGTGAACTAACCATCGTTGATTTTTTCTTCGAGATTTTTTTGTTGAAATTTGACCAAAACTTACAAATACAGGACAAAATTTGAAGTCGTCCTTTTTGAAAAAAATCTCGATATCTTCGTCTGTTGGTCCTTTAACATCAAGGAAAAGACATTTTAAACAAAATCGAAAGGATAAAATGTAAAGTCCGAAAAAAACCGTGAACTAACCATCGTTGATTTTTTCTTCGAGATTTTTTTGTTGAAATTTGACCAAAACTTACAAATACAGGACAAAATTTGAAGTCGTCCTTTTTGAAAAAAATCTCGATATCTTCGTCTGTTGGTCCTTCAACATCAAGGAAAAGACATTTTAAACAAAATCGAAAGGATAAAATGTAAAGTCCGAAAAAAACCGTGAACTAACCATCGTTGATTTTTTTTTCGAGATTTTTTTGTTGAAATTTGACCAAAACTTACAAATACAGGACAAAATTTGAGGTTGTCCTTTTTGAAAAAAATCTCGATATCTTCGTCTGTTGGTCCTTTAACATCAAGGAAAAGACATTTTAAACAAAATCGAAAGGATAAAATGTAAAGTCCGAAAAAAACCGTGAACTAACCATCGTTGATTTTTTCTTCGAGATTTTTTTGTTGAAATTTGACCAAAACTTACAAATACAGGACAAAATTTGAAGTCGTCCTTTTTAAAAAATCTCGATATCTTCGTCTGTTGGTCCTTTAACATCAAGGAAAAGACATTTTAAACAAAATCGAAAGGATAAAATGTAAAGTCCGAAAAAAACCGTGAACTAACCATCGTTGATTTTTTCTTCGAGATTTTTTCGTTGAAATTTTGACCAAAACTTACAAATACAGGACAAAATTTGAATTCGTCCTTTTTGAAAAAAATCTCGATATCTTCGTCTGTTGGTCCTTTAACATCAAGGAAAAGACATTTTAAACAAAATCGAAAGGATAAAATGTAAAGTCCGAAAAAAACCGTGAACTTACCATCGTTGATTTTTTCTTCGAGATTTTTTCGTTGAAATTTTGACCAAAACTTACAAATACAGGACAAAATTTGAATTCGTCCTTTTTGAAAAAAATCTCGATATCTTCGTCTGTTGGTCCTTTAACATCAAGGAAAAGACATTTTAAACAAAATCGAAAGGATAAAATGTAAAGTCCGAAAAAAACCGTGAACTAACCATCGTTGATTTTTTCTTCGAGATTTTTTTGTTGAAATTTGACCAAAACTTACAAATACAGGACAAAATTTGAAGTCGTCCTTTTTGAAAAAAATCTCGATATCTTCGTCTGTTGGTCCTTCAACATCAAGGAAAAGACATTTTAAACAAAATCGAAAGGATAAAATGTAAAGTCCGAAAAAAACCGTGAACTAACCATCATTGATTTTTTCTTCGAGATTTTTTCGTTGAAATTTTGACCAAAACTTACAAATACAGGACAAAATTTGAATTCGTCCTTTTTGAAAAAAATCTCGATATCTTCGTCTGTTGGTCCTTTAACATCAAGGAAAAGACATTTTAAACAAAATCGAAAGGATAAAATGTAAAGTCCGAAAAAAACCGTGAACTAACCATCGTTGATTTTTTCTTCGAGATTTTTTCGTTGAAATTTTGACCAAAACTTACAAATACAGGACAAAATTTGAATTCGTCCTTTTTGAAAAAAATCTCGATATCTTCGTCTGTTGGTCCTTTAACATCAAGGAAAAGACATTTTAAACAAAATCGAAAGGATAAAATGTAAAGTCCGAAAAAAACCGTGAACTAACCATCGTTGATTTTTTCTTCGAGATTTTTTTGTTGAAATTTGACCAAAACTTACAAATACAGGACAAAATTTGAAGTCGTCCTTTTTGAAAAAAATCTCGATATCTTCGTCTGTTGGTCCTTAAACATCAAGGAAAAGACATTTTAAACAAAATCGAAAGGATAAAATGTAAAGTCCGAAAAAAACCGTGAACTAACCATCGTTGATTTTTTCTTCGAGATTTTTTTGTTGAAATTTGACCAAAACTTACAAATACAGGACAAAATTTGAAGTCGTCCTTTTTGAAAAAAATCTCGATATCTTCGTCTGTTGGTCCTTTAACATCAAGGAAAAGACATTTTAAACAAAATCGAAAGGATAAAATGTAAAGTCCGAAAAAAACCGTGAACTAACCATCGTTGATTTTTTCTTCGAGATTTTTTCGTTGAAATTTTGACCAAAACTTACAAATACAGGACAAAATTTGAATTCGTCCTTTTTGAAAAAAATCTCGATATCTTCGTCTGTTGGTCCTTTAACATCAAGGAAAAGACATTTTAAACAAAATCGAAAGGATAAAATGTAAAGTCCGAAAAAAACCGTGAACTAACCATCGTTGATTTTTTCTTCGAGATTTTTTTGTTGAAATTTGACCAAAACTTACAAATACAGGACAAAATTTGAAGTCGTCCTTTTTGAAAAAAATCTCGATATCTTCGTCTGTTGGTCCTTTAACATCAAGGAAAAGACATTTTAAACAAAATCCAAAGGATAAAATGTAAAGTCCGAAAAAAACCGTGAACTAACCATCGTTAATTTTTTCTTCGAGATTTTTTCGTTGAAATTTTGACCAAAACTTACAAATACAGGACAAAATTTGAATTCGTCCTTTTTGAAAAAAATCTCGATATCTTCGTCTGTTGGTCCTTTAACATCAAGGAAAAGACATTTTAAACAAAATCCAAAGGATAAAATGTAAAGTCCGAAAAAAACCGTGAACTAACCATCGTTGATTTTTTCTTCGAGATTTTTTTGTTGAAATTTGACCAAAACTTACAAATACAGGACAAAATTTGAATTCGTCCTTTTTGAAAAAAATCTCGATATCTTCGTCTGTTGGTCCTTTAACATCAAGGAAAAGACATTTTAAACAAAATCGAAAGGATAAAATGTAAAGTCCGAAAAAAACCATGAACTAACCATCGTTGATTTTTTCTTCGAGATTTTTTCGTTGAAATTTTGACCAAAACTTACAAATACAGGACAAAATTTGAAGTCGTCCTTTTTGAAAAAAATCTCGATATCTTCGTCTGTTGGTCCTTTAACATCAAGGAAAACACATTTTAAACAAAATCGAAAGGATAAAATGTAAAGTCCGAAAAAAACCATGAACTAACCATCGTTGATTTTTTCTTCGAGATTTTTGTGTTGAATTTTGACCAAAACTTACAAATACAGGACAAAATTTGAAGTCGTCCTTTTTGAAAAAAATCTCGATATCTTCGTCTGTTGGTCCTTTAACATCAAGGAAAAGACATTTTAAACAAAATCGAAAGGATAAAATGTAAAGTCCGAAAAAAACCGTGAACTAACCATCGTTGATTTTTTCTTCGAGATTTTTTTGTTGAAATTTGACCAAAACTTACAAATACAGGACAAAATTTGAAGTCGTCCTTTTTGAAAAAAATCTCGATATCTTCGTCTGTTGGTCCTTTAACATCAAGGAAAAGACATTTTAAACAAAATCGAAAGGATAAAATGTAAAGTCCGAAAAAAACCGTGAACTAACCATCGTTGATTTTTTCTTCGAGATTTTTTCGTTGAAATTTTGACCAAAACTTACAAATACAGGACAAAATTTGAATTCGTCCTTTTTGAAAAAAATCTCGATATCTTCGTCTGTTGGTCCTTTAACATCAAGGAAAAGACATTTTAAACAAAATCGAAAGGATAAAATGTAAAGTCCGAAAAAAACCGTGAACTAACCATCGTTGATTTTTTCTTCGAGATTTTTTCGTTGAAATTTTGACCAAAACTTACAAATACAGGACAAAATTTGAATTCGTCCTTTTTGAAAAAAATCTCGATATCTTCGTCTGTTGGTCCTTTAACATCAAGGAAAAGACATTTTAAACAAAATCGAAAGGATAAAATGTAAAGTCCGAAAAAAACCGTGAACTAACCATCGTTGATTTTTTCTTCGAGATTTTTTTGTTGAAATTTGACCAAAACTTACAAATACAAAATACAGGACAAAATTTGAAGTCGTCCTTTTTGAAAAAAATCTCGATATCTTCGTCTGTTGGTCCTTAAACATCAAGGAAAAGACATTTTAAACAAAATCGAAAGGATAAAATGTAAAGTCCGAAAAAAACCGTGAACTAACCATCGTTGATTTTTTCTTCGAGATTTTTTTGTTGAAATTTGACCAAAACTTACAAATACAGGACAAAATTTGAAGTCGTCCTTTTTGAAAAAAATCTCGATATCTTCGTCTGTTGGTCCTTTAACATCAAGGAAAAGACATTTTAAACAAAATCGAAAGGATAAAATGTAAAGTCCGAAAAAAACCGTGAACTAACCATCGTTGATTTTTTCTTCGAGATTTTTTCGTTGAAATTTTGACCAAAACTTACAAATACAGGACAAAATTTGAATTCGTCCTTTTTGAAAAAAATCTCGATATCTTCGTCTGTTGGTCCTTTAACATCAAGGAAAAGACATTTTAAACAAAATCGAAAGGATAAAATGTAAAGTCCGAAAAAAACCGTGAACTAACCATCGTTGATTTTTTCTTCGAGATTTTTTTGTTGAAATTTGACCAAAACTTACAAATACAGGACAAAATTTGAAGTCGTCCTTTTTGAAAAAAATCTCGATATCTTCGTCTGTTGGTCCTTTAACATCAAGGAAAAGACATTTTAAACAAAATCCAAAGGATAAAATGTAAAGTCCGAAAAAAACCGTGAACTAACCATCGTTAATTTTTTCTTCGAGATTTTTTCGTTGAAATTTTGACCAAAACTTACAAATACAGGACAAAATTTGAATTCGTCCTTTTTGAAAAAAATCTCGATATCTTCGTCTGTTGGTCCTTTAACATCAAGGAAAAGACATTTTAAACAAAATCCAAAGGATAAAATGTAAAGTCCGAAAAAAACCGTGAACTAACCATCGTTGATTTTTTCTTCGAGATTTTTTTGTTGAAATTTGACCAAAACTTACAAATACAGGACAAAATTTGAATTCGTCCTTTTTGAAAAAAATCTCGATATCTTCGTCTGTTGGTCCTTTAACATCAAGGAAAAGACATTTTAAACAAAATCGAAAGGATAAAATGTAAAGTCCGAAAAAAACCATGAACTAACCATCGTTGATTTTTTCTTCGAGATTTTTTCGTTGAAATTTTGACCAAAACTTACAAATACAGGACAAAATTTGAAGTCGTCCTTTTTGAAAAAAATCTCGATATCTTCGTCTGTTGGTCCTTTAACATCAAGGAAAACACATTTTAAACAAAATCGAAAGGATAAAATGTAAAGTCCGAAAAAAACCATGAACTAACCATCGTTGATTTTTTCTTCGAGATTTTTGTGTTGAATTTTGACCAAAACTTACAAATACAGGACAAAATTTGAAGTCGTCCTTTTTGAAAAAAATCTCGATATCTTCGTCTGTTGGTCCTTTAACATCAAGGAAAAGACATTTTAAACAAAATCGAAAGGATAAAATGTAAAGTCCGAAAAAAACCGTGAACTAACCATCGTTGATTTTTTCTTCGAGATTTTTTTGTTGAAATTTGACCAAAACTTACAAATACAGGACAAAATTTGAAGTCGTCCTTTTTGAAAAAAATCTCGATATCTTCGTCTGTTGGTCCTTTAACATCAAGGAAAAGACATTTTAAACAAAATCGAAAGGATAAAATGTAAAGTCCGAAAAAAACCGTGAACTAACCATCGTTGATTTTTTCTTCGAGATTTTTTTGTTGAAATTTGACCAAAACTTACAAATACAGGACAAAATTTGAAGTCGTCCTTTTTGAAAAAAATCTCGATATCTTCGTCTGTTGGTCCTTTAACATCAAGGAAAAGACATTTTAAACAAAATCGAAAGGATAAAATGTAAAGTCCGAAAAAAACCGTGAACTAACCATCGTTGATTTTTTCTTCGAGATTTTTTTGTTGAAATTTGACCAAAACTTACAAATACAGGACAAAATTTGAAGTCGTCCTTTTTGAAAAAAATCTCGATATCTTCGTCTGTTGGTCCTTTAACATCAAGGAAAAGACATTTTAAACAAAATCGAAAGGATAAAATGTAAAGTCCGAAAAAAACCGTGAACTAACCATCGTTGATTTTTTCTTCGAGATTTTTTTGTTGAAATTTGACCAAAACTTACAAATACAGGACAAAATTTGAAGTCGTCCTTTTTGAAAAAAATCTCGATATCTTCGTCTGTTGGTCCTTTAACATCAAGGAAAAGACATTTTAAACAAAATCGAAAGGATAAAATGTAAAGTCCGAAAAAAACCGTGAACTAACCATCGTTGATTTTTTCTTCGAGATTTTTTTGTTGAAATTTGACCAAAACTTACAAATACAGGACAAAATTTGAAGTCGTCCTTTTTGAAAAAAATCTCGATATCTTCGTCTGTTGGTCCTTTAACATCAAGGAAAAGACATTTTAAACAAAATCGAAAGGATAAAATGTAAAGTCCGAAAAAAACCGTGAACTAACCATCGTTGATTTTTTCTTCGAGATTTTTTTGTTGAAATTTGACCAAAACTTACAAATACAGGACAAAATTTGAAGTCGTCCTTTTTGAAAAAAATCTCGATATCTTCGTCTGTTGGTCCTTTAACATCAAGGAAAAGACATTTTAAACAAAATCGAAAGGATAAAATGTAAAGTCCGAAAAAAACCGTGAACTAACCATCGTTGATTTTTTTTTCGAGATTTTTTTGTTGAAATTTGACCAAAACTTACAAATACAGGACAAAATTTGAAATCGTCCTTTTTGAAAAAAATCTCGATATCCTCGTCTGTTGGTCCTTTAACATCAAGGAAAAGACATTTTAAACAAAATCGAAAGGATAAAATGTAAAGTCCGAAAAAAACCGTGAAATAACCATCGTTGATTTTTTCTTCGAGATTTTTTTGTTGAAATTTGACCAAAACTTACAAATACAGGACAAAATTTGAAGTCGTCCTTTTTGAAAAAAATCTCGATATCTTCGTCTGTTGGTCCTTTAACATCAAGGAAAAGACATTTTAAACAAAATCGAAAGGATAAAATGTAAAGTCCGAAAAAAACCGTGAACTAACCATCGTTGATTTTTTCTTCGAGATTTTTTTGTTGAAATTTGACCAAAACTTACAAATACAGGACAAAATTTGAAGTCGTCCTTTTTGAAAAAAATCTCGATATCTTCGTCTGTTGGTCCTTTAACATCAAGGAAAAGACATTTTAAACAAAATCGAAAGGATAAAATGTAAAGTCCGAAAAAAACCGTGAACTAACCATCGTTGATTTTTTCTTCGAGATTTTTTTGTTGAAATTTGACCAAAACTTACAAATACAAAATACAGGACAAAATTTGAAGTCGTCCTTTTTGAAAAAAATCTCGATATCTTCGTCTGTTGGTCCTTTAACATCAAGGAAAAGACATTTTAAACAAAATCGAAAGGATAAAATGTAAAGTCCGAAAAAAACCGTGAACTAACCATCGTTGATTTTTTCTTCGAGATTTTTTTGTTGAAATTTGACCAAAACTTACAAATACAGGACAAAATTTGAAGTCGTCCTTTTTGAAAAAAATCTCGATATCTTCGTCTGTTGGTCCTTTAACATCAAGGAAAAGACATTTTAAACAAAATCGAAAGGATAAAATGTAAAGTCCGAAAAAAACCGTGAACTAACCATCGTTGATTTTTTCTTCGAGATTTTTTTGTTGAAATTTGACCAAAACTTACAAATACAGGACAAAATTTGAAGTCGTCCTTTTTGAAAAAAATCTCGATATCTTCGTCTGTTGGTCCTTTAACATCAAGGAAAAGACATTTTAAACAAAATCGAAAGGATAAAATGTAAAGTCCGAAAAAAACCGTGAACTAACACCATCGTTGATTTTTTCTTCGAGATTTTTTTGTTGAAATTTGACCAAAACTTACAAATACAGGACAAAATTTGAAGTCGTCCTTTTTGAAAAAAATCTCGATATCTTCGTCTGTTGGTCCTTTAACATCAAGGAAAAGACATTTTAAACAAAATCGAAAGGATAAAATGTAAAGTCCGAAAAAAACCGTGAACTAACCATCGTTGATTTTTTCTTCGAGATTTTTTTGTTGAAATTTGACCAAAACTTACAAATACAGGACAAAATTTGAAGTCGTCCTTTTTGAAAAAAATCTCGATATCTTCGTCTGTTGGTCCTTTAACATCAAGGAAAAGACATTTTAAACAAAATCGAAAGGATAAAATGTAAAGTCCGAAAAAAACCGTGAACTAACCATCGTTGATTTTTTCTTCGAGATTTTTTTGTTGAAATTTGACCAAAACTTACAAATACAGGACAAAATTTGAAGTCGTCCTTTTTGAAAAAAATCTCGATATCTTCGTCTGTTGGTCCTTTAACATCAAGGAAAAGACATTTTATACAAAATCGAAAGGATAAAATGTAAAGTCCGAAAAAAACCGTGAACTAACCATCGTTGATTTTTTCTTCGAGATTTTTTTGTTGAAATTTGACCAAAACTTACAAATACAGGACAAAATTTGAAGTCGTCCTTTTTGAAAAAAATCTCGATATCCTCGTCTGTTGGTCCTTTAACATCAAGGAAAAGACATTTTAAACAAAATCGAAAGGATAAAATGTAAAGTCCGAAAAAAACCGTGAACTAACACCATCGTTGATTTTTTCTTCGAGATTTTTTTGTTGAAATTTGACCAAAACTTACAAATACAGGACAAAATTTGAAGTCGTCCTTTTTGAAAAAAATCTCGATATCTTCGTCTGTTGGTCCTTTAACATCAAGGAAAAGACATTTTAAACAAAATCGAAAGGATAAAATGTAAAGTCCGAAAAAAACCGTGAACTAACCATCGTTGATTTTTTCTTCGAGATTTTTTTGTTGAAATTTGACCAAAACTTACAAATACAGGACAAAATTTGAAGTCGTCCTTTTTGAAAAAAATCTCGATATCTTCGTCTGTTGGTACTTTAACATCAAGAAAAAGACATTTTAAACAAAATCGAAAGGATAAAATGTAAAGTCCAAAAAAAACCGTGAACTAACCATCGTTGATTTTTTCTTCGAGATTTTTTTGTTGAAATTTGACCAAAACTTACAAATACAGGACAAAATTTGAAGTCGTCCTTTTTGAAAAAAATCTCGATATCTTCGTCTGTTGGTCCTTTAACATCAAGGAAAAGACATTTTAAACAAAATCGAAAGGATAAAATGTAAAGTCCGAAAAAAACCGTGAACTAACCATCGTTGATTTTTTCTTCGAGATTTTTTTGTTGAAATTTGACCAAAACTTACAAATACAGGACAAAATTTGAAGTCGTCCTTTTTGAAAAAAATCTCGATATCTTCGTCTGTTGGTCCTTTAACATCAAGGAAAAGACATTTTAAACAAAATCGAAAGGATAAAATGTAAAGTCCGAAAAAAACCGTGAACTAACCATCGTTGATTTTTTCTTCGAGATTTTTTTGTTGAAATTTGACCAAAACTTACAAATACAGGACAAAATTTGAAGTCGTCCTTTTTGAAAAAAATCTCGATATCCTCGTCTGTTGGTCCTTTAACATCAAGGAAAAGACATTTTAAACAAAATCGAAAGGATAAAATGTAAAGTCCGAAAAAAACCGTGAACTAACCATCGTTGATTTTTTCTTCGAGATTTTTTTGTTGAAATTTGACCAAAACTTACAAATACAGGACAAAATTTGAAGTCGTCCTTTTTGAAAAAAATCTCGATATCTTCGTCTGTTGGTCCTTTAACATCAAGGAAAAGACATTTTAAACAAAATCGAAAGGATAAAATGTAAAGTCCGAAAAAAACCATGAACTAACCATCGTTGATTTTTTCTTCGAGATTTTTTCGTTGAAATTTTGACCAAAACTTACAAATACAGGACAAAATTTGAAGTCGTCCTTTTTGAAAAAAATCTCGATATCTTCGTCTGTTGGTCCTTTAACATCAAGGAAAACACATTTTAAACAAAATCGAAAGGATAAAATGTAAAGTCCGAAAAAAACCATGAACTAACCATCGTTGATTTTTTCTTCGAGATTTTTGTGTTGAAATTTGACCAAAACTTACAAATACAGGACAAAATTTGAAGTCGTCCTTTTTGAAAAAAATCTCGATATCTTCGTCTGTTGGTCCTTTAACATCAAGGAAAAGACATTTTAAACAAAATCGAAAGGATAAAATGTAAAGTCCGAAAAAAACCGTGAACTAACCATCGTTGATTTTTTCTTCGAGATTTTTTTGTTGAAATTTGACCAAAACTTACAAATACAGGACAAAATTTGAAGTCGTCCTTTTTGAAAAAAATCTCGATATCTTCGTCTGTTGGTCCTTTAACATCAAGGAAAAGACATTTTAAACAAAATCGAAAGGATAAAATGTAAAGTCCGAAAAAAACCGTGAACTAACCATCGTTGATTTTTTCTTCGAGATTTTTTTGTTGAAATTTGACCAAAACTTACAAATACAGGACAAAATTTGAATTCGTCCTTTTTGAAAAAAATCTCGATATCTTCGTCTGTTGGTCCTTTAACATCAAGGAAAAGACATTTTAAACAAAATCGAAAGGATAAAATGTAAAGTCCGAAAAAAACCATGAACTAACCATCGTTGATTTTTTCTTCGAGATTTTTTCGTTGAAATTTTGACCAAAACTTACAAATACAGGACAAAATTTGAAGTCGTCCTTTTTGAAAAAAATCTCGATATCTTCGTCTGTTGGTCCTTTAACATCAAGGAAAACACATTTTAAACAAAATCGAAAGGATAAAATGTAAAGTCCGAAAAAAACCGTGAACTAACCATCGTTGATTTTTTCTTCGAGATTTTTTTGTTGAAATTTGACCAAAACTTACAAATACAGGACAAAATTTGAAGTCGTCCTTTTTGAAAAAAATCTCGATATCTTCGTCTGTTGGTCCTTTAACATCAAGGAAAAGACATTTTAAACAAAATCGAAAGGATAAAATGTAAAGTCCGAAAAAAACCGTGAACTAACCATCGTTGATTTTTTCTTCGAGATTTTTTTGTTGAAATTTGACCAAAACTTACAAATACAGGACAAAATTTGAAGTCGTCCTTTTTGAAAAAAATCTCGATATCTTCGTCTGTTGGTCCTTTAACATCAAGGAAAAGACATTTTAAACAAAATCGAAAGGATAAAATGTAAAGTCCGAAAAAAACCGTGAACTAACACCATCGTTGATTTTTTCTTCGAGATTTTTTTGTTGAAATTTGACCAAAACTTACAAATACAGGACAAAATTTGAAGTCGTCCTTTTTGAAAAAAATCTCGATATCTTCGTCTGTTGGTCCTTTAACATCAAGGAAAAGACATTTTAAACAAAATCGAAAGGATAAAATGTAAAGTCCGAAAAAAACCGTGAACTAACCATCGTTGATTTTTTTTTCGAGATTTTTTTGTTGAAATTTGACCAAAACTTACAAATACAGGACAAAATTTGAAGTCGTCCTTTTTGAAAAAAATCTCGATATCTTCGTCTGTTGGTCCTTCAACATCAAGGAAAAGACATTTTAAACAAAATCGAAAGGATAAAATGTAAAGTCCGAAAAAAACCGTGAACTAACCATCGTTGATTTTTTCTTCGAGATTTTTTTGTTGAAATTTGACCAAAACTTACAAATACAGGACAAAATTTGAAGTCGTCCTTTTTGAAAAAAATCTCGATATCTTCGTCTGTTGGTCCTTTAACATCAAGGAAAAGACATTTTAAACAAAATCGAAAGGATAAAATGTAAAGTCCGAAAAAAACCGTGAACTAACCATCGTTGATTTTTTCTTCGAGATTTTTTTGTTGAAATTTGACCAAAACTTACAAATACAGGACAAAATTTGAAGTCGTCCTTTTTGAAAAAAATCTCGATATCTTCGTCTGTTGGTACTTCAACATCAAGGAAAAGACATTTTAAACAAAATCGAAAGGATAAAATGTAAAGTCCGAAAAAAACCGTGAACTAACCATCGTTGATTTTTTCTTCGAGATTTTTTTGTTGAAATTTGACCAAAACTTACAAATACAGGACAAAATTTAAAGTTATCCTTTTTGAAAAAAATCTCGATATCTTCGTCTGTTGGTCCTTTAACATCAAGGAAAAGACATTTTAAACAAAATCGAAAGGATAAAATGTAAAGTCCGAAAAAAACCGTGAACTAACCATCGTTGATTTTTTCTTCGAGATTTTTTTGTTGAAATTTGACCAAAACTTACAAATACAGGACAAAATTTGAAGTCGTCCTTTTTGAAAAAAATCTCGATATCTTCGTCTGTTGGTCCTTTAACATCAAGGAAAAGACATTTTAAACAAAATCGAAAGGATAAAATGTAAAGTCCGAAAAAAACCGTGAACTAACACCATCGTTGATTTTTTCTTCGAGATTTTTTTGTTGAAATTTGACCAAAACTTACAAATACAGGACAAAATTTGAAGTCGTCCTTTTTGAAAAAAATCTCGATATATTCGTCTGTTGGTCCTTTAACATCAAGGAAAAGACATTTTAAACAAAATCGAAAGGATAAAATGTAAAGTCCGAAAAAAACCGTGAACTAACCATCGTTGATTTTTTCTTCGAGATTTTTTTGTTGAAATTTGACCAAAACTTACAAATACAGGACAAAATTTAAAGTTATCCTTTTTGAAAAAAATCTCGATATCTTCGTCTGTTGGTCCTTTAACATCAAGGAAAAGACATTTTAAACAAAATCGAAAGGATAAAATGTAAAGTCCGAAAAAAACCGTGAACTAACCATCGTTGATTTTTTCTTCGAGATTTTTTTGTTGAAATTTGACCAAAACTTACAAATACAGGACAAAATTTGAAGTCGTCCTTTTTGAAAAAAATCTCGATATCTTCGTCTGTTGGTCCTTTAACATCAAGGAAAAGACATTTTAAACAAAATCGAAAGGATAAAATGTAAAGTCCGAAAAAAACCGTGAACTAACACCATCGTTGATTTTTTCTTCGAGATTTTTTTGTTGAAATTTGACCAAAACTTACAAATACAGGACAAAATTTGAAGTCGTCCTTTTTGAAAAAAATCTCGATATATTCGTCTGTTGGTCCTTTAACATCAAGGAAAAGACATTTTAAACAAAATCGAAAGGATAAAATGTAAAGTCCGAAAAAAACCGTGAACTAACCATCGTTGATTTTTTCTTCGAGATTTTTTTGTTGAAATTTGACCAAAACTTACAAATACAGGACAAAATTTGAAGTCGTCCTTTTTGAAAAAAATCTCGATATCTTCGTCTGTTGGTACTTTAACATCAAGAAAAAGACATTTTAAACAAAATCGAAAGGATAAAATGTAAAGTCCAAAAAAAACCGTGAACTAACCATCGTTGATTTTTTCTTCGAGATTTTTTTGTTGAAATTTGACCAAAACTTACAAATACAGGACAAAATTTGAAGTCGTCCTTTTTGAAAAAAATCTCGATATCCTCGTCTGTTGGTCCTTTAACATCAAGGAAAAGACATTTTAAACAAAATCGAAAGGATAAAATGTAAAGTCCGAAAAAAACCGTGAACTAACCATCGTTGATTTTTTCTTCGAGATTTTTTTGTTGAAATTTGACCAAAACTTACAAATACAGGACAAAATTTGAAGTCGTCCTTTTTGAAAAAAATCTCGATATCTTCGTCTGTTGGTCCTTTAACATCAAGGAAAAGACATTTTATACAAAATCGAAAGGATAAAATGTAAAGTCCGAAAAAAACCGTGAACTAACCATCGTTGATTTTTTCTTCGAGATTTTTTTGTTGAAATTTGACCAAAACTTACAAATACAGGACAAAATTTGAAGTCGTCCTTTTTGAAAAAAATCTCGATATCCTCGTCTGTTGGTCCTTTAACATCAAGGAAAAGACATTTTAAACAAAATCGAAAGGATAAAATGTAAAGTCCGAAAAAAACCGTGAACTAACCATCGTTGATTTTTTCTTCGAGATTTTTTTGTTGAAATTTGACCAAAACTTACAAATACAGGACAAAATTTGAAGTCGTCCTTTTTGAAAAAAATCTCGATATCCTCGTCTGTTGGTCCTTTAACATCAAGGAAAAGACATTTTAAACAAAATCGAAAGGATAAAATGTAAAGTCCGAAAAAAACCGTGAACTAACCATCGTTGATTTTTTCTTCGAGATTTTTTTGTTGAAATTTGACCAAAACTTACAAATACAGGACAAAATTTGAAGTCGTCCTTTTTGAAAAAAATCTCGATATCTTCGTCTGTTGGTCCTTTAACATCAAGGAAAAGACATTTTAAACAAAATCGAAAGGATAAAATGTAAAGTCCGAAAAAAACCGTGAACTAACCATCGTTGATTTTTTCTTCGAGATTTTTTTGTTGAAATTTGACCAAAACTTACAAATACAGGACAAAATTTGAAGTCGTCCTTTTTGAAAAAAATCTCGATATCTTCGTCTGTTGGTCCTTTAACATCAAGAAAAAGACATTTTAAACAAAATCGAAAGGATAAAATGTAAAGTCCGAAAAAAACCGTGAACTAACCATCGTTGATTTTTTCTTCGAAATTTTTTTGTTGAAATTTGACCAAAACTTAAAAATACAGGACAAAATTTGAAGTCGTCCTTTTTGAAAAAAATCTCGATATCTTCGTCTGTTGGTCCTTTAACATCAAGGAAAAGACATTTTAAACAAAATCGAAAGGAGAAAATGTAAAGTCCGAAAAAAACCGTGAACTAACCATCGTTGATTTTTTCTTCGAGATTTTTTTGTTGAAATTTGACCAAAACTTACAAATACAGGACAAAATTTGAAGTCGTCCTTTTTGAAAAAAATATCGATAACTTCGTCTGTTTGTCCTTTAACATTAAGGAAAAGACATTTTAAACAAACTCGAAAGGATAAAATGTAAAGTCCGAAAAAAACCGTGAACTAACCATCGTTGATTTTTTCTTCGAGATTTTTTCGTTGAAATTTTGACCAAAACTTACAAATACAGGACAAAATTTGAAGTCGTCCTTTTTGAAAAAAATCTCGATATCTTCGTCTGTTGGTCCTTTAACATCAAGGAAAAGACATTTTAAACAAAATCGAAAGGATAAAATGTAAAGTCCGAAAAAAACCGTGAACTAACCATCGTTGATTTTTTCTTCGAGATTTTTTTGTTGAAATTTGACCAAAACTTACAAATACAGGACAAAATTTGAAGTCGTCCTTTTTGAAAAAAATATCGATATCTTCGTCTGTTGGTCCTTTAACATCAAGGAAAAGACATTTTAAACAAAATCGAAAGGATAAAATGTAAAGTCCGAAAAAAACCGTGAACTAACCATCGTTGATTTTTTCTTCGAGATTTTTTTGTTGAAATTTGACCAAAACTTACAAATACAGGACAAAATTTGAAGTCGTTTTTTTTGAAAAAAATCTCGATATCTTCGTCTGTTGGTCCTTTAACATCAAGGAAAAGACATTTTAAACAAAATCGAAAGGATAAAATGTAAAGTCCGAAAAAAACCGTGAACTAACCATCGTTGATTTTTTCTTCGAGATTTTTTTGTTGAAATTTGACCAAAACTTACAAATACAGGACAAAATTTGAAGTCGTCCTTTTTGAAAAAAATCTCGATATCCTCGTCTGTTGGTCCTTTAACATCAAGGAAAAGACATTTTAAACAAAATCGAAAGGATAAAATGTAAAGTCCGAAAAAAACCGTGAACTAACCATCGTTGATTTTTTCTTCGAGATTTTTTCGTTGAAATTTTGACCAAAACTTACAAATACAGGACAAAATTTGAAGTCGTCCTTTTTGAAAAAAATCTCGATATCTTCGTCTGTTGGTCCTTTAACATCAAGGAAAACACATTTTTAACAAAATCGAAAGGATAAAATGTAAAGTCCGAAAAAAACCGTGAACTAACCATCGTTGATTTTTTCTTCGAGATTTTTTTGTTGAAATTTGACCAAAACTTACAAATACAGGACAAAATTTGAAGTCGTTTTTTTTGAAAAAAATCTCGATATCTTCGTCTGTTGGTCCTTTAACATCAAGGAAAAGACATTTTAAACAAAATCGAAAGGATAAAATGTAAAGTCCGAAAAAAACCGTGAACTAACCATCGTTGATTTTTTCTTCGAGATTTTTTTGTTGAAATTTGACCAAAACTTACAAATACAGGACAAAATTTGAAGTCGTCCTTTTTGAAAAAAATCTCGATATCCTCGTCTGTTGGTCCTTTAACATCAAGGAAAAGACATTTTAAACAAAATCGAAAGGATAAAATGTAAAGTCCGAAAAAAACCGTGAACTAACCATCGTTGATTTTTTCTTCGAGATTTTTTCGTTGAAATTTTGACCAAAACTTACAAATACAGGACAAAATTTGAAGTCGTCCTTTTTGAAAAAAATCTCGATATCTTCGTCTGTTGGTCCTTTAACATCAAGGAAAACACATTTTTAACAAAATCGAAAGGATAAAATGTAAAGTCCGAAAAAAACCGTGAACTAACCATCGTTGATTTTTTCTTCGAGATTTTTTTGTTGAAATTTGACCAAAACTTACAAATACAGGACAAAATTTGAAGTCGTTTTTTTTGAAAAAAATCTCGATATCTTCGTCTGTTGGTCCTTTAACATCAAGGAAAAGACATTTTAAACAAAATCGAAAGGATAAAATGTAAAGTCCGAAAAAAACCGTGAACTAACCATCGTTGATTTTTTCTTCGAGATTTTTTTGTTGAAATTTGACCAAAACTTACAAATACAGGACAAAATTTGAAGTCGTCCTTTTTGAAAAAAATATCGATATCTTCGTCTGTTGGTCCTTTAACATCAAGGAAAAGACATTTTAAACAAAATCGAAAGGATAAAATGTAAAGTCCGAAAAAAACCGTGAACTAACCATCGTTGATTTTTTCTTCGAGATTTTTTTGTTGAAATTTGACCAAAACTTACAAATACAGGACAAAATTTGAAGTCGTCCTTTTTGAAAAAAATCTCGATATCTTCGTCTGTTTGTCCTTTAACATCAAGGAAAAGACATTTTAAACAAAATCGAAAGGATAAAATGTAAAGTCCGAAAAAAACCGTGAACTAACCATCGTTGATTTTTTCTTCGAGATTTTTTTGTTGAAATTTGACCAAAACTTACAAATACAGGACAAAATTTGAAGTCGTCCTTTTTGAAAAAAATCTCGATATCCTCGTCTGTTGGTCCTTTAACATCAAGGAAAAGACATTTTAAACAAAATCGAAAGGATAAAATGTAAAGTCCGAAAAAAACCGTGAACTAACCATCGTTGATTTTTTCTTCGAGATTTTTTTGTTGAAATTTGACCAAAACTTACAAATACAGGACAAAATTTGAAGTCGTCCTTTTTGAAAAAAATCTCGATATCTTCGTCTGTTGGTCCTTTAACATCAAGAAAAAGACATTTTAAACAAAATCGAAAGGATAAAATGTAAAGTCCGAAAAAAACCGTGAACTAACCATCGTTGATTTTTTCTTCGAAATTTTTTTGTTGAAATTTGACCAAAACTTAAAAATACAGGACAAAATTTGAAGTCGTCCTTTTTGAAAAAAATCTCGATATCTTCGTCTGTTGGTCCTTTAACATCAAGGAAAAGACATTTTAAACAAAATCGAAAGGAGAAAATGTAAAGTCCGAAAAAAACCGTGAACTAACCATCGTTGATTTTTTCTTCGAGATTTTTTTGTTGAAATTTGACCAAAACTTACAAATACAGGACAAAATTTGAAGTCGTCCTTTTTGAAAAAAATATCGATAACTTCGTCTGTTTGTCCTTTAACATTAAGGAAAAGACATTTTAAACAAACTCGAAAGGATAAAATGTAAAGTCCGAAAAAAACCGTGAACTAACCATCGTTGATTTTTTCTTCGAGATTTTTTCGTTGAAATTTTGACCAAAACTTACAAATACAGGACAAAATTTGAAGTCGTCCTTTTTGAAAAAAATCTCGATATCTTCGTCTGTTGGTCCTTTAACATCAAGGAAAAGACATTTTAAACAAAATCGAAAGGATAAAATGTAAAGTCCGAAAAAAACCGTGAACTAACCATCGTTGATTTTTTCTTCGAGATTTTTTTGTTGAAATTTGACCAAAACTTACAAATACAGGACAAAATTTGAAGTCGTCCTTTTTGAAAAAAATATCGATATCTTCGTCTGTTGGTCCTTTAACATCAAGGAAAAGACATTTTAAACAAAATCGAAAGGATAAAATGTAAAGTCCGAAAAAAACCGTGAACTAACCATCGTTGATTTTTTCTTCGAGATTTTTTTGTTGAAATTTGACCAAAACTTACAAATACAGGACAAAATTTGAAGTCGTTTTTTTTGAAAAAAATCTCGATATCTTCGTCTGTTGGTCCTTTAACATCAAGGAAAAGACATTTTAAACAAAATCGAAAGGATAAAATGTAAAGTCCGAAAAAAACCGTGAACTAACCATCGTTGATTTTTTCTTCGAGATTTTTTTGTTGAAATTTGACCAAAACTTACAAATACAGGACAAAATTTGAAGTCGTCCTTTTTGAAAAAAATCTCGATATCCTCGTCTGTTGGTCCTTTAACATCAAGGAAAAGACATTTTAAACAAAATCGAAAGGATAAAATGTAAAGTCCGAAAAAAACCGTGAACTAACCATCGTTGATTTTTTCTTCGAGATTTTTTCGTTGAAATTTTGACCAAAACTTACAAATACAGGACAAAATTTGAAGTCGTCCTTTTTGAAAAAAATCTCGATATCTTCGTCTGTTGGTCCTTTAACATCAAGGAAAACACATTTTTAACAAAATCGAAAGGATAAAATGTAAAGTCCGAAAAAAACCGTGAACTAACCATCGTTGATTTTTTCTTCGAGATTTTTTTGTTGAAATTTGACCAAAACTTACAAATACAGGACAAAATTTGAAGTCGTTTTTTTTGAAAAAAATCTCGATATCTTCGTCTGTTGGTCCTTTAACATCAAGGAAAAGACATTTTAAACAAAATCGAAAGGATAAAATGTAAAGTCCGAAAAAAACCGTGAACTAACCATCGTTGATTTTTTCTTCGAGATTTTTTTGTTGAAATTTGACCAACACTTACAAATACAGGACAAAATTTGAAGTCGTCCTTTTTGAAAAAAATCTCGATATCCTCGTCTGTTGGTCCTTTAACATCAAGGAAAAGACATTTTAAACAAAATCGAAAGGATAAAATGTAAAGTCCGAAAAAAACCGTGAACTAACCATCGTTGATTTTTTCTTCGAGATTTTTTCGTTGAAATTTTGACCAAAACTTACAAATACAGGACAAAATTTGAAGTCGTCCTTTTTGAAAAAAATCTCGATATCTTCGTCTGTTGGTCCTTTAACATCAAGGAAAACACATTTTTAACAAAATCGAAAGGATAAAATGTAAAGTCCGAAAAAAACCGTGAACTAACCATCGTTGATTTTTTCTTCGAGATTTTTTTGTTGAAATTTGACCAAAACTTACAAATACAGGACAAAATTTGAAGTCGTTTTTTTTGAAAAAAATCTCGATATCTTCGTCTGTTGGTCCTTTAACATCAAGGAAAAGACATTTTAAACAAAATCGAAAGGATAAAATGTAAAGTCCGAAAAAAACCGTGAACTAACCATCGTTGATTTTTTCTTCGAGATTTTTTTGTTGAAATTTGACCAAAACTTACAAATACAGGACAAAATTTGAAGTCGTCCTTTTTGAAAAAAATCTCGATATCCTCGTCTGTTGGTCCTTTAACATCAAGGAAAAGACATTTTAAACAAAATCGAAAGGATAAAATGTAAAGTCCGAAAAAAACCGTGAACTAACCATCGTTGATTTTTTCTTCGAGATTTTTTTGTTGAAATTTGACCAAAACTTACAAATACAGGACAAAATTTGAAGTCGTCCTTTTTGAAAAAAATCTCGATATCCTCGTCTGTTGGTCCTTTAACATCAAGGAAAAGACATTTTAAACAAAATCGAAAGGATAAAATGTAAAGTCCGAAAAAAACCGTGAACTAACCATCGTTGATTTTTTCTTCGAAATTTTTTTGTTGAAATTTGACCAAAACTTAAAAATACAGGACAAAATTTGAAGTCGTCCTTTTTGAAAAAAATCTCGATATCTTCGTCTGTTGGTCCTTTAACATCAAGGAAAAGACATTTTAAACAAAATCGAAAGGAGAAAATGTAAAGTCCGAAAAAAACCGTGAACTAACCATCGTTGATTTTTTCTTCGAGATTTTTTTGTTGAAATTTGACCAAAACTTACAAATACAGGACATAATTTGAAGTCGTCCTTTTTGAAAAAAATCTCGATATCTTCGTCTGTTGGTCCTTTAACATCAAGGAAAAGACATTTTAAACAAAATCGAAAGGATAAAATGTAAAGTCCGAAAAAAACCGTGAACTAACCATCGTTGATTTTTTCTTCGAGATTTTTTTGTTGAAATTTGACCAAAACTTACAAATACAGGACAAAATTTGAAGTCGTCCTTTTTGAAAAAAATCTCGATATCTTCGTCTGTTGGTCCTTTAACATCAAGGAAAAGACATTTTAAACAAAATCGAAAGGATAAAATGTAAAGTCCGAAAAAAACCGTGAACTAACCATCGTTGATTTTTTCTTCGAGATTTTTTTGTTGAAATTTGACCAAAACTTACAAATACAGGACAAAATTTGAAGTCGTCCTTTTTGAAAAAAATCTCGATATCCTCGTCTGTTGGTCCTTTAACATCAAGGAAAAGACATTTTAAACAAAATCGAAAGGATAAAATGTAAAGTCCGAAAAAAACCGTGAACTAACCATCGTTGATTTTTTCTTCGAGATTTTTTTGTTGAAATTTGACCAAAACTTACAAATACAGGACAAAATTTGAAGTCGTCCTTTTTGAAAAAAATCTCGATATCTTCGTCTGTTGGTCCTTTAACATCAAGGAAAAGACATTTTAAACAAAATCGAAAGGATAAAATGTAAAGTCCGAAAAAAACCGTGAACTAACCATCGTTGATTTTTTCTTCGAGATTTTTTTGTTGAAATTTGACCAAAACTTACAAATACAGGACAAAATTTGAAGTCGTCCTTTTTGAAAAAAATCTCGATATCTTCGTCTGTTGGTCCTTTAACATCAAGAAAAAGACATTTTAAACAAAATCGAAAGGATAAAATGTAAAGTCCGAAAAAAACCGTGAACTAACCATCGTTGATTTTTTCTTCGAAATTTTTTTGTTGAAATTTGACCAAAACTTAAAAATACAGGACAAAATTTGAAGTCGTCCTTTTTGAAAAAAATCTCGATATCTTCGTCTGTTGGTCCTTTAACATCAAGGAAAAGACATTTTAAACAAAATCGAAAGGAGAAAATGTAAAGTCCGAAAAAAACCGTGAACTAACCATCGTTGATTTTTTCTTCGAGATTTTTTTGTTGAAATTTGACCAAAACTTACAAATACAGGACAAAATTTGAAGTCGTCCTTTTTGAAAAAAATATCGATAACTTCGTCTGTTTGTCCTTTAACATTAAGGAAAAGACATTTTAAACAAACTCGAAAGGATAAAATGTAAAGTCCGAAAAAAACCGTGAACTAACCATCGTTGATTTTTTCTTCGAGATTTTTTCGTTGAAATTTTGACCAAAACTTACAAATACAGGACAAAATTTGAAGTCGTCCTTTTTGAAAAAAATCTCGATATCTTCGTCTGTTGGTCCTTTAACATCAAGGAAAAGACATTTTAAACAAAATCGAAAGGATAAAATGTAAAGTCCGAAAAAAACCGTGAACTAACCATCGTTGATTTTTTCTTCGAGATTTTTTTGTTGAAATTTGACCAAAACTTACAAATACAGGACAAAATTTGAAGTCGTCCTTTTTGAAAAAAATATCGATATCTTCGTCTGTTGGTCCTTTAACATCAAGGAAAAGACATTTTAAACAAAATCGAAAGGATAAAATGTAAAGTCCGAAAAAAACCGTGAACTAACCATCGTTGATTTTTTCTTCGAGATTTTTTTGTTGAAATTTGACCAAAACTTACAAATACAGGACAAAATTTGAAGTCGTTTTTTTTGAAAAAAATCTCGATATCTTCGTCTGTTGGTCCTTTAACATCAAGGAAAAGACATTTTAAACAAAATCGAAAGGATAAAATGTAAAGTCCGAAAAAAACCGTGAACTAACCATCGTTGATTTTTTCTTCGAGATTTTTTTGTTGAAATTTGACCAAAACTTACAAATACAGGACAAAATTTGAAGTCGTCCTTTTTGAAAAAAATCTCGATATCCTCGTCTGTTGGTCCTTTAACATCAAGGAAAAGACATTTTAAACAAAATCGAAAGGATAAAATGTAAAGTCCGAAAAAAACCGTGAACTAACCATCGTTGATTTTTTCTTCGAGATTTTTTCGTTGAAATTTTGACCAAAACTTACAAATACAGGACAAAATTTGAAGTCGTCCTTTTTGAAAAAAATCTCGATATCTTCGTCTGTTGGTCCTTTAACATCAAGGAAAAGACATTTTAAACAAAATCGAAAGGATAAAATGTAAAGTCCGAAAAAAACCGTGAACTAACCATCGTTGATTTTTTCTTCGAGATTTTTTTGTTGAAATTTGACCAAAACTTACAAATACAGGACAAAATTTGAAGTCGTCCTTTTTGAAAAAAATCTCGATATCCTCGTCTGTTGGTCCTTTAACATCAAGGAAAAGACATTTTAAACAAAATCGAAAGGATAAAATGTAAAGTCCGAAAAAAACCGTGAACTAACCATCGTTGATTTTTTCTTCGAGATTTTTTCGTTGAAATTTTGACCAAAACTTACAAATACAGGACAAAATTTGAAGTCGTCCTTTTTGAAAAAAATCTCGATATCTTCGTCTGTTGGTCCTTTAACATCAAGGAAAACACATTTTTAACAAAATCGAAAGGATAAAATGTAAAGTCCGAAAAAAACCGTGAACTAACCATCGTTGATTTTTTCTTCGAGATTTTTTTGTTGAAATTTGACCAAAACTTACAAATACAGGACAAAATTTGAAGTCGTTTTTTTTGAAAAAAATCTCGATATCTTCGTCTGTTGGTCCTTTAACATCAAGGAAAAGACATTTTAAACAAAATCGAAAGGATAAAATGTAAAGTCCGAAAAAAACCGTGAACTAACCATCGTTGATTTTTTCTTCGAGATTTTTTTGTTGAAATTTGACCAAAACTTACAAATACAGGACAAAATTTGAAGTCGTCCTTTTTGAAAAAAATCTCGATATCCTCGTCTGTTGGTCCTTTAACATCAAGGAAAAGACATTTTAAACAAAATCGAAAGGATAAAATGTAAAGTCCGAAAAAAACCGTGAACTAACCATCGTTGATTTTTTCTTCGAGATTTTTTTGTTGAAATTTGACCAAAACTTACAAATACAGGACAAAATTTGAAGTCGTCCTTTTTGAAAAAAATCTCGATATCCTCGTCTGTTGGTCCTTTAACATCAAGGAAAAGACATTTTAAACAAAATCGAAAGGATAAAATGTAAAGTCCGAAAAAAACCGTGAACTAACCATCGTTGATTTTTTCTTCGAAATTTTTTTGTTGAAATTTGACCAAAACTTAAAAATACAGGACAAAATTTGAAGTCGTCCTTTTTGAAAAAAATCTCGATATCTTCGTCTGTTGGTCCTTTAACATCAAGGAAAAGACATTTTAAACAAAATCGAAAGGAGAAAATGTAAAGTCCGAAAAAAACCGTGAACTAACCATCGTTGATTTTTTCTTCGAGATTTTTTTGTTGAAATTTGACCAAAACTTACAAATACAGGACATAATTTGAAGTCGTCCTTTTTGAAAAAAATCTCGATATCTTCGTCTGTTGGTCCTTTAACATCAAGGAAAAGACATTTTAAACAAAATCGAAAGGATAAAATGTAAAGTCCGAAAAAAACCGTGAACTAACCATCGTTGATTTTTTCTTCGAGATTTTTTTGTTGAAATTTGACCAAAACTTACAAATACAGGACAAAATTTGAAGTCGTCCTTTTTGAAAAAAATCTCGATATCTTCGTCTGTTGGTCCTTTAACATCAAGGAAAAGACATTTTAAACAAAATCGAAAGGATAAAATGTAAAGTCCGAAAAAAACCGTGAACTAACCATCGTTGATTTTTTCTTCGAGATTTTTTTGTTGAAATTTGACCAAAACTTACAAATACAGGACAAAATTTGAAGTCGTCCTTTTTGAAAAAAATCTCGATATCCTCGTCTGTTGGTCCTTTAACATCAAGGAAAAGACATTTTAAACAAAATCGAAAGGATAAAATGTAAAGTCCGAAAAAAACCGTGAACTAACCATCGTTGATTTTTTCTTCGAGATTTTTTTGTTGAAATTTGACCAAAACTTACAAATACAGGACAAAATTTGAAGTCGTCCTTTTTGAAAAAAATCTCGATATCTTCGTCTGTTGGTCCTTTAACATCAAGGAAAAGACATTTTAAACAAAATCGAAAGGATAAAATGTAAAGTCCGAAAAAAACCGTGAACTAACCATCGTTGATTTTTTCTTCGAGATTTTTTTGTTGAAATTTGACCAAAACTTACAAATACAGGACAAAATTTGAAGTCGTCCTTTTTGAAAAAAATCTCGATATCTTCGTCTGTTGGTCCTTTAACATCAAGAAAAAGACATTTTAAACAAAATCGAAAGGATAAAATGTAAAGTCCGAAAAAAACCGTGAACTAACCATCGTTGATTTTTTCTTCGAAATTTTTTTGTTGAAATTTGACCAAAACTTAAAAATACAGGACAAAATTTGAAGTCGTCCTTTTTGAAAAAAATCTCGATATCTTCGTCTGTTGGTCCTTTAACATCAAGGAAAAGACATTTTAAACAAAATCGAAAGGAGAAAATGTAAAGTCCGAAAAAAACCGTGAACTAACCATCGTTGATTTTTTCTTCGAGATTTTTTTGTTGAAATTTGACCAAAACTTACAAATACAGGACAAAATTTGAAGTCGTCCTTTTTGAAAAAAATATCGATAACTTCGTCTGTTTGTCCTTTAACATTAAGGAAAAGACATTTTAAACAAACTCGAAAGGATAAAATGTAAAGTCCGAAAAAAACCGTGAACTAACCATCGTTGATTTTTTCTTCGAGATTTTTTCGTTGAAATTTTGACCAAAACTTACAAATACAGGACAAAATTTGAAGTCGTCCTTTTTGAAAAAAATCTCGATATCTTCGTCTGTTGGTCCTTTAACATCAAGGAAAAGACATTTTAAACAAAATCGAAAGGATAAAATGTAAAGTCCGAAAAAAACCGTGAACTAACCATCGTTGATTTTTTCTTCGAGATTTTTTTGTTGAAATTTGACCAAAACTTACAAATACAGGACAAAATTTGAAGTCGTCCTTTTTGAAAAAAATATCGATATCTTCGTCTGTTGGTCCTTTAACATCAAGGAAAAGACATTTTAAACAAAATCGAAAGGATAAAATGTAAAGTCCGAAAAAAACCGTGAACTAACCATCGTTGATTTTTTCTTCGAGATTTTTTTGTTGAAATTTGACCAAAACTTACAAATACAGGACAAAATTTGAAGTCGTCCTTTTTGAAAAAAATCTCGATATCCTCGTCTGTTGGTCCTTTAACATCAAGGAAAAGACATTTTAAACAAAATCGAAAGGATAAAATGTAAAGTCCGAAAAAAACCGTGAACTAACCATCGTTGATTTTTTCTTCGAGATTTTTTTGTTGAAATTTGACCAAAACTTACAAATACAGGACAAAATTTGAAGTCGTCCTTTTTGAAAAAAATCTCGATATCTTCGTCTGTTGGTCCTTTAACATCAAGGAAAAGACATTTTAAACAAAATCGAAAGGATAAAATGTAAAGTCCGAAAAAAACCGTGAACTAACCATCGTTGATTTTTTCTTCGAGATTTTTTTGTTGAAATTTGACCAAAACTTACAAATACAGGACAAAATTTGAAGTCGTCCTTTTTGAAAAAAATCTCGATATCTTCGTCTGTTGGTCCTTTAACATCAAGAAAAAGACATTTTAAACAAAATCGAAAGGATAAAATGTAAAGTCCGAAAAAAACCGTGAACTAACCATCGTTGATTTTTTCTTCGAAATTTTTTTGTTGAAATTTGACCAAAACTTAAAAATACAGGACAAAATTTGAAGTCGTCCTTTTTGAAAAAAATCTCGATATCTTCGTCTGTTGGTCCTTTAACATCAAGGAAAAGACATTTTAAACAAAATCGAAAGGAGAAAATGTAAAGTCCGAAAAAAACCGTGAACTAACCATCGTTGATTTTTTCTTCGAGATTTTTTTGTTGAAATTTGACCAAAACTTACAAATACAGGACAAAATTTGAAGTCGTCCTTTTTGAAAAAAATATCGATAACTTCGTCTGTTTGTCCTTTAACATTAAGGAAAAGACATTTTAAACAAACTCGAAAGGATAAAATGTAAAGTCCGAAAAAAACCGTGAACTAACCATCGTTGATTTTTTCTTCGAGATTTTTTCGTTGAAATTTTGACCAAAACTTACAAATACAGGACAAAATTTGAAGTCGTCCTTTTTGAAAAAAATCTCGATATCTTCGTCTGTTGGTCCTTTAACATCAAGGAAAAGACATTTTAAACAAAATCGAAAGGATAAAATGTAAAGTCCGAAAAAAACCGTGAACTAACCATCGTTGATTTTTTCTTCGAGATTTTTTTGTTGAAATTTGACCAAAACTTACAAATACAGGACAAAATTTGAAGTCGTCCTTTTTGAAAAAAATATCGATATCTTCGTCTGTTGGTCCTTTAACATCAAGGAAAAGACATTTTAAACAAAATCGAAAGGATAAAATGTAAAGTCCGAAAAAAACCGTGAACTAACCATCGTTGATTTTTTCTTCGAGATTTTTTTGTTGAAATTTGACCAAAACTTACAAATACAGGACAAAATTTGAAGTCGTTTTTTTTGAAAAAAATCTCGATATCTTCGTCTGTTGGTCCTTTAACATCAAGGAAAAGACATTTTAAACAAAATCGAAAGGATAAAATGTAAAGTCCGAAAAAAACCGTGAACTAACCATCGTTGATTTTTTCTTCGAGATTTTTTTGTTGAAATTTGACCAAAACTTACAAATACAGGACAAAATTTGAAGTCGTCCTTTTTGAAAAAAATCTCGATATCCTCGTCTGTTGGTCCTTTAACATCAAGGAAAAGACATTTTAAACAAAATCGAAAGGATAAAATGTAAAGTCCGAAAAAAACCGTGAACTAACCATCGTTGATTTTTTCTTCGAGATTTTTTCGTTGAAATTTTGACCAAAACTTACAAATACAGGACAAAATTTGAAGTCGTCCTTTTTGAAAAAAATCTCGATATCTTCGTCTGTTGGTCCTTTAACATCAAGGAAAACACATTTTTAACAAAATCGAAAGGATAAAATGTAAAGTCCGAAAAAAACCGTGAACTAACCATCGTTGATTTTTTCTTCGAGATTTTTTTGTTGAAATTTGACCAAAACTTACAAATACAGGACAAAATTTGAAGTCGTTTTTTTTGAAAAAAATCTCGATATCTTCGTCTGTTGGTCCTTTAACATCAAGGAAAAGACATTTTAAACAAAATCGAAAGGATAAAATGTAAAGTCCGAAAAAAACCGTGAACTAACCATCGTTGATTTTTTCTTCGAGATTTTTTTGTTGAAATTTGACCAAAACTTACAAATACAGGACAAAATTTGAAGTCGTCCTTTTTGAAAAAAATCTCGATATCCTCGTCTGTTGGTCCTTTAACATCAAGGAAAAGACATTTTAAACAAAATCGAAAGGATAAAATGTAAAGTCCGAAAAAAACCGTGAACTAACCATCGTTGATTTTTTCTTCGAGATTTTTTCGTTGAAATTTTGACCAAAACTTACAAATACAGGACAAAATTTGAAGTCGTCCTTTTTGAAAAAAATCTCGATATCTTCGTCTGTTGGTCCTTTAACATCAAGGAAAACACATTTTTAACAAAATCGAAAGGATAAAATGTAAAGTCCGAAAAAAACCGTGAACTAACCATCGTTGATTTTTTCTTCGAGATTTTTTTGTTGAAATTTGACCAAAACTTACAAATACAGGACAAAATTTGAAGTCGTTTTTTTTGAAAAAAATCTCGATATCTTCGTCTGTTGGTCCTTTAACATCAAGGAAAAGACATTTTAAACAAAATCGAAAGGATAAAATGTAAAGTCCGAAAAAAACCGTGAACTAACCATCGTTGATTTTTTCTTCGAGATTTTTTTGTTGAAATTTGACCAAAACTTACAAATACAGGACAAAATTTGAAGTCGTCCTTTTTGAAAAAAATCTCGATATCCTCGTCTGTTGGTCCTTTAACATCAAGGAAAAGACATTTTAAACAAAATCGAAAGGATAAAATGTAAAGTCCGAAAAAAACCGTGAACTAACCATCGTTGATTTTTTCTTCGAGATTTTTTTGTTGAAATTTGACCAAAACTTACAAATACAGGACAAAATTTGAAGTCGTCCTTTTTGAAAAAAATCTCGATATCCTCGTCTGTTGGTCCTTTAACATCAAGGAAAAGACATTTTAAACAAAATCGAAAGGATAAAATGTAAAGTCCGAAAAAAACCGTGAACTAACCATCGTTGATTTTTTCTTCGAAATTTTTTTGTTGAAATTTGACCAAAACTTAAAAATACAGGACAAAATTTGAAGTCGTCCTTTTTGAAAAAAATCTCGATATCTTCGTCTGTTGGTCCTTTAACATCAAGGAAAAGACATTTTAAACAAAATCGAAAGGAGAAAATGTAAAGTCCGAAAAAAACCGTGAACTAACCATCGTTGATTTTTTCTTCGAGATTTTTTTGTTGAAATTTGACCAAAACTTACAAATACAGGACATAATTTGAAGTCGTCCTTTTTGAAAAAAATCTCGATATCTTCGTCTGTTGGTCCTTTAACATCAAGGAAAAGACATTTTAAACAAAATCGAAAGGATAAAATGTAAAGTCCGAAAAAAACCGTGAACTAACCATCGTTGATTTTTTCTTCGAGATTTTTTTGTTGAAATTTGACCAAAACTTACCAATACAGGACAAAATTTGAAGTCGTCCTTTTTGAAAAAAATCACGATATCTTCGTCTGTTGGTCCTTTAACATCAAGGAAAAGACATTTTAAACAAAATCGAAAGGATAAAATGTAAAGTCCGAAAAAAACCGTGAACTAACCATCGTTGATTTTTTCTTCGAGATTTTTTTGTTGAAATTTGACCAAAACTTACAAATACAGGACAAAATTTGAAGTCGTCCTTTTTGAAAAAAATCTCGATATCTTCGTCTGTTGGTCCTTCAACATCAAGGAAAAGACATTTTAAACAAAATCGAAAGGATAAAATGTAAAGTCCGAAAAAAACCGTGAACTAACCATCGTTGATTTTTTCTTCGAGATTTTTTTGTTGAAATTTGACCAAAACTTACAAATACAGGACAAAATTTGAAGTCGTCCTTTTTGAAAAAAATCTCGATATCTTCGTCTGTTGGTCCTTTAACATCAAGGAAAAGACATTTTAAACAAACTCGAAAGGATAAAATGTAAAGTCCGAAAAAAACCGTGAACTAACCATCGTTGATTTTTTCTTCGAGATTTTTTCGTTGAAATTTTGACCAAAACTTACAAATACAGGACAAAATTTGAAGTCGTCCTTTTTGAAAAAAATATCGATATCTTCGTCTGTTGGTCCTTTAACATCAAGGAAAAGACATTTTAAACAAAATCGAAAGGATAAAATGTAAAGTCCGAAAAAAACCGTGAACTAACCATCGTTGATTTTTTCTTCGAGATTTTTTTGTTGAAATTTGACCAAAACTTACAAATACAGGACAAAATTTGAAGTCGTCCTTTTTGAAAAAAATCTCGATATCTTCGTCTGTTGGTCCTTTAACATCAAGGAAAAGACATTTTAAACAAATTCGAAAGGATAAAATGTAAAGTCCGAAAAAAACCGTGAACTAACCATCGTTGATTTTTTCTTCGAGATTTTTTTGTTGAAATTTTGACCAAAACTTACAAATACAGGACAAAATTTGAAGTCGTCCTTTTTGAAAAAAATCTCGATATCTTCGTCTGTTGGTCCTTTAACATCAAGGAAAAGACATTTTAAACAAAATCGAAAGGATAAAATGTAAAGTCCGAAAAAAACCGTGAACTAACCATCGTTGATTTTTTCTTCGAGATTTTTTTGTTGAAATTTGACCAAAACTTACAAATACAGGACAAAATTTGAAGTCGTCCTTTTTGAAAAAAATATCGATAACTTCGTCTGTTGGTCCTTAAACATTAAGGAAAAGACATTTTAAACAAACTCGAAAGGATTAAATGTAAAGTCCGAAAAAAACCGTGAACTAACCATCGTTGATTTTTTCTTCGAAATTTTTTCGTTGAAATTTTGACCAAAACTTACAAATACAGGACAAAATTTGAAGTCGTCCTTTTTGAAAAAAATCTCGATATCTTCGTCTGTTGGTCCTTTAACATCAAGGAAAAGACATTTTAAACAAATTCGAAAGGATAAAATGTAAAGTCCGAAAAAAACCGTGAACTAACCATCGTTGATTTTTTCTTCGAGATTTTTTTGTTGAAATTTTGACCATAACTTACAAATACAGGACAAAATTTGAAGTCGTCCTTTTTGAAAAAAATCTCGATATCTTCGTCTGTTGGTCCTTTAACATCAAGGAAAAGACATTTTAAACAAAATCGAAAGGATTAAATGTAAAGTCCGAAAAAAACCGTGAACTAACCATCGTTGATTTTTTCTTCGAGATTTTTTTGTTGAAATTTGACCAAAACTTACAAATACAGGACAAAATTTGAAGTCGTCCTTTTTGAAAAAAATCTCGATATCTTCGTCTGTTGGTCCTTTAACATCAAGGAAAAGACATTTTAAACAAAATCGAAAGGATAAAATGTAAAGTCCGAAAAAAACCGTGAACTAACCATCGTTGATTTTTTTTTCGAGATTTTTTTGTTGAAATTTGACCAAAACTTACAAATACAGGACAAAATTTGAAGTCGTCCTTTTTGAAAAAAATCTCGATATCTTCGTCTGTTGGTCCTTCAACATCAAGGAAAAGACATTTTAAACAAAATCGAAAGGATAAAATGTAAAGTCCGAAAAAAACCGTGAACTAACCATCGTTGATTTTTTCTTCGAGATTTTTTTGTTGAAATTTGACCAAAACTTACAAATACAGGACAAAATTTGAAGTCGTCCTTTTTGAAAAAAATCTCGATATCTTCGTCTGTTGGTCCTTTAACATCAAGGAAAAGACATTTTAAACAAAATCGAAAGGATAAAATGTAAAGTCCGAAAAAAACCGTGAACTAACCATCGTTGATTTTTTCTTCGAGATTTTTTTGTTGAAATTTGACCAAAACTTACAAATACAGGACAAAATTTGAAGTCGTCCTTTTTGAAAAAAATCTCGATATCTTCGTCTGTTGGTCCTTTAACATCAAGGAAAAGACATTTTAAACAAAATCGAAAGGATAAAATGTAAAGTCCGAAAAAAACCGTGAACTAACCATCGTTGATTTTTTCTTCGAGATTTTTTTGTTGAAATTTGACCAAAACTTACAAATACAGGACAAAATTTGAAGTCGTCCTTTTTGAAAAAAATCTCGATATCTTCGTCTGTTGGTCCTTTAACATCAAGGAAAAGACATTTTAAACAAAATCGAAAGGATAAAATGTAAAGTCCGAAAAAAACCGTCAACTAACCATCGTTGATTTTTTCTTCGAGATTTTTTTGTTGAAATTTGACCAAAACTTACAAATACAGGACAAAATTTGAAGTCGTCCTTTTTGAAAAAAATCTCGATATCTTCGTCTGTTGGTCCTTTAACATCAAGGAAAAGACATTTTAAACAAAATCGAAAGGATAAAATGTAAAGTCCGAAAAAAACCGTGAACTAACCATCGTTGATTTTTTCTTCGAGATTTTTTTGTTGAAATTTGACCAAAACTTACAAATACAGGACAAAATTTGAAGTCGTCCTTTTTGAAAAAAATCTCGATATCTTCGTCTGTTGGTCCTTAAACATTAAGGAAAAGACATTTTAAACAAACTCGAAAGGATAAAATGTAAAGGCCTAAAAAAACCGTGAACTAACCATCGTTGATTTTTTCTTCGAGATTTTTTCGTTGAAATTTTGACCAAAACTTACAAATACAGGACAAAATTTGAAGTCGTCCTTTTTGAAAAAAATCTCGATATCTTCGTCTGTTGGTCCTTTAACATCAAGGAAAAGACATTTTAAACAAAATCGAAAGGATAAAATGTAAAGTCCGAAAAAAACCGTGAACTAACCATCGTTGATTTTTTCTTCGAGATTTTTTTGTTGAAATTTGACCAAAACTTACAAATACAGGACAAAATTTGAAGTCGTCCTTTTTGAAAAAAATATCGATAACTTCGTCTGTTGGTCCTTAAACATTAAGGAAAAGACATTTTAAACAAACTCGAAAGGATTAAATGTAAAGTCCGAAAAAAACCGTGAACTAACCATCGTTGATTTTTTCTTCGAGATTTTTTCGTTGAAATTTTGACCAAAACTTACAAATACAGGACAAAATTTGAAGTCGTCCTTTTTGAAAAAAATATCGATATCTTCGTCTGTTGGTCCTTTAACATCAAGGAAAAGACATTTTAAACAAAATCGAAAGGATAAAATGTAAAGTCCGAAAAAAACCGTGAACTAACCATCGTTGATTTTTTCTTCGAGATTTTTTTGTTGAAATTTGACCAAAACTTACAAATACAGGACAAAATTTGAAGTCGTCCTTTTTGAAAAAAATCTCGATATCTTCGTCTGTTGGTCCTTTAACATCAAGGAAAAGACATTTAAAACAAATTCGAAAGGATAAAATGTAAAGTCCGAAAAAAACCGTGAACTAACCATCGTTGATTTTTTCTTCGAGATTTTTTTGTTGAAATTTTGACCAAAACTTACAAATACAGGACAAAATTTGAAGTCGTCCTTTTTGAAAAAAATCTCGATATCTTCGTCTGTTGGTCCTTTAACATCAAGGAAAAGACATTTTAAACAAAATCGAAAGGATAAAATGTAAAGTCCGAAAAAAACCGTGAACTAACCATCGTTGATTTTTTCTTCGAGATTTTTTTGTTGAAATTTGACCAAAACTTACAAATACAGGACAAAATTTGAAGTCGTCCTTTTTGAAAAAAATATCGATAACTTCGTCTGTTGGTCCTTAAACATTAAGGTAAAGACATTTTAAACAAACTCGAAAGGATTAAATGTAAAGTCCGAAAAAAACCGTGAACTAACCATCGTTGATTTTTTCTTCGAGATTTTTTCGTTGAAATTTTGACCAAAACTTACAAATACAGGACAAAATTTGAAGTCGTCCTTTTTGAAAAAAATCTCGATATCTTCGTCTGTTGGTCCTTTAACATCAAGGAAAAGACATTTTAAACAAAATCGAAAGGATAAAATGTAAAGTCCGAAAAAAACCGTGAACTAACCATCGTTGATTTTTTCTTCGAGATTTTTTTGTTGAAATTTGACCAAAACTTACAAATACAGGACAAAATTTGAAGTCGTCCTTTTTGAAAAAAATCTCGATATCTTCGTCTGTTGGTCCTTTAACATCAAGGAAAAGACATTTTAAACAAAATCGAAAGGATAAAATGTAAAGTCCGAAAAAAACCGTGAACTAACACCATCGTTGATTTTTTCTTCGAGATTTTTTTGTTGAAATTTGACCAAAACTTACAAATACAGGACAAAATTTGAAGTCGTCCTTTTTGAAAAAAATCTCGATATCTTCGTCTGTTGGTCCTTTAACATCAAGGAAAAGACATTTTAAACAAATTCGAAAGGATAAAATGTAAAGTCCGAAAAAAACCGTGAACTAACCATCGTTGATTTTTTCTTCGAGATTTTTTTGTTGAAATTTGACCAAAACTTACAAATACAGGACAAAATTTGAAGTCGTCCTTTTTGAAAAAAATATCGATAACTTCGTCTGTTGGTCCTTAAACATTAAGGAAAAGACATTTTAAACAAACTCGAAAGGATAAAATGTAAAGTCCGAAAAAAACCGTGAACTAACCATCGTTGATATTTTCTTCGAGATTTTTTCGTTGAAATTTTGACCAAAACTTACAAATACAGGACAAAATTTGAAGTCGTCCTTTTTGAAAAAAATATCGATATCTTCGTCTGTTGGTCCTTTAACATCAAGGAAAAGACATTTTAAACAAAATCGAAAGGATAAAATGTAAAGTCCGAAAAAAACCGTGAACTAACCATCGTTGATTTTTTCTTCGAGATTTTTTTGTTGAAATTTGACCAAAACTTACAAATACAGGACAAAATTTGAAGTCGTCCTTTTTGAAAAAAATCTCGATATCTTCGTCTGTTGGTCCTTTAACATCAAGGAAAAGACATTTTAAACAAATTCGAAAGGTTAAAATGTAAAGTCCGAAAAAAACCGTGAACTAACCATCGTTGATTTTTTCTTCGAGATTTTTTTGTTGAAATTTGACCAAAACTTACAAATACAGGACAAAATTTGAAGTCGTCCTTTTTGAAAAAAATCTCGATATCTTCGTCTGTTGGTCCTTCAACATCAAGGAAAAGACATTTTAAACAAAATCGAAAGGATAAAATGTAAAGTCCGAAAAAAACCGTGAACTAACCATCGTTGATTTTTTCTTCGAGATTTTTTTGTTGAAATTTGACCAAAACTTACAAATACAGGACAAAATTTGAAGTCGTCCTTTTTGAAAAAAATCTCGATATCTTCGTCTGTTGGTCCTTTAACATCAAGGAAAAGACATTTTAAACAAAATCGAAAGGATAAAATGTAAAGTCCGAAAAAAACCGTGAACTAACCATCATTGATTTTTTCTTCGAGATTTTTTTGTTGAAATTTGACCAAAACTTACAAATACAGGACAAAATTTGAAGTCGTCCTTTTTGAAAAAAATCTCGATATCTTCGTCTGTTGGTCCTTTAACATCAAAGAAAAGACATTTTAAACAAAATCGAAAGGATAAAATGTAAAGTCCGAAAAAAACCGTGAACTAACCATCGTTGATTTTTTCTTCGAGATTTTTTTGTTGAAATTTGACCAAAACTTACAAATACAGGACAAAATTTGAAGTCGTCCTTTTTGAAAAAAATCTCGATATCTTCGTCTGTTGGTCCTTTAACATCAAGAAAAAGACATTTTAAACAAAATCGAAAGGATAAAATGTAAAGTCCGAAAAAAACCGTGAACTAACCATCGTTGATTTTTTCTTCGAGATTTTTTTGTTGAAATTTGACCAAAACTTACAAATACAGGACAAAATTTGAAGTCGTCCTTTTTGAAAAAAATCTCGATATCTTCGTCTGTTGGTCCTTTAACATCAAGGAAAAGACATTTTTAACAAAATCGAAAGGATAAAATGTAAAGTCCGAAAAAAACCGTGAACTAACCATCGTTGATTTTTTCTTCGAGATTTTTTTGTTGAAATTTGACCAAAACTTACAAATACAGGACAAAATTTGAAGTCGTCCTTTTTGAAAAAAATCTCGATATCTTCGTCTGTTGGTCCTTTTTCATCAAGGAAAAGACATTTTAAACAAAATCGAAAGGATAAAATGTAAAGTCCGAAAAAAACCGTGAACTAACCATCGTTGATTTTTTCTTCGAGATTTTTTTGTTGAAATTTGACCAAAACTTACAAATACAGGACAAAATTTGAAGTCGTCCTTTTTGAAAAAAATCTCGATATCTTCGTCTGTTGGTCCTTCAACATCAAGGAAAAGACATTTTAAACAAAATCGAAAGGATAAAATGTAAAGTCCGAAAAAAACCGTGAACTAACCATCGTTGATTTTTTCTTCGAGATTTTTTTGTTGAAATTTGACCAAAACTTACAAATACAGGACAAAATTTGAAGTCGTCCTTTTTGAAAAAAATCTCGATATCTTCGTCTGTTGGTCCTTCAACATCAAGGAAAAGACATTTTAAACAAAATCGAAAGGATTAAATGTAAAGTCCGAAAAAAACCGTGAACTAACCATCGTTGATTTTTTCTTCGAGATTTTTTCGTTGAAATTTTGACCAAAACTTACAAATACAGGACAAAATTTGAAGTCGTCCTTTTTGAAAAAAATCTCGATATCTTCCTCTGTTGGTCCTTTAACATCAAGGAAAAGACATTTTAAACAAAATCGAAAGGATAAATTGTAAAGTCCGAAAAAAACCGTGAACTAACCATCGTTGATTTTTTCTTCGAGATTTTTTTGTTGAAATTTGACCAAAACTTACAAATACAGGACAAAATTTGAAGTCGTCCTTTTTGAAAAAAATCTCGATATCTTCGTCTGTTGGTCCTTTAACATCAAGGAAAAGACATTTTAAACAAAATCGAAAGGATAAAATGTAAAGTCCGAAAAAAACCGTGAACTAACCATCGTTGATTTTTTCTTCGAGATTTTTTTGTTGAAATTTGACCAAAACTTACAAATACAGGACAAAATTTGAAGTCGTCCTTTTTGAAAAAAATCTCGATATCTTCGTCTGTTGGTCCTTTAACATCAAGGAAAAGACATTTTAAACAAAATCGAAAGGATAAAATGTAAAGTCCGAAAAAAACCGTGAACTAACACCATCGTTGATTTTTTCTTCGAGATTTTTTTGTTGAAATTTGACCAAAACTACAAATACAGGACAAACTTTGAAGTCGTCCTTTTTGAAAAAAATCTCGATATCTTCGTCTGTTGGTCCTTTAACATCAAGGAAAAGACATTTTAAACAAAATCGAAAGGATAAAATGTAAAGTCCGAAAAAAACCGTGAACTAACCATCGTTGATTTTTTCTTCGAGATTTTTTTGTTGAAATTTGACCAAAACTTACAAATACAGGACAAAATTTGAAGTCGTCCTTTTTGAAAAAATCTCGATATCTTCGTCTGTTGGTCCTTTAACATCAAGAAAAAGACATTTTAAACAAAATCGAAAGGATAAAATGTAAAGTCCGAAAAAAACCGTGAACTAACCATCGTTGATTTTTTCTTCGAGATTTTTTTGTTGAAATTTGACCAAAACTTACAAATACAGGACAAAATTTGAAGTCGTCCTTTTTGAAAAAAATCTCGATATCTTCGTCTGTTGGTCCTTTAACATCAAGGAAAAGACATTTTTAACAAAATCGAAAGGATAAAATGTAAAGTCCGAAAAAAACCGTGAACTAACCATCGTTGATTTTTTCTTCGAGATTTTTTTGTTGAAATTTGACCAAAACTTACAAATACAGGACAAAATTTGAAGTCGTCCTTTTTGAAAAAAATCTCGATATCTTCGTCTGTTGGTCCTTTTTCATCAAGGAAAAGACATTTTAAACAAAATCGAAAGGATAAAATGTAAAGTCCGAAAAAAACCGTGAACTAACCATCGTTGATTTTTTCTTCGAGATTTTTTTGTTGAAATTTGACCAAAACTTACAAATACAGGACAAAATTTGAAGTCGTCCTTTTTGAAAAAAATCTCGATATCTTCGTCTGTTGGTCCTTCAACATCAAGGAAAAGACATTTTAAACAAAATCGAAAGGATAAAATGTAAAGTCCGAAAAAAACCGTGAACTAACCATCGTTGATTTTTTCTTCGAGATTTTTTTGTTGAAATTTGACCAAAACTTACAAATACAGGACAAAATTTGAAGTCGTCCTTTTTGAAAAAAATCTCGATATCTTCGTCTGTTGGTCCTTCAACATCAAGGAAAAGACATTTTAAACAAAATCGAAAGGATAAAATGTAAAGTCCGAAAAAAACCGTGAACTAACCATCATTGATTTTTTCTTCGAGATTTTTTTGTTGAAATTTGACCAAAACTTACAAATACAGGACAAAATTTGAAGTCGTCCTTTTTGAAAAAAATCTCGATATCTTCGTCTGTTGGTCCTTTAACATCAAGGAAAAGACATTTTAAACAAAATCGAAAGGATAAAATGTAAAGTCCGAAAAAAACCGTGAACTAACCATCGTTGATTTTTTCTTCGAGATTTTTTTGTTGAAATTTGACCAAAACTTACAAATACAGGACAAAATTTGAAGTCGTCCTTTTTGAAAAAAATCTCGATATCTTCGTCTGTTGGTCCTTTAACATCAAGGAAAAGACATTTTAAACAAAATCGAAAGGATAAAATGTAAAGTCCGAAAAAAACCGTGAACTAACCATCGTTGATTTTTTCTTCGAGATTTTTTTGTTGAAATTTGACCAAAACTTACAAATACAGGACAAAATTTGAAGTCGTCCTTTTTGAAAAAAATCTCGATATCTTCCTCTGTTGGTCCTTTAACATCAAGGAAAAGACATTTTAAACAAAATCGAAAGGATAAATTGTAAAGTCCGAAAAAAACCGTGAACTAACCATCGTTGATTTTTTCTTCGAGATTTTTTTGTTGAAATTTGACCAAAACTTACAAATACAGGACAAAATTTGAAGTCGTCCTTTTTGAAAAAAATCTCGATATCTTCGTCTGTTGGTCCTTTAACATCAAGGAAAAGACATTTTAAACAAAATCGAAAGGATAAATTGTAAAGTCCGAAAAAAACCGTGAACTAACCATCGTTGATTTTTTCTTCGAGATTTTTTTGTTGAAATTTGACCAAAACTTACAAATACAGGACAAAATTTGAAGTCGTCCTTTTTGAAAAAAATCTCGATATCTTCGTCTGTTGGTCCTTTAACATCAAGGAAAAGACATTTTAAACAAAATCGAAAGGATAAATTGTAAAGTCCGAAAAAAACCGTGAACTAACCATCGTTGATTTTTTCTTCGAGATTTTTTAAGTTGAAATTTGACCAAAACTTACAAATACAGGACAAAATTTGAAGTCGTCCTTTTTGAAAAAAATCTCGATATCTTCGTCTGTTGGTCCTTTAACATCAAGGAAAAGACATTTTAAACAAAATCGAAAGGATAAAATGTAAAGTCCGAAAAAAACCGTGAACTAACCATCGTTGATTTTTTCTTCGAGATTTTTTTGTTGAAATTTGACCAAAACTTACAAATACAGGACAAAATTTGAAGTCGTCCTTTTTGAAAAAAATATCGATAACTTCGTCTGTTGGTCCTTAAACATTAAGGAAAAGACATTTTAAACAAACTCGAAAGGATTAAATGTAAAGTCCGAAAAAAACCGTGAACTAACCATCGTTGATTTTTTCTTCGAGATTTTTTCGTTGAAATTTTGACCAAAACTTACAAATACAGGACAAAATTTGAAGTCGTCCTTTTTGAAAAAAATCTCGATATCTTCCTCTGTTGGTCCTTTAACATCAAGGAAAAGACATTTTAAACAAAATCGAAAGGATAAATTGTAAAGTCCGAAAAAAACCGTGAACTAACCATCGTTGATTTTTTCTTCGAGATTTTTTTGTTGAAATTTGACCAAAACTTACAAATACAGGACAAAATTTGAAGTCGTCCTTTTTGAAAAAAATCTCGATATCTTCGTCTGTTGGTCCTTTAACATCAAGGAAAAGACATTTTAAACAAAATCGAAAGGATAAATTGTAAAGTCCGAAAAAAACCGTGAACTAACCATCGTTGATTTTTTCTTCGAGATTTTTTTGTTGAAATTTGACCAAAACTTACAAATACAGGACAAAATTTGAAGTCGTCCTTTTTGAAAAAAATCTCGATATCTTCGTCTGTTGGTCCTTTAACATCAAGGAAAAGACATTTTAAACAAAATCGAAAGGATAAATTGTAAAGTCCGAAAAAAACCGTGAACTAACCATCGTTGATTTTTTCTTCGAGATTTTTTAAGTTGAAATTTGACCAAAACTTACAAATACAGGACAAAATTTGAAGTCGTCCTTTTTGAAAAAAATCTCGATATCTTCGTCTGTTGGTCCTTTAACATCAAGGAAAAGACATTTTAAACAAAATCGAAAGGATAAAATGTAAAGTCCGAAAAAAACCGTGAACTAACCATCGTTGATTTTTTCTTCGAGATTTTTTTGTTGAAATTTGACCAAAACTTACAAATACAGGACAAAATTTGAAGTCGTCCTTTTTGAAAAAAATATCGATATCTTCGTCTGTTGGTCCTTTAACATCAAGGAAAAGACATTTTAAACAAAATCGAAAGGATAAAATGTAAAGTCCGAAAAAAACCGTGAACTAACCATCGTTGATTTTTTCTTCGAGATTTTTTTGTTGAAATTTGACCAAAACTTACAAATACAGGACAAAATTTGAAGTCGTCCTTTTTGAAAAAAATCTCGATATCTTCGTCTGTTGGTCCTTTAACATCAAGGAAAAGACATTTTAAACAAAATCGAAAGGATAAAATGTAAAGTCCGAAAAAAACCGTGAACTAACCATCGTTGATTTTTTCTTCGAGATTTTTTTGTTGAAATTTGACCAAAACTTACAAATACAGGACAAAATTTGAAGTCGTCCTTTTTGAAAAAAATCTCGATATCTTCGTCTGTTGGTCCTTCAACATCAAGGAAAAGACATTTTAAACAAAATCGAAAGGATAAAATGTAAAGTCCGAAACAAACCGTGAACTAACCATCGTTGATTTTTTCTTCGAGATTTTTTTGTTGAAATTTGACCAAAACTTACAAATACAGGACAAAATTTGAAGTCGTCCTTTTTGAAAAAAATCTCGATATCTTCGTCTGTTGGTCCTTTTTCATCAAGGAAAAGACATTTTAAACAAAATCGAAAGGATAAAATGTAAAGTCCGAAAAAAACCGTGAACTAACCATCGTTGATTTTTTCTTCGAGATTTTTTTGTTGAAATTTGACCAAAACTTACAAATACAGGACAAAATTTGAAGTCGTTTTTTTTGAAAAAAATCTCGATATCTTCGTCTGTTGGTCCTTTAACATCAAGGAAAAGACATTTTAAACAAAATCGAAAGGATAAAATGTAAAGTCCGAAAAAAGCCGTGAACTAACCATCATTGATTTTTTCTTCGAGATTTTTTTGTTGAAATTTGACCAAAACTTACAAATACAGGACAAAATTTGAAGTCGTCCTTTTTGAAAAAAATCTCGATATCTTCGTCTGTTGGTCCTTCAACATTAAGGAAAAGACATTTTAAACAAAATCGAAAGGATAAAATGTAAAGTCCGAAAAAAACCGTGAACTAACCATCATTGATTTTTTCTTCGAGATTTTTTTGTTGAAATTTGACCAAAACTTACAAATACAGGACAAAATTTGAAGTCGTCCTTTTTGAAAAAAATCTCGATATCTTCGTCTGTTGGTCCTTTAACATCAAGGAAAAGACATTTTTAACAAAATCGAAAGGATAAAATGTAAAGTCCGAAAAAAACCGTGAACTAACCATCGTTGATTTTTTCTTCGAGATTTTTTTGTTGAAATTTGACCAAAACTTACAAATACAGGACAAAATTTGAAGTCGTCCTTTTTGAAAAAAATCTCGATATCTTCGTCTGTTGGTCCTTTTTCATCAAGGAAAAGACATTTTAAACAAAATCGAAAGGATAAAATGTAAAGTCCGAAAAAAACCGTGAACTAACCATCGTTGATTTTTTCTTCGAGATTTTTTTGTTGAAATTTGACCAAAACTTACAAATACAGGACAAAATTTGAAGTCGTCCTTTTTGAAAAAAATCTCGATATCTTCGTCTGTTGGTCCTTCAACATCAAGGAAAAGACATTTTAAACAAAATCGAAAGGATAAAATGTAAAGTCCGAAAAAAACCGTGAACTAACCATCATTGATTTTTTCTTCGAGATTTTTTTGTTGAAATTTGACCAAAACTTACAAATACAGGACAAAATTTGAAGTCGTCCTTTTTGAAAAAAATATCGATAACTTCGTCTGTTGGTCCTTTAACATTAAGGAAAAGACATTTTAAACAAAATCGAAAGGATAAAATGTAAAGTCCGAAAAAAACCGTGAACTAACCATCGTTGATTTTTTCTTCGAGATTTTTTCGTTGAAATTTTGACCAAAACTTACAAATACAGGACAAAATTTGAAGTCGTCCTTTTTGAAAAAAATCTCGATATCTTCGTCTGTTGGTCCTTTAACATCAAGGAAAAGACATTTCAAACAAAATCGAAAGGATAAAATGTAAAGTCCGAAAAAAACCGTGAACTAACACCATCGTTGATTTTTTCTTCGAGATTTTTTTTTTGAAATTTGACCAAAACTTACAAATACAGGACAAAATTTGAAGTCGTCCTTTTTGAAAAAAATCTCGATATCTTCGTCTGTTGGTCCTTTAACATCAAGGGAAAGACATTTTAAACAAAATCGAAAGGATAAAATGTAAAGTCCGAAAAAAACCGTGAACTAACCATCATTGATTTTTTCTTCGAGATTTTTTTGTTGAAATTTGACCAAAACTTACAAATACAGGACAAAATTTGAAGTCGTCCTTTTTGAAAAAAATCTCGATATCTTCGTCTGTTGGTCCTTCAACATCAAGGAAAAGACATTTTAAACAAAATCGAAAGGATAAAATGTAAAGTCCGAAAAAAACCGTGAACTAACCATCGTTGATTTTTTCTTCGAGATTTTTTTGTTGAAATTTGACCAAAACTTACAAATACAGGACAAAATTTGAAGTCGTCCTTTTTGAAAAAAATCTCGATATCTTCGTCTGTTGTTCCTTCAACATTAAGGAAAAGACATTTTAAACAAAATCGAAAGGATAAAATGTAAAGTCCGAAAAAAACCGTGAACTAACCATCATTGATTTTTTCTTCGAGATTTTTTTGTTGAAATTTGACCAAAACTTACAAATACAGGACAAAATTTGAAGTCGTCCTTTTTGAAAAAAATCTCGATATCTTCGTCTGTTGGTCCTTTAACATCAAGGAAAAGACATTTTAAACAAAATCGAAAGGATAAAATGTAAAGTCCGAAAAAAACCGTGAACTAACCATCGTTGATTTTTTCTTCGAGATTTTTTTGTTGAAATTTGACCAAAACTTACAAATACAGGACAAAATTTGAAGTCGTCCTTTTTGAAAAAAATCTCGATATCTTCGTCTGTTGGTCCTTTTTCATCAAGGAAAAGACATTTTAAACAAAATCGAAAGGATAAAATGTAAAGTCCGAAAAAAACCGTGAACTAACCATCGTTGATTTTTTCTTCGAGATTTTTTTGTTGAAATTTGACCAAAACTTACAAATACAGGACAAAATTTGAAGTCGTCCTTTTTGAAAAAAATCTCGATATCTTCGTCTGTTGGTACTTTAACATCAAGGAAAAGACATTTTAAACAAAATCGAAAGGATAAAATGTAAAGTCCGAAAAAAACCGTGAACTAACCATCGTTGATTTTTTCTTCGAGATTTTTTTGTTGAAATTTGACCAAAACTTACAAATACAGGACAAAATTTGAAGTCGTTTTTTTTGAAAAAAATCTCGATATCTTCGTCTGTTGGTCCTTTAACATCAAGGAAAAGACATTTTAAACAAAATCGAAAGGATAAAATGTAAAGTCCGAAAAAAACCGTGAACTAACACCATCGTTGATTTTTTCTTCGAGATTTTTTTGTTGAAATTTGACCAAAACTTACAAATACAGGACAAAATTTGAAGTCGTCCTTTTTGAAAAAAATCTCGATATCTTCGTCTGTTGGTCCTTCAACATCAAGGAAAAGACATTTTAAACAAAATCGAAAGGATAAAATGTAAAGTCCGAAAAAAACCGTGAACTAACCATCATTGATTTTTTCTTCGAGATTTTTTTGTTGAAATTTGACCAAAACTTACAAATACAGGACAAAATTTGAAGTCGTCCTTTTTGAAAAAAATCTCGATATCTTCGTCTGTTGGTCCTTTAACATCAAGGAAAAGACATTTTAAACAAAATCGAAAGGATAAAATGTAAAGTCCGAAAAAAACCGTGAACTAACCATCGTTGATTTTTTCTTCGAGATTTTTTTGTTGAAATTTGACCAAAACTTACAAATACAGGACAAAATTTGAAGTCGTCCTTTTTGAAAAAAATCTCGATATCTTCGTCTGTTGGTCCTTTAACATCAAGGAAAAGACATTTTAAACAAAATCGAAAGGATAAAATGTAAAGTCCGAAAAAAACCGTGAACTAACCATCGTTGATTTTTTCTTCGAGATTTTTTTGTTGAAATTTGACCAAAACTTACAAATACAGGACAAAATTTGAAGTCGTCCTTTTTGAAAAAAATCTCGATATCTTCGTCTGTTGGTCCTTTAACATCAAGGAAAAGACATTTCAAACAAAATCGAAAGGATAAAATGTAAAGTCCGAAAAAAACCGTGAACTAACACCATCGTTGATTTTTTCTTCGAGATTTTTTTTTTGAAATTTGACCAAAACTTACAAATACAGGACAAAATTTGAAGTCGTCCTTTTTGAAAAAAATCTCGATATCTTCGTCTGTTGGTCCTTTAACATCAAGGGAAAGACATTTTAAACAAAATCGAAAGGATAAAATGTAAAGTCCGAAAAAAACCGTGAACTAACCATCATTGATTTTTTCTTCGAGATTTTTTTGTTGAAATTTGAACAAAACTTTAAAATACAGGACAAAATTTGAAGTCGTCCTTTTTGAAAAAAATCTCGATATCTTTGTCTGTTGGTCCTTCAACATCAAGGAAAAGACATTTTAAACAAAATCGAAAGGATAAAATGTAAAGTCCGAAAAAAACCGTGAACTAACCATCATTGATTTTTTCTTCGAGATTTTTTTGTTGAAATTTGACCAAAACTTATAAATACAGGACAAAATTTGAAGTCGTCCTTTTTGAAAAAAATATCGATAACTTCGTCTGTTGGTCCTTGAACATTAAGGAAAAGACATTTTAAACAAAATCGAAAGGATAAAATGTAAAGTCCGAAAAAAACCGTGAACTAACCATCGTTGATTTTTTCTTCGAGATTTTTTCGTTGAAATTTTGACCAAAACTTACAAAAACAGGACCTAATTTGAAGTCGTCCTTTTTGAAAAAAATCTCGATATCTTCGTCTGTTGGTCCTTTTACATCAAGGAAAAGACATTTTAAACAAAATCGAAAGGATAAAATGTAAAGTCCGAAAAAAACCGTGAACTAACCATCGTTGATTTTTTCTTCGAGATTTTTTTGTTGAAATTTGACCAAAACTTACAAATACAGGACAAAATTTGAAGTCGTCCTTTTTGAAAAAATCTCGATATCTTCGTCTGTTGGTCCTTTAACATCAAGAAAAAGACATTTTAAACAAAATCGAAAGGATAAAATGTAAAGTCCGAAAAAAACCGTGAACTAACCATCGTTGATTTTTTCTTCGAGATATTTTTGTTGAAATTTGACCAAAACTTACAAATACAGGACAAAATTTGAAGTCGTCCTTTTTGAAAAAAATCTCGATATCTTCGTCTGTTGGTCCTTCAACATCAAGGAAAAGACATTTTAAACAAAATCGAAAGGATAAAATGTAAAGTCCGAAAAAAACCTTGAACTAACCATCATTGATTTTTTCTTCGAGATTTTTTTGTTGAAATTTGACCAAAACTTACAAATATAGGACAAAATTTGAAGTCGTCCTTTATGAAAAAAATCTCGATATCTTCGTCTGTTGGTCCTTTAACATCAAGGAAAAGACATTTTAAACAAAATCGAAAGGATAAAATGTAAAGTCCGAAAAAAACCGTGAACTAACCATCGTTGATTTTTTCTTCGAGATTTTTTTGTTGAAATTTGACCAAAACTTACAAATACAGGACAAAATTTGAAGTCGTCCTTTTTGAAAAAAATCTCGATATCTTCGTCTGTTGGTCCTTTTTCATCAAGGAAAAGACATTTTAAACAAAATTGAAAGGATAAAATGTAAAGTCCGAAAAAAACCGTGAACTAACCATCGTTGATTTTTTCTTCGAGATTTTTTTGTTGAAATTTGACCAAAACTTACAAATACAGGACAAAATTTGAAGTCGTCCTTTTTGAAAAAAATCTCGATATCTTCGTCTGTTGGTCCTTTAACATCAAGGAAAAGACATTTTAAACAAAATCGAAAGGATAAAATGTAAAGTCCGAAAAAAACCGTGAACTAACCATCGTTGATTTTTTCTTCGAGATTTTTTTGTTGAAATTTGACCAAAACTTACAAATACAGGACAAAATTTGAAGTCGTCCTTTTTGAAAAAAATCTCGATATCTTCGTCTGTTGGTCCTTTTTCATCAAGGAAAAGACATTTTAAACAAAATCGAAAGGATAAAATGTAAAGTCCGAAAAAAACCGTGAACTAACCATCGTTGATTTTTTCTTCGAGATTTTTTTGTTGAAATTTGACCAAAACTTACAAATACAGGACAAAATTTGAAGTCGTCCTTTTTGAAAAAAATCTCGATATCTTCGTCTGTTGGTACTTTAACATCAAGGAAAAGACATTTTAAACAAAATCGAAAGGATAAAATGTAAAGTCCGAAAAAAACCGTGAACTAACCATCGTTGATTTTTTCTTCGAGATTTTTTTGTTGAAATTTGACCAAAACTTACAAATACAGGACAAAATTTGAAGTCGTTTTTTTTGAAAAAAATCTCGATATCTTCGTCTGTTGGTCCTTTAACATCAAGGAAAAGACATTTTAAACAAAATCGAAAGGATAAAATGTAAAGTCCGAAAAAAACCGTGAACTAACACCATCGTTGATTTTTTCTTCGAGATTTTTTTGTTGAAATTTGACCAAAACTTACAAATACAGGACAAAATTTGAAGTCGTCCTTTTTGAAAAAAATCTCGATATCTTTGTCTGTTGGTCCTTCAACATCAAGGAAAAGACATTTTAAACAAAATCGAAAGGATAAAATGTAAAGTCCGAAAAAAACCGTGAACTAACCATCATTGATTTTTTCTTCGAGATTTTTTTGTTGAAATTTGACCAAAACTTACAAATACAGGACAAAATTTGAAGTCGTCCTTTTTGAAAAAATTCTCGATATCTTCGTCTGTTGGTCCTTTAACATCAATGAAAAGACATTTTAAACAAAATCGAAAGGATAAAATGTAAAGTCCGAAAAAAACCGTGAACTAACCATCGTTGATTTTTTCTTCGAGATTTTTTTGTTGAAATTTGACCAAAACTTACAAATACAGGACAAAATTTGAAGTCGTTTTTTTTGAAAAAAATCTCGATATCTTCGTCTGTTGGTCCTTTAACATCAAGGAAAAGACATTTTAAACAAAATCGAAAGGATAAAATGTAAAGTCCGAAAAAAACCGTGAACTAACACCATCGTTGATTTTTTCTTCGAGATTTTTTTGTTGAAATTTGACCAAAACTTACAAATACAGGACAAAATTTGAAGTCGTCCTTTTTGAAAAAAATCTCGATATCTTCGTCTGTTGGTCCTTCAACATCAAGGAAAAGACATTTTAAACAAAATCGAAAGGATAAAATGTAAAGTCCGAAAAAAACCGTGAACTAACCATCATTGATTTTTTCTTCGAGATTTTTTTGTTGAAATTTGACCAAAACTTACAAATACAGGACAAAATTTGAAGTCGTCCTTTTTGAAAAAAATCTCGATATCTTCGTCTGTTGGTCCTTTAACATCAAGTAAAAGACATTTTAAACAAAATCGAAAGGATAAAATGTAAAGTCCGAAAAAAACCGTGAACTAACCATCGTTGATTTTTTCTTCGAGATTTTTTTGTTGAAATTTGACCAAAACTTACAAATACAGGACAAAATTTGAAGTCGTCCTTTTTGAAAAAAATCTCGATATCTTCGTCTGTTGGTCCTTTAACATCAAGGAAAAGACATTTTAAACAAAATCGAAAGGATAAAATGTAAAGTCCGAAAAAAACCGTGAACTAACCATCGTTGATTTTTTCTTCGAGATTTTTTCGTTGAAATTTTGACCAAAACTTACAAAAACAGGACCTAATTTGAAGTCGTCCTTTTTGAAAAAAATCTCGATATCTTCGTCTGTTGGTCCTTTAACATCAAGGAAAAGACATTTTAAACAAAATCGAAAGGATAAAATGTAAAGTCCGAAAAAAACCGTGAACTAACACCATCGTTGATTTTTTCTTCGAGATTTTTTTGTTGAAATTTGACCAAAACTTACAAATACAGGACAAAATTTGAAGTCGTCCTTTTTGAAAAAAATCTCGATATCTTCGTCTGTTGGTCCTTCAACATCAAGGAAAAGACATTTTAAACAAAATCGAAAGGATAAAATGTAAAGTCCGAAAAAAACCGTGAACTAACCATCATTGATTTTTTCTTCGAGATTTTTTTGTTGAAATTTGACCAAAACTTACAAATACAGGACAAAATTTGAAGTCGTCCTTTTTGAAAAAAATCTCGATATCTTCGTCTGTTGGTCCTTTAACATCAAGGAAAAGACATTTTAAACAAAATCGAAAGGATAAAATGTAAAGTCCGAAAAAAACCGTGAACTAACCATCGTTGATTTTTTCTTCGAGATTTTTTTGTTGAAATTTGACCAAAACTTACAAATACAGGACAAAATTTGAAGTCGTCCTTTTTGAAAAAAATCTCGATATCTTTGTCTGTTGGTCCTTCAACATCAAGGAAAAGACATTTTAAACAAAATCGAAAGGATAAAATGTAAAGTCCGAAAAAAACCGTGAACTAACCATCATTGATTTTTTCTTCGAGATTTTTTTGTTGAAATTTGACCAAAACTTACAAATACAGGACAAAATTTGAAGTCGTCCTTTTTGAAAAAATTCTCGATATCTTCGTCTGTTGGTCCTTTAACATCAATGAAAAGACATTTTAAACAAAATCGAAAGGATAAAATGTAAAGTCCGAAAAAAACCGTGAACTAACCATCGTTGATTTTTTCTTCGAGATTTTTTTGTTGAAATTTGACCAAAACTTACAAATACAGGACAAAATTTGAAGTCGTTTTTTTTGAAAAAAATCTCGATATCTTCGTCTGTTGGTCCTTTAACATCAAGGAAAAGACATTTTAAACAAAATCGAAAGGATAAAATGTAAAGTCCGAAAAAAACCGTGAACTAACACCATCGTTGATTTTTTCTTCGAGATTTTTTTGTTGAAATTTGACCAAAACTTACAAATACAGGACAAAATTTGAAGTCGTCCTTTTTGAAAAAAATCTCGATATCTTCGTCTGTTGGTCCTTCAACATCAAGGAAAAGACATTTTAAACAAAATCGAAAGGATAAAATGTAAAGTCCGAAAAAAACCGTGAACTAACCATCATTGATTTTTTCTTCGAGATTTTTTTGTTGAAATTTGACCAAAACTTACAAATACAGGACAAAATTTGAAGTCGTCCTTTTTGAAAAAAATCTCGATATCTTCGTCTGTTGGTCCTTTAACATCAAGTAAAAGACATTTTAAACAAAATCGAAAGGATAAAATGTAAAGTCCGAAAAAAACCGTGAACTAACCATCGTTGATTTTTTCTTCGAGATTTTTTTGTTGAAATTTGACCAAAACTTACAAATACAGGACAAAATTTGAAGTCGTCCTTTTTGAAAAAAATCTCGATATCTTCGTCTGTTGGTCCTTTAACATCAAGGAAAAGACATTTTAAACAAAATCGAAAGGATAAAATGTAAAGTCCGAAAAAAACCGTGAACTAACCATCGTTGATTTTTTCTTCGAGATTTTTTCGTTGAAATTTTGACCAAAACTTACAAAAACAGGACCTAATTTGAAGTCGTCCTTTTTGAAAAAAATCTCGATATCTTCGTCTGTTGGTCCTTTAACATCAAGGAAAAGACATTTTAAACAAAATCGAAAGGATAAAATGTAAAGTCCGAAAAAAACCGTGAACTAACACCATCGTTGATTTTTTCTTCGAGATTTTTTTGTTGAAATTTGACCAAAACTTACAAATACAGGACAAAATTTGAAGTCGTCCTTTTTGAAAAAAATCTCGATATCTTCGTCTGTTGGTCCTTCAACATCAAGGAAAAGACATTTTAAACAAAATCGAAAGGATAAAATGTAAAGTCCGAAAAAAACCGTGAACTAACCATCATTGATTTTTTCTTCGAGATTTTTTTGTTGAAATTTGACCAAAACTTACAAATACAGGACAAAATTTGAAGTCGTCCTTTTTGAAAAAAATCTCGATATCTTCGTCTGTTGGTCCTTTAACATCAAGGAAAAGACATTTTAAACAAAATCGAAAGGATAAAATGTAAAGTCCGAAAAAAACCGTGAACTAACCATCGTTGATTTTTTCTTCGAGATTTTTTTGTTGAAATTTGACCAAAACTTACAAATACAGGACAAAATTTGAAGTCGTCCTTTTTGAAAAAAATCTCGATATCTTCGTCTGTTGGTCCTTTAACATCAAGGAAAAGACATTTCAAACAAAATCGAAAGGATAAAATGTAAAGTCCGAAAAAAACCGTGAACTAACACCATCGTTGATTTTTTCTTCGAGATTTTTTTGTTGAAATTTGACCAAAACTTACAAATACAGGACAAAATTTGAAGTCGTCCTTTTTGAAAAAAATCTCGATATCTTCGTCTGTTGGTCCTTTAACATCAAGGGAAAGACATTTTAAACAAAATCGAAAGGATAAAATGTAAAGTCCGAAAAAAACCGTGAACTAACCATCATTGATTTTTTCTTCGAGATTTTTTTGTTGAAATTTGACCAAAACTTACAAATACAGGACAAAATTTGAAGTCGTCCTTTTTGAAAAAAATCTCGATATCTTTGTCTGTTGGTCCTTCAACATCAAGGAAAAGACATTTTAAACAAAATCGAAAGGATAAAATGTAAAGTCCGAAAAAAACCGTGAACTAACCATCGTTGATTTTTTCTTCGAGATTTTTTCGTTGAAATTTTGACCAAAACTTACAAAAACAGGACCTAATTTGAAGTCGTCCTTTTTGAAAAAAATCTCGATATCTTCGTCTGTTGGTCCTTTTACATCAAGGAAAAGACATTTTAAACAAAATCGAAAGGATAAAATGTAAAGTCCGAAAAAAACCGTGAACTAACCATTGTTGATTTTTTCTTCGAGATTTTTTTGTTGAAATTTGACCAAAACTTACAAATACAGGACAAAATTTGAAGTCGTCCTTTTTGAAAAAATCTCGATATCTTCGTCTGTTGGTCCTTTAACATCAAGAAAAAGACATTTTAAACAAAATCGAAAGGATAAAATGTAAAGTCCGAAAAAAACCGTGAACTAACCATCGTTGATTTTTTCTTCGAGATATTTTTGTTGAAATTTGACCAAAACTTACAAATACAGGACAAAATTTGAGGTCGTCCTTTTTGAAAAAAATCTCGATATCTTCGTCTGTTGGTCCTTCAACATTAAGGAAAAGACATTTTAAACAAAATCGAAAGGATAAAATGTAAAGTCCGAAAAAAACCGTGAACTAACCATCATTGATTTTTTCTTCGAGATTTTTTTGTTGAAATTTGACCAAAACTTACAAATATAGGACAAAATTTGAAGTCGTCCTTTATGAAAAAAATCTCGATATCTTCGTCTGTTGGTCCTTCAACATTAAGGAAAAGACATTTTAAACAAAATCGAAAGGATAAAATGTAAAGTCCGAAAAAAACCGTGAACTAACCATCATTGATTTTTTCTTCGAGATTTTTTTGTTGAAATTTGACCAAAACTTACAAATACAGGACAAAATTTGAAGTCGTCCTTTTTGAAAAAAATCTCGATATCTTCGTCTGTTGGTCCTTTTTCATCAAGGAAAAGACATTTTAAACAAAATTGAAAGGATAAAATGTAAAGTCCGAAAAAAACCGTGAACTAACCATCGTTGATTTTTTCTTCGAGATTTTTTTGTGGAAATTTGACCAAAACTTACAAATACAGGACAAAATTTGAAGTCGTCCTTTTTGAAAAAAATCTCGATATCTTCGTCTGTTGGTCCTTTAACATCAAGGAAAAGACATTTTAAACAAAATCGAAAGGATAAAATGTAAAGTCCGAAAAAAACCGTGAACTAACCATCGTTGATTTTTTCTTCGAGATTTTTTTGTTGAAATTTGACCAAAACTTACAAATACAGGACAAAATTTGAAGTCGTCCTTTTTGAAAAAAATCTCGATATCTTCGTCTGTTGGTCCTTTTTCATCAAGGAAAAGACATTTTAAACAAAATTGAAAGGATAAAATGTAAAGTCCGAAAAAAACCGTGAACTAACCATCGTTGATTTTTTCTTCGAGATTTTTTTGTGGAAATTTGACCAAAACTTACAAATACAGGACAAAATTTGAAGTCGTCCTTTTTGAAAAAAATCTCGATATCTTCGTCTGTTGGTCCTTTAACATCAAGGAAAAGACATTTTAAACAAAATCGAAAGGATAAAATGTAAAGTCCGAAAAAAACCGTGAACTAACCATCGTTGATTTTTTCTTCGAGATTTTTTTGTTGAAATTTGACCAAAACTTACAAATACAGGACAAAATTTGAAGTCGTCCTTTTTGAAAAAAATCTCGATATCTTCGTCTGTTGGTCCTTTTTCATCAAGGAAAAGACATTTTAAACAAAATCGAAAGGATAAAATGTAAAGTCCGAAAAAAACCGTGAACTAACCATCGTTGATTTTTTCTTCGAGATTTTTTTGTTGAAATTTGACCAAAACTTACAAATACAGGACAAAATTTGAAGTCGTCCTTTTTGAAAAAAATCTCGATATCCTCGTCTGTTGGTCCTTTAACATCAAGGAAAAGACATTTTAAACAAAATCGAAAGGATAAAATGTAAAGTCCGAAAAAAACCGTGAACTAACCATCGTTGATTTTTTCTTCGAGATTTTTTTGTTGAAATTTGACCAAAACTTACAAATACAGGACAAAATTTGAAGTCGTTTTTTTTGAAAAAAATCTCGATATCTTCGTCTGTTGGTCCTTTAACATCAAGGAAAAGACATTTTAAACAAAATCGAAAGGATAAAATGTAAAGTCCGAAAAAAACCGTGAACTAACACCATCGTTGATTTTTTCTTCGAGATTTTTTTGTTGAAATTTGACCAAAACTTACAAATACAGGACAAAATTTGAAGTCGTCCTTTTTGAAAAAAATCTCGATATCTTTGTCTGTTGGTCCTTCAACATCAAGGAAAAGACATTTTAAACAAAATCGAAAGGATAAAATGTAAAGTCCGAAAAAAACCGTGAACTAACCATCATTGATTTTTTCTTCGAGATTTTTTTGTTGAAATTTGACCAAAACTTACAAATACAGGACAAAATTTGAAGTCGTCCTTTTTGAAAAAATTCTCGATATCTTCGTCTGTTGGTCCTTTAACATCAATGAAAAGACATTTTAAACAAAATCGAAAGGATAAAATGTAAAGTCCGAAAAAAACCGTGAACTAACCATCGTTGATTTTTTCTTCGAGATTTTTTTGTTGAAATTTGACCAAAACTTACAAATACAGGACAAAATTTGAAGTCGTTTTTTTTGAAAAAAATCTCGATATCTTCGTCTGTTGGTCCTTTAACATCAAGGAAAAGACATTTTAAACAAAATCGAAAGGATAAAATGTAAAGTCCGAAAAAAACCGTGAACTAACACCATCGTTGATTTTTTCTTCGAGATTTTTTTGTTGAAATTTGACCAAAACTTACAAATACAGGACAAAATTTGAAGTCGTCCTTTTTGAAAAAAATCTCGATATCTTCGTCTGTTGGTCCTTCAACATCAAGGAAAAGACATTTTAAACAAAATCGAAAGGATAAAATGTAAAGTCCGAAAAAAACCGTGAACTAACCATCATTGATTTTTTCTTCGAGATTTTTTTGTTGAAATTTGACCAAAACTTACAAATACAGGACAAAATTTGAAGTCGTCCTTTTTGAAAAAAATCTCGATATCTTCGTCTGTTGGTCCTTTAACATCAAGTAAAAGACATTTTAAACAAAATCGAAAGGATAAAATGTAAAGTCCGAAAAAAACCGTGAACTAACCATCGTTGATTTTTTCTTCGAGATTTTTTTGTTGAAATTTGACCAAAACTTACAAATACAGGACAAAATTTGAAGTCGTCCTTTTTGAAAAAAATCTCGATATCTTCGTCTGTTGGTCCTTTAACATCAAGGAAAAGACATTTTAAACAAAATCGAAAGGATAAAATGTAAAGTCCGAAAAAAACCGTGAACTAACCATCATTGATTTTTTCTTCGAGATTTTTTTGTTGAAATTTGACCAAAACTTACAAATACAGGACAAAATTTGAAGTCGTCCTTTTTGAAAAAAATCTCGATATCTTCGTCTGTTGGTCCTTTTTCATCAAGGAAAAGACATTTTAAACAAAATTGAAAGGATAAAATGTAAAGTCCGAAAAAAACCGTGAACTAACCATCGTTGATTTTTTCTTCGAGATTTTTTTGTGGAAATTTGACCAAAACTTACAAATACAGGACAAAATTTGAAGTCGTCCTTTTTGAAAAAAATCTCGATATCTTCGTCTGTTGGTCCTTTAACATCAAGGAAAAGACATTTTAAACAAAATCGAAAGGATAAAATGTAAAGTCCGAAAAAAACCGTGAACTAACCATCGTTGATTTTTTCTTCGAGATTTTTTTGTTGAAATTTGACCAAAACTTACAAATACAGGACAAAATTTGAAGTCGTCCTTTTTGAAAAAAATCTCGATATCTTCGTCTGTTGGTCCTTTTTCATCAAGGAAAAGACATTTTAAACAAAATCGAAAGGATAAAATGTAAAGTCCGAAAAAAACCGTGAACTAACCATCGTTGATTTTTTCTTCGAGATTTTTTTGTTGAAATTTGACCAAAACTTACAAATACAGGACAAAATTTGAAGTCGTCCTTTTTGAAAAAAATCTCGATATCCTCGTCTGTTGGTCCTTTAACATCAAGGAAAAGACATTTTAAACAAAATCGAAAGGATAAAATGTAAAGTCCGAAAAAAACCGTGAACTAACCATCGTTGATTTTTTCTTCGAGATTTTTTTGTTGAAATTTGACCAAAACTTACAAATACAGGACAAAATTTGAAGTCGTTTTTTTTTTAAAAAATCTCGATATCTTCGTCTGTTGGTCCTTTAACATCAAGGAAAAGACATTTTAAACAAAATCGAAAGGATAAAATGTAAAGTCCGAAAAAAACCGTGAACTAACACCATCGTTGATTTTTTCTTCGAGATTTTTTTGTTGAAATTTGACCAAAACTTACAAATACAGGACAAAATTTGAAGTCGTCCTTTTTGAAAAAAATCTCGATATCTTTGTCTGTTGGTCCTTCAACATCAAGGAAAAGACATTTTAAACAAAATCGAAAGGATAAAATGTAAAGTCCGAAAAAAACCGTGAACTAACCATCATTGATTTTTTCTTCGAGATTTTTTTGTTGAAATTTGACCAAAACTTACAAATACAGGACAAAATTTGAAGTCGTCCTTTTTGAAAAAATTCTCGATATCTTCGTCTGTTGGTCCTTTAACATCAATGAAAAGACATTTTAAACAAAATCGAAAGGATAAAATGTAAAGTCCGAAAAAAACCGTGAACTAACCATCGTTGATTTTTTCTTCGAGATTTTTTTGTTGAAATTTGACCAAAACTTACAAATACAGGACAAAATTTGAAGTCGTTTTTTTTGAAAAAAATCTCGATATCTTCGTCTGTTGGTCCTTTAACATCAAGGAAAAGACATTTTAAACAAAATCGAAAGGATAAAATGTAAAGTCCGAAAAAAACCGTGAACTAACACCATCGTTGATTTTTTCTTCGAGATTTTTTTGTTGAAATTTGACCAAAACTTACAAATACAGGACAAAATTTGAAGTCGTCCTTTTTGAAAAAAATCTCGATATCTTCGTCTGTTGGTCCTTCAACATCAAGGAAAAGACATTTTAAACAAAATCGAAAGGATAAAATGTAAAGTCCGAAAAAAACCGTGAACTAACCATCATTGATTTTTTCTTCGAGATTTTTTTGTTGAAATTTGACCAAAACTTACAAATACAGGACAAAATTTGAAGTCGTCCTTTTTGAAAAAAATCTCGATATCTTCGTCTGTTGGTCCTTTAACATCAAGTAAAAGACATTTTAAACAAAATCGAAAGGATAAAATGTAAAGTCCGAAAAAAACCGTGAACTAACCATCGTTGATTTTTTCTTCGAGATTTTTTTGTTGAAATTTGACCAAAACTTACAAATACAGGACAAAATTTGAAGTCGTCCTTTTTGAAAAAAATCTCGATATCTTCGTCTGTTGGTCCTTTAACATCAAGGAAAAGACATTTTAAACAAAATCGAAAGGATAAAATGTAAAGTCCGAAAAAAACCGTGAACTAACAATCGTTGATTTTTTCTTCGAGATTTTTTCGTTGAAATTTTGACCAAAACTTACAAAAACAGGACCTAATTTGAAGTCGTCCTTTTTGAAAAAAATCTCGATATCTTCGTCTGTTGGTCCTTTAACATCAAGGAAAAGACATTTTAAACAAAATCGAAAGGATAAAATGTAAAGTCCGAAAAAAACCGTGAACTAACACCATCGTTGATTTTTTCTTCGAGATTTTTTTGTTGAAATTTGACCAAAACTTACAAATACAGGACAAAATTTGAAGTCGTCCTTTTTGAAAAAAATCTCGATATCTTCGTCTGTTGGTCCTTCAACATCAAGGAAAAGACATTTTAAACAAAATCGAAAGGATAAAATGTAAAGTCCGAAAAAAACCGTGAACTAACCATCATTGATTTTTTCTTCGAGATTTTTTTGTTGAAATTTGACCAAAACTTACAAATACAGGACAAAATTTGAAGTCGTCCTTTTTGAAAAAAATCTCGATATCTTCGTCTGTTGGTCCTTTAACATCAAGGAAAAGACATTTTAAACAAAATCGAAAGGATAAAATGTAAAGTCCGAAAAAAACCGTGAACTAACCATCGTTGATTTTTTCTTCGAGATTTTTTTGTTGAAATTTGACCAAAACTTACAAATACAGGACAAAATTTGAAGTCGTCCTTTTTGAAAAAAATCTCGATATCTTCGTCTGTTGGTCCTTTAACATCAAGGAAAAGACATTTTAAACAAAATCGAAAGGATAAAATGTAAAGTCCGAAAAAAACCGTGAACTAACCATCGTTGATTTTTTCTTCGAGATTTTTTTGTTGAAATTTGACCAAAACTTACAAATACAGGACAAAATTTGAAGTCGTCCTTTTTGAAAAAAATCTCGATATCTTCGTCTGTTGGTCCTTTAACATCAAGGAAAAGACATTTTAAACAAAATCGAAAGGATAAAATGTAAAGTCCGAAAAAAACCGTGAACTAACCATCGTTGATTTTTTCTTCGAGATTTTTTTGTTGAAATTTGACCAAAACTTACAAATACAGGACAAAATTTGAAGTCGTCCTTTTTGAAAAAAATCTCGATATCTTCGTCTGTTGGTCCTTTAACATCAAGGAAAAGACATTTCAAACAAAATCGAAAGGATAAAATGTAAAGTCCGAAAAAAACCGTGAACTAACACCATCGTTGATTTTTTCTTCGAGATTTTTTTTTTGAAATTTGACCAAAACTTACAAATACAGGACAAAATTTGAAGTCGTCCTTTTTGAAAAAAATCTCGATATCTTCGTCTGTTGGTCCTTTAACATCAAGGGAAAGACATTTTAAACAAAATCGAAAGGATAAAATGTAAAGTCCGAAAAAAACCGTGAACTAACCATCATTGATTTTTTCTTCGAGATTTTTTTGTTGAAATTTGACCAAAACTTACAAATACAGGACAAAATTTGAAGTCGTCCTTTTTGAAAAAAATCTCGATATCTTTGTCTGTTGGTCCTTCAACATCAAGGAAAAGACATTTTAAACAAAATCGAAAGGATAAAATGTAAAGTCCGAAAAAAACCGTGAACTAACCATCATTGATTTTTTCTTCGAGATTTTTTTGTTGAAATTTGACCAAAACTTATAAATACAGGACAAAATTTGAAGTCGTCCTTTTTGAAAAAAATATCGATAACTTCGTCTGTTGGTCCTTTAACATTAAGGAAAAGACAATTTAAACAAAATCGAAAGGATAAAATGTAAAGTCCGAAAAAAACCGTGAACTAACCATCGTTGATTTTTTCTTCGAGATTTTTTCGTTGAAATTTTGACCAAAACTTACAAAAACAGGACCTAATTTGAAGTCGTCCTTTTTGAAAAAAATCTCGATATCTTCGTCTGTTGGTCCTTTTACATCAAGGAAAAGACATTTTAAACAAAATCGAAAGGATAAAATGTAAAGTCCGAAAAAAACCGTGAACTAACCATCGTTGATTTTTTCTTCGAGATTTTTTTGTTGAAATTTGACCAAAACTTACAAATACAGGACAAAATTTGAAGTCGTCCTTTTTGAAAAAATCTCGATATCTTCGTCTGTTGGTCCTTTAACATCAAGAAAAAGACATTTTAAACAAAATCGAAAGGATAAAATGTAAAGTCCGAAAAAAACCGTGAACTAACCATCGTTGATTTTTTCTTCGAGATATTTTTGTTGAAATTTTACCAAAACTTACAAATACAGGACAAAATTTGAAGTCGTCCTTTTTGAAAAAAATCTCGATATCTTCGTCTGTTGGTCCTTCAACATCAAGGAAAAGACATTTTAAACAAAATCGAAAGGATAAAATGTAAAGTCCGAAAAAAACCGTGAACTAACCATCATTGATTTTTTCTTCGAGATTTTTTTGTTGAAATTTGACCAAAACTTACAAATATAGGACAAAATTTGAAGTCGTCCTTTATGAAAAAAATCTCGATATCTTCGTCTGTTGGTCCTTTAACATCAAGGAAAAGACATTTTAAACAAAATCGAAAGGATAAAATGTAAAGTCCGAAAAAAACCGTGAACTAACCATCGTTGATTTTTTCTTCGAGATTTTTTTGTTGAAATTTGACCAAAACTTACAAATACAGGACAAAATTTGAAGTCGTCCTTTTTGAAAAAAATCTCGATATCTTCGTCTGTTGGTCCTTTTTCATCAAGGAAAAGACATTTTAAACAAAATTGAAAGGATAAAATGTAAAGTCCGAAAAAAACCGTGAACTAACCATCGTTGATTTTTTCTTCGAGATTTTTTTGTTGAAATTTGACCAAAACTTACAAATACAGGACAAAATTTGAAGTCGTCCTTTTTGAAAAAAAATCTCGATATCTTCGTCTGTTGGTCCTTCAACATCAAGGAAAAGACATTTTAAACAAAATCGAAAGGATAAAATGTAAAGTCCGAAAAAAGCCGTGAACTAACCATCATTGATTTTTTCTTCGAGATTTTTTTGTTGAAATTTGACCAAAACTTACAAATACAGGACAAAATTTGAAGTCGTCCTTTTTGAAAAAATTCTCGATATCTTCGTCTGTTGGTCCTTTAACATCAAGGAAAAGACATTTCAAACAAAATCGAAAGGATAAAATGTAAAGTCCGAAAAAAACCGTGAACTAACCATCGTTGATTTTTTCTTCGAGATTTTTTTGTTGAAATTTGACCAAAACTTACAAATACAGGACAAAATTTGAAGTCGTCCTTTTTGAAAAAAATCTCGATATCTTCGTCTGTTGGTCCTTTAACATCAAGGAAAAGACATTTTAAACAAAATCGAAAGGATAAAATGTAAAGTCCGAAAAAAACCGTGAACTAACCATCGTTGATTTTTTCTTCGAGATTTTTTTGTTGAAATTTGACCAAAACTTACAAATACAGGACAAAATTTGAAGTCGTTTGTTTTGAAAAAAATCTCGATATCTTCGTCTGTTGGTCCTTTAACATCAAGGAAAAGACATTTTAAACAAAATCGAAAGGATAAAATGTAAAGTCCGAAAAAAACCGTGAACTAACACCATCGTTGATTTTTTCTTCGAGATTTTTTTGTTGAAATTTGACCAAAACTTACAAATACAGGACAAAATTTGAAGTCGTCCTTTTTGAAAAAAATCTCGATATCTTCGTCTGTTGGTCCTTCAACATCAAGGAAAAGACGTTTTAAACAAAATCGAAAGGATAAAATGTAAAGTCCGAAAAAAGCCGTGAACTAACCATCATTGATTTTTTCTTCGAGATTTTTTTGTTGAAATTTGACCAAAACTTACAAATACAGGACAAAATTTGAAGTCGTCCTTTTTGAAAAAATTCTCGATATCTTCGTCTGTTGGTCCTTTAACATCAAGGAAAAGACATTTCAAACAAAATCGAAAGGATAAAATGTAAAGTCCGAAAAAAACCGTGTACTAACCATCGTTGATTTTTTCTTCGAGATTTTTTTGTTGAAATTTGACCAAAACTTACAAATACAGGACAAAATTTGAAGTCGTCCTTTTTGAAAAAATTCTCGATATCTTCGTCTGTTGGTCCTTTAACATCAAGGAAAAGACATTTCAAACAAAATCGAAAGGATAAAATGTAAAGTCCGAAAAAAACCGTGTACTAACCATCGTTGATTTTTTCTTCGAGATTTTTTTGTTGAAATTTGACCAAAACTTACAAATACAGGACAAAATTTGAAGTCGTCCTTTTTGAAAAAAATCTCGATATCTTCGTCTGTTGGTCCTTTAACATCAAGGAAAAGACATTTCAAACAAAATCGAAAGGATAAAATGTAAAGTCCGAAAAAAACCGTGAACTAACCATCGTTGATTTTTTCTTCGAGATTTTTTTGTTGAAATTTGACCAAAACTTACAAATACAGGACAAAATTTGAAGTCGTCCTTTTTGAAAAAAATCTCGATATCTTCGTCTGTTGGTCCTTTAACATCAAGGAAAAGACATTTTAAACAAAATCGAAAGGATAAAATGTAAAGTCCGAAAAAAGCCGTGAACTAACCATCATTGATTTTTTCTTCGAGATTTTTTTGTTGAAATTTGACCAAAACTTACAAATACAGGACAAAATTTGAAGTCGTCCTTTTTGAAAAAATTCTCGATATCTTCGTCTGTTGGTCCTTTAACATCAAGGAAAAGACATTTCAAACAAAATCGAAAGGATAAAATGTAAAGTCCGAAAAAAACCGTGACTAACCATCGTTGATTTTTTCTTCGAGATTTTTTTGTTGAAATTTGACCAAAACTTACAAATACAGGACAAAATTTGAAGTCGTCCTTTTTGAAAAAAATCTCGATATCTTCGTCTGTTGGTCCTTTAACATCAAGGAAAAGACATTTTAAACAAAATCGAAAGGATAAAATGCAAAGTCCGAAAAAAACCGTGAACTAACCATCGTTGATTTTTTCTTCGAGATTTTTTTGTTGAAATTTGACCAAAACTTACAAATACAGGACAAAATTTGAAGTCGTCCTTTTTGAAAAAAATCTCGATATCTTCGTCTGTTGGTACTTTAACATCAAGGAAAAGACATTTTAAACAAAATCGAAAGGATAAAATGTAAAGTCCGAAAAAAGCCGTGAACTAACCATCATTGATTTTTTCTTCGAGATTTTTTTGTTGAAATTTGACCAAAACTTACAAATACAGGACAAAATTTGAGGTCGTCCTTTTTGAAAAAAATCTCGATATCTTCGTCTGTTGGTCCTTTAACATCAAGGAAAAGACATTTCAAACAAAATCGAAAGGATAAAATGTAAAGTCCGAAAAAAACCGTGAACTAACCATCGTTGATTTTTTCTTCGAGATTTTTTTGTTGAAATTTGACCAAAACTTACAAATACAGGACAAAATTTGAAGTCGTCCTTTTTGAAAAAAATCTCGATATCTTCGTCTGTTGGTCCTTTAACATCAAGGAAAAGACATTTTAAACAAAATCGAAAGGATAAAATGTAAAGTCCAAAAAAAACCGTGAACTAACCATCGTTGATTTTTTCTTCGAGATTTTTTTGTTGAAATTTGACCAAAACTTACAAATACAGGACAAAATTTGAAGTCGTCCTTTTTGAAAAAAATCTCGATATCTTCGTCTGTTGGTCCTTTTTCATCAAGGAAAAGACATTTTAAACAAAATCGAAAGGATAAAATGTAAAGTCCGAAAAAAACCGTGAACTAACCATCGTTGATTTTTTCTTCGAGATTTTTTTGTTGAAATTTGACCAAAACTTACAAATACAGGACAAAATTTGAAGTCGTTTTTTTTGAAAAAAATCTCGATATCTTCGTCTGTTGGTCCTTTATTATCAAGGAAAAGACATTTTAAACAAAATCGAAAGGATAAAATGTAAAGTCCGAAAAAAACCGTGAACTAACCATCGTTGATTTTTTCTTCGAGATTTTTTTGTTGAAATTTGACCAAAACTTACAAATACAGGACAAAATTTGAAGTCGTCCTTTTTGAAAAAAATCTCGATATCTTCGTCTGTTGGTCCTTTAACAACAAGGAAAATACATTTTAAACAAAATCGAAAGGATAAAATGTAAAGTCCGAAAAAAGCCGTGAACTAACCATCGTTGATTTTTTCTTCGAGATTTTTTTGTTGAAATTTGACCAAAACTTACAAATACAGGACAAAATTTGAAATCGTCCTTTTTGAAAAAAATCTCGATATCTTCGTCTGTTGGTCCTTTAACATCAAGGAAAAGACATTTTAAACAAAATCGAAAGGATAAAATGTAAAGTCCGAAAAAAACCGTGAACTAACCATCGTTGATTTTTTCTTCGAGATTTTTTTGTTGAAATTTGACCAAAACTTACAAATACAGGACAAAATTTGAAGTCGTCCTTTTTTAAAAAAATCTCGATATCTTCGTCTGTTGGTCCTTAACATCAAGGAAAAGACATTTTAAACAAAATCGAAAGGATAAAATGTAAAGTCCGAAAAAAACCGTGAACTAACCATCGTTGATTTTTTCTTCGAGATGTTTTTGTTGAAATTTGACCAAAACTTACAAATACAGGACAAAATTTGAAGTCGTCCTTTTTGAAAAAAATCTCGATATCTTCGTCTGTTGGTCCTTTAACATCAAGGAAAAGACATTTTAAACAAAATCGAAAGGATAAAATGTAAAGTCCGAAAAAAACCGTGAACTAACCATCGTTGATTTTTTCTTCGAGATTTTTTTGTTGAAATTTGACCAAAACTTACAAATACAGGACAAAATTTGAAGTCGTCCTTTTTGAAAAAAATCTCGATATCTTCGTCTGTTGGTCCTTTAACATCAAGGAAAAGACATTTTAAACAAAATCGAAAGGATAAAATGTAAAGTCCGAAAAAAACCGTGAACTAACCATCGTTGATTTTTTCTTCGAGATTTTTTTGTTGAAATTTGACCAAAACTTACAAATACAGGACAAAATTTGAAGTCGTCCTTTTTGAAAAAATCTCGATATCTTCGTCTGTTGGTACTTTAACATCAAGGAAAAGACATTTTAAACAAAATCGAAAGGATAAAATGTAAAGTCCGAAAAAAACCGTGAACTAACCATCGTTGATTTTTTCTTCGAGATTTTTTTGTTGAAATTTGACCAAAACTTACAAATACAGGACAAAATTTGAAGTCGTTTTTTTTGAAAAAAATCTCGATATCTTCGTCTGTTGGTCCTTTAACATCAAGGAAAAGACATTTTAAACAAAATCGAAAGGATAAAATGTAAAGTCCGAAAAAAACCGTGAACTAACACCATCGTTGATTTTTTCTTCGAGATTTTTTTGTTGAAATTTGACCAAAACTTACAAATACAGGACAAAATTTGAAGTCGTTCTTTTTGAAAAAAATCGCGATATCTTCGTCTGTTGGTCCTTCAACATCAAGGAAAAGACATTTTAAACAAAATCGAAAGGATAAAATGTAAAGTCCGAAAAAAGCCGTGAACTAACCATCATTGATTTTTTCTTCGAGATTTTTTTGTTGAAATTTGACCAAAACTTACAAATACAGGACAAAATTTGAAGTCGTCCTTTTTGAAAAAAATCTCGATATCTTCGTCTGTTGGTCCTTTAACATCAAGGAAAAGACATTTCAAACAAAATCGAAAGGATAAAATGTAAAGTCCGAAAAAAACCGTGAACTAACCATCGTTGATTTTTTCTTCGAGATTTTTTTGTTGAAATTTGACCAAAACTTACAAATACAGGACAAAATTTGAAGTCGTCCTTTTTGAAAAAAATCTCGATATCTTCGTCTGTTGGTCCTTTAACATCAAGGAAAAGACATTTTAAACAAAATCGAAAGGATAAAATGTAAAGTCCGAAAAAAACCGTGAACTAACCATCGTTGATTTTTTCTTCGAGATTTTTTTGTTGAAATTTGACCAAAACTTACAAATACAGGACAAAATTTGAAGTCGTCCTTTTTGAAAAAAATCTCGATATCTTCGTCTGTTGGTCCTTTTTCATCAAGGAAAAGACATTTTAAACAAAATCGAAAGGATAAAATGTAAAGTCCGAAAAAAACCGTGAACTAACCATCGTTGATTTTTTCTTCGAGATTTTTTTGTTGAAATTTGACCAAAACTTACAAATACAGGACAAAATTTGAAGTCGTCCTTTTTGAAAAAATCTCGATATCTTCGTCTGTTGGTACTTTAACATCAAGGAAAAGACATTTTAAACAAAATCGAAAGGATAAAATGTAAAGTCCGAAAAAAACCGTGAACTAACCATCGTTGATTTTTTCTTCGAGATTTTTTTGTTGAAATTTGACCAAAACTTACAAATACAGGACAAAATTTGAAGTCGTTTTTTTTGAAAAAAATCTCGATATCTTCGTCTGTTGGTCCTTTAACATCAAGGAAAAGACATTTTAAACAAAATCGAAAGGATAAAATGTAAAGTCCGAAAAAAACCGTGAACTAACACCATCGTTGATTTTTTCTTCGAGATTTTTTTGTTGAAATTTGACCAAAACTTACAAATACAGGACAAAATTTGAAGTCGTTCTTTTTGAAAAAAATCGCGATATCTTCGTCTGTTGGTCCTTCAACATCAAGGAAAAGACATTTTAAACAAAATCGAAAGGATAAAATGTAAAGTCCGAAAAAAGCCGTGAACTAACCATCATTGATTTTTTCTTCGAGATTTTTTTGTTGAAATTTGACCAAAACTTACAAATACAGGACAAAATTTGAAGTCGTCCTTTTTGAAAAAAATCTCGATATCTTCGTCTGTTGGTCCTTTAACATCAAGGAAAAGACATTTCAAACAAAATCGAAAGGATAAAATGTAAAGTCCGAAAAAAACCGTGAACTAACCATCGTTGATTTTTTCTTCGAGATTTTTTTGTTGAAATTTGACCAAAACTTACAAATACAGGACAAAATTTGAAGTCGTCCTTTTTGAAAAAAATCTCGATATCTTCGTCTGTTGGTCCTTTAACATCAAGGAAAAGACATTTTAAACAAAATCGAAAGGATAAAATGTAAAGTCCGAAAAAAACCGTGAACTAACCATCGTTGATTTTTTCTTCGAGATTTTTTTGTTGAAATTTGACCAAAACTTACAAATACAGGACAAAATTTGAAGTCGTCCTTTTTGAAAAAAATCTCGATATCTTCGTCTGTTGGTCCTTTAACATCAAGGAAAAGACATTTTAAACAAAATCGAAAGGATAAAATGTAAAGTCCGAAAAAAACCGTGAACTAACACCATCGTTGATTTTTTCTTCGAGATTTTTTTGTTGAAATTTGACCAAAACTTACAAATACAGGACAAAATTTGAAGTCGTCCTTTTTGAAAAAAATCTCAATATCTTCGTCTGTTGGTACTTTAACATCAAGGAAAAGACATTTTAAACAAAATCGAAAGGATAAAATGTAAAGTCCGAAAAAAACCGTGAACTAACCATCGTTGATTTTTTCTTCGAGATTTTTTTGTTGAAATTTGACCAAAACTTACAAATACAGGACAAAATTTGAAGTCGTCCTTTTTGAAAAAAATCTCGATATCTTCGTCTGTTGGTCCTTTAACATCAAGGAAAAGACATTTTAAACAAAATCGAAAGGATAAAATGTAAAGTCCGAAAAAAACCGTGAACTAACCATCGTTGATTTTTTCTTCGAGATTTTTTTGTTGAAATTTGACCAAAACTTACAAATACAGGACAAAATTTGAAGTCGTCCTTTTTGAAAAAAATCTCGATATCTTCGTCTGTTGGTCCTTTAACATCAAGGAAAAGACATTTTAAACAAAATCGAAAGGATAAAATGTAAAGTCCGAAAAAAACCGTGAACTAACACCATCGTTGATTTTTTCTTCGAGATTTTTTTGTTGAAATTTGACCAAAACTTACAAATACAGGACAAAATTTGAAGTCGTCCTTTTTGAAAAAAATCTCAATATCTTCGTCTGTTGGTACTTTAACATCAAGGAAAAGACATTTTAAACAAAATCGAAAGGATAAAATGTAAAGTCCGAAAAAAACCGTGAACTAACCATCGTTGATTTTTTCTTCGAGATTTTTTTGTTGAAATTTGACCAAAACTTACAAATACAGGACAAAATTTGAAGTCGTCCTTTTTGAAAAAAATCTCGATATCTTCGTCTGTTGGTCCTTCAACATCAAGGAAAAGACATTTTAAACAAAATCGAAAGGATAAAATGTAAAGTCCGAAAAAAACCGTGAACTAACACCATCGTTGATTTTTTCTTCGAGATTTTTTTGTTGAAATTTGACCAAAACTTACAAATACAGGACAAAATTTGAAGTCGTCCTTTTTGAAAAAAATCTCGATATCTTCGTCTGTTGGTCCTTCAACATCAAGGAAAAGACATTTTAAACAAAATCGAAAGGATAAAATGTAAAGTCCGAAAAAAGCCGTGAACTAACCATCATTGATTTTTTCTTCGAGATTTTTTTGTTGAAATTTGACCAAAACTTACAAATACAGGACAAAATTTGAAGTCGTCCTTTTTGAAAAAAATCTCGATATCTTTGTCTGTTGGTCCTTTAACATCAAGGAAAAGACATTTCAAACAAAATCGAAAGGATAAAATGTAAAGTCCGAAAAAAACCGTGAACTAACCATCGTTGATTTTTTCTTCGAGATTTTTTTGTTGAAATTTGACCAAAACTTACAAATACAGGACAAAATTTGAAGTCGTCCTTTTTGAAAAAAATCTCGATATCTTCGTCTGTTGGTCCTTTAACATCAAGGAAAAGACATTTTAAACAAAATCGAAAGGATAAAATGTAAAGTCCGAAAAAAGCCGTGAACTAACCATCATTGATTTTTTCTTCGAGATTTATTTGTTGAAATTTGACCAAAACTTACAAATACAGGACAAAATTTGAAGTCGTCCTTTTTGAAAAAATTCTCGATATCTTCGTCTGTTGGTCCTTTAACATCAAGGAAAAGACATTTCAAACAAAATCGAAAGGATAAAATGCAAAGTCCGAAAAAAACCGTGAACTAACCATCGTTGATTTTTTCTTCGAGATTTTTTTGTTGAAATTTGACCAAAACTTACAAATACAGGACAAAATTTGAAGTCGTCCTTTTTGAAAAAAATCTCGATATCTTCGTCTGTTGGTACTTTAACATCAAGGAAAAGACATTTTAAACAAAATCGAAAGGATAAAATGTAAAGTCCGAAAAAAACCGTGAACTAACCATCGTTGATTTTTTCTTCGAGATTTTTTTGTTGAAATTTGACCAAAACTTACAAATACAGGACAAAATTTGAAGTCGTTTTTTTTGAAAAAAATCTCGATATCTTCGTCTGTTGGTCCTTTAACATCAAGGAAAAGACATTTTAAACAAAATCGAAAGGATAAAATGTAAAGTCCGAAAAAAACCGTGAACTAACCATCGTTGATTTTTTCTTCGAGATTTTTTTGTTGAAATTTGACCAAAACTTACAAATACAGGACAAAATTTGAAGTCGTCCTTTTTGAAAAAAATCTCGATATCTTCGTCTGTTGGTACTTTAACATCAAGGAAAAGACATTTTAAACAAAATCGAAAGGATAAAATGTAAAGTCCGAAAAAAACCGTGAACTAACCATCGTTGATTTTTTCTGCGAGATTTTTTTGTTGAAATTTGACCAAAACTTACAAATACAGGACAAAATTTGAAGTCGTTTTTTTTGAAAAAAATCTCGATATCTTCGTCTGTTGGTCCTTTAACATCAAGGAAAAGACATTTTAAACAAAATCGAAAGGATAAAATGTAAAGTCCGAAAAAAACCGTGAACTAACCATCGTTGATTTTTTCTTCGAGATTTTTTTGTTGAAATTTGACCAAAACTTACAAATACAGGACAAAATTTGAAGTCGTCCTTTTTGAAAAAAATCTCGATATCTTCGTCTGTTGGTCCTTTAACATCAAGGAAAAGACATTTTAAACAAAATCGAAAGGATAAAATGCAAAGTCCGAAAAAAACCGTGAACTAACCATCGTTGATTTTTTCTTCGAGATTTTTTTGTTGAAATTTGACCAAAACTTACAAATACAGGATAAAATTTGAAGTCGTCCTTTTTGAAAAAAATCTCGATATCTTCGTCTGTTGGTACTTTAACATCAAGGAAAAGACATTTTAAACAAAATCGAAAGGATAAAATATAAAGTCCGAAAAAAACCGTGAACTAACCATCGTTGATTTTTTCTTCGAGATTTTTTTGTTGAAATTTGACCAAAACTTACAAATACAGGACAAAATTTGAAGTCGTCCTTTTTGAAAAAAATCTCGATATCTTTGTCTGTTGGTCCTTTAACATCAAGGAAAAGACATTTCAAACAAAATCGAAAGGATAAATTGTAAAGTCCGAAAAAAACCGTGAACTAACACCATCGTTGATTTTTTCTTCGAGATTTTTTTGTTGAAATTTGACCAAAACTTACAAATACAGGACAAAATTTGAAGTCGTCCTTTTTGAAAAAAATCTCGATATCTATGTCTGTTGGTCCTTCAACATCAAGGAAAAGACATTTTAAACAAAATCGAAAGGATAAAATGTAAAGTCCGAAAAAAGCCGTGAACTAACCATCATTGATTTTTTCTTCGAGATTTTTTTGTTGAAATTTGACCAAAACTTACAAATACAGGACAACATTTGTGGTCGTCCTTTTTGAAAAAAATCTCGATATCTTCGTCTGTTGGTCCTTTAACATCAAGGAAAAGACATTTCAAACAAAATCGAAAGGATAAAATGTAAAGTCCGAAAAAAACCGTGAACTAACCATCGTTGATTTTTTCTTCGAGATTTTTTTGTTGAAATTTGACCAAAACTTACAAATACAGGACAAAATTTGAAGTCGTCCTTTTTGAAAAAAATCTCGATATCTTCGTCTGTTGGTCCTTTAACATCAAGGAAAAGACATTTTAAACGAAATCGAAAGGATAAAATGTAAAGTCCGAAAAAAACCGTGAACTAACCATCGTTGATTTTTTCTTCGAGATTTTTTCGTTGAAATTTTGACCAAAACTTACAAATACAGGACAAAATTTGAAGTCGTCCTTTTTGAAAAAAATCTCGATATCTTCGTCTGTTGGTCCTTTTTCATCAAGGAAAAGACATTTTAAACAAAATCGAAAGGATAAAATGTAAAGTCCGAAAAAAACCGTGAACTAACCATCGTTGATTTTTTCTTCGAGATTTTTTTGTTGAAATTTGACCAAAACTTACAAATACAGGACAAAATTTGAAGTCGTTTTTTTTGAAAAAAATCTCGATATCTTCGTCTGTTGGTCCTTTATTATCAAGGAAAAGACATTTTAAACAAAATCGAAAGGATAAAATGTAAAGTCCGAAAAAAACCGTGAACTAACACCATCGTTGATTTTTTCTTCGAGATTTTTTTGTTGAAATTTGACCAAAACTTACAAATACAGGACAAAATTTGAAGTCGTCCTTTTTGAAAAAAATCTCGATATCTTCGTCTGTTGGTCCTTCAACATCAAGGAAAAGACATTTTAAACAAAATCGAAAGGATAAAATGTAAAGTCCGAAAAAAGCCGTGAACTAACCATCGTTGATTTTTTCTTCGAGATTTTTTTGTTGAAATTTGACCAAAACTTACAAATACAGGACAAAATTTGAAATCGTCCTTTTTGAAAAAAATCTCGATATCTTCGTCTGTTGGTCCTTTAACATCAAGGAAAAGACATTTTAAACAAAATCGAAAGGATAAAATGTAAAGTCCGAAAAAAACCGTGAACTAACCATCGTTGATTTTTTCTTCGAGATTTTTTCTTCGAGATTTTTTTGTTGAAATTTGACCAAAACTTACAAATACAGGACAAAATTTGAAGTCGTCCTTTTTGAAAAAAATCTCGATATCTTCGTCTGTTGGTCCTTTAACATCAAGGAAAAGACATTTTAAACAAAATCGAAAGGATAAAATGTAAAGTCCGAAAAAAACCGTGAACTAACCATCGTTGATTTTTTCTTCGAGATTTTTTTGTTGAAATTTGACCAAAACTTACAAATACAGGACAAAATTTGAAGTCGTCCTTTTTGAAAAAAATCTCGATTTCTTCGTCTGTTGGTCCTTTAACATCAAGGAAAAGACATTTTAAACAAAATCGAAAGGATAAAATGTAAAGTCCGAAAAAAACCGTGAACTAACCATCGTTGATTTTTTCTTCGAGATTTTTTTGTTGAAATTTGACCAAAACTTACAAATACAGGACAAAATTTGAAGTCGTCCTTTTTGAAAAAAATCTCGATATCTTCGTCTGTTGGGCCTTTTTCATCAAGGAAAAGACATTTTAAACAAAATCGAAAGGATAAAATGTAAAGTCCGAAAAAAACCGTGAACTAACCATCGTTGATTTTTTCTTCGAGATTTTTTTGTTGAAATTTGACCAAAACTTACAAATACAGGACAAAATTTGAAGTCGTTTTTTTTGAAAAAAATCTCGATATCTTCGTCTGTTGGTCCTTTAACATCAAGGAAAAGACATTTTAAACAAAATCGAAAGGATAAAATGTAAAGTCCGAAAAAAACCGTGAACTAACACCATCGTTGATTTTTTCTTCGAGATTTTTTTGTTGAAATTTGACCAAAACTTACAAATACAGGACAAAATTTGAAGTCGTCCTTTTTGAAAAAAATCTCGATATCTTCGTCTGTTGGTCCTTCAACATCAAGGAAAAGACATTTTAAACAAAATCGAAAGGATAAAATGTAAAGTCCGAAAAAAGCCGTGAACTAACCATCATTGATTTTTTCTTCGAGATTTTTTTGTTGAAATTTGACCAAAACTTACAAATACAGGACAAAATTTGAAGTCGTCCTTTTTGAAAAAAATCTCGATATCTTCGTCTGTTGGTCCTTTAACATCAAGGAAAAGACATTTCAAACAAAATCGAAAGGATAAAATGTAAAGTCCGAAAAAAACCGTGAACTAACCATCGTTGATTTTTTCTTCGAGATTTTTTTGTTGAAATTTGACCAAAACTTACAAATACAGGACAAAATTTGAAGTCGTCCTTTTTGAAAAAAATCTCGATTTCTTCGTCTGTTGGTCCTTTAACATCAAGGAAAAGACATTTTAAACAAAATCGAAAGGATAAAATGTAAAGTCCGAAAAAAACCGTGAACTAACCATCGTTGATTTTTTCTTCGAGATGTTTTTGTTGAAATTTGACCAAAACTTACAAATACAGGACAAAATTTGAAGTCGTCCTTTTTGAAAAAAATCTCGATATCTTCGTCTGTTGGTCCTTAAACATCAAGGAAAAGACATTTTAAACAAAATCGAAAGGATAAAATGTAAAGTCCGAAAAAAACCGTGAACTAACACCATCGTTGATTTTTTCTTCGAGATTTTTTTGTTGAAATTTGACCAAAACTTACAAATACAGGACAAAATTTGAAGTCGTTTTTTTTGAAAAAAATCTCGATATCTTCGTCTGTTGGTCCTTTAACATCAAGGAAAAGACATTTTAAACAAAATCGAAAGGATAAAATGTAAGGTCCGAAAAAAACCGTGAACTAACACCATCGTTGATTTTTTCTTCGAGATTTTTTTGTTGAAATTTGACCAAAACTTACAAATACAGGACAAAATTTGAGGTCGTTCTTTTTGAAAAAATTCTCGATATCTTCGTCTGTTGGTCCTTTAACATCAAGGAAAAGACATTTCAAACAAAATCGAAAGGATAAAATGTAAAGTCCGAAAAAAACCGTGAACTAACCATCGTTGATTTTTTCTTCGAGATTTTTTTGTTGAAATTTGACCAAAACTTACAAATACAGGACAAAATTTGAAGTCGTCCTTTTTGAAAAAAATCTCGATATCTTCGTCTGTTGGTCCTTTAACATCAAGGAAAAGACATTTCAAACAAAATCGAAAGGATAAAATGTAAAGTCCGAAAAAAACCGTGAACTAACCATCGTTGATTTTTTCTTCGAGATGTTTTTGTTGAAATTTGACCAAAACTTACAAATACAGGACAAAATTTGAAGTCGTCCTTTTTGAAAAAAATCTCGATATCTTCGTCTGTTGGTCCTTTAACATCAAGGAAAAGACATTTTAAACAAAATCGAAAGGATAAAATGTAAAGTCCGAAAAAAACCGTGAACTAACCATCGTTGATTTTTTCTTCGAGATTTTTTCGTTGAAATTTTGACCAAAACTTACAAATACAGTACAAAATTTGAAGCCGTCCTTTTTGAAAAAAATCTCGATATCTTCGTCTGTTGGTCCTTAAACATCAAGGAAAAGACATTTTAAACAAAATCGAAAGGATAAAATGTAAAGTCCGAAAAAAACCGTGAACTAACCATCGTTGATTTTTTCTTCGAGATATTTTTGTTGAAATTTGACCAAAACTTACAAATACAGGACAAAATTTGAAGTCGTCCTTTTTGAAAAAAATCTCGATATCTTCGTCTGTTGGTCCTTTAACATCAAGGAAAAGACATTTTAAACAAAATCGAAAGGATAAAATGTAAAGTCCGAAAAAAACCGTGAACTAACCATCGTTGATTTTTTCTTCGAGATGTTTTTGTTGAAATTTGACCAAAACTTACAAATACAGGACAAAATTTGAAGTCGTCCTTTTTGAAAAAAATCTCGATATCTTCGTCTGTTGGTCCTTTAACATCAAGGAAAAGACATTTTAAACAAAATCGAAAGGATAAAATGTAAAGTCCGAAAAAAACCGTGAACTAACCATCGTTGATTTTTTCTTCGAGATATTTTTGTTGAAATTTGACCAAAACTTACAAATACAGGACAAAATTTGAAGTCGTCCTTTTTGAAAAAAATCTCGATATCTTCGTCTGTTGGTCCTTTAACATCAAGGAAAAGACATTTTAAACAAAATCGAAAGGATAAAATGTAAAGTCCGAAAAAAACCGTGAACTAACCATCGTTGATTTTTTCTTCGAGATGTTTTTGTTGAAATTTGACCAAAACTTACAAATACAGGACAAAATTTGAAGTCGTCCTTTTTGAAAAAAATCTCGATATCTTCGTCTGTTGGTCCTTTAACATCAAGGAAAAGACATTTTAAACAAAATCGAAAGGATAAAATGTAAAGTCCGAAAAAAACCGTGAACTAACCATCGTTGATTTTTTCTTCGAGATTTTTTCGTTGAAATTTTGACCAAAACTTACAAATACAGTACAAAATTTGAAGCCGTCCTTTTTGAAAAAAATCTCGATATCTTCGTCTGTTGGTCCTTTAACATCAAGGAAAAGACATTTCAAACAAAATCGAAAGGATAAAATGTAAAGTCCGAAAAAAACCGTGAACTAACCATCGTTGATTTTTTCTTCGAGATGTTTTTGTTGAAATTTGACCAAAACTTACAAATACAGGACAAAATTTGAAGTCGTCCTTTTTGAAAAAAATCTCGATATCTTCGTCTGTTGGTCCTTTAACATCAAGGAAAAGACATTTTAAACAAAATCGAAAGGATAAAATGTAAAGTCCGAAAAAAACCGTGAACTAACCATCGTTGATTTTTTCTTCGAGATTTTTTCGTTGAAATTTTGACCAAAACTTACAAATACAGTACAAAATTTGAAGCCGTCCTTTTTGAAAAAAATCTCGATATCTTCGTCTGTTGGTCCTTAAACATCAAGGAAAAGACATTTTAAACAAAATCGAAAGGATAAAATGTAAAGTTCGAAAAAAACCGTGAACTAACCATCGTTGATTTTTTCTTCGAGATATTTTTGTTGAAATTTGACCAAAACTTACAAATACAGGACAAAATTTGAAGTCGTCCTTTTTGAAAAAAATCTCGATATCTTCGTCTGTTGGTCCTTTAACATCAAGGAAAAGACATTTTAAACAAAATCGAAAGGATAAAATGTAAAGTTCGAAAAAAACCGTGAACTAACCATCGTTGATTTTTTCTTCGAGATTTTTTTGTTGAAATTTGACCAAAACTTACAAATACAGGACAAAATTTGAAGTCGTTTTTTTTGAAAAAAATCTCGATATCTTCGTCTGTTGGTCCTTTAACATCAAGGAAAACAAATTTTAAACAAAATCGAAAGGATAAAATGTAAAGTCCAAAAAAAACCGTGAACTAACCATCATTGATTTTTTCTTCGAGATTTTTTTGTTGAAATTTGACCAAAACTTACAAATACAGGACAAAATTTGAAGTCGTCCTTTTTGAAAAAAATCTCGATATCTTCGTCTGTTGGTCCTTCAACATCAAGGAAAAGACATTTTAAACAAAATCGAAAGGATAAAATGTAAAGTCCGAAAAAAACCGTGAACTAACCATCGTTGATTTTTTCTTCGAGATATTTTTGTTGAAATTTGACCAAAACTTACAAATACAGGACAAAATTTGAAGTCGTCCTTTTTGAAAAAAATCTCGATATCTTCGTCTGTTGGTCCTTTAACATCAAGGAAAAGACATTTTAAAGAAAATCGAAAGGATAAAATGTAAAGTCCGAAAAAAACCGTGAACTAACCATCGTTGATTTTTTCTTCGAGATTTTTTTGTTGATATTTGACCAAAACTTACAAATACAGGACAAAATTTGAAGTCGTTTTTTTTGAAAAAAATCTCGATATCTTCGTTTGTTGGTCCTTTAACATCAAGGAAAACAAATTTTAAACAAAATCGAAAGGATAAAATGTAAAGTCCAAAAAAAACCGTGAACTAACCATCGTTGATTTTTTCTTCGAGATTTTTTTGTTGAAATTTGACCAAAACTTACAAATACAGGACAAAATTTGAAATCGTCCTTTTTGAAAAAAATCTCGATATCTTCGTCTGTTGGTCCTTTAACATCAAGGAAAAGACATTTTAAACACAATCGAAAGGATAAAATGTAAAGTCCGAAAAAAACCGTGAACTAACCATCGTTGATTTTTTCTTCGAGATTTTTTTGTTGAAATTTGACCAAAACTTACAAATACAGGACAAAATTTGAAGTCGTCCTTTTTGAAAAAAATCTCGATATCTTCGTCTGTTGGTCCTTAACATCAAGGAAAAGACATTTTAAACAAAATCGAAAGGATAAAATGTAAAGTCCGAAAAAAACCGTGAACTAACCATCGTTGATTTTTTCTTCGAGATGTTTTTGTTGAAATTTGACCAAAACTTACAAATACAGGACAAAATTTGAAGTCGTCCTTTTTGAAAAAAATCTCGATATCTTCGTCTGTTGGTCCTTTAACATCAAGGAAAAGACATTTTAAACAAAATCGAAAGGATAAAATGTAAAGTCCGAAAAAAACCGTGAACTAACCATCGTTGATTTTTTCTTCGAGATTTTTTTGTTGAAATTTGACCAAAACTTACAAATACAGGACAAAATTTGAAGTCGTCCTTTTTGAAAAAAATCTCGATATCTTCGTCTGTTGGTCCTTTAACATCAAGGAAAAGACATTTTAAACAAAATCGAAAGGATAAAATGTAAAGTCCGAAAAAAACCGTGAACTAACCATCGTTGATTTTTTCTTCGAGATTTTTTTGTTGAAATTTGACCAAAACTTACAAATACAGGACAAAATTTGAAGTCGTTTTTTTTGAAAAAAATCTCGATATCTTCGTTTGTTGGTCCTTTAACATCAAGGAAAACAAATTTTAAACAAAATCGAAAGGATAAAATGTAAAGTCCAAAAAAAACCGTGAACTAACCATCGTTGATTTTTTCTTCGAGATTTTTTTGTTGAAATTTGACCAAAACTTACAAATACAGGACAAAATTTGAAGTCGTCCTTTTTGAAAAAAATCTCGATATCTTCGTCTGTTGGTCCTTTAACATCAAGGAAAAGACATTTTAAACAAAATCGAAAGGATAAAATGTAAAGTCCGAAAAAAACCGTGAACTAACCATCGTTGATTTTTTCTTCGAGATTTTTTTGTTGAAATTTGACCAAAACTTACAAATACAGGACAAAATTTGAAGTCGTCCTTTTTGAAAAAAATCTCGATATCTTCGTCTGTTGGTCCTTCAACATCAAGGAAAAGACATTTTAAACAAAATCGAAAGGATAAAATGTAAAGTCCGAAAAAAACCGTGAACTAACCATCGTTGATTTTTTCTTCGAGATATTTTTGTTGAAATTTGACCAAAACTTACAAATACAGGACAAAATTTGAAGTCGTTTTTTTTGAAAAAAATCTCGATATCTTCGTTTGTTGGTCCTTTAACATCAAGGAAAACAAATTTTAAACAAAATCGAAAGGATAAAATGTAAAGTCCAAAAAAAACCGTGAACTAACCCTCGTTGATTTTTTCTTCGAGATTTTTTTGTTGAAATTTTGACCAAAACTTACAAATACAGGACAAAATTTGAAGTCGTCCTTTTTGAAAAAAATCTCGATATCTTCGTCTGTTGGTCCTTTAACATCAAGGAAAAGACATTTTAAACAAAATCGAAAGGATAAAATGTAAAGTCCGAAAAAAACCGTGAACTAACCATCGTTGATTTTTTCTTCGAGATTTTTTTGTTGAAATTTGATCAAAACTTACAAATACAGGACAAAATTTGAAGTCGTCCTTTTTGAAAAAAATATCGATAACTTCGTCTGTCGGTCCTTTAACATTAAGGAAAAGACATTTTAAACAAAATCGAAAGGATAAAATGTAAAGTCCGAAAAAAACCGTGAACTAACTATCGTTGATTTTTTCTTCGAGATTTTTTCTTCGAGATTTTTTCGTTGAAATTTTGACCAAAACTTACAAATACAGGACAAAATTTGAAGTCGTCCTTTTTGAAAAAAATCTCGATATCTTCGTCTGTTGGTCCTTTAACATCAAGGAAAAGACATTTTAAACAAAATCGAAAGGATAAAATGTAAAGTCCGAAAAAAACCGTGAACTAACCATCGTTGATTTTTTCTTCGAGATTTTTTTGTTGAAATTTGACCAAAACTTACAAATACAGGACAAAATTTGAAGTCGTCCTTTTTGAAAAAAATCTCGATATCTTCGTCTGTTGGTCCTTTAACATCAAGGAAAAGACATTTTAAACAAAATCGAAAGGATAAAATGTAAAGTCCGAAAAAAACCGTGAACTAACCCTCGTTGATTTTTTCTTCGAGATTTTTTTGTTGAAATTTTGACCAAAACTTACAAATACAGGACAAAATTTGAAGTCGTCCTTTTTGAAAAAAATCTCGATATCTTCGTCTGTTGGTCCTTTAACATCAAGGAAAAGACATTTTAAACAAAATCGAAAGGATAAAATGTAAAGTCCGAAAAAAACCGTGAACTAACCATCGTTGATTTTTTCTTCGAGATTTTTTTGTTGAAATTTGATCAAAACTTACAAATACAGGACAAAATTTGAAGTCGTCCTTTTTGAAAAAAATCTCGATATCTTCGTCTGTTGGTCCTTTAACATCAAGGAAAAGACATTTTAAACAAAATCGAAAGGATAAAATGTAAAGTCCGAAAAAAACCGTGAACTAACCATCGTTGATTTTTTCTTCGAGATTTTTTTGTTGAAATTTGACCAAAACTTACAAATACAGGACAAAATTTGAAGTCGTCCTTTTTGAAAAAAATCTCGATATCTTCGTCTGTTGGTCCTTTAACATCAAGGAAAAGACATTTTAAACAAAATCGAAAGGATAAAATGTAAAGTCCGAAAAAAACCGTGAACTAACCATCGTTGATTTTTTCTTCGAGATTTTTTCTTCGAGATTTTTTTGTTGATATTTGACCAAAACTTACAAATACAGGACAGAATTTGAAGTCGTCCTGTTTGAAAAAAATCTCGATATCTTCGTCTGTTGGTCCTTTAACATCAAGGAAAAGACATTTTAAACAAAATCGAAAGGATAAAATGTAAAGTCCGAAAAAAACCGTGAACTAACCATCGTTGATTTTTTCTTCGAGATTTTTTTGTTGAAATTTGACCAAAACTTACAAATACAGGACAAAATTTGAAGTCGTCCTTTTTGAAAAAAATCTCGATATCTTCGTCTGTTGGTCCTTTAACATCAAGGAAAAGACATTTTAAACAAAATCGAAAGGATAAAATGTAAAGTCCGAAAAAAACCGTGAACTAACCCTCGTTGATTTTTTCTTCGAGATTTTTTTGTTGAAATTTTGACCAAAACTTACAAATACAGGACAAAATTTGAAGTCGTCCTTTTTGAAAAAAATCTCGATATCTTCGTCTGTTGGTCCTTTAACATCAAGGAAAAGACATTTTAAACAAAATCGAAAGGATAAAATGTAAAGTCCGAAAAAAACCGTGAACTAACCATCGTTGATTTTTTCTTCGAGATTTTTTTGTTGAAATTTGACCAAAACTTACAAATACAGGACAAAATTTGAAGTCGTCCTTTTTGAAAAAAATCTCGATATCTTCGTCTGTTGGTCCTTTAACATCAAGGAAAAGACATTTTAAACAAAATCGAAAGGATAAAATGTAAAGTCCGAAAAAAACCGTGAACTAACCATCGTTGATTTTTTCTTCGAGATATTTTTGTTGAAATTTGACCAAAACTTACAAATACAGGACAAAATTTGAAGTCGTTTTTTTTGAAAAAAATCTCGATATCTTCGTTTGTTGGTCCTTTAACATCAAGGAAAACAAATTTTAAACAAAATCGAAAGGATAAAATGTAAAGTCCAAAAAAAACCGTGAACTAACCCTCGTTGATTTTTTCTTCGAGATTTTTTTGTTGAAATTTTGACCAAAACTTACAAATACAGGACAAAATTTGAAGTCGTCCTTTTTGAAAAAAATCTCGATATCTTCGTCTGTTGGTCCTTTAACATCAAGGAAAAGACATTTTAAACAAAATCGAAAGGATAAAATGTAAAGTCCGAAAAAAACCGTGAACTAACCATCGTTGATTTTTTCTTCGAGATTTTTTTGTTGAAATTTGATCAAAACTTACAAATACAGGACAAAATTTGAAGTCGTCCTTTTTGAAAAAAATATCGATAACTTCGTCTGTCGGTCCTTTAACATTAAGGAAAAGACATTTTAAACAAAATCGAAAGGATAAAATGTAAAGTCCGAAAAAAACCGTGAACTAACCATCGTTGATTTTTTCTTCGAGATGTTTTTGTTGAAATTTGACCAAAACTTACAAATACAGGACAAAATTTGAAGTCGTCCTTTTTGAAAAAAATCTCGATATCTTCGTCTGTTGGTCCTTTAACATCAAGGAAAAGACATTTTAAACAAAATCGAAAGGATAAAATGTAAAGTCCGAAAAAAACCGTGAACTAACCATCGTTGATTTTTTCTTCGAGATTTTTTTGTTGAAATTTGACCAAAACTTACAAATACAGGACAAAATTTGAAGTCGTCCTTTTTGAAAAAAATCTCGATATCTTCGTCTGTTGGTCCTTTAACATCAAGGAAAAGACATTTTAAACAAAATCGAAAGGATAAAATGTAAAGTCCGAAAAAAACCGTGAACTAACCATCGTTGATTTTTTCTTCGAGATTTTTTTGTTGAAATTTGACCAAAACTTACAAATACAGGACAAAATTTGAAGTCGTTTTTTTTGAAAAAAATCTCGATATCTTCGTTTGTTGGTCCTTTAACATCAAGGAAAACAAATTTTAAACAAAATCGAAAGGATAAAATGTAAAGTCCAAAAAAAACCGTGAACTAACCATCGTTGATTTTTTCTTCGAGATTTTTTTGTTGAAATTTGACCAAAACTTACAAATACAGGACAAAATTTGAAGTCGTCCTTTTTGAAAAAAATCTCGATATCTTCGTCTGTTGGTCCTTTAACATCAAGGAAAAGACATTTTAAACAAAATCGAAAGGATAAAATGTAAAGTCCGAAAAAAACCGTGAACTAACCATCGTTGATTTTTTCTTCGAGATTTTTTTGTTGAAATTTGACCAAAACTTACAAATACAGGACAAAATTTGAAGTCGTCCTTTTTGAAAAAAATCTCGATATCTTCGTCTGTTGGTCCTTCAACATCAAGGAAAAGACATTTTAAACAAAATCGAAAGGATAAAATGTAAAGTCCGAAAAAAACCGTGAACTAACCATCGTTGATTTTTTCTTCGAGATATTTTTGTTGAAATTTGACCAAAACTTACAAATACAGGACAAAATTTGAAGTCGTTTTTTTTGAAAAAAATCTCGATATCTTCGTTTGTTGGTCCTTTAACATCAAGGAAAACAAATTTTAAACAAAATCGAAAGGATAAAATGTAAAGTCCAAAAAAAACCGTGAACTAACCCTCGTTGATTTTTTCTTCGAGATTTTTTTGTTGAAATTTTGACCAAAACTTACAAATACAGGACAAAATTTGAAGTCGTCCTTTTTGAAAAAAATCTCGATATCTTCGTCTGTTGGTCCTTTAACATCAAGGAAAAGACATTTTAAACAAAATCGAAAGGATAAAATGTAAAGTCCGAAAAAAACCGTGAACTAACCATCGTTGATTTTTTCTTCGAGATTTTTTTGTTGAAATTTGATCAAAACTTACAAATACAGGACAAAATTTGAAGTCGTCCTTTTTGAAAAAAATATCGATAACTTCGTCTGTCGGTCCTTTAACATTAAGGAAAAGACATTTTAAACAAAATCGAAAGGATAAAATGTAAAGTCCGAAAAAAACCGTGAACTAACTATCGTTGATTTTTTCTTCGAGATTTTTTCTTCGAGATTTTTTCGTTGAAATTTTGACCAAAACTTACAAATACAGGACAAAATTTGAAGTCGTCCTTTTTGAAAAAAATCTCGATATCTTCGTCTGTTGGTCCTTTAACATCAAGGAAAAGACATTTTAAACAAAATCGAAAGGATAAAATGTAAAGTCCGAAAAAAACCGTGAACTAACCATCGTTGATTTTTTCTTCGAGATTTTTTTGTTGAAATTTGACCAAAACTTACAAATACAGGACAAAATTTGAAGTCGTCCTTTTTGAAAAAAATCTCGATATCTTCGTCTGTTGGTCCTTTAACATCAAGGAAAAGACATTTTAAACAAAATCGAAAGGATAAAATGTAAAGTCCGAAAAAAACCGTGAACTAACCCTCGTTGATTTTTTCTTCGAGATTTTTTTGTTGAAATTTTGACCAAAACTTACAAATACAGGACAAAATTTGAAGTCGTCCTTTTTGAAAAAAATCTCGATATCTTCGTCTGTTGGTCCTTTAACATCAAGGAAAAGACATTTTAAACAAAATCGAAAGGATAAAATGTAAAGTCCGAAAAAAACCGTGAACTAACCATCGTTGATTTTTTCTTCGAGATTTTTTTGTTGAAATTTGATCAAAACTTACAAATACAGGACAAAATTTGAAGTCGTCCTTTTTGAAAAAAATCTCGATATCTTCGTCTGTTGGTCCTTTAACATCAAGGAAAAGACATTTTAAACAAAATCGAAAGGATAAAATGTAAAGTCCGAAAAAAACCGTGAACTAACCATCGTTGATTTTTTCTTCGAGATTTTTTTGTTGAAATTTGACCAAAACTTACAAATACAGGACAAAATTTGAAGTCGTCCTTTTTGAAAAAAATCTCGATATCTTCGTCTGTTGGTCCTTTAACATCAAGGAAAAGACATTTTAAACAAAATCGAAAGGATAAAATGTAAAGTCCGAAAAAAACCGTGAACTAACCATCGTTGATTTTTTCTTCGAGATTTTTTCTTCGAGATTTTTTTGTTGATATTTGACCAAAACTTACAAATACAGGACAGAATTTGAAGTCGTCCTGTTTGAAAAAAATCTCGATATCTTCGTCTGTTGGTCCTTTAACATCAAGGAAAAGACATTTTAAACAAAATCGAAAGGATAAAATGTAAAGTCCGAAAAAAACCGTGAACTAACCATCGTTGATTTTTTCTTCGAGATTTTTTTGTTGAAATTTGACCAAAACTTACAAATACAGGACAAAATTTGAAGTCGTCCTTTTTGAAAAAAATCTCGATATCTTCGTCTGTTGGTCCTTTAACATCAAGGAAAAGACATTTTAAACAAAATCGAAAGGATAAAATGTAAAGTCCGAAAAAAACCGTGAACTAACCCTCGTTGATTTTTTCTTCGAGATTTTTTTGTTGAAATTTTGACCAAAACTTACAAATACAGGACAAAATTTGAAGTCGTCCTTTTTGAAAAAAATCTCGATATCTTCGTCTGTTGGTCCTTTAACATCAAGGAAAAGACATTTTAAACAAAATCGAAAGGATAAAATGTAAAGTCCGAAAAAAACCGTGAACTAACCATCGTTGATTTTTTCTTCGAGATTTTTTTGTTGAAATTTGACCAAAACTTACAAATACAGGACAAAATTTGAAGTCGTCCTTTTTGAAAAAAATCTCGATATCTTCGTCTGTTGGTCCTTTAACATCAAGGAAAAGACATTTTAAACAAAATCGAAAGGATAAAATGTAAAGTCCGAAAAAAACCGTGAACTAACCATCGTTGATTTTTTCTTCGAGATATTTTTGTTGAAATTTGACCAAAACTTACAAATACAGGACAAAATTTGAAGTCGTTTTTTTTGAAAAAAATCTCGATATCTTCGTTTGTTGGTCCTTTAACATCAAGGAAAACAAATTTTAAACAAAATCGAAAGGATAAAATGTAAAGTCCAAAAAAAACCGTGAACTAACCCTCGTTGATTTTTTCTTCGAGATTTTTTTGTTGAAATTTTGACCAAAACTTACAAATACAGGACAAAATTTGAAGTCGTCCTTTTTGAAAAAAATCTCGATATCTTCGTCTGTTGGTCCTTTAACATCAAGGAAAAGACATTTTAAACAAAATCGAAAGGATAAAATGTAAAGTCCGAAAAAAACCGTGAACTAACCATCGTTGATTTTTTCTTCGAGATTTTTTTGTTGAAATTTGATCAAAACTTACAAATACAGGACAAAATTTGAAGTCGTCCTTTTTGAAAAAAATATCGATAACTTCGTCTGTCGGTCCTTTAACATTAAGGAAAAGACATTTTAAACAAAATCGAAAGGATAAAATGTAAAGTCCGAAAAAAACCGTGAACTAACTATCGTTGATTTTTTCTTCGAGATTTTTTCTTCGAGATTTTTTCGTTGAAATTTTGACCAAAACTTACAAATACAGGACAAAATTTGAAGTCGTCCTTTTTGAAAAAAATCTCGATATCTTCGTCTGTTGGTCCTTTAACATCAAGGAAAAGACATTTTAAACAAAATCGAAAGGATAAAATGTAAAGTCCGAAAAAAACCGTGAACTAACCATCGTTGATTTTTTCTTCGAGATTTTTTTGTTGAAATTTGACCAAAACTTACAAATACAGGACAAAATTTGAAGTCGTCCTTTTTGAAAAAAATCTCGATATCTTCGTCTGTTGGTCCTTTAACATCAAGGAAAAGACATTTTAAACAAAATCGAAAGGATAAAATGTAAAGTCCGAAAAAAACCGTGAACTAACCCTCGTTGATTTTTTCTTCGAGATTTTTTTGTTGAAATTTTGACCAAAACTTACAAATACAGGACAAAATTTGAAGTCGTCCTTTTTGAAAAAAATCTCGATATCTTCGTCTGTTGGTCCTTTAACATCAAGGAAAAGACATTTTAAACAAAATCGAAAGGATAAAATGTAAAGTCCGAAAAAAACCGTGAACTAACCATCGTTGATTTTTTCTTCGAGATTTTTTTGTTGAAATTTGATCAAAACTTACAAATACAGGACAAAATTTGAAGTCGTCCTTTTTGAAAAAAATCTCGATATCTTCGTCTGTTGGTCCTTTAACATCAAGGAAAAGACATTTTAAACAAAATCGAAAGGATAAAATGTAAAGTCCGAAAAAAACCGTGAACTAACCATCGTTGATTTTTTCTTCGAGATTTTTTTGTTGAAATTTGACCAAAACTTACAAATACAGGACAAAATTTGAAGTCGTCCTTTTTGAAAAAAATCTCGATATCTTCGTCTGTTGGTCCTTTAACATCAAGGAAAAGACATTTTAAACAAAATCGAAAGGATAAAATGTAAAGTCCGAAAAAAACCGTGAACTAACCATCGTTGATTTTTTCTTCGAGATTTTTTCTTCGAGATTTTTTTGTTGATATTTGACCAAAACTTACAAATACAGGACAGAATTTGAAGTCGTCCTGTTTGAAAAAAATCTCGATATCTTCGTCTGTTGGTCCTTTAACATCAAGGAAAAGACATTTTAAACAAAATCGAAAGGATAAAATGTAAAGTCCGAAAAAAACCGTGAACTAACCATCGTTGATTTTTTCTTCGAGATTTTTTTGTTGAAATTTGACCAAAACTTACAAATACAGGACAAAATTTGAAGTCGTCCTTTTTGAAAAAAATCTCGATATCTTCGTCTGTTGGTCCTTTAACATCAAGGAAAAGACATTTTAAACAAAATCGAAAGGATAAAATGTAAAGTCCGAAAAAAACCGTGAACTAACCCTCGTTGATTTTTTCTTCGAGATTTTTTTGTTGAAATTTTGACCAAAACTTACAAATACAGGACAAAATTTGAAGTCGTCCTTTTTGAAAAAAATCTCGATATCTTCGTCTGTTGGTCCTTTAACATCAAGGAAAAGACATTTTAAACAAAATCGAAAGGATAAAATGTAAAGTCCGAAAAAAACCGTGAACTAACCATCGTTGATTTTTTCTTCGAGATTTTTTTGTTGAAATTTGACCAAAACTTACAAATACAGGACAAAATTTGAAGTCGTCCTTTTTGAAAAAAATCTCGATATCTTCGTCTGTTGGTCCTTTAACATCAAGGAAAAGACATTTTAAACAAAATCTAAAGGATAAAATGTAAAGTCCGAAAAAAACCGTGAACTAACCATCGTTGATTTTTTCTTCGAGATTTTTTTGTTGAAATTTGACCAAAACTTACAAATACAGGACAAAATTTGAAGTCGTCCTTTTTGAAAAAAATATCGATAACTTCGTCTGTCGGTCCTTTAACATTAAGGAAAAGACATTTTAAACAAAATCGAAAGGATAAAATGTAAAGTCCGAAAAAAACCGTGAACTAACTATCGTTGATTTTTTCTTCGAGATTTTTTCGTTGAAATTTTGACCAAAACTTACAAATACAGGACAAAATTTGAAGTCGTCCTTTTTGAAAAAAATCTCGATATCTTCGTCTGTTGGTCCTTTAACATCAAGGAAAATACATTTTAAACAAAATCGAAAGGATAAAATGTAAAGTCCGAAAAAAACCGTGAACTAACCATCGTTGATTTTTTCTTCGAGATTTTTTTGTTGAAATTTGACCAAAACTTACAAATACAGGACAAAATTTGAAGTCGTCCTTTTTGAAAAAAATATCGATAACTTCGTCTGTCGGTCCTTTAACATTAAGGAAAAGACATTTTAAACAAAATCGAAAGGATAAAATGTAAAGTCCGAAAAAAACCGTGAACTAACTATCGTTGATTTTTTCTTCGAGATTTTTTCGTTGAAATTTTGACCAAAACTTACAAATACAGGACAAAATTTGAAGTCGTCCTTTTTGAAAAAAATCTCGATATCTTCGTCTGTTGGTCCTTTAACATCAAGGAAAATACATTTTAAACAAAATCGAAAGGATAAAATGTAAAGTCCGAAAAAAACCGTGAACTAACCATCGTTGATTTTTTCTTCGAGATTTTTTTGTTGAAATTTGACCAAAACTTACAAATACAGGACAAAATTTGAAGTCGTCCTTTTTGAAAAAAATCTCGATATCTTCGTCTGTTGGTCCTTTAACATCAAGGAAAAGACATTTTAAACAAAATCGAAAGGACAAAATGTAAAGTCCGAAAAAAACCGTGAACTAACCATCGTTGATTTTTTCTTCGAGATTTTTTTGTTGAAATTTGACCAAAACTTACAAATACAGGACAAAATTTGAAGTCGTCCTTTTTGAAAAAAATATCGATAACTTCGTCTGTCGGTCCTTTAACATTAAGGAAAAGACATTTTAAACAAAATCGAAAGGATAAAATGTAAAGTCCGAAAAAAACCGTGAACTAACTATCGTTGATTTTTTCTTCGAGATTTTTTCGTTGAAATTTTGACCAAAACTTACAAATACAGGACAAAATTTGAAGTCTTCCTTTTTGAAAAAAATCTCGATATCTTCGTCTGTTGGTCCTTTAACATCAAGGAAAATACATTTTAAACAAAATCGAAAGGATAAAATGTAAAGTCCGAAAAAAACCGTGAACTAACCATCGTGTATTTTTTCTTCGAGATTTTTTTGTTGAAATTTGACCAAAACTTACAAATACAGGACAAAATTTGAAGTCGTCCTTTTTGAAAAAAATCTCGATATCTTCGTCTGTTGGTCCTTTAACATCAAGGAAAAGACATTTTAAACAAAATCGAAAGGATAAAATGTAAAGTCCGAAAAAAACCGTGAACTAACCCTCGTTGATTTTTTCTTCGATATTTTTTTGTTGAAATTTTGACCAAAACTTACAAATACAGGACAAAATTTGAAGTCGTCCTTTTTGAAAAAAATCTCGATATCTTCGTCTGTTGGTCCTTTAACATCAAGGAAAAGACATTTTAAACAAAATCGAAAGGATAAAATGTAAAGTCCGAAAAAAACCGTGAACTAACCATCGTTGATTTTTTCTTCGAGATTTTTTTGTTGAAATTTGATCAAAACTTACAAATACAGGACAAAATTTGAAGTCGTCCTTTTTGAAAAAAATCTCGATATCTTCGTCTGTTGGTCCTTTAACATCAAGGAAAAGACATTTTAAACAAAATCGAAAGGATAAAATGTAAAGTCCGAAAAAAACCGTGAACTAACCATCGTTGATTTTTTCTTCGAGATTTTTTTGTTGAAATTTGACCAAAACTTACAAATACAGGACAAAATTTGAAGTCGTCCTTTTTGAAAAAAATCTCGATATCTTCGTCTGTTGGTCCTTTAACATCAAGGAAAAGACATTTTAAACAAAATCGAAAGGATAAAATGTAAAGTCCGAAAAAAACCGTGAACTAACCATCGTTGATTTTTTCTTCGAGATTTTTTCTTCGAGATTTTTTTGTTGAAATTTGACCAAAACTTACAAATACAGGACAAAATTTGAAGTCGTCCTTTTTGAAAAAAATCTCGATATCTTCGTCTGTTGGTCCTTTAACATCAAGGAAAAGACATTTTAAACAAAATCGAAAGGATAAAATGTAAAGTCCGAAAAAAACCGTGAACTAACCATCGTTGATTTTTTCTTCGAGATTTTTTTGTTGAAATTTGACCAAAACTTACAAATACAGGACAAAATTTGAAGTCGTCCTTTTTGAAAAAAATCTCGATATCTTCGTCTGTTGGTCCTTTAACATCAAGGAAAAGACATTTTAAACAAAATCGAAAGGATAAAATGTAAAGTCCGAAAAAAACCGTGAACTAACCATCGTTGATTTTTTCTTCGAGATTTTTTTGTTGATATTTGACCAAAACTTACAAATACAGGACAAAATTTGAAGTCGTTTTTTTTGAAAAAAATCTCGATATCTTCGTCTGTTGGTCCTTTTACATCAAGGAAAACAAAATCGAAAGGATAAAATGTAAAGTCCGAAAAAAACCGTGAACTAACCATCGTTGATTTTTTCTTCGAGATTTTTTTGTTGAAATTTGACCAAAACTTACAAATACAGGACAAAATTTGAAGTCGTCCTTTTTGAAAAAAATCTCGATATCTTCGTCTGTTGGTCCTTTAACATCAAGGAAAAGACATTTTAAACAAAATCTAAAGGATAAAATGTAAAGTCCGAAAAAAACCGTGAACTAACCATCGTTGATTTTTTCTTCGAGATTTTTTTGTTGAAATTTGACCAAAACTTACAAATACAGGACAAAATTTGAAGTTATCCTTTTCGAAAAAAAACTTGATAACTTTGTCTGTTGGTCCTTTAACATCAAGGAAAAGACATTTTAAACAAAATCGAAAGGATAAAATGTAAAGTCCGAAAAAAACCGTGAACTAACCATCGTTGATTTTTTCTTCGAGATTTTTTTGTTGAAATTTGACCAAAACTTACAAATACAGGACAAAATTTGAAGTCGTCCTTTTTGAAAAAAATCTCGATATCTTCGTCTGTTGGTCCTTAAACATCAAGGAAAAGACATTTTAAACAAAATCGAAAGGATAAAATGTAAAGTCCGAAAAAAACCGTGAACTCTCGTTGATTTTTTCTTCGAGATTTTTTTGTTGAAATTTTGACCAAAACTTACAAATACATGACATAATTTGAAGTCGTCCTTTTTGAAAAAAATCTCGATATCTTCGTCTGTTGGTCCTTTAACATCAAGGAAAAGACATTTTAAACAAAATCGAAAGGATAAAATGTAAAGTCCGAAAAAAACCGTGAACTAACCATCGTTGATTTTTTCTTCGAGATTTTTTTGTTGAAATTTGACCAAAACTTACAAATACAGGACAAAATTTGAAGTCGTCCTTTTTGAAAAAATTCTCGATATCTTCGACTGTTGGTCCTTTAACATCAAGGAAAAGACATTTTAAACAAAATCGAAAGGATAAAATGTAAAGTCCGAAAAAAACCGTGAACTAACCATCGTTGATTTTTTCTTCGAGATTTTTTTGTTGAAATTTGACCAAAACTTACAAATACAGGACAAAATTTGAAGTCGTCCTTTTTGAAAAAAATCTCGATATCTTCGTCTGTTGGTCCTTCAACATCAAGGAAAAGACGTTTTAAACAAAATCGAAAGGATAAAATGTAAAGTCCGAAAAAAGCCGTGAACTAACCATCATTGATTTTTTCTTCGAGATTTTTTTGTTGAAATTTGACCAAAACTTACAAATACAGGACAAAATTTGAAGTTATCCTTTTCGAAAAAAAAACTTGATAACTTTGTCTGTTGGTCCTTTAACATCAAGGAAAAGACATTTTAAACAAAATCGAAAGGATAAAATGTAAAGTCCGAAAAAAACCGTGAACTAACCATCGTTGATTTTTTCTTCGAGATTTTTTTGTTGAAATTTGACCAAAACTTACAAATACAGGACAAAATTTGAAGTCGTCCTTTTTGAAAAAATTCTCGATATCTTCGACTGTTGGTCCTTTAACATCAAGGAAAATACATTTTAAACAAAATCGAAAGGATAAAATGTAAAGTCCGAAAAAAACCGTGAACTAACCATCGTTGATTTTTTCTTCGAGATTTTTTTGTTGAAATTTGACCAAAACTTACAAATACAGGACAAAATTTGAAGTCGTCCTTTTTGAAAAAAATCTCGATATCTTCGTCTGTTGGTCCTTTAACATCAAGGAAAAGACATTTTAAACAAAATCGAAAGGATAAAATGTAAAGTCCGAAAAAAACCGTGAACTAACCATCGTTGATTTTTTCTTCGAGATTTTTTTGTTGAAATTTGACCAAAACTTACAAATACAGGACAAAATTTGAAGTTATCCTTTTCGAAAAAAAACTTGATAACTTTGTCTGTTGGTCCTTTAACATCAAGGAAAAGACATTTTAAACAAAATCGAAAGGATAAAATGTAAAGTCCGAAAAAAACCGTGAACTAACCATCGTTGATTTTTTCTTCGAGATTTTTTTGTTGAAATTTGACCAAAACTTACAAATACAGGACAAAATTTGAAGTTATCCTTTTCGAAAAAAAACTTGATATCTTCGTCTGTTGGTCCTTTAACATCAAGGAAAAGACATTCTAAACAAAATCGAAAGGATAAAATGTAAAGTCCGAAAAAAACCGTGAACTAACCATCGTTGATTTTTTCTTCGAGATTTTTTTGTTAAAATTTGACCAAAACTTACAAATACAGGACAAAATTTGAAGTCGTCCTTTTTGAAAAAAATCTCGATATCTTCGTCTGTTGGTCCTTTAACATCAAGGAAAAGACATTTTAAACAAAATCGAAAGGATAAAATGTAAAGTCCGAAAAAAACCGTGAACTAACTATCGTTGATTTTTTCTTCGAGATTTTTTCGTTGAAATTTTGACCAAAACTTACAAATACAGGACAAAATTTGAAGTCGTCCTTTTTGAAAAAAATCTCGATATCTTCGTCTGTTGGTCCTTTAACAACAAGGAAAATACATTTTAAACAAAATCGAAAGGATAAAATGTAAAGTCCGAAAAAAACCGTGAACTAACCATCGTTGATTTTTTCTTCGAGATTTTTTTGTTGAAATTTTGACCAAAACTTACAAATACAGGACAAAATTTGAAGTCGTCCTTTTTGAAAAAAATCTCGATATCTTCGTCTGTTGGTCCTTTAACATCAAGGAAAAGACATTTTAAACAAAATCGAAAGGATAAAATGTAAAGTCCGAAAAAAACCGTGAACTAACCATCGTTGATTTTTTCTTCGAGATTTTTTTGTTGAAATTTGACCAAAACTTACAAATACAGGACAAAATTTGAAGTCGTCCTTTTTGAAAAAAATCTCGATATCTTCGTCTGTTGGTCCTTTAACATCAAGGAAAAGACATTTTAAACAAAATCGAAAGGATAAAATGTAAAGTCCGAAAAAAACCGTGAACTAACCATCGTTGATTTTTTCTTCGAGATTTTTTTGTTGAAATTTGACCAAAACTTACAAATACAGGACAAAATTTGAAGTCGTCCTTTTTGAAAAAAATCTCGATATCTTCGTCTGTTGGTCCTTTAACATCAAGGAAAAGACATTTTAAACAAAATCGAAAGGATAAAATGTAAAGTCCGAAAAAAACCGTGAACTAACCATCGTTGATTTTTTCTTGGAGATTTTTTTGTTGAAATTTGACCAAAACTTACAAATACAAAATTTGAAGTCGTCCTTTTTGAAAAAAATATCGATATCTTCGTCTGTTGGTCCTTTAACATCAAGGAAAAGACATTTTAAACAAAATCGAAAGGATAAAATGTAAAGTCCGAAAAAAACCGTGAACTAACCATCGTTGATTTTTTCTTCGAGATTTTTTTGTTGAAATTTGACCAAAACTTACAAATACAGGACAAAGTTTGAAGTCGTCCTTTTTGAAAAAAATCTCGATATCTTCGTCTGTTGGTCCTTTAACATCAAGGAAAATACATTTTAAACAAAATCGAAAGGATAAAATGTAAAGTCCGAAAAAAACCGTGAACTAACCATCGTTGATTTTTTCTTCGAGATTTTTTTGTTGAAATTTGACCAAAACTTACAAATACAGGACAAAATTTGAAGTCGTCCTTTTTGAAAAAAATCTCGATATCTTCGTCTGTTGGTCCTTTAACATCAAGGAAAAGACATTTTAAACAAAATCGAAAGGATAAAATGTAAAGTCCGAAAAAAACCGTGAACTAACCATCGTTGATTTTTTCTTCGAGATTTTTTTGTTGAAATTTGACCAAAACTTACAAATACAGGACAAAATTTGAAGTCGTCCTTTTTGAAAAAAATCTCGATATCTTTGTCTGTTGGTCCTTTAACATCAAGGAAAAGACATTTTAAACAAAATCGAAAGGATAAAATGTAAAGTCCGAAAAAAACCGTGAACTAACCATCGTTGATTTTTTCTTCGAGATTTTTTTGTTGAAATTTGACCAAAACTTACAAATACAGGACAAAATTTGAAGTTATCCTTTTCGAAAAAAAACTTGATAACTTTGGCTGTTGGTCCTTTAACATCAAGGAAAAGACATTTTAAACAAAATCGAAAGGATAAAATGTAAAGTCCGAAAAAAACCGTGAACTAACCATCGTTGATTTTTTCTTCGAGATTTTTTTGTTGAAATTTGACCAAAACTTACAAATACAGGACAAAATTTGAAGTCGTCCTTTTTGAAAAAAATCTCGATATCTTCGTCTGTTGGTCCTTTAACATCAAGGAAAAGACATTTTAAACAAAATCGAAAGGATAAAATGTAAAGTCCGAAAAAAACCGTGAACTAACTATCGTTGATTTTTTCTTCGAGATTTTTTCGTTGAAATTTTGACCAAAACTTACAAATACAGGACAAAATTTGAAGTCGTCCTTTTTGAAAAAAATCTCTATATCTTCGTCTGTTGGTCCTTTAACATCAAGGAAAATACATTTTAAACAAAATCGAAAGGATAAAATGTAAAGTCCGAAAAAAACCGTGAACTAACCATCGTTGATTTTTTCTTCGAGATTTTTTTGTTGAAATTTGACCAAAACTTACAAATACAGGACAAAATTTGAAGTCGTCCTTTTTGAAAAAAATCTCGATATCTTCGTCTGTTGGTCCTTTAACATCAAGGAAAAGACATTTTAAACAAAATCGAAAGGATAAAATGTAAAGTCCGAAAAAAACCGTGAACTAACCATCGTTGATTTTTTCTTCGAGATTTTTTTGTTGAAATTTGACCAAAACTTACAAATACAGGACAAAATTTGAAGTCGTCCTTTTTGAAAAAAATCTCGATATCTTCGTCTGTTGGTCCTTTAACATCAAGGAAAAGACATTTTAAACAAAATCGAAAGGATAAAATGTAAAGTCCGAAAAAAACCGTGAACTAACCATCGTTGATTTTTTCTTCGAGATTTTTTCGTTGAAATTTTGACCAAAACTTACAAATACAGGACAAAATTTAAAGTCGTCCTTTTTGAAAAAAATCTCGATATCTTCGTCTGTTGGTCCTTTAACATCAAGGAAAAGACATTCTAAACAAAATCGAAAGGATAAAATGTAAAGTCCGAAAAAAACCGTGAACTAACCATCGTTGATTTTTTCTTCGAGATTTTTTTGTTGAAATTTGACCAAAACTTACAAATACAGGACAAAATTTGAAGTCGTCCTTTTTGAAAAAAATCTCGATATCTTTGTCTGTTGGTCCTTTAACATCAAGGAAAAGACATTTTAAACAAAATCGAAAGGATAAAATGTAAAGTCCGAAAAAAACCGTGAACTAACCATCGTTGATTTTTTCTTCGAGATTTTTTTGTTGAAATTTGACCAAAACTTACAAATACAGGACAAAATTTGAAGTCGTCCTTTTTGAAAAAAATCTCGATATCTTCGTCTGTTGGTCCTTTAACATCAAGGAAAATACATTTTAAACAAAATCGAAAGGATAAAATGTAAAGTCCGAAAAAAACCGTGAACTAACCATCGTTGATTTTTTCTTCGAGATTTTTTTGTTGAAATTTGACCAAAACTTACAAATACAGGACAAAATTTGAAGTCGTCCTTTTTGAAAAAAATCTCGATATCTTCGTCTGTTGGTCCTTTAACATTAAGGAAAAGACATTTTAAACAAAATCGAAAGGATAAAATGTAAAGTCCGAAAAAAACCGTGAACTAACCATCGTTGATTTTTTCTTCGAGATTTTTTTGTTGAAATTTGACCAAAACTTACAAATACAGGACAAAATTTGAAGTCGTCCTTTTTGAAAAAAATATCGATAACTTCGTCTGTCGGTCCTTTAACATTAAGGAAAAGACATTTTAAACAAAATCGAAAGGATAAAATGTAAAGTCCGAAAAAAACCGTGAACTAACCATCGTTGATTTTTTCTTCGAGATTTTTTCGTTGAAATTTTGACCAAAACTTACAAATACAGGACAAAATTTTGAAGTCGTCCTTTTTGAAAAAAATCTCGATATCTTCGTCTGTTGGTCCTTTAACATCAAGGAAAAGACATTCTAAACAAAATCGAAAGGATAAAATGTAAAGTCCGAAAAAAACCGTGAACTAACCATCGTTGATTTTTTCTTCGAGATTTTTTTGTTGAAATTTGACCAAAACTTACAAATACAGGACAAAATTTGAAGTCGTCCTTTTTGAAAAAAATCTCGATATCTTTGTCTGTTGGTCCTTTAACATCAAGGAAAAGACATTTTAAACAAAATCGAAAGGATAAAATGTAAAGTCCGAAAAAAACCGTGAACTAACCATCGTTGATTTTTTCTTCGAGATTTTTTTGTTGAAATTTGACCAAAACTTACAAATACAGGACAAAATTTGAAGTTATTCTTTTCGAAAAAAAACTTGATAACTTTGTCTGTTGGTCCTTTAACATCAAGGAAAAGACATTTTAAACAAAATCGAAAGGATAAAATGTAAAGTCCGAAAAAAACCGTGAACTAACCATCGTTGATTTTTTCTTCGAGATTTTTTTGTTGAAATTTGACCAAAACTTACAAATACAGGACAAAATTTGAAGTCGTCCTTTTTGAAAAAAATCTCGATATCTTCGTCTGTTGGTCCTTTAACATCAAGGAAAAGACATTTTAAACAAAATCGAAAGGATAAAATGTAAAGTCCGAAAAAAACCGTGAACTAACCATCGTTGATTTTTTCTTCGAGATTTTTTTGTTGAAATTTGACCAAAACTTACAAATACAGGACAAAATTTGAAGTCGTCCTTTTTGAAAAAAATATCGATAACTTCGTCTGTCGGTCCTTTAACATTAAGGAAAAGACATTTTAAACAAAATCGAAAGGATAAAATGTAAAGTCCGAAAAAAACCGTGAACTAACTATCGTTGATTTTTTCTTCGAGATTTTTTCGTTGAAATTTTGACCAAAACTTACAAATACAGGACAAAATTTGAAGTCGTCCTTTTTGAAAAAAATCTCGATATCTTCGTCTGTTGGTCCTTTAACATCAAGGAAAAGACATTCTAAACAAAATCGAAAGGATAAAATGTAAAGTCCGAAAAAAACCGTGAACTAACCATCGTTGATTTTTTCTTCGAGATTTTTTTGTTGAAATTTGACCAAAACTTACAAATACAGGACAAAATTTGAAGTCGTCCTTTTTGAAAAAAATCTCGATATCTTTGTCTGTTGGTCCTTTAACATCAAGGAAAAGACATTTTAAACAAAATCGAAAGGATAAAATGTAAAGTCCGAAAAAAACCGTGAACTAACCATCGTTGATTTTTTCTTCGAGATTTTTTTGTTGAAATTTGACCAAAACTTACAAATACAGGACAAAATTTGAAGTTATCCTTTTCGAAAAAAAACTTGATAACTTTGTCTGTTGGTCCTTTAACATCAAGGAAAAGACATTTTAAACAAAATCGAAAGGATAAAATGTAAAGTCCGAAAAAAACCGTGAACTAACCATCGTTGATTTTTTCTTCGAGATTTTTTTGTTGAAATTTGACCAAAACTTACAAATACAGGACAAAATTTGAAGTCGTCCTTTTTGAAAAAAATATCGATAACTTCGTCTGTTGGTCCTTTAACATTAAGGAAAAGACATTTTAAACAAAATCGAAAGGATAAAATGTAAAGTCCGAAAAAAACCGTGAACTAACCATCGTTTTTTTTTCTTCGAGATTTTTTCGTTGAAATTTTGACCAAAACTTACAAATACAGGACAAAATTTGAAGTCGTCCTTTTTGAAAAAAATCTCGATATCTTCGTCTGTTGGTCCTTTAACATCAAGGAAAATACATTTTAAACAAAATCGAAAGGATAAAATGTAAAGTCCGAAAAAAACCGTGAACTAACCATCGTTGATTTTTTCTTCGAGATTTTTTTGTTGAAATTTGACCAAAACTTACAAATACAGGACAAAATTTGAAGTCGTCCTTTTTGAAAAAAATATCGATAACTTCGTCTGTTGGTCCTTTAACATTAAGGAAAAGACATTTTAAACAAAATCGAAAGGATAAAATGTAAAGTCCGAAAAAAACCGTGAACTAACCATCGTTGATTTTTTCTTCGAGATTTTTTTGTTGAAATTTGACCAAAACTTACAAATACAGGACAAAATTTGAAGTCGTCCTTTTTGAAAAAAATATCGATAACTTCGTCTGTTGGTCCTTTAACATTAAGGAAAAGACTTTTTAAACAAAATCGAAAGGATAAAATGTAAAGTCCGAAAAAAACCGTGAACTAACCATCGTTGATTTTTTCTTCGAGATTTTTTCGTTGAAATTTTGACCAAAACTTACAAATACAGGACAAAATTTGAAGTCGTCCTTTTTGAAAAAAATCTCGATATCTTCGTCTGTTGGTCCTTTAACATCAAGGAAAAGACATTTTAAACAAAATCGAAAGGATAAAATGTAAAGTCCGAAAAAAACCATGAACTAACCATCGTTGATTTTTTCTTCGAGATTTTTTTGTTGAAATTTGACCAAAACTTACAAATACAGGACAAAATTTGAAGTCGTCCTTATTGAAAAAAATCTCGATATCTTCGTCTGTTGGTCCTTTAACATCAAGGAAAAGACATTTTAAACAAAATCGAAAGGATAAAATGTAAAGTCCGAAAAAAACCGTGAACTAACCATCGTTGATTTTTTCTTCGAGATTTTTTTGTTGAAATTTGACCAAAACTTACAAATACAGGACAAAATTTGAAGTCGTCCTTTTTGAAAAAAATATCGATAACTTCGTCTGTTGGTCCTTTAACATTAAGGAAAAGACATTTTAAACAAAATCGAAAGGATAAAATGTAAAGTCCGAAAAAAACCGTGAACTAACCATCGTTGATTTTTTCTTCGAGATTTTTTTGTTGAAATTTGACCAAAATTTACAAATACAGGACAAAATTTGAAGTCGTCCTTTTTGAAAAAAATCTCGATATCCTCGTCTGTTGGTCCTTTAACATCAAGGAAAAGACATTTTAAACAAAATCGAAAGGATAAAATGTAAAGTCCGAAAAAAACCATGAACTAACCATCGTTGATTTTTTCTTCGAGATTTTTTTGTTGAAATTTGACCAAAACTTACAAATACAGGACAAAATTTGAGGTCGTCCTTTTTGAAAAAAAACTTGATAACTTTGTCTGTTTGTCCTTTAACATCAAGGAAAAGACATTTTAAACAAAATCGAAAGGATAAAATGTAAAGTCCGAAAAAAACCGTGAACTAACCATCGTTGATTTTTTCTTCGAGATTTTTTCGTTGAAATTTTGACCAAAACTTACAAATACAGGACAAAATTTGAAGTCGTCCTTTTTGAAAAAAATCTCGATATCTTCGTCTGTTGGTCCTTTAACATCAAGGAAAAGACATTTTAAACAAAATCGAAAGGATAAAATGTAAAGTCCGAAAAAAACCATGAACTAACCATCGTTGATTTTTTCTTCGAGATTTTTTTGTTGAAATTTGACCAAAACTTACAAATACAGGACAAAATTTGAAGTCGTCCTTTTTGAAAAAAAACTTGATAACTTTGTCTGTTTGTCCTTTAACATCAAGGAAAAGACATTTTAAACAAAATCGAAAGGATAAAATGTAAAGTCCGAAAAAAACCGTGAACTAACCATCGTTGATTTTTTCTTCGAGATTTTTTTGTTGAAATTTGACCAAAACTTACAAATACAGGACAAAATTTGAAGTCGTCCTTTTTGAAAAAAATCTCGATATCTTCGTCTGTTGGTCCTTTAACATCAAGGAAAAGACATTCTAAACAAAATCGAAAGGATAAAATGTAAAGTCCGAAAAAAACCGTGAACTAACCATCGTTGATTTTTTCTTCGAGATTTTTTTGTTGAAATTTGACCAAAACTTACAAATACAGGACAAAATTTGAAGTCGTCCTTTTTGAAAAAAATCTCGATATCTTCGTCTGTTGGTCCTTTAACATCAAGGAAAAGACATTTTAAACAAAATCGAAAGGATAAAATGTAAAGTCCGAAAAAAACCGTGAACTAACCATCGTTGATTTTTTCTTCGAGATTTTTTTGTTGAAATTTGACCAAAACTTACAAATACAGGACAAAATTTGAAGTTATCCTTTTCGAAAAAAAACTTGATAACTTTGTCTGTTGGTCCTTTAACATCAAGGAAAAGACATTTTAAACAAAATCGAAAGGATAAAATGTAAAGTCCGAAAAAAACCGTGAACTAACCATCGTTGATTTTTTCTTCGAGATTTTTTTGTTGAAATTTGACCAAAACTTACAAATACAGGACAAAATTTGAAGTCGTCCTTTTTGAAAAAAATATCGATAACTTCGTCTGTTGGTCCTTTAACATCAAGGAAAAGACATTTAAACAAAATCGAAAGGATAAAATGTAAAGTCCGAAAAAAAACGTGAACTAACACCATCGTTGATTTTTTCTTCGAGATTTTTTTTTTGAAATTTGACCAAAACTTACAAATACAGGACAAAATTTGAAGTCGTCCTTTTTGAAAAAAATATCGATAACTTCGTCTGTCGGTCCTTTAACATTAAGGAAAAGACATTTTAAACAAAATCGAAAGGATAAAATGTAAAGTCCGAAAAAAACCGTGAACTAACTATCGTTGATTTTTTCTTCGAGATTTTTTCGTTGAAATTTTGACCAAAACTTACAAATACAGGACAAAATTTGAAGTCGTCCTTTTTGAAAAAAATCTCGATATCTTCGTCTGTTTGTCCTTTAACATCAAGGAAAAGACATTCTAAACAAAATCGAAAGGATAAAATGTAAAGTCCGAAAAAAACCGTGAACTAACCATCGTTGATTTTTTCTTCGAGATTTTTTTGTTGAAATTTGACCAAAACTTACAAATACAGGACAAAATTTGAAGTCGTCCTTTTTGAAAAAAATCTCGATATCTTCGTCTGTTGGTCCTTTAACATCAAGGAAAAGACATTTTAAACAAAATCGAAAGGATAAAATGTAAAGTCCGAAAAAAACCGTGAACTAACCATCGTTGATTTTTTCTTCGAGATTTTTTTGTTGAAATTTGACCAAAACTTACAAATACAGGACAAAATTTGAAGTTATCCTTTTCGAAAAAAAACTTGATACCTTTGTCTGTTGGTCCTTTAACATCAAGGAAAAGACATTTTAAACAAAATCGAAAGGATAAAATGTAAAGTCCGAAAAAAACCGTGAACTAACCATCGTTGATTTTTTCTTCGAGATTTTTTTGTTGAAATTTGACCAAAACTTACAAATACAGGACAAAATTTGAAGTCGTCCTTTTTGAAAAAAATCTCGATATCTTCGTCTGTTGGTCCTTTAACATCAAGGAAAAGACATTCTAAACAAAATCGAAAGGATAAAATGTAAAGTCCGAAAAAAACCGTGAACTAACCATCGTTGATTTTTTCTTCGAGATTTTTTTGTTGAAATTTGACCAAAACTTACAAATACAGGACAAAATTTGAAGTCGTCCTTTTTGAAAAAAATATCGATAACTTCGTCTGTTGGTCCTTTAACATTAAGGAAAAGACATTTTAAACAAAATCGAAAGGATAAAATGTAAAGTCCGAAAAAAACCGTGAACTAACCATCGTTGATTTTTTCTTCGAGATTTTTTCGTTGAAATTTTGACCATAACTTACAAATACAGGACAAAATTTGAAGTCGTCCTTTTTGAAAAAAATCTCGATATCTTCGTCTGTTGGTCCTTTCACATCAAGGAAAAGACATTCTAAACAAAATCGAAAGGATAAAATGTAAAGTCCGAAAAAAACCGTGAACTAACCATCGTTGATTTTTTCTTCGAGATTTTTTTGTTGAAATTTGACCAAAACTTACAAATACAGGACAAAATTTGAAGTCGTCCTTTTTGAAAAAAATATCGATAACTTCGTCTGTTGGTCCTTTAACATTAAGGAAAAGACATTTTAAACAAAATCGAAAGGATAAAATGTAAAGTCCGAAAAAAACCGTGAACTAACCATCGTTGATTTTTTCTTCGAGATTTTTTCGTTGAAATTTTGACCAAAACTTACAAATACAGGACAAAATTTGAAGTCGTCCTTTTTGAAAAAAATCTCGATATCTTCGTCTGTTGGTCCTTTAACATCAAGGAAAATACATTTTAAACAAAATCGAAAGGATAAAATGTAAAGTCCGAAAAAAACCATGAACTAACCATCGTTGATTTTTTCTTCGAGATTTTTTTGTTGAAATTTGACCAAAACTTACAAATACAGGACAAAATTTGAAGTCGTCCTTATTGAAAAAAATCTCGATATCTTCGTCTGTTGGTCCTTTAACATCAAGGAAAAGACATTTTAAACAAAATCGAAAGGATAAAATGTAAAGTCCGAAAAAAACCGTGAACTAACCATCGTTGATTTTTTCTTCGAGATTTTTTTGTTGAAATTTGACCAAAACTTACAAATACAGGACAAAATTTGAAGTCGTCCTTTTTGAAAAAAATATCGATAACTTCGTCTGTTGGTCCTTTAACATTAAGGAAAAGACATTTTAAACAAAATCGAAAGGATAAAATGTAAAGTCCGAAAAAAACCGTGAACTAACCATCGTTGATTTTTTCTTCGAGATTTTTTCGTTGAAATTTTGACCAAAACTTACAAATACAGGACAAAATTTGAAGTCGTCCTTTTTGAAAAAAATCTCGATATCTTCGTCTGTTGGTCCTTTAACATCAAGGAAAAGACATTTTAAACAAAATCGAAAGGATAAAATGTAAAGTCCGAAAAAAACCATGAACTAACCATCGTTGATTTTTTCTTCGAGATTTTTTTGTTGAAATTTGACCAAAACTTACAAATACAGGACAAAATTTGAAGTTATCCTTTTCGAAAAAAAACTTGATAACTTTGTCTGTTTGTCCTTTAACATCAAGGAAAAGACATTTTAAACAAAATCGAAAGGATAAAATGTAAAGTCCGAAAAAAACCGTGAACTAACCATCGTTGATTTTTTCTTCGAGATTTTTTCGTTGAAATTTTGACCAAAACTTACAAATACAGGACAAAATTTGAAGTCGTCCTTTTTGAAAAAAATCTCGATATCTTCGTCTGTTGGTCCTTTAACATCAAGGAAAAGACATTTTAAACAAAATCGAAAGGATAAAATGTAAAGTCCGAAAAAAACCGTGAACTAACCATCGTTGATTTTTTCTTCGAGATTTTTTTGTTGAAATTTGACCAAAACTTACAAATACAGGACAAAATTTGAAGTTATCCTTTTCGAAAAAAAACTTGATAACTTTGTCTGTTGGTCCTTTAACATCAAGGAAAAGACATTTTAAACAAAATCGAAAGGATAAAATGTAAAGTCCGAAAAAAACCGTGAACTAACCATCGTTGATTTTTTCTTCGAGATTTTTTTGTTGAAATTTGACCAAAACTTACAAATACAGGACAAAATTTGAAGTCGTCCTTTTTGAAAAAAATATCGATAACTTCGTCTGTTGGTCCTTTAACATCAAGGAAAAGACATTTAAACAAAATCGAAAGGATAAAATGTAAAGTCCGAAAAAAACCGTGAACTAACACCATCGTTGATTTTTTCTTCGAGATTTTTTTTTTGAAATTTGACCAAAACTTACAAATACAGGACAAAATTTGAAGTTATCCTTTTCGAAAAAAAACTTCATAACTTTGTCTGTTGGTCCTTTAACATCAAGGAAAAGACATTTTAAACAAAATCGAAAGGATAAAATGTAAAGTCCGAAAAAAACCGTGAACTAACCATCGTTGATTTTTTCTTCGAGATTTTTTTGTTGAAATTTGACCAAAACTTACAAATACAGGACAAAATTTGAAGTCGTCCTTTTTGAAAAAAATCTCGATATCTTCGTCTGTTGGTCCTTTAACATCAAGGAAAAGACATTCTAAACAAAATCGAAAGGATAAAATGTAAAGTCCGAAAAAAACCGTGAACTAACACCATCGTTGATTTTTTCTTCGAGATTTTTTTTTTGAAATTTGACCAAAACTTACAAATACAGGACAAAATTTGAAGTCGTCCTTTTTGAAAAAAATCTCGATATCTTCGTCTGTTGGTCCTTTAACATCAAGGAAAAGACATTCTAAACAAAATCGAAAGGATAAAATGTAAAGTCCGAAAAAAACCGTGAACTAACCATCGTTGATTTTTTCTTCGAGATTTTTTTGTTGAAATTTGACCAAAACTTACAAATACAGGACAAAATTTGAAGTCGTCCTTTTTGAAAAAAAACTCGATATCTTCGTCTGTTGGTCCTTTAACATCAAGGAAAAGACATTTTAAACAAAATCGAAAGGATAAAATGTAAAGTCCGAAAAAAACCGTGAACTAACCATCGTTGATTTTTTCTTCGAGATTTTTTTGTTGAAATTTGACCAAAACTTACAAATACAGGACAAAATTTGAAGTTATCCTTTTCGAAAAAAAACTTGATAACTTTGTCTGTTGGTCCTTTAACATCAAGGAAAAGACATTTTTAACAAAATCGAAAGGATAAAATGTAAAGTCCGAAAAAAACCGTGAACTAACCATCGTTGATTTTTTCTTCGAGATTTTTTTGTTGAAATTTGACCAAAACTTACAAATACAGGACAAAATTTGAAGTCGTCCTTTTTGAAAAAAATCTCGATATCTTCGTCTGTTGGTCCTTTAACATCAAGGAAAAGACATTCTAAACAAAATCGAAAGGATAAAATGTAAAGTCCGAAAAAAACCGTGAACTAACCATCGTTGATTTTTTCTTCGAGATTTTTTTGTTGAAATTTGACCAAAACTTACAAATACAGGACAAAATTTGAAGTCGTCCTTTTTGGAAAAAATATCGATAACTTCGTCTGTTGGTCCTTTAACATTAAGGAAAAGACATTTTAAACAAAATCGAAAGGATAAAATGTAAAGTCCGAAAAAAACCGTGAACTAACCATCGTTGATTTTTTCTTCGATATTTTTTCGTTGAAATTTTGACCATAACTTACAAATACAGGACAAAATTTGAAGTCGTCCTTTTTGAAAAAAATCTCGATATCTTCGTCTGTTGGTCCTTTCACATCAAGGAAAAGACATTCTAAACAAAATCGAAAGGATAAAATGTAAAGTCCGAAAAAAACCGTGAACTAACCATCGTTGATTTTTTCTTCGAGATTTTTTTGTTGAAATTTGACCAAAACTTACAAATACAGGACAAAATTTGAAGTCGTCCTTATTGAAAAAAATCTCGATATCTTCGTCTGTTGGTCCTTTAACATCAAGGAAAAGACATTTTAAACAAAATCGAAAGGATAAAATGTAAAGTCCGAAAAAAACCGTGAACTAACCATCGTTGATTTTTTCTTCGAGATTTTTTTGTTGAAATTTGACCAAAACTTACAAATACAGGACAAAATTTGAAGTCGTCCTTTTTGAAAAAAATATCGATAACTTCGTCTGTTGGTCCTTTAACATTAAGGAAAAGACATTTTAAACAAAATCGAAAGGATAAAATGTAAAGTCCGAAAAAAACCGTGAACTAACCATCGTTGATTTTTTCTTCGAGATTTTTTTGTTGAAATTTGACCAAAACTTACAAATACAGGACAAAATTTGAGGTCGTCCTTTTTGAAAAAAATCTCGATATCTTCGTCTGTTGGTCCTTTAACATCAAGGAAAAGACATTCTAAACAAAATCGAAAGGATAAAATGTAAAGTCCGAAAAAAACCGTGAACTAACCATCGTTGATTTTTTCTTCGAGATTTTTTTGTTGAAATTTGACCAAAACTTACAAATACAGGACAAAATTTGAAGTCGTCCTTTTTGAAAAAAAACTCGATATCTTCGTCTGTTGGTCCTTTAACATCAAGGAAAAGACATTTTAAACAAAATCGAAAGGATAAAATGTAAAGTCCGAAAAAAACCGTGAACTAACCATCGTTGATTTTTTCTTCGAGATTTTTTTGTTGAAATTTGACCAAAACTTACAAATACAGGACAAAATTTGAAGTCGTCCTTTTTGAAAAAAATCTCGATATCTTCGTCTGTTGGTCCTTTAACATCAAGGAAAAGACATTCTAAACAAAATCGAAAGGATAAAATGTAAAGTCCGAAAAAAACCGTGAACTAACCATCGTTGATTTTTTCTTCGAGATTTTTTTGTTGAAATTTGACCAAAACTTACAAATACAGGACAAAATTTGAGGTCGTCCTTTTTGAAAAAAATCTCGATATCTTCGTCTGTTGGTCCTTTAACATCAAGGAAAAGACATTCTAAACAAAATCGAAAGGATAAAATGTAAAGTCCGAAAAAAACCGTGAACTAACCATCGTTGATTTTTTCTTCGAGATTTTTTTGTTGAAATTTGACCAAAACTTACAAATACAGGACAAAATTTGAAGTCGTCCTTTTTGAAAAAAATATCGATAACTTCGTCTGTTGGTCCTTTAACATTAAGGAAAAGACATTTTAAACAAAATCGAAAGGATAAAATGTAAAGTCCGAAAAAAACCGTGAACTAACCATCGTTGATTTTTTCTTCGAGATTTTTTTGTTGAAATTTGACCAAAACTTACAAATACAGGACAAAATTTGAAGTCGTCCTTTTTGAAAAAAATATCGATAACTTCGTCTGTTGGTCCTTTAACATTAAGGAAAAGACATTTTAAACAAAATCGAAAGGATAAAATGTAAAGTCCGAAAAAAACCGTGAACTAACCATCGTTGATTTTTTCTTCGAGATTTTTTTGTTGAAATTTGACCAAAACTTACAAATACAGGACAAAATTTGAAGTTATCCTTTTCGAAAAAAAACTTGATAACTTTGTCTGTTGGTCCTTTAACATCAAGGAAAAGACATTTTAAACAAAATCGAAAGGATAAAATGTAAAGTCCGAAAAAAACCGTGAACTAACCATCGTTGATTTTTTCTTCGAGATTTTTTTGTTGAAATTTGACCAAAACTTACAAATACAGGACAAAATTTGAAGTCGTCCTTTTTGAAAAAAATATCGATAACTTCGTCTGTCGGTCCTTTAACATTAAGGAAAAGACATTTTAAACAAAATCGAAAGGATAAAATGTAAAGTCCGAAAAAAACCGTGAACTAACACCATCGTTGATTTTTTCTTCGAGATTTTTTTTTTGAAATTTGACCAAAACTTACAAATACAGGACAAAATTTGAAGTTATCCTTTTCGAAAAAAAACTTGATAACTTTGTCTGTTGGTCCTTTAACATCAAGGAAAAGACATTTTAAACAAAATCGAAAGGATAAAATGTAAAGTCCGAAAAAAACCGTGAACTAACCATCGTTGATTTTTTCTTCGAGATTTTTTTGTTGAAATTTGACCAAAACTTACAAATACAGGACAAAATTTGAAGTCGTCCTTTTTGAAAAAAATCTCGATATCTTCGTCTGTTGGTCCTTTAACATCAAGGAAAAGACATTCTAAACAAAATCGAAAGGATAAAATGTAAAGTCCGAAAAAAACCGTGAACTAACCATCGTTGATTTTTTCTTCGAGATTTTTTTGTTGAAATTTGACCAAAACTTACAAATACAGGACAAAATTTGAAGTCGTCCTTTTTGAAAAAAATCTCGATATCTTCGTCTGTTGGTCCTTTAACATCAAGGAAAAGACATTTTAAACAAAATCGAAAGGATAAAATGTAAAGTCCGAAAAAAACCGTGAACTAACCATCGTTGATTTTTTCTTCGAGATTTTTTTGTTGAAATTTGACCAAAACTTACAAATACAGGACAAAATTTGAAGTCGTCCTTTTTGAAAAAAATCTCGATATCTTCGTCTGTTGGTCCTTTAACATCAAGGAAAAGACATTCTAAACAAAATCGAAAGGATAAAATGTAAAGTCCGAAAAAAACCGTGAACTAACCATCGTTGATTTTTTCTTCGAGATTTTTTTGTTGAAATTTGACCAAAACTTACAAATACAGGACAAAATTTGAAGTCGTCCTTTTTGAAAAAAATATCGATAACTTCGTCTGTTGGTCCTTTAACATTAAGGAAAAGACATTTTAAACAAAATCGAAAGGATAAAATGTAAAGTCCGAAAAAAACCGTGAACTAACCATCGTTGATTTTTTCTTCGAGATTTTTTCGTTGAAATTTTGACCAAAACTTACAAATACAGGACAAAATTTGAAGTTATCCTTTTCGAAAAAAAACTTGAGAACTTTGTCTGTTGGTCCTTTAACATCAAGGAAAAGACATTTTAAACAAAATCGAAAGGATAAAATGTAAAGTCCGAAAAAAACCGTGAACTAACCATCGTTGATTTTTTCTTCGAGATTTTTTTGTTGAAATTTGACCAAAACTTACAAATACAGGACAAAATTTGAAGTCGTCCTTTTTGAAAAAAATATCGATAACTTCGTCTGTTGGTCCTTTAACATTAAGGAAAAGACATTTTAAACAAAATCGAAAGGATAAAATGTAAAGTCCGAAAAAAACCGTGAACTAACCATCGTTGATTTTTTCTTCGAGATTTTTTTGTTGAAATTTGACCAAAACTTACAAATACAGGACAAAATTTGAAGTCGTCCTTTTTGAAAAAAATATCGATAACTTCGTCTGTTGGTCCTTTAACATTAAGGAAAAGACATTTTAAACAAAATCGAAAGGATAAAATGTAAAGTCCGAAAAAAACCGTGAACTAACCATCGTTGATTTTTTCTTCGAGATTTTTTTGTTGAAATTTGACCAAAACTTACAAATACAGGACAAAATTTGAAGTTATCCTTTTCGAAAAAAAACTTGATAACTTTGTCTGTTGGTCCTTTAACATCAAGGAAAAGACATTTTAAACAAAATCGAAAGGATAAAATGTAAAGTCCGAAAAAAACCGTGAACTAACCATCGTTGATTTTTTCTTCGAGATTTTTTTGTTGAAATTTGACCAAAACTTACAAATACAGGACAAAATTTGAAGTCGTCCTTTTTGAAAAAAATATCGATAACTTCGTCTGTCGGTCCTTTAACATTAAGGAAAAGACATTTTAAACAAAATCGAAAGGATAAAATGTAAAGTCCGAAAAAAACCGTGAACTAACACCATCGTTGATTTTTTCTTCGAGATTTTTTTTTTGAAATTTGACCAAAACTTACAAATACAGGACAAAATTTGAAGTTATCCTTTTCGAAAAAAAACTTGATAACTTTGTCTGTTGGTCCTTTAACATCAAGGAAAAGACATTTTAAACAAAATCGAAAGGATAAAATGTAAAGTCCGAAAAAAACCGTGAACTAACCATCGTTGATTTTTTCTTCGAGATTTTTTTGTTGAAATTTGACCAAAACTTACAAATACAGGACAAAATTTGAAGTCGTCCTTTTTGAAAAAAATCTCGATATCTTCGTCTGTTGGTCCTTTAACATCAAGGAAAAGACATTCTAAACAAAATCGAAAGGATAAAATGTAAAGTCCGAAAAAAACCGTGAACTAACCATCGTTGATTTTTTCTTCGAGATTTTTTTGTTGAAATTTGACCAAAACTTACAAATACAGGACAAAATTTGAAGTCGTCCTTTTTGAAAAAAATCTCGATATCTTCGTCTGTTGGTCCTTTAACATCAAGGAAAAGACATTTTAAACAAAATCGAAAGGATAAAATGTAAAGTCCGAAAAAAACCGTGAACTAACCATCGTTGATTTTTTCTTCGAGATTTTTTTGTTGAAATTTGACCAAAACTTACAAATACAGGACAAAATTTGAAGTCGTCCTTTTTGAAAAAAATCTCGATATCTTCGTCTGTTGGTCCTTTAACATCAAGGAAAAGACATTCTAAACAAAATCGAAAGGATAAAATGTAAAGTCCGAAAAAAACCGTGAACTAACCATCGTTGATTTTTTCTTCGAGATTTTTTTGTTGAAATTTGACCAAAACTTACAAATACAGGACAAAATTTGAAGTCGTCCTTTTTGAAAAAAATATCGATAACTTCGTCTGTTGGTCCTTTAACATTAAGGAAAAGACATTTTAAACAAAATCGAAAGGATAAAATGTAAAGTCCGAAAAAAACCGTGAACTAACCATCGTTGATTTTTTCTTCGAGATTTTTTCGTTGAAATTTTGACCAAAACTTACAAATACAGGACAAAATTTGAAGTCGTCCTTTTTGAAAAAAATCTCGATATCTTCGTCTGTTGGTCCTTTAACATCAAGGAAAAGACATTTTAAACAAAATCGAAAGGATAAAATGTAAAGTCCGAAAAAAACCGTGAACTAACCATCGTTGATTTTTTCTTCGAGATTTTTTTGTTGAAATTTGACCAAAACTTACAAATACAGGACAAAATTTGAAGTCGTCCTTTTTGAAAAAAATCTCGATATCTTCGTCTGTTGGTCCTTTAACATCAAGGAAAAGACATTCTAAACAAAATCGAAAGGATAAAATGTAAAGTCCGAAAAAAACCGTGAACTAACCATCGTTGATTTTTTCTTCGAGATTTTTTTGTTGAAATTTGACCAAAACTTACAAATACAGGACAAAATTTGAAGTCGTCCTTTTTGAAAAAAATATCGATAACTTCGTCTGTTGGTCCTTTAACATTAAGGAAAAGACATTTTAAACAAAATCGAAAGGATAAAATGTAAAGTCCGAAAAAAACCGTGAACTAACCATCGTTGATTTTTTCTTCGAGATTTTTTCGTTGAAATTTTGACCAAAACTTACAAATACAGGACAAAATTTGAAGTCGTCCTTTTTGAAAAAAATCTCGATATCTTCGTCTGTTGGTCCTTTCACATCAAGGAAAAGACATTCTAAACAAAATCGAAAGGATAAAATGTAAAGTCCGAAAAAAACCGTGAACTAACCATCGTTGATTTTTTCTTCGAGATTTTTTTGTTGAAATTTGACCAAAACTTACAAATACAGGACAAAATTTGAAGTTATCCTTTTCGAAAAAAAACTTGAGAACTTTGTCTGTTGGTCCTTTAACATCAAGGAAAAGACATTTTAAACAAAATCGAAAGGATAAAATGTAAAGTCCGAAAAAAACCGTGAACTAACCATCGTTGATTTTTTCTTCGAGATTTTTTTGTTGAAATTTGACCAAAACTTACAAATACAGGACAAAATTTGAAGTCGTCCTTTTTGAAAAAAATATCGATAACTTCGTCTGTTGGTCCTTTAACATTAAGGAAAAGACATTTTAAACAAAATCGAAAGGATAAAATGTAAAGTCCGAAAAAAACCGTGAACTAACCATCGTTGATTTTTTCTTCGAGATTTTTTTGTTGAAATTTGACCAAAACTTACAAATACAGGACAAAATTTGAAGTCGTCCTTTTTGAAAAAAATATCGATAACTTCGTCTGTTGGTCCTTTAACATTAAGGAAAAGACATTTTAAACAAAATCGAAAGGATAAAATGTAAAGTCCGAAAAAAACCGTGAACTAACCATCGTTGATTTTTTCTTCGAGATTTTTTTGTTGAAATTTGACCAAAACTTACAAATACAGGACAAAATTTGAAGTTATCCTTTTCGAAAAAAAACTTGAGAACTTTGTCTGTTGGTCCTTTAACATCAAGGAAAAGACATTTTAAACAAAATCGAAAGGATAAAATGTAAAGTCCGAAAAAAACCGTGAACTAACCATCGTTGATTTTTTCTTCGAGATTTTTTTGTTGAAATTTGACCAAAACTTACAAATACAGGACAAAATTTGAAGTCGTCCTTTTTGAAAAAAATATCGATAACTTCGTCTGTCGGTCCTTTAACATTAAGGAAAAGACATTTTAAACAAAATCGAAAGGATAAAATGTAAAGTCCGAAAAAAACCGTGAACTAACACCATCGTTGATTTTTTCTTCGAGATTTTTTTTTTGAAATTTGACCAAAACTTACAAATACAGGACAAAATTTGAAGTTATCCTTTTCGAAAAAAAACTTGATAACTTTGTCTGTTGGTCCTTTAACATCAAGGAAAAGACATTTTAAACAAAATCGAAAGGATAAAATGTAAAGTCCGAAAAAAACCGTGAACTAACCATCGTTGATTTTTTCTTCGAGATTTTTTTGTTGAAATTTGACCAAAACTTACAAATACAGGACAAAATTTGAAGTCGTCCTTTTTGAAAAAAATCTCGATATCTTCGTCTGTTGGTCCTTTAACATCAAGGAAAAGACATTCTAAACAAAATCGAAAGGATAAAATGTAAAGTCCGAAAAAAACCGTGAACTAACCATCGTTGATTTTTTCTTCGAGATTTTTTTGTTGAAATTTGACCAAAACTTACAAATACAGGACAAAATTTGAAGTCGTCCTTTTTGAAAAAAATCTCGATATCTTCGTCTGTTGGTCCTTTAACATCAAGGAAAAGACATTTTAAACAAAATCGAAAGGATAAAATGTAAAGTCCGAAAAAAACCGTGAACTAACCATCGTTGATTTTTTCTTCGAGATTTTTTTGTTGAAATTTGACCAAAACTTACAAATACAGGACAAAATTTGAAGTCGTCCTTTTTGAAAAAAATCTCGATATCTTCGTCTGTTGGTCCTTTAACATCAAGGAAAAGACATTCTAAACAAAATCGAAAGGATAAAATGTAAAGTCCGAAAAAAACCGTGAACTAACCATCGTTGATTTTTTCTTCGAGATTTTTTTGTTGAAATTTGACCAAAACTTACAAATACAGGACAAAATTTGAAGTCGTCCTTTTTGAAAAAAATATCGATAACTTCGTCTGTTGGTCCTTTAACATTAAGGAAAAGACATTTTAAACAAAATCGAAAGGATAAAATGTAAAGTCCGAAAAAAACCGTGAACTAACCATCGTTGATTTTTTCTTCGAGATTTTTTCGTTGAAATTTTGACCAAAACTTACAAATACAGGACAAAATTTGAAGTCGTCCTTTTTGAAAAAAATCTCGATATCTTCGTCTGTTGGTCCTTTCACATCAAGGAAAAGACATTCTAAACAAAATCGAAAGGATAAAATGTAAAGTCCGAAAAAAACCGTGAACTAACCATCGTTGATTTTTTCTTCGAGATTTTTTTGTTGAAATTTGACCAAAACTTACAAATACAGGACAAAATTTGAAGTCGTCCTTTTTGAAAAAAATATCGATAACTTCGTCTGTTGGTCCTTTAACATTAAGGAAAAGACATTTTAAACAAAATCGAAAGGATAAAATGTAAAGTCCGAAAAAAACCGTGAACTAACCATCGTTGATTTTTTCTTCGAGATTTTTTTGTTGAAATTTGACCAAAACTTACAAATACAGGACAAAATTTGAAGTCGTCCTTTTTGAAAAAAATATCGATAACTTCGTCTGTTGGTCCTTTAACATTAAGGAAAAGACATTTTAAACAAAATCGAAAGGATAAAATGTAAAGTCCGAAAAAAACCGTGAACTAACCATCGTTGATTTTTTCTTCGAGATTTTTTTGTTGAAATTTGACCAAAACTTACAAATACAGGACAAAATTTGAAGTTATCCTTTTCGAAAAAAAACTTGATAACTTTGTCTGTTGGTCCTTTAACATCAAGGAAAAGACATTTTAAACAAAATCGAAAGGATAAAATGTAAAGTCCGAAAAAAACCGTGAACTAACCATCGTTGATTTTTTCTTCGAGATTTTTTTGTTGAAATTTGACCAAAACTTACAAATACAGGACAAAATTTGAAGTCGTCCTTTTTGAAAAAAATATCGATAACTTCGTCTGTTGGTCCTTTAACATCAAGGAAAAGACATTTAAACAAAATCGAAAGGATAAAATGTAAAGTCCGAAAAAAACCGTGAACTAACACCATCGTTGATTTTTTCTTCGAGATTTTTTTTTTGAAATTTGACCAAAACTTACAAATACAGGACAAAATTTGAAGTCGTCCTTTTTGAAAAAAATATCGATAACTTCGTCTGTCGGTCCTTTAACATTAAGGAAAAGACATTTTAAACAAAATCGAAAGGATAAAATGTAAAGTCCGAAAAAAACCGTGAACTAACTATCGTTGATTTTTTCTTCGAGATTTTTTCGTTGAAATTTTGACCAAAACTTACAAATACAGGACAAAATTTGAAGTCGTCCTTTTTGAAAAAAATCTCGATATCTTCGTCTGTTGGTCCTTTAACATCAAGGAAAAGACATTCTAAACAAAATCGAAAGGATAAAATGTAAAGTCCGAAAAAAACCGTGAACTAACCATCGTTGATTTTTTCTTCGAGATTTTTTTGTTGAAATTTGACCAAAACTTACAAATACAGGACAAAATTTGAAGTCGTCCTTTTTGAAAAAAATCTCGATATCTTCGTCTGTTGGTCCTTTAACATCAAGGAAAAGACATTTTAAACAAAATCGAAAGGATAAAATGTAAAGTCCGAAAAAAACCGTGAACTAACCATCGTTGATTTTTTCTTCGAGATTTTTTTGTTGAAATTTGACCAAAACTTACAAATACAGGACAAAATTTGAAGTTATCCTTTTCGAAAAAAAACTTGATAACTTTGTCTGTTGGTCCTTTAACATCAAGGAAAAGACATTTTAAACAAAATCGAAAGGATGAAATGTAAAGTCCGAAAAAAACCGTGAACTAACCATCGTTGATTTTTTCTTCGAGATTTTTTTGTTGAAATTTGACCAAAACTTACAAATACAGGACAAAATTTGAAGTCGTCCTTTTTGAAAAAAATATCGATAACTTCGTCTGTTGGTCCTTTAACATTAAGGAAAAGACATTTTAAACAAAATCGAAAGGATAAAATGTAAAGTCCGAAAAAAACCGTGAACTAACCATCGTTGATTTTTTCTTCGAGATTTTTTCGTTGAAATTTTGACCAAAACTTACAAATACAGGACAAAATTTGAAGTCGTCCTTTTTGAAAAAAATCTCGATATCTTCGTCTGTTGGTCCTTTCACATCAAGGAAAAGACATTCTAAACAAAATCGAAAGGATAAAATGTAAAGCCCGAAAAAAACCGTGAACTAACCATCGTTGATTTTTTCTTCGAGATTTTTTTGTTGAAATTTGACCAAAACTTACAAATACAGGACAAAATTTGAAGTCGTCCTTTTTGAAAAAAATATCGATAACTTCGTCTGTTGGTCCTTTAACATTAAGGAAAAGACATTTTAAACAAAATCGAAAGGATAAAATGTAAAGTCCGAAAAAAACCGTGAACTAACCATCGTTGATTTTTTCTTCGAGATTTTTTTGTTGAAATTTGACCAAAACTTACAAATACAGGACAAAATTTGAAGTCGTCCTTTTTGAAAAAAATATCGATAACTTCGTCTGTTGGTCCTTTAACATTAAGGAAAAGACATTTTAAACAAAATCGAAAGGATAAAATGTAAAGTCCGAAAAAAACCGTGAACTAACCATCGTTGATTTTTTCTTCGAGATTTTTTTGTTGAAATTTGACCAAAACTTACAAATACAGGACAAAATTTGAAGTTATCCTTTTCGAAAAAAAACTTGATAACTTTGTCTGTTGGTCCTTTAACATCAAGGAAAAGACATTTTAAACAAAATCGAAAGGATAAAATGTAAAGTCCGAAAAAAACCGTGAACTAACCATCGTTGATTTTTTCTTCGAGATTTTTTTGTTGAAATTTGACCAAAACTTACAAATACAGGACAAAATTTGAAGTCGTCCTTTTTGAAAAAAATATCGATAACTTCGTCTGTTGGTCCTTTAACATTAAGGAAAAGACATTTTAAACAAAATCGAAAGGATAAAATGTAAAGTCCGAAAAAAACCGTGAACTAACCATCGTTGATTTTTTCTTCGAGATTTTTTTGTTGAAATTTGACCAAAACTTACAAATACAGGACAAAATTTGAAGTTATCCTTTTCGAAAAAAAACGTGATAACTTTGTCTGTTGGTCCTTTAAATTCAAGGAAAAGACATTTTAAACAAAATCGAAAGGATAAAATGTAAAGTCCGAAAAAAACCGTGAACTAACCATCGTTGATTTTTTCTTCGAGATTTTTTTGTTGAAATTTGACCAAAACTTACAAATACAGGACAAAATTTGAAGTCGTCCTTTTTGAAAAAAATATCGATAACTTCGTCTGTTGGTCCTTTAACATCAAGGAAAAGACATTTAAACAAAATCGAAAGGATAAAATGTAAAGTCCGAAAAAAACCGTGAACTAACCATCGTTGATTTTTTCTTCGAGATTTTTTTTTTGAAATTTGACCAAAACTTACAAATACAGGACAAAATTTGAAGTCGTCCTTTTTGAAAAAAATATCGATAACTTCGTCTGTCGGTCCTTTAACATTAAGGAAAAGACATTTTAAACAAAATCGAAAGGATAAAATGTAAAGTCCGAAAAAAACCGTGAACTAACTATCGTTGATTTTTTCTTCGAGATTTTTTCGTTGAAATTTTGACCAAAACTTACAAATACAGGACAAAATTTGAAGTCGTCCTTTTTGAAAAAAATCTCGATATCTTCGTCTGTTGGTCCTTTAACATCAAGGAAAAGACATTCTAAACAAAATCGAAAGGATAAAATGTAAAGTCCGAAAAAAACCGTGAACTAACCATCGTTGATTTTTTCTTCGAGATTTTTTTGTTGAAATTTGACCAAAACTTACAAATACAGGACAAAATTTGAAGTCGTCCTTTTTGAAAAAAATCTCGAAATCTTCGTCTGTTGGTCCTTTAACATCAAGGAAAAGACATTTTAAACAAAATCGAAAGGATAAAATGTAAAGTCCGAAAAAAACCGTGAACTAACCATCGTTGATTTTTTCTTCGAGATTTTTTTGTTGAAATTTGACCAAAACTTACAAATACAGGACAAAATTTGAAGTTATCCTTTTCGAAAAAAAACTTGATAACTTTGTCTGTTGGTCCTTTAACATCAAGGAAAAGACATTTTAAACAAAATCGAAAGGATAAAATGTAAAGTCCGAAAAAAACCGTGAACTAACCATCGTTGATTTTTTCTTCGAGATTTTTTTGTTGAAATTTGACCAAAACTTACAAATACAGGACAAAATTTGAAGTCGTCCTTTTTGAAAAAAATCTCGATATCTTCGTCTGTTGGTCCTTTAACATCAAGGAAAAGACATTCTAAACAAAATCGAAAGGATAAAATGTAAAGTCCGAAAAAAACCGTGAACTAACCATCGTTGATTTTTTCTTCGAGATTTTTTTGTTGAAATTTGACCAAAACTTACAAATACAGGACAAAATTTGAAGTCGTCCTTTTTGAAAAAAATCTCGATATCTTCGTCTGTTGGTCCTTTAACATCAAGGAAAAGACATTTTAAACAAAATCGAAAGGATAAAATGTAAAGTCCGAAAAAAACCGTGAACTAACCATCGTTGATTTTTTCTTCGAGATTTTTTTGTTGAAATTTGACCAAAACTTACAAATACAGGACAAAATTTGAAGTCGTCCTTTTTGAAAAAAATCTCGATATCTTCGTCTGTTGGTCCTTTAACATCAAGGAAAAGACATTCTAAACAAAATCGAAAGGATAAAATGTAAAGTCCGAAAAAAACCGTGAACTAACCATCGTTGATTTTTTCTTCGAGATTTTTTTGTTGAAATTTGACCAAAACTTACAAATACAGGACAAAATTTGAAGTCGTCCTTTTTGAAAAAAATATCGATAACTTCGTCTGTTGGTCCTTTAACATTAAGGAAAAGACATTTTAAACAAAATCGAAAGGATAAAATGTAAAGTCCGAAAAAAACCGTGAACACCATCGTTGATTTTTTCTTCGAGATTTTTTTGTTGAAATTTGACCAAAACTTACAAATACAGGACAAAATTTGAAGTCGTCCTTTTTGAAAAAAATCTCGATATCTTCGTCTGTTGGTCCTTTAACATCAAGGAAAAGACATTTTAAACAAAATCGAAAGGATAAAATGTAAAGTCCGAAAAAAACCGTGAACTAACCATCGTTGATTTTTTCTTCGAGATTTTTTTGTTGAAATTTGACCAAAACTTACAAATACAGGACAAAATTTGAAGTCGTCCTTTTTGAAAAAAATATCGATAACTTCGTCTGTTGGTCCTTTAACATTAAGGAAAAGACATTTTAAACAAAATCGAAAGGATAAAATGTAAAGTCCGAAAAAAACCGTGAACTAACCATCGTTGATTTTTTCTTCGAGATTTTTTCGTTGAAATTTTGACCAAAACTTACAAATACAGGACAAAATTTGAAGTCGTCCTTTTTGAAAAAAATCTCGATATCTTCGTCTGTTGGTCCTTTAACATCAAGGAAAAGACATTTTAAACAAAATCGAAAGGATAAAATGTAAAGTCCGAAAAAAACCATGAACTAACCATCGTTGATTTTTTCTTCGAGATTTTTTTGTTGAAATTTGACCAAAACTTACAAATACAGGACAAAATTTGAAGTTATCCTTTTCGAAAAAAAACTTGATAACTTTGTCTGTTTGTCCTTTAACATCAAGGAAAAGACATTTTAAACAAAATCGAAAGGATAAAATGTAAAGTCCGAAAAAAACCGTGAACTAACCATCGTTGATTTTTTCTTCGAGATTTTTTCGTTGAAATTTTGACCAAAACTTACAAATACAGGACAAAATTTGAAGTCGTCCTTTTTGAAAAAAATCTCGATATCTTCGTCTGTTGGTCCTTTAACATCAAGGAAAAGACATTTTAAATAAAATCGAAAGGATAAAATGTAAAGTCCGAAAAAAACCGTGAACTAACCATCGTTGATTTTTTCTTCGAGATTTTTTTGTTGAAATTTGACCAAAACTTACAAATACAGGACAAAATTTGAAGTCGTCCTTTTTGAAAAAAATATCGATAACTTCGTCTGTTGGTCCTTTAACATTAAGGAAAAGACATTTTAAACAAAATCGAAAGGATAAAATGTAAAGTCCGAAAAAAACCGTGAACTAACCATCGTTGATTTTTTCTTCGAGATTTTTTCGTTGAAATTTTGACCAAAACTTACAAATACAGGACAAAATTTGAAGTCGTCCTTTTTGAAAAAAATCTCGATATCTTCGTCTGTTGGTCCTTTAACATCAAGGAAAAGACATTTTAAACAAAATCGAAAGGATAAAATGTAAAGTCCGAAAAAAACCGTGAACTAACCATCGTTGATTTTTTCTTCGAGATTTTTTTGTTGAAATTTGACCAAAACTTACAAATACAGGACAAAATTTGAAGTCGTCCTTTTTGAAAAAAATATCGATAACTTCGTCTGTTGGTCCTTTAACATTAAGGAAAAGACATTTTAAACAAAATCGAAAGGATAAAATGTAAAGTCCGAAAAAAACCGTGAACTAACCATCGTTGATTTTTTCTTCGAGATTTTTTCGTTGAAATTTTGACCAAAACTTACAAATACAGGACAAAATTTGAAGTCGTCCTTTTTGAAAAAAATCTCGATATCTTCGTCTGTTGGTCCTTTCACATCAAGGAAAAGACATTCTAAACAAAATCGAAAGGATAAAATGTAAAGCCCGAAAAAAACCGTGAACTAACCATCGTTGATTTTTTCTTCGAGATTTTTTTGTTGAAATTTGACCAAAACTTACAAATACAGGACAAAATTTGAAGTCGTCCTTTTTGAAAAAAATATCGATAACTTCGTCTGTTGGTCCTTTAACATTAAGGAAAAGACATTTTAAACAAAATCGAAAGGATAAAATGTAAAGTCCGAAAAAAACCGTGAACTAACCATCGTTGATTTTTTCTTCGAGATTTTTTTGTTGAAATTTGACCAAAACTTACAAATACAGGACAAAATTTGAAGTCGTCCTTTTTGAAAAAAATATCGATAACTTCGTCTGTTGGTCCTTTAACATTAAGGAAAAGACATTTTAAACAAAATCGAAAGGATAAAATGTAAAGTCCGAAAAAAACCGTGAACTAACCATCGTTGATTTTTTCTTCGAGATTTTTTCGTTGAAATTTTGACCAAAACTTACAAATACAGGACAAAATTTGAAGTCGTCCTTTTTGAAAAAAATCTCGATATCTTCGTCTGTTGGTCCTTTAACATCAAGGAAAAGACATTCTAAACAAAATCGAAAGGATAAAATGTAAAGTCCGAAAAAACCGTGAACTAACCATCGTTGATTTTTTCTTCGAGATTTTTTTGTTGAAATTTGACCAAAACTTACAAATACAGGACAAAATTTGAAGTCGTCCTTTTTGAAAAAAATATCGATAACTTCGTCTGTTGGTCCTTTAACATTAAGATAAAGACATTTTAAACAAAATCGAAAGGATAAAATGTAAAGTCCGAAAAAAACCGTGAACTAACCATCGTTGATTTTTTCTTCGAGATTTTTTCGTTGAAATTTTGACCAAAACTTACAAATACAGGACAAAATTTGAAGTCGTCCTTTTTGAAAAAAATCTCGATATCTTCGTCTGTTGGTCCTTTAACATCAAGGAAAAGACATTTTAAACAAAATCGAAAGGATAAAATGTAAAGTCCGAAAAAAACCGTGAACTAACCATCGTTGATTTTTTCTTCGAGACTTTTTTGTTGAATTTTGACCAAAACTTACAAATACAGGACAAAATTTGAAGTCGTCCTTTTTGAAAAAAATCTCGATATCTTCGTCTGTTGGTCCTTTAACATCAAGGAAAATACATTTTAAACAAAATCGAAAGGATAAAATGTAAAGTCCGAAAAAAACCGTGAACTAACCATCGTTGATTTTATCTTCGAGATTTTTTTGTTGAAATTTGACCAAAACTTACAAATACAGGACAAAATTTGAAGTCGTCCTTTTTGAAAAAAATATCGATAACTTCGTCTGTTGGTCCTTTAACATTAAGGAAAAGACATTTTAAACAAAATCGAAAGGATAAAATGTAAAGTCCGAAAAAAACCGTGAACTAACCATCGTTGATTTTTTCTTCGAGATTTTTTCGTTGAAATTTTGACCAAAACTTACAAATACAGGACAAAATTTGAAGTCGTCCTTTTTGAAAAAAATCTCGATATCTTCGTCTGTTGGTCCTTTAACATCAAGGAAAATACATTTTTAACAAAATCGAAAGGATAAAATGTAAAGTCCGAAAAAAACCATGAACTAACCATCGTTGATTTTTTCTTCGAGATTTTTTTGTTGAAATTTGACCAAAACTTACAAATACAGGACAAAATTTGAAGTCGTCCTTTTTGAAAAAAATCTCGATATCTTCGTCTGTTGGTCCTTTAACATCAAGGAAAAGACATTTTAAACAAAATCGAAAGGATAAAATGTAAAGTCCGAAAAAAACCGTGAACTAACCATCGTTGATTTTTTCTTCGAGATTTTTTTGTTGAAATTTGACCAAAACTTACAAATACAGGACAAAATTTGAAGTCGTCCTTTTTGAAAAAAATCTCGATATCTTCGTCTGTTGGTCCTTTAACATCAAGGAAAAGACATTCTAAACAAAATCGAAAGGATAAAATGTAAAGTCCGAAAAAAACCGTGAACTAACCATCGTTGATTTTTTCTTCGAGATTTTTTTGTTGAAATTTGACCAAAACTTACAAATACAGGACAAAATTTGAAGTCGTCCTTTTTGAAAAAAATCTCGATATCTTCGTCTGTTGGTCCTTTAACATCAAGGAAAAGACATTCTAAACAAAATCGAAAGGATAAAATGTAAAGTCCGAAAAAAACCGTGAACTAACCATCGTTGATTTTTTCTTCGAGACTTTTTTGTTGAAATTTGACCAAAACTTACAAATACAGGACAAAATTTGAAGTCGTCCTTTTTGAAAAAAATCTCGATATCTTCGTCTGTTGGTCCTTTAACATCAAGGAAAATACATTTTAAACAAAATCGAAAGGATAAAATGTAAAGTCCGAAAAAAACCGTGAACTAACCATCGTTGATTTTTTCTTCGAGATTTTTTCGTTGAAATTTTGACCAAAACTTACAAATACAGGACAAAATTTGAAGTCGTCCTTTTTGAAAAAAATCTCAATATCTTCGTCTGTTGGTCCTTTAACATCAAGAAAAAGACATTTTAAACAAAATCGAAAGGATAAAATGTAAAGTCCGAAAAAAACCGTGAACTAACCATCGTTGATTTTTTCTTCGAGATATTTTTGTTGAAATTTGACCAAAACTTACAAATACAGGACAAAATTTGAAGTCGTCCTTTTTGAAAAAAATCTCGATATCTTCGTCTGTTGGTCCTTTAACATCAAGGAAAAGACATTCTAAACAAAATCGAAAGGATAAAATGTAAAGTCCGAAAAAAACCGTGAACTAACCATCGTTGATTTTTTCTTCGAGATTTTTTTGTTGAAATTTGACCAAAACTTACAAATACAGGACAAAATTTGAAGTCGTCCTTTTTGAAAAAAATCTCGATATCTTCGTCTGTTGGTCCTTTAACATCAAGGAAAAGACATTCTAAACAAAATCGAAAGGATAAAATGTAAAGTCCGAAAAAAACCGTGAACTAACCATCGTTGATTTTTTCTTCGAGACTTTTTTGTTGAAATTTGACCAAAACTTACAAATACAGGACAAAATTTGAAGTCGTCCTTTTTGAAAAAAATCTCGATATCTTCGTCTGTTGGTCCTTTAACATCAAGGAAAATACATTTTAAACAAAATCGAAAGGATAAAATGTAAAGTCCGAAAAAAACCGTGAACTAACCATCGTTGATTTTTTCTTCGAGATTTTTTCGTTGAAATTTTGACCAAAACTTACAAATACAGGACAAAATTTGAAGTCGTCCTTTTTGAAAAAAATCTCGATATCTTCGTCTGTTGGTCCTTTAACATCAAGAAAAAGACATTTTAAACAAAATCGAAAGGATAAAATGTAAAGTCCGAAAAAAACCGTGAACTAACCATCGTTGATTTTTTCTTCGAGATTTTTTCGTTGAAATTTTGACCAAAACTTACAAATACAGGACAAAATTTGAAGTCGTCCTTTTTGAAAAAAATCTCGATATCTTCGTCTGTTGGTCCTTTAACATCAAGGAAAAGACATTTTAAACAAAATCGAAAGGATAAAATGTAAAGTCCGAAAAAAACCGTGAACTAACCATCGTTGATTTTTTCTTCGAGATTTTTATGTTGAAATTTGACCAAAACTTACAAATACAGGACAAAATTTGAAGTCGTCCTTTTTGAAAAAAATATCGATAACTTCGTCTGTTGTTCCTTTAACATCAAGGAAAAGACATTTTAAACAAAATCGAAAGGATAAAATGTAAAGTCCGAAAAAAACCGTGAACTAACCATCGTTGATTTTTTCTTCGAGATTTTTTCGTTGAAATTTTGACCAAAACTTACAAATACAGGACAAAATTTGAAGTCGTCCTTTTTGAAAAAAATATCGATAACTTCGTCTGTTGTTCCTTTAACATCAAGGAAAAGACATTTTAAACAAAATCGAAAGGATAAAATGTAAAGTCCGAAAAAAACCGTGAACTAACCATCGTTGATTTTTTCTTCGAGATTTTTTCGTTGAAATTTTGACCAAAACTTACAAATACAGGACAAAATTTGAAGTCGTCCTTTTTGAAAAAAATCTCGATATCTTCGTCTGTTGGTCCTTTAACATCAAGAAAAAGACATTTTAAACAAAATCGAAAGGATAAAATGTAAAGTCCGAAAAAAACCGTGAACTAACCATCGTTGATTTTTTCTTCGAGATTTTTTCGTTGAAATTTTGACCAAAACTTACAAATACAGGACAAAATTTGAAGTCGTCCTTTTTGAAAAAAATCTCGATATCTTCGTCTGTTGGTCCTTTAACATCAAGGAAAAGACATTTTAAACAAAATCGAAAGGATAAAATGTAAAGTCCGAAAAAAACCGTGAACTAACCATCGTTGATTTTTTCTTCGAGATTTTTATGTTGAAATTTGACCAAAACTTACAAATACAGGACAAAATTTGAAGTCGTCCTTTTTGAAAAAAATATCGATAACTTCGTCTGTTGGTCCTTTAACATTAAGGAAAAGACATTTTAAACAAAATCGAAAGGATAAAATGTAAAGTCCGAAAAAAACCGTGAACTAACCATCGTTGATTTTTTCTTCGAGATTTTTTTGTTGAAATTTGACCAAAACTTACAAATACAGGACAAAATTTGAAGTCGTCCTTTTTGAAAAAAATCTCTATATCTTCGTCTGTTGGTCCTTTAACATCAAGGAAAAGACATTTTAAACAAAATCGAAAGGATAAAATGTAAAGTCCGAAAAAAACCGTGAACTAACCATCGTTGATTTTTTCTTCGAGATATTTTTGTTGAAATTTGACCAAAACTTACAAATACAGGACAAAATTTGAAGTCGTCCTTTTTGAAAAAAATATCGATAACTTCGTCTGTTGTTCCTTTAACATCAAGGAAAATACATTTTAAACAAAATCGAAAGGATAAAATGTAAAGTCCGAAAAAAACCGTGAACTAACCATCGTTGATTTTTTCTTCGAGATTTTTTCGTTGAAATTTTGACCAAAACTTACAAATACAGGACAAAATTTGAAGTCGTCCTTTTTGAAAAAAATCTCGATATCTTCGTCTGTTGGTCCTTTAACATCAAGGAAAATACATTTTAAACAAAATCGAAAGGATAAAATGTAAAGTCCGAAAAAAACCGTGAACTAACCATCGTTGATTTTTTCTTCGAGATTTTTTTGTTGAAATTTGACCAAAACTTACAAATACAGGACAAAATTTGAAGTCGTCCTTTTTAAAAAAAATATCGATAACTTCGTCTGTTGGTCCTTTAACATTAAGGAAAAGACATTTTAAACAAAATCGAAAGGATAAAATGTAAAGTCCGAAAAAAACCGTGAACTAACCATCGTTGATTTTTTCTTCGAGATTTTTTCGTTGAAATTTTGACCAAAACTTACAAATACAGGACAAAATTTGAAGTCGTCCTTTTTGAAAAAAATCTCGATATCTTCGTCTGTTGGTCCTTTAACATCAAGGAAAAGACATTTTAAACAAAATCGAAAGGATAAAATGTAAAGTCCGAAAAAAACCGTGAACTAACCATCGTTGATTTTTTCTTCGAGATTTTTATGTTGAAATTTGACCAAAACTTACAAATACAGGACAAAATTTGAAGTCGTCCTTTTTGAAAAAAATATCGATAACTTCGTCTGTTGGTCCTTTAACATTAAGGAAAAGACATTTTAAACAAAATCGAAAGGATAAAATGTAAAGTCCGAAAAAAACCGTGAACTAACCATCGTTGTTTTTTCTTCGAGATTTTTTTGTTGAAATTTGACCAAAACTTACAAATACAGGACAAAATTTGAAGTCGTCCTTTTTGAAAAAAATCTCTATATCTTCGTCTGTTGGTCCTTTAACATCAAGGAAAAGACATTTTAAACAAAATCGAAAGGATAAAATGTAAAGTCCGAAAAAAACCGTGAACTAACCATCGTTGATTTTTTCTTCGAGATATTTTTGTTGAAATTTGACCAAAACTTACAAATACAGGACAAAATTTGAAGTCGTCCTTTTTGAAAAAAATATCGATAACTTCGTCTGTTGGTCCTTTAACATTAAGGAAAAGACATTTTAAACAAAATCGAAAGGATAAAATGTAAAGTCCGAAAAAAACCGTGAACTAACCATCGTTGATTTTTTCTTCGAGATTTTTTCGTTGAAATTTTGACCAAAACTTACAAATACAGGACAAAATTTGAAGTCGTCCTTTTTGAAAAAAATCTCGATATCTTCGTCTGTTGGTCCTTTAACATCAAGGAAAAGACATTTTAAACAAAATCGAAAGGATATAATGTAAAGTCCGAAAAAAACCGTGAACTAACCATCGTTGATTTTTTCTTCGAGATATTTTTGTTGAAATTTGACCAAAACTTACAAATACAGGACAAAATTTGAAGTCGTCCTTTTTGAAAAAAATATCGATAACTTCGTCTGTTGGTCCTTTAACATTAAGGAAAAGACATTTTAAACAAAATCGAAAGGATAAAATGTAAAGTCCGAAAAAAACCGTGAACTAACCATCGTTGATTTTTTCTTCGAGATTTTTTCGTTGAAATTTTGACCAAAACTTACAAATACAGGACAAAATTTGAAGTCGTCCTTTTTGAAAAAAATCTCGATATCTTCGTCTGTTGGTCCTTTAACATCAAGGAAAAGACATTTTAAACAAAATCGAAAGGATAAAATGTAAAGTCCGAAAAAAACCGTGAACTAACCATCGTTGATTTTTTCTTCGAGATATTTTTGTTGAAATTTGACCAAAACTTACAAATACAGGACAAAATTTGAAGTCGTCCTTTTTGAAAAAAATATCGATAACTTCGTCTGTTGGTCCTTTAACATTAAGGAAAAGACATTTTATACAAAATCGAAAGGATAAAATGTAAAGTCCGAAAAAAACCGTGAACTAACCATCGTTGATTTTTTCTTCGAGATTTTTTCGTTGAAATTTTGACCAAAACTTACAAATACAGGACAAAATTTGAAGTCGTCCTTTTTGAAAAAAATCTCGATATCTTCGTCTGTTGGTCCTTTAACATCAAGGAAAAGACATTTTAAACAAAATCGAAAGGATAAAATGTAAAGTCCGAAAAAAACCGTGAACTAACCATCGTTGATTTTTTCTTCGAGATTTTTTCGTTGAAATTTTGACCAAAACTTACAAATACAGGACAAAATTTGAAGTCGTCCTTTTTGAAAAAAATCTCGATATCTTCGTCTGTTGGTCCTTTAACATCAAGGAAAATACATTTTAAACAAAATCGAAAGGATAAAATGTAAAGTCCGAAAAAAACCGTGAACTAACCATCGTTGATTTTTTCTTCGAGATTTTTTTGTTGAAATTTGACCAAAACTTACAAACACAGGACAAAATTTGAAGTCGTCCTTTTTGAAAAAAATATCGATAACTTCGTCTGTTGGTCCTTTAACATTAAGGAAAAGACATTTTAAACAAAATCGAAAGGATAAAATGTAAAGTCCGAAAAAAACCGTGAACTAACCATCGTTGATTTTTTCTTCGAGATTTTTTTGTTGAAATTTGACAAAAACTTACAAATACAGGACAAAATTTGAAGTCGTCCTTTTTGAAAAAAATATCGATAACTTCGTCTGTTGGTCCTTTAACATCAAGGAAAAGACATTTTAAACAAAATCGAAAGGATAAAATGTAAAGTCCGAAAAAAACCGTGAACTAACCATCGTTGATTTTTTCTTCGAGATTTTTTCGTTGAAATTTTGACCAAAACTTACAAATACAGGACAAAATTTGAAGTCGTCCTTTTTGAAAAAAATCTCGATATCTTCGTCTGTTGGTCCTTTAACATCAAGGAAAAGACATTTTAAACAAAATCGAAAGGATAAAATGTAAAGTCCGAAAAAAACCGTGAACTAACCATCGTTGATTTTTTCTTCGAGATTTTTTTGTTGAAATTTGACCAAAACTTACAAATACAGGACAAAATTTGAAGTCGTCCTTTTTGAAAAAATCTCGATATCTTCGTCTGTTGGTCCTTTAACATCAAGGAAAAGACATTTTAAACAAAATCGAAAGGATAAAATGTAAAGTCCGAAAAAAACCGTGAACTTACCATCGTTGATTTTTTCTTCGAGATTTTTTTGTTGAAATTTGACCAAAACTTACAAATACAGGACAAAATTTGAAGTCGTCCTTTTTGAAAAAAATCTCGATATCTTCGTCTGTTGGTCCTTGAACATCAAGGAAAATACATTTTAAACAAAATCGAAAGGATAAAATGTAAAGTCCGAAAAAAACCGTGAACTAACCATCGTTGATTTTTTCTTCGAGATTTTTTCGTTGAAATTTTGACCAAAACTTACAAATACAGGACAAAATTTGAAGTCGTCCTTTTTGAAAAAAATCTCGATATCTTCGTCTGTTGGTCCTTTAACATTAAGGAAAAGACATTTTAAACAAAATCGAAAGGATAAAATGTAAAGTCCGAAAAAAACCGTGAACTAACCATCGTTGATTTTTTCTTCGAGATTTTTTTGTTGAAATTTGACCAAAACTTACAAATACAGGACAAAATTTGAAGTCGTCCTTTTTGAAAAAAATATCGATAACTTCGTCTGTTGGTCCTTTAACATCAAGGAAAAGACATTTTAAACAAAATCGAAAGGATAAAATGTAAAGTCCGAAAAAAACCGTGAACTAACCATCGTTTATTTTTTCTTCGAGATTTTTTTGTTGAAATTTGACCAAAACTTACAAATACAGGACAAAATTTGAAGTCGTCCTTTTTGAAAAAAATCTCGATATCTTCGTCTGTTGGTCCTTTAACATCAAGGAGAAGACATTTTAAACAAAATCGAAAGGATAAAATGTAAAGTCCGAAAAAAACCGTGAACTAACCATCGTTGATTTTTTCTTCGAGATTTTTTCGTTGAAATTTTGACCAAAACTTACAAATACAGGACAAAATTTGAAGTCGTCCTTTTTGAAAAAAATCTCGATATCTTCGTCTGTTGGTCCTTTAACATCAAGGAGAAGACATTTTAAACAAAATCGAAAGGATAAAATGTAAAGTCCGAAAAAAACCGTGAACTAACCATCGTTGATTTTTTCTTCGAGATTTTTTCGTTGAAATTTTGACCAAAACTTACAAATACAGGACAAAATTTGAAGTCGTCCTTTTTGAAAAAAATCTCGATATCTTCGTCTGTTGGTCCTTTAACATCAAGGAAAATACATTTTAAACAAAATCGAAAGGATAAAATGTAAAGTCCGAAAAAAACCGTGAACTAACCATCGTTGATTTTTTCTTCGAGATTTTTTCGTTGAAATTTTGACCAAAACTTACAAATACAGGACAAAATTTGAAGTCGTCCTTTTTGAAAAAAATCTCAATATCTTCGTCTGTTGGTCCTTTAACATCAAGGAAAAGACATTTTAAACAAAATCGAAAGGATAAAATGTAAAGTCCGAAAAAAACCGTGAACTAACCATCGTTGATTTTTTCTTCGAGATTTTTTCGTTGAAATTTTGACCAAAACTTACAAATACAGGACAAAATTTGAAGTCGTCCTTTTTGAAAAAAATCTCAATATCTTCGTCTGTTGGTCCTTTAACATCAAGGAAAAGACATTTTAAACAAAATCGAAAGGATAAAATGTAAAGTCCGAAAAAAACCGTGAACTAACCATCGTTTATTTTTTCTTCGAGATTTTTTTGTTGAAATTTGACCAAAACTTACAAATACAGGACAAAATTTGAAGTCGTCCTTTTTGAAAAAAATCTCGATATCTTCGTCTGTTGGTCCTTTAACATCAAGGAGAAGACATTTTAAACAAAATCGAAAGGATAAAATGTAAAGTCCGAAAAAAACCGTGAACTAACCATCGTTGATTTTTTCTTCGAGATTTTTTCGTTGAAATTTTGACCAAAACTTACAAATACAGGACAAAATTTGAAGTCGTCCTTTTTGAAAACAATCTCGATATCTTCGTCTGTTGGTCCTTTAACATCAAGGAGAAGACATTTTAAACAAAATCGAAAGGATAAAATGTAAAGTCCGAAAAAAACCGTGAACTAACCATCGTTGATTTTTTCTTCGAGATTTTTTCGTTGAAATTTTGACCAAAACTTACAAATACAGGACAAAATTTGAAGTCGTCCTTTTTGAAAAAAATCTCGATATCTTCGTCTGTTGGTCCTTTAACATCAAGGAAAATACATTTTAAACAAAATCGAAAGGATAAAATGTAAAGTCCGAAAAAAACCGTGAACTAACCATCGTTGATTTTTTCTTCGAGATTTTTTCGTTGAAATTTTGACCAAAACTTACAAATACAGGACAAAATTTGAAGTCGTCCTTTTTGAAAAAAATCTCAATATCTTCGTCTGTTGGTCCTTTAACATCAAGGAAAAGACATTTTAAACAAAATCGAAAGGATAAAATGTAAAGTCCGAAAAAAACCGTGAACTAACCATCGTTTATTTTTTCTTCGAGATTTTTTTGTTGAAATTTGACCAAAACTTACAAATACAGGACAAAATTTGAAGTCGTCCTTTTTGAAAAAAATCTCGATATCTTCGTCTGTTGGTCCTTTAACATCAAGGAAAAGACATTTTAAACAAAATCGAAAGGATAAAATGTAAAGTCCGAAAAAAACCGTGAACTAACCATCGTTGATTTTTTCTTCGAGATTTTTTCGTTGAAATTTTGACCAAAACTTACAAATACAGGACAAAATTTGAAGTCGTCCTTTTTGAAAAAAATCTCGATATCTTCGTCTGTTGGTCCTTTAACATCAAGGAAAATACATTTTAAACAAAATCGAAAGGATAAAATGTAAAGTCCGAAAAAAACCGTGAACTAACCATCGTTGATTTTTTCTTCGAGATTTTTTCGTTGAAATTTTGACCAAAACTTACAAATACAGGACAAAATTTGAAGTCGTCCTTTTTGAAAAAAATCTCGATATCTTCGTCTGTTGGTCCTTTAACATCAAGGAGAAGACATTTTAAACAAAATCGAAAGGATAAAATGTAAAGTCCGAAAAAAACCGTGAACTAACCATCGTTGATTTTTTCTTCGAGATTTTTTCGTTGAAATTTTGACCAAAACTTACAAATACAGGACAAAATTTGAAGTCGTCCTTTTTGAATAAAATCTCGATATCTTCGTCTGTTGGTCCTTTAACATCAAGGAAAATACATTTTAAACAAAATCGAAAGGATAAAATGTAAAGTCCGAAAAAAACCGTGAACTAACCATCGTTGATTTTTTCTTCGAGATTTTTTCGTTGAAATTTTGACCAAAACTTACAAATACAGGACAAAATTTGAAGTCGTCCTTTTTGAAAAAAATCTCAATATCTTCGTCTGTTGGTCCTTTAACATCAAGGAAAAGACATTTTAAACAAAATCGAAAGGATAAAATGTAAAGTCCGAAAAAAACCGTGAACTAACCATCGTTTATTTTTTCTTCGAGATTTTTTTGTTGAAATTTGACCAAAACTTACAAATACAGGACAAAATTTGAAGTCGTCCTTTTTGAAAAAAATCTCGATATCTTCGTCTGTTGGTCCTTTAACATCAAGGAGAAGACATTTTAAACAAAATCGAAAGGATAAAATGTAAAGTCCGAAAAAAACCGTGAACTAACCATCGTTTATTTTTTCTTCGAGATTTTTTTGTTGAAATTTGACCAAAACTTACAAATACAGGACAAAATTTGAAGTCGTCCTTTTTGAAAAAAATCTCGATATCTTCGTCTGTTGGTCCTTTAACATCAAGGAGAAGACATTTTAAACAAAATCGAAAGGATAAAATGTAAAGTCCGAAAAAAACCGTGAACTAACCATCGTTGATTTTTTCTTCGAGATTTTTTTGTTGAAATTTGACCAAAACTTACAAATACAGGACAAAATTTTGAAGTCGTCCTTTTTGAAAAAAATATCGATACTTTCGTCTGTTGGTCCTTTAACATCAAGGAAAAGACATTTTAAACAAAATCGAAAGGATAAAATGTAAAGTCCGAAAAAAACCGTGAACTAACCATCGTTGATTTTTTCTTCGAGATTTTTTTGTTGAAATTTGACCAAAACTTACAAATACAGGACAAAATTTGAAGTCGTCCTTTTTGAAAAAAATCTCGATATCTTCGTCTGTTGGTCCTTTAACATCAAGGAAAAGACATTTTAAACAAAATCGAAAGGATAAAATGTAAAGTCTGAAAAAAACCGTGAACTAACCATCGTTGATTTTTTCTTCGAGATTTTTTTGTTGAAATTTGACCAAAACTTACAAATACAGGACAAAATTTGAAGTCGTCCTTTTTGAAAAAAATCTCGATATCTTCGTCTGTTGGTCCTTTAACATCAAGGAAAAGACATTTTAAACAAAATCGAAAGGATAAAATGTAAAGTCCGAAAAAAACCGTGAACTAACCATCGTTGATTTTTTCTCCGAGATTTTTTTGTTGAAATTTGACCAAAACTTACAAATACAGGACAAAATTTGAAGTCGTCCTTTTTGTAAAAAATCTCGATATCTTCGTCTGTTGGTCCTTTAACATCAAGGAAAAGACATTTTAAACAAAATCGAAAGGATAAAATGTAAAGTCCGAAAAAAACCGTGAACTAACCATCGTTGATTTTTTCTTCGAGATTTTTTTGTTGAAATTTGACCAAAACTTACAAATACAGGACAAAATTTGAAGTCGTCCTTTTTGAAAAAAATCTCGATATCTTCGTCTGTTGGTCCTTTAACATCAAGGAAAAGACATTTAAAACAAAATCGAAAGGATAAAATGTAAAGTCTGAAAAAAACCGTGAACTAACCATCGTTGATTTTTTCTTCGAGATTTTTTTGTTGAAATTTGACCAAAACTTACAAATACAGGACAAAATTTGAAGTCGTCCTTTTTGAAAAAAATCTCGATATCTTCGTCTGTTGGTCCTTTAACATCAAGGAAAAGACATTTTAAACAAAATCGAAAGGATAAAATGTAAAGTCCGAAAAAACCCGTGAACTACCCATCGTTGATTTTTTCTTCGAGATTTTTTTGTTGAAATTTTACCAAAACTTACAAATACAGGACAAAATTTGAAGTCGTCCTTTTTGAAAAAAATCTCGATATCTTCGTCTGTTGGTCCTTTAACATCAAGGAAAAGACATTTTAAACAAAATCGAAAGGATAAAATGTAAAGTCCGAAAAAAACCGTGAACTAACCATCGTTGATTTTTTCTTCGAGATTTTTTTGTTGAAATTTGACCAAAACTTACAAATACAGGACAAAATTTGAAGTCGTCCTTTTTGAAAAAAATCTCGATATCTTCGTCTGTTGGTCCTTTAACATCAAGGAAAAGACATTTTAAACAAAATCGAAAGGATAAAATGTAAAGTCCGAAAAAAACCGTGAACTAACCATCGTTGATTTTTTCTTCGAGATATTTTTGTTGAAATTTGACCAAAACTTACAAATACAGGAAAATTTGAAGTCGTCCTTTTTGAAAAAAATCTCGATATCTTCGTCTGTTGGTCCTTTAACATCAAGGAAAAGACATTTTAAACAAAATCGAAAGGATAAAATGTAAAGTCCGAAAAAACCCGTGAACTAACCATCGTTGATTTTTTCTTCGAGATTTTTTTGTTGAAATTTTACCAAAACTTACAAATACAGGACAAAATTTGAAGTCGTCCTTTTTGAAAAAAATCTCGATATCTTCGTCTGTTGGTCCTTTAACATCAAGGAAAAGACATTTTAAACAAAATCGAAAGGATAAAATGTAAAGTCCGAAAAAAACCGTGAACTAACCATCGTTGATTTTTTCTTCGAGATTTTTTTGTTGAAATTTGACCAAAACTTACAAATACAGGACAAAATTTGAAGTCGTCCTTTTTGAAAAAAATATCGATAACTTCGTCTGTTGGTCCTTTAACATCAAGGAAAAGACATTTTAAACAAAATCGAAAGGATAAAATGTAAAGTCCGAAAAAAACCGTGAACTAACCATCGTTGATTTTTTCTTCGAGATTTTTTCGTTGAAATTTTGACCAAAACTTACAAATACAGGACAAAATTTGAAGTCGTCCTTTTTGAAAAAAATCTCGATATCTTCGTCTGTTGGTCCTTTAACATCAAGGAAAAGACATTTTAAACAAAATCGAAAGGATAAAATGTAAAGTCCGAAAAAAACCGTGAACTAACCATCGTTGATTTTTTCTCCGAGATTTTTTTGTTGAAATTTGACCAAAACTTACAAATACAGGACAAAATTTGAAGTCGTCCTTTTTGTAAAAAATCTCGATATCTTCGTCTGTTGGTCCTTTAACATCAAGGAAAAGACATTTTAAACAAAATCGAAAGGATAAAATGTAAAGTCCGAAAAAAACCGTGAACTAACCATCGTTGATTTTTTCTTCGAGATTTTTTTGTTGAAATTTGACCAAAACTTACAAATACAGGACAAAATTTGAAGTCGTCCTTTTTGAAAAAAATCTCGATATCTTCGTCTGTTGGTCCTTTAACATCAAGGAAAAGACATTTAAAACAAAATCGAAAGGATAAAATGTAAAGTCTGAAAAAAACCGTGAACTAACCATCGTTGATTTTTTCTTCGAGATTTTTTTGTTGAAATTTGACCAAAACTTACAAATACAGGACAAAATTTGAAGTCGTCCTTTTTGAAAAAAATCTCGATATCTTCGTCTGTTGGTCCTTTAACATCAAGGAAAAGACATTTTAAACAAAATCGAAAGGATAAAATGTAAAGTCCGAAAAAACCCGTGAACTACCCATCGTTGATTTTTTCTTCGAGATTTTTTTGTTGAAATTTTACCAAAACTTACAAATACAGGACAAAATTTGAAGTCGTCCTTTTTGAAAAAAATCTCGATATCTTCGTCTGTTGGTCCTTTAACATCAAGGAAAAGACATTTTAAACAAAATCGAAAGGATAAAATGTAAAGTCCGAAAAAAACCGTGAACTAACCATCGTTGATTTTTTCTTCGAGATATTTTTGTTGAAATTTGACCAAAACTTACAAATACAGGAAAATTTGAAGTCGTCCTTTTTGAAAAAAATCTCGATATCTTCGTCTGTTGGTCCTTTAACATCAAGGAAAAGACATTTTAAACAAAATCGAAAGGATAAAATGTAAAGTCCGAAAAAACCCGTGAACTAACCATCGTTGATTTTTTCTTCGAGATTTTTTTGTTGAAATTTTACCAAAACTTACAAATACAGGACAAAATTTGAAGTCGTCCTTTTTGAAAAAAATCTCGATATCTTCGTCTGTTGGTCCTTTAACATCAAGGAAAAGACATTTTAAACAAAATCGAAAGGATAAAATGTAAAGTCCGAAAAAAACCGTGAACTAACCATCGTTGATTTTTTCTTCGAGATTTTTTTGTTGAAATTTGACCAAAACTTACAAATACAGGACAAAATTTGAAGTCGTCCTTTTTGAAAAAAATATCGATAACTTCGTCTGTTGGTCCTTTAACATCAAGGAAAAGACATTTTAAACAAAATCGAAAGGATAAAATGTAAAGTCCGAAAAAAACCGTGAACTAACCATCGTTGATTTTTTCTTCGAGATTTTTTCGTTGAAATTTTGACCAAAACTTACAAATACAGGACAAAATTTGAAGTCGTCCTTTTTGAAAAAAATCTCGATATCTTCGTCTGTTGGTCCTTTAACATCAAGGAAAAGACATTTTAAACAAAATCGAAAGGATAAAATGTAAAGTCCGAAAAAAACCGTGAACTAACCATCGTTGATTTTTTCTTCGAGATTTTTTTGTTGAAATTTGACCAAAACTTACAAATACAGGACAAAATTTGAAGTCGTCCTTTTTGAAAAAAATCTCGATATCTTCGTCTGTTGGTCCTTTAACATCAAGGAAAAGACATTTTAAACAAAATCGAAAGGATAAAATGTAAAGTCTGAAAAAAACCGTGAACTAACCATCGTTGATTTTTTCTTCGAGATTTTTTTGTTGAAATTTGACCAAAACTTACAAATACAGGACAAAATTTGAAGTCGTCCTTTTTGAAAAAAATCTCGATATCTTCGTCTGTTGGTCCTTTAACATCAAGGAAAAGACATTTTAAACAAAATCGAAAGGATAAAATGTAAAGTCCGAAAAAACCCGTGAACTAACCATCGTTGATTTTTTCTTCGAGATTTTTTTGTTGAAATTTTACCAAAACTTACAAATACAGGACAAAATTTGAAGTCGTCCTTTTTGAAAAAAATCTCGATATCTTCGTCTGTTGGTCCTTTAACATCAAGGAAAAGACATTTTAAACAAAATCGAAAGGATAAAATGTAAAGTCCGAAAAAAACCGTGAACTAACCATCGTTGATTTTTTCTTCGAGATTTTTTTGTTGAAATTTGACCAAAACTTACAAATACAGGACAAAATTTGAAGTCGTCCTTTTTGAAAAAAATCTCGATATCTTCGTCTGTTGGTCCTTTAACATCAAGGAAAAGACATTTTAAACAAAATCGAAAGGATAAAATGTAAAGTCCGAAAAAAACCGTGAACTAACCATCGTTGATTTTTTCTTCGAGATTTTTTTGTTGAAATTTGACCAAAACTTACAAATACAGGACAAAATTTGTAGTCGTCCTTTTTGAAAAAAATCTCGATATCTTCGTCTGTTGGTCCTTTAACATCAAGGAAAAGACATTTTAAACAAAATCGAAAGGATAAAATGTAAAGTCCGAAAAAAACCGTGAACTAACCATCGTTGATTTTTTCTTCGAGATTTTTTTGTTGAAATTTGACCAAAACTTACAAATACAGGACAAAATTTGAAGTCGTCCTTTTTGAAAAAAATATCGATAACTTCGTCTGTTGGTCCTTTAACATCAAGGAAAAGACATTTTAAACAAAATCGAAAGGATAAAATGTAAAGTCCGAAAAAAACCGTGAACTAACCATCGTTGATTTTTTCTTCGAGATTTTTTTGTTGAAATTTGACCAAAACTTACAAATACAGGACAAAATTTGAAGTCGTCTTTTTTGAAAAAAATCTCGATATCTTCGTCTGTTGGTCCTTTAACATCAAGGAAAAGACATTTTAAACAAAAGCGAAAGGATAAAATGTAAAGTCCGAAAAAAACCGTGAACTAACCATCGTTGATTTTTTCTTCGAGATTTTTTTGTTGAAATTTGACCAAAACTTACAAATACAGGACAAAATTTGAAGTCGTCCTTTTTGAAAAAAATCTCGATATCTTCGTCTGTTGGTCCTTTAACATCAAGGAAAAGACATTTTAAACAAAATCGAAAGGATAAAATGTAAAGTCCGAAAAAAACCGTGAACTAACCATCGTTGATTTTTTCTTCGAGATTTTTTTTTTTGAAATTTGACCAAAACTTACAAATACAGGACAAAATTTGAAGTCGTCCTTTTTGAAAAAAATCTCGATATCTTCGTCTGTTGGTCCTTTAACATCAAGGAAAAGACATTTTAAACAAAATCGAAAGGATAAAATGTAAAGTCCGAAAAAAACCGTGAACTAACCATCGTTGATTTTTTCTTCGAGATTTTTTTGTTGAAATTTGACCAAAACTTACAAATACAGGACAAAATTTGAAGTCGTCCTTTTTGAAAAAAATATCGATAACTTCGTCTGTTGGTCCTTTAACATCAAGGAAAAGACATTTAAACAAAATCGAAAGGATAAAATGTAAAGTCCGAAAAAAACCGTGAACTAACACCATCGTTGATTTTTTCTTCGAGATTTTTTTTTTGAAATTTGACCAAAACTTACAAATACAGGACAAAATTTGAAGTCGTCCTTTTTGAAAAAAATCTCGATATCTTCGTCTGTAGGTCCTTTAACATCAAGGAAAAGACATTTTAAACAAAATCGAAAGGATAAAATGTAAAGTCCGAAAAAAACCGTGAACTAACCATCGTTGATTTTTTCTTCGAGATTTTTTTGTTGAAATTTGACCAAAACTTACAAATACAGGACAAAATTTGAAGTCGTCCTTTTTGAAAAAAATCTCGATATCTTCGTCTGTTGGTCCTTTAACATCAAGGAAAAGACATTTTAAACAAAATCGAAAGGATAAAATGTAAAGTCCGAAAAAAACCGTGAACTAACCATCGTTGATTTTTTCTTCGAGATTTTTTTGTTGAAATTTGACCAAAACTTACAAATACAGGACAAAATTTGAAGTCGTCCTTTTTGAAAAAAATCTCGATATCTTCGTCTGTTGGTCCTTTAACATCAAGGAAAAGACATTTTAAACAAAATCGAAAGGATAAAATGTAAAGACCGAAAAAAACCGTGAACTAACCATCGTTGATTTTTTCTTCGAGATTTTTTTGTTGAAATTTGACCAAAACTTACAAATACAGGACAAAATTTGAAGTCGTCCTTTTTGAAAAAAATCTCGATATCTTCGTCTGTTGGTCCTTTAACATCAAGGAAAAGACATTTTAAACAAAATCGAAAGGATAAAATGTAAAGTCCGAAAAAAACCGTGAACTAACCATCGTTGATTTTTTCTTCGAGATTTTTTTGTTGAAATTTGACCAAAACTTACAAATACAGGACAAAATTTGAAGTCGTCCTTTTTGAAAAAAATCTCGATATCTTCGTCTGTTGGTCCTTTAACATCAAGGAAAAGACATTTTAAACAAAATCGAAAGGATAAAATGTAAAGTCCGAAAAAAAACGTGAACTAACCATCGTTGATTTTTTCTTCGAGATTTTTTTGTTGAAATTTGACCAAAACTTACAAATACAGGACAAAATTTGAAGTCGTCCTTTTTGAAAAAAATCTCGATATCTTCGTCTGTTGGTCCTTTAACATCAAGGAAAAGACATTTTAAACAAAATCGAAAGGATAAAATGTAAAGTCCGAAAAAAACCGTGAACTAACCATCGTTGATTTTTTCTTCGAGATTTTTTTGTTGAAATTTGACCAAAACTTACAAATACAGGACAAAATTTGAAGTCGTCCTTTTTGAAAAAAATCTCGATATCTTCGTCTGTTGGTCCTTTAACATCAAGGAAAAGACATTTTAAACAAAATCGAAAGGATAAAATGTAAAGACCGAAAAAAACCGTGAACTAACCATCGTTGATTTTTTCTTCGAGATTTTTTTGTTGAAATTTGACCAAAACTTACAAATACAGGACAAAATTTGAAGTCGTCCTTTTTGAAAAAAATCTCGATATCTTCGTCTGTTGGTCCTTTAACATCAAGGAAAAGACATTTTAAACAAAATCGAAAGGATAAAATGTAAAGTCCGAAAAAAACCGTGAACTAACCATCGTTGATTTTTTCTTCGAGATTTTTTTGTTGAAATTTGACCAAAACTTACAAATACAGGACAAAATTTGAAGTCGTCCTTTTTGAAAAAAATCTCGATATCTTCGTCTGTTGGTCCTTTAACATCAAGGAAAAGACATTTTAAACAAAATCGAAAGGATAAAATGTAAAGTCCGAAAAAAACCGTGAACTAACCATCGTTGATTTTTTCTTCGAGATTTTTTTGTTGAAATTTGACCAAAACTTACAAATACAGGACAAAATTTGAAGTCGTCCTTTTTGAAAAAAATCTCGATATCTTCGTCTGTTGGTCCTTTAACATCAAGGAAAAGACATTTTAAACAAAATCGAAAGGATAAAATGTAAAGTCCGAAAAAAACCGTGAACTAACCATCGTTGATTTTTTCTTCGAGATTTTTTTGTTGAAATTTTGACCAAAACTTACAAATATAGGACAAAATTTGAAGTCGTCCTTTTTGAAAAAAATATCGATAACTTCGTCTGTTGGTCCTTTAACATTAAGGAAAAGACATTTTAAACAAAATCGAAAGGATACAATGTAAAGTCCGAAAAAAACCGTGAACTAACCATCGTTGATTTTTTCTTCGAGATTTTTTCGTTGAAATTTTGACCAAAACTTACAAATACAGGACAAAATTTAAAGTCGTCCTTTTTGAAAAAATCTCGATATCTTCGTCTGTTGGTCCTTTAACATCAAGGAAAAGACATTTTAAACAAAATCGAAAGGATAAAATGTAAAGTCCGAAAAAAACCGAGAACTAACCATCGTTGATTTTTTCTTCGAGATTTTTTTGTTGAAATTTGACCAAAACTTACAAATACAGGACCAAATTTGTAGTCGTCCTTTTTGAAAAAAATCTCGATATCTTCGTCTGTTGGTCCTTTAACATTAAGGAAAAGACATTTTAAACAAAATCGAAAGGATAAAATGTAAAGTCCGAAAAAAACCGTGAACTAACCCTCGTTGATTTTTTCTTCGAGATTTTTTTCGTTGAAATTTTGACCAAAACTTACAAATACAGGACAAAATTTGAAGTCGTCCTTTTTGAAAAAAATCTCGATATCTTCGTCTGTTGGTCCTTTAACATCAAAGAAAAGACATTTTAAACAAAATCGAAAGGATAAAATGTAAAGTCCGAAAAAAACCGTGAACTAACCATCGTTGATTTTTTCTTCGAGATTTTTTTGTTGAAATTTGACCAAAACTTACAAATACAGGACAAAATTTGAAGTCGTCCTTTTTGAAAAAAATATCGATAACTTCGTCTGTTGGTCCTTTAACATTAAGGAAAAGACATTTTAAACAAAATCGAAAGGATAAAATGTAAAGTCCGAAAAAAACCGTGAACTAACCATCGTTGATTTTTTCTTCGAGATTTTTTCGTTGAAATTTTGACCAAAACTTACAAATACAGGACAAAATTTAAAGTCGTCCTTTTTGAAAAAAATCTCGATATCTTCGTCTGTTGGTCCTTTAACATCAAGGAAAACACATTTTAAACAAAATCGAAAGGATAAAATGTAAAGTCCGAAAAAAACCGTGAACTAACCATCGTTGATTTTTTCTTCGAGATTTTTTTGTTGAAATTTGACCAAAACTTACAAATACAGGACAAAATTTGAAGTCGTCCTTTTTGAAAAAAATATCGATAACTTCGTCTGTTGGTCCTTTAACATCAAGGAAAAGACATTTTAAACAAAATCGAAAGGATAAAATGTAAAGTCCGAAAAAAACCGTGAAGTAACCATCGTTGATTTTTTCTTCGAGATTTTTTTGTTGAAATTTGACCAAAACTTACAAATACAGGACAAAATTTGAAGTCGTCCTTTTTGAAAAAAATCTCGATATCTTCAACTGTTGGTCCTTTAACATCAAGGAAAAGACATTTTAAACAAAATCGAAAGGATAAAATGTAAAGTCCGAAAAAAACCGTGAACTAACCATCGTTGATTTTTTCTTCGAGATTTTTTTGTTGAAATTTGACCAAAACTTACAAATACAGGACAAAATTTGAATTCGTCCTTTTTGAAAAAAATCTCGATATCTTCGTCTGTTGGTCCTCTAACATCAAGGAAAAGACATTTTAAACAAAATCGAAAGGATAAAATGTAAAGTCCGAAAAAAACCGTGAACTAACCATCGTTGATTTTTTCTTCGAGATATTTTTGTTGAAATTTGACCAAAACTTACAAATACAGGACAAAATTTGAAGTCGTCCTTTTTGAAAAAATCTCGATATCTTCGTCTGTTGGTCCTTTAACATCAAGGAAAAGACATTTTAAACAAAATCGAAAGGATAAAATGTAAAGTCCGAAAAAAACTGTGAACTAACCATCGTTGATTTTTTCTTCGAGATTTTTTTGTTGAAATTTGACCAAAACTTACAAATACAGGACAAAATTTGAAGTCGTCCTTTTTGAAAAAAATCTCGATATCTTCGTCTGTTGGTCCTTTAACATCAAGGAAAAGACATTTTAAACAAAATCGAAAGGATAAAATGTAAAGTCCGAAAAAAACCGTGAACTAACCATCGTTGATTTTTTCTTCGAGATTTTTTTGTTGAAATTTGACCAAAACTTACAAATACAGGACAAAATTTGAAGTCGTCCTTTTTGAAAAAAATATCGATAACTTCGTCTGTTGGTCCTTTAACATCAAGGAAAAGACATTTTAAACAAAATCGAAAGGATAAAATGTAAAGTCCGAAAAAAACCGTGAACTAACCATCGTTGATTTTTTCTTCGAGATTTTTTTGTTGAAATTTGACCAAAACTTACAAATACAGGACAAAATTTGAAGTCGTCCTTTTTGAAAAAAATCTCGATATCTTCGTCTGTTGGTCCTTTAACATCAAGGAAAAGACATTTTAAACAAAATCGAAAGGATAAAATGTAAAGTCCGAAAAAAACCGTGAACTAACCATCGTTGATTTTTTCTTCGAGATTTTTTTGTTGAAATTTGACCAAAACTTACAAATACAGGACAAAATTTGAATTCGTCCTTTTTGAAAAAAATCTCGATATCTTCGTCTGTTGGTCCTCTAACATCAAGGAAAAGACATTTTAAACAAAATCGAAAGGATAAAATGTAAAGTCCGAAAAAAACCGTGAACTAACCATCGTTGATTTTTTCTTCGAGATTTTTTTGTTGAAATTTGACCAAAACTTACAAATACAGGACAAAATTTGAAGTCGTCCTTTTTGAAAAAAATCTCGATATCTTCGTCTGTTGGTCCTTTAACATCAAGGAAAAGACATTTTAAACAAAATCGAAAGGATAAAATGTAAAGTCCGAAAAAAACCGTGAACTAACCATCGTTGATTTTTTCTTCGAGATTTTTTTGTTGAAATTTGACCAAAACTTACAAATACAGGACAAAATTTGAAGTCGTCCTTTTTGAAAAAAATCTCGATATCTTCGTCTGTTGGTCCTTTAACATCAAGGAAAAGACATTTTAAACAAAATCGAAAGGATAAAATGTAAAGTCCGAAAAAAACCGTGAACTAACCATCGTTGATTTTTTCTTCGAGATTTTTTTGTTGAAATTTGACCAAAACTTACAAATACAGGACAAAATTTGAAGTCGTCCTTTTTGAAAAAAATCTCGATATCTTCGTCTGTTGGTCCTTTAACATCAAGGAAAAGACATTTTAAACAAAATCGAAAGGATAAAATGTAAAGTCCGAAAAAAACCGCGAACTAACCATCGTTGATTTTTTCTTCGAGATTTTTTTGTTGAAATTTGACCAAAACTTACAAATACAGGACAAAATTTGAAGTCGTCCTTTTTGAAAAAAATATCGATAACTTCGTCTGTTGGTCCTTTAACATTAAGGAAAAGACATTTTAAACAAAATCGAAAGGATAAAATGTAAAGTCCGAAAAAAACCGTGAACTAACCATCGTTGATTTTTTTCTTCGAGATTTTTTTGTTGAAATTTGACCAAAACTTACAAATACAGGACAAAATTTGAAGTCGTCCTTTTTGAAAAAAATCTCGATATCTTCGTCTGTTGGTCCTTTAACATCAAGGAAAAGACATTTTAAACAAAATCGAAAGGATAAAATGTAAAGTCCGAAAAAAACCGTGAACTAACCATCGTTGATTTTTTCTTCGAGATATTTTTGTTGAAATTTGGCCAAAACTTACAAATACAGGACAAAATTTGAAGTCGTCCTTTTTGAAAAAATCTCGATATCTTCGTCTGTTGGTCCTTTAACATCAAGGAAAAGACATTTTAAACAAAATCGAAAGGATAAAATGTAAAGTCCGAAAAAAACCGTGAACTAACCATCGTTGATTTTTTCTTCGAGATTTTTTCGTTGAAATTTTGACCAAAACTTACAAATACAGGACAAAATTTGAAGTCGTCCTTTTTGAAAAAAATCTCGATATCTTCGTCTGTTGGTCCTTTAACATCAGGGAAAAAACATTTTAAACAAAATCGAAAGGATAAAATGTAAAGTCCGAAAAAAACCGTGAACTAACCATCGTTGATTTTTTCTTCGAGATTTTTTTGTTGAAATTTGACCAAAACTTACAAATACAGGACAAAATTTGAAGTCGTCCTTTTTGAAAAAAATATCGATAACTTCGTCTGTTGGTCCTTTAACATTAAGGAAAAGACATTTTAAACAAAATCGAAAGGATAAAATGTAAAGTCCGAAAAAAACCGTGAACTAACCATCGTTGATTTTTTCTTCGAGATTTTTTTGTTGAAATTTGACCAAAACTTACAAATACAGGACAAAATTTGAAGTCGTCCTTTTTGAAAAAAATCTCGATATCTTCGTCTGTTGGTCCTTTAACATCAAGGAAAAGACATTTTAAACAAAATCGAAAGGATAAAATGTAAAGTCCGAAAAAAACCGTGAACTAACCATCGTTGATTTTTTCTTCGAGATATTTTTGTTGAAATTTGACCAAAACTTACAAATACAGGACAAAATTTGAAGTCGTCCTTTTTGAAAAAATCTCGATATCTTCGTCTGTTGGTCCTTTAACATCAAGGAAAAGACATTTTAAACAAAATCGAAAGGATAAAATGTAAAGTCCGAAAAAAACCGTGAACTTACCATCGTTGATTTTTTCTTCGAGATTTTTTTGTTGAAATTTGACCAAAACTTACAAATACAGGACAAAATTTGAAGTCGTCCTTTTTGAAAAAAATCTCGATATCTTCGTCTGTTGGTCCTTTAACATCAAGGAAAAGACATTTTAAACAAAATCGAAAGGATAAAATGTAAAGTCCGAAAAAAACCGTGAACTAACCATCGTTGATTTTTTCTTCGAGATTTTTTTGTTGAAATTTGACCAAAACTTACAAATACAGGACAAAATTTGAAGTCGTCCTTTTTGAAAAAAATATCGATAACTTCGTCTGTTGGTCCTTTAACATCAAGGAAAAGACATTTTAAACAAAATCGAAAGGATAAAATGTAAAGTCCGAAAAAAACCGTGAACTAACCATCGTTGATTTTTTCTTCGAGATTTTTTTGTTGAAATTTGACCAAAACTTACAAATACAGGACAAAATTTGAAGTCGTCCTTTTTGAAAAAAATCTCGATATCTTCGTCTGTTGGTCCTTTAACATCAAGGAAAAGACATTTTAAACAAAATCGAAAGGATAAAATGTAAAGTCCGAAAAAAACCGTGAACTTACCATCGTTGATTTTTTCTTCGAGATTTTTTTGTTGAAATTTGACCAAAACTTACAAATACAGGACAAAATTTGAATTCGTCCTTTTTGAAAAAAATCTCGATATCTTCGTCTGTTGGTCCTCTAACATCAAGGAAAAGACATTTTAAACAAAATCGAAAGGATAAAATGTAAAGTCCGAAAAAAACCGTGAACTAACCATCGTTGATTTTTTCTTCGAGATTTTTTTGTTGAAATTTGACCAAAACTTACAAATACAGGACAAAATTTGAAGTCGTCCTTTTTGAAAAAAATCTCGATATCTTCGTCTGTTGGTCCTTTAACATCAAGGAAAAGACATTTTAAACAAAATCGAAAGGATAAAATGTAAAGTCCGAAAAAAACCGTGAACTAACCATCGTTGATTTTTTCTTCGAGATATTTTTGTTGAAATTTGACCAAAACTTACAAATACAGGACAAAATTTGAAGTCGTCCTTTTTGAAAAAAATCTCGATATCTTCGTCTGTTGGTCCTTTAACATCAAGGAAAAGACATTTTAAACAAAATCGAAAGGATAAAATGTAAAGTCCGAAAAAAACCGTGAACTAACCATCGTTGATTTTTTCTTCGAGATTTTTTTGTTGAAATTTGACCAAAACTTACAAATACAGGACAAAATTTGAAGTCGTCCTTTTTGAAAAAAATCTCGATATCTTCGTCTGTTGGTCCTTTAACATCAAGGAAAAGACATTTTAAACAAAATCGAAAGGATAAAATGTAAAGTCCGAAAAAAACCGTGAACTAACCATCGTTGATTTTTTCTTCGAGATTTTTTCGTTGAAATTTTGACCAAAACTTACAAATACAGGACAAAATTTAAAGTCGTCCTTTTTGAAAAAAATCTCGATATCTTCGTCTGTTGGTCCTTTAACATCAAGGAAAACACATTTTAAACAAAATCGAAAGGATAAAATGTAAAGTCCGAAAAAAACCGTGAACTAACCATCGTTGATTTTTTCTTCGAGATATTTTTGTTGAAATTTGACCAAAACTTACAAATACAGGACAAAATTTGAAGTCGTCCTTTTTGAAAAAATCTCGATATCTTCGTCTGTTGGTCCTTTAACATCAAGGAAAAGACATTTTAAACAAAATCGAAAGGATAAAATGTAAAGTCCGAAAAAAACCGTGAACTTACCATCGTTGATTTTTTCTTCGAGATTTTTTTGTTGAAATTTGACCAAAACTTACAAATACAGGACAAAATTTGAAGTCGTCCTTTTTGAAAAAAATCTCGATATCTTCGTCTGTTGGTCCTTTAACATCAAGGAAAAGACATTTTAAACAAAATCGAAAGGATAAAATGTAAAGTCCGAAAAAAACCGTGAACTAACCATCGTTGATTTTTTCTTCGAGATTTTTTTGTTGAAATTTGACCAAAACTTACAAATACAGGACAAAATTTGAAGTCGTCCTTTTTGAAAAAAATATCGATAACTTCGTCTGTTGGTCCTTTAACATCAAGGAAAAGACATTTTAAACAAAATCGAAAGGATAAAATGTAAAGTCCGAAAAAAACCGTGAACTAACCATCGTTGATTTTTTCTTCGAGATTTTTTTGTTGAAATTTGACCAAAACTTACAAATACAGGACAAAATTTGAAGTCGTCCTTTTTGAAAAAAATCTCGATATCTTCGTCTGTTGGTCCTTTAACATCAAGGAAAAGACATTTTAAACAAAATCGAAAGGATAAAATGTAAAGTCCGAAAAAAACCGTGAACTAACCATCGTTGATTTTTTCTTCGAGATATTTTTGTTGAAATTTGACCAAAACTTACAAATACAGGACAAAATTTGAAGTCGTCCTTTTTGAAAAAAATCTCGATATCTTCGTCTGTTGGTCCTTTAACATCAAGGAAAAGACATTTTAAACAAAATCGAAAGGATAAAATGTAAAGTCCGAAAAAAACCGTGAACTAACCATCGTTGATTTTTTCTTCGAGATTTTTTTGTTGAAATTTGACCAAAACTTACAAATACAGGACAAAATTTGAAGTCGTCCTTTTTGAAAAAAATCTCGATATCTTCGTCTGTTGGTCCTTTAACATCAAGGAAAAGACATTTTAAACAAAATCGAAAGGATAAAATGTAAAGTCCGAAAAAAACCGTGAACTAACCATCGTTGATTTTTTCTTCGAGATTTTTTCGTTGAAATTTTGACCAAAACTTACAAATACAGGACAAAATTTAAAGTCGTCCTTTTTGAAAAAAATCTCGATATCTTCGTCTGTTGGTCCTTTAACATCAAGGAAAAGACATTTTAAACAAAATCGAAAGGATAAAATGTAAAGTCCGAAAAAAACCGTGAACTAACCATCGTTGATTTTTTCTTCGAGATATTTTTGTTGAAATTTGACCAAAACTTACAAATACAGGACAAAATTTGAAGTCGTCCTTTTTGAAAAAATCTCGATATCTTCGTCTGTTGGTCCTTTAACATCAAGGAAAAGACATTTTAAACAAAATCGAAAGGATAAAATGTAAAGTCCGAAAAAAACCGTGAACTTACCATCGTTGATTTTTTCTTCGAGATTTTTTTGTTGAAATTTGACCAAAACTTACAAATACAGGACAAAATTTGAAGTCGTCCTTTTTGAAAAAAATCTCGATATCTTCGTCTGTTGGTCCTTTAACATCAAGGAAAAGACATTTTAAACAAAATCGAAAGGATAAAATGTAAAGTCCGAAAAAAACCGTGAACTAACCATCGTTGATTTTTTCTTCGAGATTTTTTTGTTGAAATTTGACCAAAACTTACAAATACAGGACAAAATTTGAAGTCGTCCTTTTTGAAAAAAATATCGATAACTTCGTCTGTTGGTCCTTTAACATCAAGGAAAAGACATTTTAAACAAAATCGAAAGGATAAAATGTAAAGTCCGAAAAAAACCGTGAACTAACCATCGTTGATTTTTTCTTCGAGATTTTTTTGTTGAAATTTGACCAAAACTTACAAATACAGGACAAAATTTGAAGTCGTCCTTTTTGAAAAAAATCTCGATATCTTCGTCTGTTGGTCCTTTAACATCAAGGAAAAGACATTTTAAACAAAATCGAAAGGATAAAATGTAAAGTCCGAAAAAAACCGTGAACTTACCATCGTTGATTTTTTCTTCGAGATTTTTTTGTTGAAATTTGACCAAAACTTACAAATACAGGACAAAATTTGAATTCGTCCTTTTTGAAAAAAATCTCGATATCTTCGTCTGTTGGTCCTCTAACATCAAGGAAAAGACATTTTAAACAAAATCGAAAGGATAAAATGTAAAGTCCGAAAAAAACCGTGAACTAACCATCGTTGATTTTTTCTTCGAGATTTTTTTGTTGAAATTTGACCAAAACTTACAAATACAGGACAAAATTTGAAGTCGTCCTTTTTGAAAAAAATCTCGATATCTTCGTCTGTTGGTCCTTTAACATCAAGGAAAAGACATTTTAAACAAAATCGAAAGGATAAAATGTAAAGTCCGAAAAAAACCGTGAACTAACCATCGTTGATTTTTTCTTCGAGATATTTTTGTTGAAATTTGACCAAAACTTACAAATAAAGGACAAAATTTGAAGTCGTCCTTTTTGAAAAAAATCTCGATATCTTCGTCTGTTGGTCCTTTAACATCAAGGAAAAGACATTTTAAACAAAATCGAAAGGATAAAATGTAAAGTCCGAAAAAAACCGTGAACTAACCATCGTTGATTTTTTCTTCGAGATTTTTTTGTTGAAATTTGACCAAAACTTACAAATACAGGACAAAATTTGAAGTCGTCCTTTTTGAAAAAAATCTCGATATCTTCGTCTGTTGGTCCTTTAACATCAAGGAAAAGACATTTTAAACAAAATCGAAAGGATAAAATGTAAAGTCCGAAAAAAACCGTGAACTAACCATCGTTGATTTTTTCTTCGAGATTTTTTTGTTGAAATTTGACCAAAACTTACAAATACAGGACAAAATTTGAAGTCGTCCTTTTTGAAAAAAATCTCGATATCTTCGTCTGTTGGTCCTTTAACATCAAGGAAAACACATTTTAAACAAAATCGAAAGGATAAAATGTAAAGTCCGAAAAAAACCGTGAACTAACCATCGTTGATTTTTTCTTCGAGATTTTTTTGTTGAAATTTGACCAAAACTTACAAATACAGGACAAAATTTGAAGTCGTCCTTTTTGAAAAAAATATCGATAACTTCGTCTGTTGGTCCTTTAACATTAAGGAAAAGACATTTTAAACAAAATCGAAAGGATAAAATGTAAAGTCCGAAAAAAACCGTGAACTAACCATCGTTGATTTTTTCTTCGAGATTTTTTTGTTGAAATTTGACCAAAACTTACAAATACAGGACAAAATTTGAAGTCGTCCTTTTTGAAAAAAATATCGATAACTTCGTCTGTTGGTCCTTTAACATTAAGGAAAAGACATTTTAAACAAAATCGAAAGGATAAAATGTAAAGTCCGAAAAAAACCGTGAACTAACCATCGTTGATTTTTTCTTCGAGATTTTTTCGTTGAAATTTTGACCAAAACTTACAAATACAGGACAAAATTTAAAGTCGTCCTTTTTGAAAAAAATCTCGATATCTTCGTCTGTTGGTCCTTTAACATCAAGGAAAAGACATTTTAAACAAAATCGAAAGGATAAAATGTAAAGTCCGAAAAAAACTGTGAACTAACCATCGTTGATTTTTTCTTCGAGATTTTTTTGTTGAAATTTGACCAAAACTTACAAATACAGGACAAAATTTGAAGTCGTCCTTTTTGAAAAAAATCTCGATATCTTCGTCTGTTGGTCCTTTAACATCAAGGAAAAGACATTTTAAACAAAATCGAAAGGATAAAATGTAAAGTCCGAAAAAAACCGTGAACTAACCATCGTTGATTTTTTCTTCGAGATTTTTTTGTTGAAATTTGACCAAAACTTACAAATACAGGACAAAATTTGAAGTCGTCCTTTTTGAAAAAAATATCGATAACTTCGTCTGTTGGTCCTTTAACATCAAGGAAAAGACATTTTAAACAAAATCGAAAGGATAAAACGTAAAGTCCGAAAAAAACCGTGAAGTAACCATCGTTGATTTTTTCTTCGAGATTTTTTTGTTGAAATTTGACCAAAACTTACAAATACAGGACAAAATTTGAAGTCGTCCTTTTTGAAAAAAATCTCGATATCTTCAACTGTTGGTCCTTTAACATCAAGGAAAAGACATTTTAAACAAAATCGAAAGGATAAAATGTAAAGTCCGAAAAAAACCGTGAACTAACCATCGTTGATTTTTTCTTCGAGATTTTTTTGTTGAAATTTGACCAAAACTTACAAATACAGGACAAAATTTGAATTCGTCCTTTTTGAAAAAAATCTCGATATCTTCGTCTGTTGGTCCTCTAACATCAAGGAAAAGACATTTTAAACAAAATCGAAAGGATAAAATGTAAAGTCCGAAAAAAACCGTGAACTAACCATCGTTGATTTTTTCTTCGAGATTTTTTTGTTGAAATTTGACCAAAACTTACAAATACAGGACAAAATTTGAAGTCGTCCTTTTTGAAAAAAATCTCGATATCTTCGTCTGTTGGTCCTTTAACATCAAGGAAAAGACATTTTAAACAAAATCGAAAGGATAAAATGTAAAGTCCGAAAAAAACCGTGAACTAACCATCGTTGATTTTTTCTTCGAGATATTTTTGTTGAAATTTGACCAAAACTTACAAATACAGGACAAAATTTGAAGTCGTCCTTTTTGAAAAAATCTCGATATCTTCGTCTGTTGGTCCTTTAACATCAAGGAAAAGACATTTTAAACAAAATCGAAAGGATAAAATGTAAAGTCCGAAAAAAACTGTGAACTAACCATCGTTGATTTTTTCTTCGAGATTTTTTTGTTGAAATTTGACCAAAACTTACAAATACAGGACAAAATTTGAAGTCGTCCTTTTTGAAAAAAATCTCGATATCTTCGTCTGTTGGTCCTTTAACATCAAGGAAAAGACATTTTAAACAAAATCGAAAGGATAAAATGTAAAGTCCGAAAAAAACCGTGAACTAACCATCGTTGATTTTTTCTTCGAGATTTTTTTGTTGAAATTTGACCAAAACTTACAAATACAGGACAAAATTTGAAGTCGTCCTTTTTGAAAAAAATATCGATAACTTCGTCTGTTGGTCCTTTAACATCAAGGAAAAGACATTTTAAACAAAATCGAAAGGATAAAATGTAAAGTCCGAAAAAAACCGTGAACTAACCATCGTTGATTTTTTCTTCGAGATTTTTTTGTTGAAATTTGACCAAAACTTACAAATACAGGACAAAATTTGAAGTCGTCCTTTTTGAAAAAAATCTCGATATCTTCGTCTGTTGGTCCTTTAACATCAAGGAAAAGACATTTTAAACAAAATCGAAAGGATAAAATGTAAAGTCCGAAAAAAACCGTGAACTAACCATCGTTGATTTTTTCTTCGAGATTTTTTTGTTGAAATTTGACCAAAACTTACAAATACAGGACAAAATTTGAATTCGTCCTTTTTGAAAAAAATCTCGATATCTTCGTCTGTTGGTCCTCTAACATCAAGGAAAAGACATTTTAAACAAAATCGAAAGGATAAAATGTAAAGTCCGAAAAAAACCGTGAACTAACCATCGTTGATTTTTTCTTCGAGATTTTTTTGTTGAAATTTGACCAAAACTTACAAATACAGGACAAAATTTGAGGTCGTCCTTTTTGAAAAAAATCTCGATATCTTCGTCTGTTGGTCCTTTAACATCAAGGAAAAGACATTTTAAACAAAATCGAAAGGATAAAATGTAAAGTCCGAAAAAAACCGTGAACTAACCATCGTTGATTTTTTCTTCGAGATTTTTTTGTTGAAATTTGACCAAAACTTACAAATACAGGACAAAATTTGAAGTCGTCCTTTTTGAAAAAAATCTCGATATCTTCGTCTGTTGGTCCTTTAACATCAAGGAAAAGACATTTTAAACAAAATCGAAAGGATAAAATGTAAAGTCCGAAAAAAACCGTGAACTAACCATCGTTGATTTTTTCTTCGAGATTTTTTTGTTGAAATTTGACCAAAACTTACAAATACAGGACAAAATTTGAAGTCGTCCTTTTTGAAAAAAATCTCGATATCTTCGTCTGTTGGTCCTTTAACATCAAGGAAAACACATTTTAAACAAAATCGAAAGGATAAAATGTAAAGTCCGAAAAAAACCGTGAACTAACCATCGTTGATTTTTTCTTCGAGATTTTTTTGTTGAAATTTGACCAAAACTTACAAATACAGGACAAAATTTGAAGTCGTCCTTTTTGAAAAAAATATCGATAACTTCGTCTGTTGGTCCTTTAACATTAAGGAAAAGACATTTTAAACAAAATCGAAAGGATAAAATGTAAAGTCCGAAAAAAACCGTGAACTAACCATCGTTGATTTTTTCTTCGAGATTTTTTTGTTGAAATTTGACCAAAACTTACAAATACAGGACAAAATTTGAAGTCGTCCTTTTTGAAAAAAATCTCGATATCTTCGTCTGTTGGTCCTTTAACATCAAGGAAAAGACATTTTAAACAAAATCGAAAGGATAAAATGTAAAGTCCGAAAAAAACCGTGAACTAACCATCGTTGATTTTTTCTTCGAGATATTTTTGTTGAAATTTGACCAAAACTTACAAATACAGGACAAAATTTGAAGTCGTCCTTTTTGAAAAAAATCTCGATATCTTCGTCTGTTGGTCCTTTAACATTAAGGAAAAGACATTTTAAACAAAATCGAAAGGATAAAATGTAAAGTCCGAAAAAAACCGTGAACTAACCATCGTTGATTTTTTCTTCGAGATTTTTTCGTTGAAATTTTGACCAAAACTTACAAATACAGGACAAAATTTGAAGTCGTCCTTTTTGAAAAAAATCTCGATATCTTCGTCTGTTGGTCCTTTAACATCAAGGAAAACACATTTTAAACAAAATCGAAAGGATAAAATGTAAAGTCCGAAAAAAACCGTGAACTAACCATCGTTGATTTTTTCTTCGAGATTTTTTTGTTGAAATTTGACCAAAACTTACAAATACAGGACAAAATTTGAAGTCGTCCTTTTTGAAAAAAATATCGATAACTTCGTCTGTTGGTCCTTTAACATTAAGGAAAAGACATTTTAAACAAAATCGAAAGGATAAAATGTAAAGTCCGAAAAAAACCGTGAACTAACCATCGTTGATTTTTTCTTCGAGATTTTTTTGTTGAAATTTGACCAAAACTTACAAATACAGGACAAAATTTGAAGTCGTCCTTTTTGAAAAAAATCTCGATATCTTCGTCTGTTGGTCCTTTAACATCAAGGAAAAGACATTTTAAACAAAATCGAAAGGATAAAATGTAAAGTCCGAAAAAAACCGTGAACTAACCATCGTTGATTTTTTCTTCGAGATATTTTTGTTGAAATTTGACCAAAACTTACAAATACAGGACAAAATTTGAAGTCGTCCTTTTTGAAAAAATCTCGATATCTTCGTCTGTTGGTCCTTTAACATCAAGGAAAAGACATTTTAAACAAAATCGAAAGGATAAAATGTAAAGTCCGAAAAAAACCGTGAACTTACCATCGTTGATTTTTTCTTCGAGATTTTTTTGTTGAAATTTGACCAAAACTTACAAATACAGGACAAAATTTGAAGTCGTCCTTTTTGAAAAAAATCTCGATATCTTCGTCTGTTGGTCCTTTAACATCAAGGAAAAGACATTTTAAACAAAATCGAAAGGATAAAATGTAAAGTCCGAAAAAAACCGTGAACTAACCATCGTTGATTTTTTCTTCGAGATTTTTTTGTTGAAATTTGACCAAAACTTACAAATACAGGACAAAATTTGAAGTCGTCCTTTTTGAAAAAAATATCGATAACTTCGTCTGTTGGTCCTTTAACATCAAGGAAAAGACATTTTAAACAAAATCGAAAGGATAAAATGTAAAGTCCGAAAAAAACCGTGAACTAACCATCGTTGATTTTTTCTTCGAGATTTTTTTGTTGAAATTTGACCAAAACTTACAAATACAGGACAAAATTTGAAGTCGTCCTTTTTGAAAAAAATCTCGATATCTTCGTCTGTTGGTCCTTTAACATCAAGGAAAAGACATTTTAAACAAAATCGAAAGGATAAAATGTAAAGTCCGAAAAAAACCGTGAACTTACCATCGTTGATTTTTTCTTCGAGATTTTTTTGTTGAAATTTGACCAAAACTTACAAATACAGGACAAAATTTGAATTCGTCCTTTTTGAAAAAAATCTCGATATCTTCGTTTGTTGGTCCTCTAACATCAAGGAAAAGACATTTTAAACAAAATCGAAAGGATAAAATGTAAAGTCCGAAAAAAACCGTGAACTAACCATCGTTGATTTTTTCTTCGAGATTTTTTTGTTGAAATTTGACCAAAACTTACAAATACAGGACAAAATTTGAAGTCGTCCTTTTTGAAAAAAATCTCGATATCTTCGTCTGTTGGTCCTTTAACATCAAGGAAAAGACATTTTAAACAAAATCGAAAGGATAAAATGTAAAGTCCGAAAAAAACCGTGAACTAACCATCGTTGATTTTTTCTTCGAGATATTTTTGTTGAAATTTGACCAAAACTTACAAATACAGGACAAAATTTGAAGTCGTCCTTTTTGAAAAAAATCTCGATATCTTCGTCTGTTGGTCCTTTAACATCAAGGAAAAGACATTTTAAACAAAATCGAAAGGATAAAATGTAAAGTCCGAAAAAAACCGTGAACTAACCATCGTTGATTTTTTCTTCGAGATTTTTTTGTTGAAATTTGACCAAAACTTACAAATACAGGACAAAATTTGAAGTCTTCCTTTTTGAAAAAAATCTCGATATCTTCGTCTGTTGGTCCTTTAACATCAAGGAAAAGACATTTTAAACAAAATCGAAAGGATAAAATGTAAAGTCCGAAAAAAACCGTGAACTAACCATCGTTGATTTTTTCTTCGAGATTTTTTCGTTGAAATTTTGACCAAAACTTACAAATACAGGACAAAATTTGAAGTCGTCCTTTTTGAAAAAAATCTCGATATCTTCGTCTGTTGGTCCTTTAACATCAAGGAAAACACATTTTAAACAAAATCGAAAGGATAAAATGTAAAGTCCGAAAAAAACCGTGAACTAACCATCGTTGATTTTTTCTTCGAGATTTTTTTGTTGAAATTTGACCAAAACTTACAAATACAGGACAAAATTTGAAGTCGTCCTTTTTGAAAAAAATATCGATAACTTCGTCTGTTGGTCCTTTAACATTAAGGAAAAGACATTTTAAACAAAATCGAAAGGATAAAATGTAAAGTCCGAAAAAAACCGTGAACTAACCATCGTTGATTTTTTCTTCGAGATTTTTTTGTTGAAATTTGACCAAAACTTACAAATACAGGACAAAATTTGAAGTCGTCCTTTTTGAAAAAAATATCGATAACTTCGTCTGTTGGTCCTTTAACATTAAGGAAAAGACATTTTAAACAAAATCGAAAGGATAAAATGTAAAGTCCGAAAAAAACCGTGAACTAACCATCGTTGATTTTTTCTTCGAGATTTTTTCGTTGAAATTTTGACCAAAACTTACAAATACAGGACAAAATTTAAAGTCGTCCTTTTTGAAAAAAATCTCGATATCTTCGTCTGTTGGTCCTTTAACATCAAGGAAAAGACATTTTAAACAAAATCGAAAGGATAAAATGTAAAGTCCGAAAAAAAACTGTGAACTAACCATCGTTGATTTTTTCTTCGAGATTTTTTTGTTGAAATTTGACCAAAACTTACAAATACAGGACAAAATTTGAAGTCGTCCTTTTTGAAAAAAATCTCGATATCTTCGTCTGTTGGTCCTTTAACATCAAGGAAAAGACATTTTAAACAAAATCGAAAGGATAAAATGTAAAGTCCGAAAAAAACCGTGAACTAACCATCGTTGATTTTTTCTTCGAGATTTTTTTGTTGAAATTTGACCAAAACTTACAAATACAGGACAAAATTTGAAGTCGTCCTTTTTGAAAAAAATCTCGATATCTTCGTCTGTTGGTCCTTTAACATCAAGGAAAAGACATTTTAAACAAAATCGAATAGATAAAATGTAAAGTCCGAAAAAAACCGTGAACTAACCATCGTTGATTTTTTCTTCGAGATTTTTTTGTTGAAATTTTACCAAAACTTACAAATACAGGACAAAATTTGAAGTCGTCCTTTTTGAAAAAAATCTGGATAGCTTCGTCTGTTGGTCCTTTAACATCAAGGAAAAGACATTTTAAACAAAATCGAAAGGATAAAATGTAAAGTCCGAAAAAAACCGTGAACTAACCATCGTTGATTTTTTCTTCGAGATTTTTTTGTTGAAATTTGACCAAAACTTACAAATACAGGACAAAATTTGAAGTCGTCCTTTTTGAAAAAAATCTCGATATCTTCGTCTGTTGGTCCTTTAACATCAAGGAAAAGACATTTTAAACAAAATCGAAAGGATAAAATGTAAAGTCCGAAAAAAACCGTGAACTAACCATCGTTGATTTTTTCTTCGAGATTTTTTTGTTGAAATTTGACCAAAACTTACAAATACAGGACAAAATTTGAAGTCGTCCTTTTTGAAAAAAATATCGATAACTTCGTCTGTTGGTCCTTTAACATTAAGGAAAAGACATTTTAAACAAAATCGAAAGGATAAAATGTAAAGTCCGAAAAAAACCGTGAACTAACCATCGTTGATTTTTTCTTCGAGATTTTTTCGTTGAAATTTTGACCAAAACTTACAAATACAGGACAAAATTTGAAGTCGTCCTTTTTGAAAAAAATTTCGATATCTTCGTCTGTTGGTCCTTTAACATCAAGGAAAAGACATTTTAAACGAAATCGAAAGGATAAAATTTTAAGGTCAAAAAAAACCGTGAACTAACCATCGTTGATTTTTTCATCGAGATTTTTTCGTTGAAATTTTGACAAAAACTAACAAATACAGGACAAAATTTTATGTTATCTTTTCCGAAAAAAAACTTGATATTTGCGTCGGTGGATCCTTCAACATCAAGGAAAAGACATTTTAAACGAAATCGAAAAGATAAAATTTTAAGGTCGAAAAAAACCGTGAACTAACCATCGTTGATTTTTTCATCGAAATTTTTTCGTTGAAATTTTGACCAAAACTTACAAATACAGGACAAAATTTTATGTTATCCTTTGCGAAAAAAAACTTGATATTTGCGTTTGTGTGTCCTTCAACATCAAGGAAAAGACATTTTAAACGAAATCGAAAAGATAAAATTTTAAGGTCGAAAAAAACCGTGAACTAACCATCGTTGATTTTTTCATCGAGATTTTTTCGTTGAAATTTTGACCAAAACTAACAAATACAGGACAAAATTTTATGTTATCTTTTCCGAAAAAAAACTTGATATTTGCGTCGGTGGGTCCTTCAACATCAAGGAAAAGACATTTTAAACGAAATCGAATGGATAAAATTTTAAGGTCGAAAAAAACCGTGAACTAACCATCGTTGATTTTTTCATCGAGATTTTTTCGTTGAAATTTTGACCAAAACTTACAAATACAGGACAAAATTTTATGTTATCCTTTGCGAAAAAAAACTTGATATTTGCGTTTGTGTGTCCTTCAACATCAAGGAAAAGACATTTTAAACGAAATCGAAAAGATAAAATTTTAAGGTCGAAAAAAACCGTGAACTAACCATCGTTGATTTTTTCATCGAGATTTTTTCGTTGAAATTTTGCCCAAAACTAACAAATACAGGACAAAATTTTATGTTAAATTATATGTTATTATTATATATAAATGGCCATGAATTAAATCCGTCAATAAGGTGGATGACAGTTCCGAACTATTATGAGTAGTCGGGAATTATACCGAATTTTTTGAAGGGAACAAAAATATTTCTGTTTCCATCGACAGTTCCAAAAGAGTTCCTAGTTGCTTGGAACTGTCATAAACTAAATCTGTCAAATCAATTCTGGGCCCAGTTATATTTTAAAAAATTAGAGTAATATAGTCATATATTATATATTATATATTATATTTAATTTTTATTGTATGTAAATATTTAATATTGTACAGTTTTAAGGTTTCTTTCTTAACAACTGTTTTAATTTCTTTATATACTTTATGTACATTGTTTGTATTATGACTTAGAAATATAAAGATAATTTTTTAAACACGAGTTTTCCTGAATGCATTTTTTCCAGTTTAAATAACTGGCTTTTATGTCCTTTAAGCCGACTTTCATTATTTTTCATATTAAAATTAGTGAGTATTTTAAATTTTTTGCTACGTATATGCAACCCAATTAACATATCGAGTAGTGAAGTTATTAAATGGAAAATGGGGCAAAATAACAAAGGACGTTAAAAATGCCAATGTTATCTTGATAAAGGACAAAAAATTTTGAAGGTCGGCTTTGACAACTTTTCCGATTTTAGTTCCAACTATCTATAACTCTAAGTTTTATTTGATTTTGCAATCGTAAAGTCTCGACCGAACTTTTTCATGAGATAAGTTTGAACGAGGATTAACACATTGAAACTATATGGGAAAATAATAAACCATACTTTATATGGAAGTATAAACGTTATATTTTTAGTTCTGTTGTGGCTACGTGGAAATATCAGCGGCTGGCATGCAGAAGGGTCTTCGGTTCGATTGCTGGTTCCCCGGCGGTGTTTGGTTTTTTTCCTTTCTATCTCCCTAATGTTAATTGATTTCTCACGGTGCCTTACAATGCTGACGTTTCAGCATTCATCGATCGTTTACACTTCATCTCTTTGAGACTTAATCGATAAGTTTCGAAGGACGTGGTGTTAAACGATCGATGGAAGGCGTCTAGTTGTTTTAATTCTTTTTCTCTAAATGCAACATTGCTTTTATTGATAATTTTGGAAAAATTTAAATCGGAAAAATTGCGTATGAATTTTTCAATTTTTCCAAATAAGGAAGTGGGTTGTGAATCATATTAAAATTTCTAGGCAATTCCCAAAATTTGATTTAGGATTTTTCATTTTTTTTTTTGATGCGGCGCCGCAACAAAACCGCACAAAAATCTGAGAAATTCTTAAAAAAATGGCAAAAACGGTCATTTTTCGATATGTAACTTCGAATATCTCGTAAACTATCGATCGGACTTTAACGAAAGTAGGCCCATTGGAATCAGCGTGAATTACTCTATCGATCAACAGCAAGAAAGTCCCGGAAAAGCGTAAGGAGACGATTTTAATTTTTCCATATTTTAGATTTTTCTAATCGACAGTCAGATGCACATTGATTTTGATTCAAAAACCACAGAAAAAAGATTGGCACTTAAATGGCTCCCCACTGAATTTGCAATCGAAAAATACGAAACTTTAATTTTGTCAATATTTAAAAAAAATCACTGAATTATACTCCACCGAATTTTAGATCGGAAAAACTCTAAAAAACTATCTTTTTAGGAAAAATTTGAGAAATCAGCTTTGACAATTTTTCCATTATTATCATCCTTTATCTATATACCGAAATTCAGCACAACGGGGCCAGGAAAGTGGGAGAATCATTTTCTGTGGTGGCTTGGATCAAAATCGTTGTGCATCTGACCGTCGATTCGAAAAATCTCAAAAGTCTAAAAACTAAAATCTTTTCCTTAAGCGTTTCTGGCATTTTCTTTGATGCATTCCAATGATGCCATGAGTGTTAACGTACAATCGATAGTTAACGAGATATTCACCGTTAAAGTTGCAAAAGTGCCAAATTTGCCACTTTTTCAGGACTTTCTCAGATTTTGGTGCGGTTTTTATGCGGCGCCGCATCAAAAAAAAATTAAAAATGCCAAATAAAAATTTGGGAATCGGCTGAAAATTGAAGCACGATTCATATCTTAGTTTTTCAAAAGCGAAAATTGGAAAATTGACCAGAAAAGTTTCCAATCCAATTTTAATTAAAAATAAATCTATTTAAAATTCAAATTAATATCCAATGATAAAATCAATTTCAATAATGAGAAAAAAAAAACCCTATCTTCAATCCATCGATCGTTCAAACCACGGAGGACTTGAACGATCGGAGGATCGAATTAAACCAAGGATAAGTTGCAAATTCATATGAACCTTAATATACGAATATTCATGCTGTAATACGATAGAAACACATTAACATTAGAATAAAAATCCGGGGTCAGGTGCTGGAATCGAACCCAGGTTCCACTGCTTGGCTGCCGACGTCTCAATCACCTATGCTACAAGAGAACTGGGAAAATTTCGTTAAAACTTCCATATAAATTTGGTTTAATTTTTCCATATAATTTCAATATGTTAATATGCGTATAAACTTGTCAGAAACAAATTTTGGTTCGAGACTTTACGATTGCAAAATCGAATGAATTAAGAAAGTCGAGAGTAAGATCGGTAAAGATGATCAATTTTTAAAATTTTTCTTCCCTTCGAGATATTCGTGTATTTTGATTTTGAGAAATTCTAATATACATTTTATGATTTGTATAGACAACCCACATAACAGTTATGTATGATATGATTGTGTGTGCTAAACTATACATTTTTCTAAAGATCGAAATTCCGAATGTCTCGGAAAGGAGGAATATCTGAAAAATAAGGAATTGAGATAAAATAAGGAATAATAAAAACAAATATTTAAAGAATTTAAATTTGTATTAAATTTTAATATTCATATAAATTATAAATAAAATATAAAGGAATTAAAGTTATTATTTCAAATACAGAGAATAATAATTAATATTAAATAAAAAATTACTTTAATATAAGTATATACATATAAAAATATAATTAATAAGTATAATTTTAAAAATTATAATTAATAATTAAAATATAATAAATGCAAAAATAATCTTATGCTTTTAATGCTGTACAAATATTTTTATCAATGCCCACAGTTTAGTCAATGGAGAAATGCACTTCACTTTCCACGAGAACCAAATTTAATCTTTGATACTAGCTCTGGGTATGGCAAACAACTGCAATTTTTGAAGTTGACAGGACTATACCGGAACATATAAGAAAAGCCAGCCAACCAGTGAAATATGCCAAAAATTCCAATGTGACCATAGATGTTGGAGCGACTGGAAAAAAAAAATTGTTATTTTAATGCAGTTTAGGTACTTCTAGTTTTAAAAGATATTCGAAATAATTCATACAGTGTAATAATAATATCTAACATCTAATTCATGTGTATAATTTATAATAATAAATAGTTCAGTGATTTTTTTGAAAAATTCATTGGGGAGGTTTACCAATGCCAGTGCATCGAAAATTTCGCATTTACATCCCTTCTGTAGGAGATTTTATAGCAATTTAAAATCAAATGAAAAGTTTTCGAGATGCCCAAATTGCCAAGTTGTTAAATGACTCTAAAAGAATTTAACAGTCGCTTATTAACCACTTGGAGGCCCCGTACGATTGTAAAAAGTTTGAACAAAATACGTGCGAAATTTTCTTTTGGTTTCAAATTCGGTGGACTATAGTTCAGTGATTTTTGCAAAAAATCGACTAAATTTAAGGGCCCTAATTTTCGATTATAAATTAATTGGGGAGGTTGTCTCATGCTAGTGCATCGAAAGTTTCGAATTTATATCGCTCCCCTAACCGATTTTATAAAAATTCAAAATCTCATGAAAGGTTTTGGAAATGCCCAATTTGCCAAGTTGTTAAATGATTCTAAAAGAATTTAACAATCGATTATCAACTACTTGGAGGCCCACAACGTGTGTGTAAAAGTTGAAGAAAATCCGCGCGAAAAATTATTTTCCCCCGAAAATTCGGTTCGCTTGATTTTTGAGAAAAATGTAAAAAGTTTAAGATCGCTTTTTCAATTGGAAATTCATTGGTGATGTTTTCTAAAATTTTTTACAAACTTTGTACGTTTGTTGAGGGTCCTTCAGTGTATGACAATTAAATATTGAAATATTTTCAAGTCATTTAACACAAGACCACGGTGAATAATTTTTGAACAGAAAAAAAATTATAGTAAGATCAAACCCATTAGAAAAGGAAGAGAAGATAACAAAAATTAAAGGAAAAATAGATTACGGTCGATCTGAGATGGGAAAGTGGAAAAAGAGGGGGGGGGGGTTAAGGGTAGAAACGGTTTATCTCGATTTTTGACAAAACTAAAAGTCCTATGGAAAAAAGTTAAATGGCAAAGTTGTAGATAATAAGTAGATCTACACTTTTTGTCTTTACACTTTTTTCACATCACTTAAAAATTTATGTGAAAAATTCCATTAACCAAGTTTTTAGTTTTTTATCTTTATCTTTTACAAAAAACAAATTTTAATTTGTAATTTAATTATGTACTTTTTAATGTCCCAAACACACTGTAATTTTTTTTTATTTAAAATATTAATTTTTTCACCTAATAATGACTTATAATGACTGAGAAAAAGCACCCTAATTTTCAATCGAAAATTCTAAGGTCAACAGATCTGATTTTTTTAAAAAGTCGCTAAGCTTTTTGTTCGTTGAAACCTCTACTTTCTGATGGTGCAAAAACAATTGTATTATGTACAATTTTGAGCAATTTATTAAAATTTACACTTTAATTATTGCATTTTCTGAGAACCTTTAACATTGTAATGTATATATTTTTTGCACCATCAAAAAGTAGAGGTTTCAACAAACAAAAAACTGACCTTTTCGATATTAAGTTATTATAAGGTGAAAAAATTAATATTTTGAATCAAAAAAAATACACTGTGTTTGTAATATTAAAAGGTAAATTTTCACAAAATTTCATGAAAATTTTTTTTTTTTTTTGTAAAAGATAAAAATAAAAACTTAAAACTCTGTTATTGGAAATTTTCACATGAATGTTGAGGTTATGTGCAAAAAGTGTTAGCACAAAAGTTGTAGCTCTTCTTATTACCTACAACTTTGCCATTTAACATTTTTCCATAGGACTTGTACTTTAGTCGAAAATCGAGATAAACCGTTTCTACCCTTAAAACACCCTCCTTTTCCACTTCCCCACCTCAGATCGACCGTAATTTATTTTTCCGTTCATTTTTGTTATATTCTCTTCCTTTTATAATGGGTTTCCTACGACTTTATTTTTTTCACTTTTTACCATTTTCAAAGATTAAAAGCACTAGTATAATGGGGATATTTTATGATTTAAAATTTAAAATGAAGGAACTAATTTTGCAGTTAAAAGAACCGTAAAGTCCTTAAAGTAATCGTTGAGTTTTTCTGAAAATAAAAATATTGCTATCAGTGCCACATTGTGTCAAGCTTTTGAAGCACATACAATGGTGACCAAGCGACTCGTTTTAGTTGGCGGAGTTATCATAAGATGGCGCTAAATGGAGCTTTCATAAGCTTTAATAACTATGCAAGTTAAAATTGTTACAAGATGATCAAAATATAAAATATGTGCCGTTAATTTAAGGAGAGGGTAAATTTCAAAGAGAGATCATTCATAATTTTTTTTTTATTATACACACACACATATCCACATATCCAGACACAGCCTACTGGATATTTATACCACTCTCATTATTATTATTATTATGATATAAATATCTTTCGGGATTGTACAAATATTTGCTGTTAAAATTTCATACAACGCTTATTACAGTCATATTCATTCCTACTCGGCCCAAATCATCCCCATTCCATATTTAACAAAGTATTAATATTACCATATAAACTGGTATTATTTAACAATTGTAAAATATAATTTTGTAGACATGAAATTTTAGATCAAACAATACAAGACAGTGATTTCATCATTTTCATATTTTTCTATGATATATCTACCCTTATCAATATATTCTTGCGACTTATTAGGTATATACCGTGTTGTGAAATTGTTGACCAGGTAGAGTCTGCAGTGAGCGAATGGCACATTTGGGTCACGTTCAAAAAGACCCATTTTATAAATGGTGTTTGCTCAAGTTATTAACCTTCTTTTGATATGTAACATGAATTATGAGTGTTTGTTTAGGTCCGGCAAATAAATTTCGATATTAACTAACACACAAGTTAGCGCCCTATTGTTAGCGACAAACTCACATGATAGAAATTTTTTTTTATAGTCTCAATTTCGTTAGTGATTATTTTTTTTTTTTTTTAGTAAAGACCCAATCTTTATCTAGCGGTTCAACAAAACTTTGAACGTTTGTAACTCGGGAAAAATTGATTGATTTTTTAACGAGTCTCATTATTATTGAAGTAATTTTCAAAATTTTTTTTCTTTTATCTAGGAACTAGCTGATACCCGCAACGTCGTCTGCGTAGGTTATTATGTTAAGAACAAATTTAATGTACAGAGGAAAAACATTTTAAAAATTTAAAGCAAAAATATATTAAAAATAACCGGAAAGAACTTAGCGTAGAACATTTTAACAATATGCCAAAAAATTGCTCTTTCAGAATTCGCTATTGCTCCTAGTTATTAGTTAATCAATAATTCATTTTTCGAAAATTTGTGAATTCAAAATTAAAAATTGCTATATAATCCAAAATATTCAGTTTTTAAATTTTTTTTTTTCAAAAATTGTTCCTTAAATGCTCTTTCCGGATTCGCAATTGCTCCAGGTGTCTAGTTAATTAGTAATTCAATTTTTAAACTATTCATGTTTATATAAGATTCAATGGCAGTTGATGACGTCATAGTACAACAATACATGTATAAATAGTTAAAAATAATGAATTATTAAAAATATTGTAAAAATTTGATCAATTATTTGCGTAATGAAAAGAGCAGATAGAAAGCTTAAAAAAAAACAAACAAAAATTTCAATTAAAAATTATTTTGGGTTTATAGCGCTTGTAATTCTTGAGATTGAAAATTTTTTAAAAATTTAATTTTTATTTAACCATTAACTCTATACACCTGGAGCAATTGCGGATCCGGAAAAAGCATTTAAGGAGCAATTAAAAAAAATTAATCTCGCCAACTTAACTCTTTCTGGTCAAAAAAAAAGTGGTTGCGTGTACTTATGTACGCGCGTGAGAAATTATACTTCTTTGACATCATTAAAAATTAGTTTTTATTAATTGCATTCAAATAATCAATTTAAAAAAATTGTAATTTATTATTTAATTATAATAATAATAAATATATTTAAAGATATAATTATTAAAAATAAAATTAAGAGAATAATATTTTAATTTGTATCAATAAATAATATCCAAAGAAAGCTGCAAGACGTTTATAAAATTTGTCAGGATCATTTTTCTGGTTAACAATTCATGCATGTCATGAAAACGAAGGTCGTTTATATATATAGGTAGAGAATGGAGCAAAAAATTTGTAATAAACTGAAGCGTATTATAAGATTTACTTTCATTCTACTGAAATTGAACGTACAATTTCACCTGGTAAATTTCATGTCTCGAATCGGGAGACTAACAATGAGGTTTTTCAGTACAAGTAATTGAAATTTAAACGATTTAATTCATCGGAATCCAGACAGTGTATGAATTGCAAAATGAATTCATTTTTATGAATTAGGTCAGAAGTTATAAAAAAATTTAATTTGACATTAATTTCATAAACATCATAAACAAAAACATTAAGTCATTTATTTTTTTAAAATTAAATGTCTTATCTATTCTATTTATATATATATATATATATATATATATTCATATTATATATACAATAGAGCTGTTTGTTAGTCTCGCTAAAACTCGAGAATGGCTGGGCCGATTTTGCTAATTTTGGTCTTGAAATATTTGTGGAAGTTCAGGGAAGGTTTAAACGGTGAGAAACATAAATAATAGGTAACGGAAAATACTAAAAACGATTAAAATATAATCTTAATGAAAACTGTGACGTGAGATTGTTACTTATTGTTATTACATTGTTAATTAAAGTTTGTTGTGGCGAAGAAATTGTTCACACTTAACAATCTATCGCTGCGACATACATAAAAATATGCACCAACAGAAAGTTCTAATAATTTTAATAAATTCCCTATAAAAATTAAATCAACTCACCAGGAGAATTTTGCCTGTCTTTAGAAGCACGAACTATGTCGGCAGTCTTTCTCTTACGGCATGAAATTAATTCACCGTTGGATATTTTCGCACTATTCTCACTAGCTGTATCTTTTTCTATCATGATAAATGAACAACAATATTTTCATCAATATACTAATCAAAACACACAAATACCAATACAAATATGATTGACAATTAATGACAACTAAAATAAAATAGCCAATAACTCGCGCAACAACTCTGGTAAAATGACATGGTATATAGCTAACAAGCTTGTCGCTTTTACATGACTTTTGTAGTACATAATATTCTAAAACATAAATATTTTAAATTCCATAATTGAACTTTAAATCCAGTGAACTCTGGATAAGTTGAACTTCTAAATGCCATAAATTCATTGTTAATTTGAAGGTAGTTATCTTATGACTTATCTATAGTTCAGCTTAGTAAACGTTCGAATTCTCGAAGGAGAAGTTTTACTAATCCATTGTTCGATTCATTGACTGTAAATATTGGAGCAATCAGAAAATTATCTGCAGTGAATATGATATCATTCTTAACGAAAAAAGTGGTTGCGTGTACTTATGTACGCGTGTGAGAAGTTATACTTATTTGGTATCATTAAAAATTAGTTTTTATTAATTTTATTCAAATAAACAATTTTAAAAAACTATAATTTAATATTTAATAATAATAATATATATATATTTAAAGATATAATTATTAAAAATAAAATTAAGAGAATAATATTTTAATTTGTATCAATAAATAATATCCAAAGAAAGCTGCAAGACGTTTATAAAATTTGTCAGGATCATTTTTCTGGTTAACAATTCATGCATGTCATGAAAACGAAGCTTCATAGAAATTGCGAAATAAAGTAATTAGCTACTTGTCAAAGTAAATGTCTTAATCTTATTCATATCTTGTGTTACTAAATTATTATTCTAAGATGGTTGAATCATTTTAGAATCCCAGATTTCGGGATAACTAAGAATATGCATGAAATGCAGACGCCATTTTCATCATTAAACTTCAAAAAGTACCTATACCAGCTACTGCAAAATTTGAGAAAAGTAATAATTTATTTATTAATAATTTGTGTCATTTGTATATATAATTATTTTTAATTTAAATATAAAAATTAATAAATTAGAAAATAAATTAAATAATTAGAGAATTGGGTTTTATTTGACATTCACAACCATGACGCCTGGCGAGATAGTGACGGTAGCCCCTAGGCAGGTGCTGGCTTTCTTTAAAAGCCTGGAGCTCCCCTAGCAAACACAGAGGGTCACATCACAATAGACCTCCTTAGTCGCAGTGATAAAAGGACGGAATATCCTGGGACCCGCAAAACGGAAATAAAAAAAAACATTCACAACCAAAAGACCTGACATCTTCATGAACAACCGACAAATACCTTAGGCAACAGAGGCCAAGTACCTCGGAGGAATTCACTTGGGCCGACGAATCACATGGCGCAAGCATATCTCCAAAAAGGGCAAACAACCTGGGGCACAAACTAAAAGAGTTGTGGTGGTTATTACGACGCGGATCACCTCTGTCCCTGGAAAGTAAGCTAATGATCTATAAAGCCGTCCTGAAACCGGTCTGGACGTATGGAATACAACTTGGAGGAACTACCAGCAGTTCTAATATTGAAATAATGCAGAGGTTCCAGTCTAAAACACTGCGTCTCATCGTTGATCCCCCTTGGTATATCACAAACTTCGACATCCATAAAGATCTAGACATTGCTACTGTTAAGGAAGATGCATCCAGATCCAGCACCAAATACTTTGGGCGCTTAAACGATCATCCGAGCCACCTGGCTACGAACCTTCTGGATTACAGCGAGGAGACTGTTATAGGGACCTTACACGATCTCAGTATCTCAAATTAATGACAGTATTTCTGATCGTGTAAGGTCCCTATAATATAATAAGGACTGAAGCCCAATTGGGGTGTCCTTCCGTGTCGTTCCGTCCATACGTTCAACAGAATCACTTATTGCCATGGGACAGATTGCGAAAAACATAAATTAAAAAAAAAATGGTTCAACAGAAAACATGAAACGGTGTGACACACACGGTGTGTCACGTTTTTTACACAATTTTTATTCCTTAAATATTTAAATAAAAAAAAATGCTTTGAACGAGTTGAACGCAATTTGCATTAATATTCCCATTGAAAGGTGAAGTGAGGAGCGTCGCCATTTTTCGAGTCTGGGAGTATCACCTATCCCATCAGCCAGCCAATGAGGAAGTGGCGTGGTTGTGGGATAGGGATGGCCAGGCGGAGCATGATCAAGTAATTAAAAGAATTCTTCTAGGATATTCTATCGTTCCCAGAAAACTAGAAAGTAGCGGGGGCGACAAATAGTTTCCAAGGAAATTAGAAAGTTATGGCTCTTGGCAAAGGAATAATAGGGTAGAATTTACTAGAAGAATTCCGAAATTCTATATATAAGCCTCGGACAGGCATGAGCGAGTCAGTCTGAAAATAAATCGTCAATGTCTTGAAATAAATAGTGAACGTGAACAGTCTCTCGTAAAAGTGATCAGTGTGAAATAAATTTTCGACCAGTGCTAAAATAAATAGTGAACAGTGTTAAATCAATTGTAAACATTGTAAATAAAGTGAACAGTTCAATAGTGAGTGATAAAATTCATTGTACGTATTGAAAAGTTTGTGACGACAAAAAATTGTATTTGAAAAATGAAATTTTTTCCTCCTCGCAAAATGTTTACAAAAAAGTTAATTTAAAACTTTTTTTTTTTTTACGGGTCACATTTGTCAATCGAACGCAAGTTTGTATTGAATTAGAAGACTGAGTAAATATTTGAAGGGAAAAAGCAACGCATTTAATATGAGTATCGAAAAACGATGTGTACCTTATATTATCGATTTAATGTGATTGATTTACGATAAAAGCTCTCGAAGATGAGATGAATGTCAAATGCAACAAAGTGAATTGAAGAATGAAGGTGTGAGAGAGAGAGAGAGAGAGAAATCTGTTGCAAATGCACGTTAATTCTTGGTCGAGTAATTCCATTTCACAGATCATTAAGCAATCGGTTGAAAATGTGGTCAAAGAATAAACGACAAAAATGTACATCGGACGGACTCGAGGATACCTTTTGTCAACATCAACACTATTTGACAAATAAGGGCCTTAAACGACGCTCATAAATTTCCACATTTATCGTATTTTCTTATTTCTTAAATTTCGTCACGACTTCACGACTTCCACGTTATTTTCTTTAATCAAATATTTTGCTTTTTTATGAATTCTTCGTTTCCTCATTTTGAGTCTTTCGTGGATGTTCTTCGTCGCTTTTCACAATTAATTGTTTCCACATGTCAACTCAACGAGATACTAGTCTAAGAGCTAGCAACGCGTTTTCGAGAGAGTATTTTAGGTCGGCCAGTGTTTATATATTTATTATTGGCGTTTATTAGTGCGCATCGCACCTGTACAGGTAAAATATTGAAATTTTCAGAAAAAAGAAAAAATTTCAGATGAAATTTGTAGAAAATAACATTTTACATAAAAAATGTCCAGTGACTAGTTTGCCCGCTACAAGCTTGGAAAGGCTGGCTAAGCTGAGATATGCTTATACGGCTAGCCCTTTATTTGATAAACAATTGAATAATAAGTTTAATTTTTTTAATGCAAAAAAATTTGGAGTGGGGTCATGACTCCTGTGACCTCTCCCCTGAATCCGCCACTGGAGATAACATATATAAAAACTGGCCGACCTAAAATTTTTTTTTCGACGTCGCTAGCTCTCGTACTATACGAAAAAATACTACTAAAAATAGTACTAAACGAAAAATACGCCAATCGGGAAAATTTTTTTTCTCGTCGCCTTTCAATTCCAACACCAACTTTTATCACACCTGGCCACAAAATTGGTCACATGTGAAATTGGCATAAAATTGCGTTGTAACAATTCTTAAAGTCGCGCCCGAATGCAATTAGTTATGAATGAATTAAAATGTAAAAAAAGCATCGTTTGAATGTGTGAAACTTGAAAACGAGCCTCAACCCCCCAATAATACGGACAATATTATGTTAGTCGATCGATAATAAAGAATCGATGTGGTGTTTAGTTTGACAAATAACAGGCCGAATAACAAATGATATTGAAGGACCCACACAGCTCTTGAGCATATAGCGGTTGAAGAGCTCTCGAAACGCTTCATTACAAAACGATAAAGTTTCTAGTTTTCGATCCATTCATAAAATGCCTCTTCTTTGTGTGTCCTATTCATAAGTGAATGGGAATTTGTCAAATGAGATCTATGGGTTCAAGAACGGCTCGATTTAGTTAAACGAATATTTTTAAGACATAAAACATCAAAAGCCAATTTTTAAATGAAAGATTTAAGAAACGTTAAAAATTTTGATTGCATACGATGAAATTATTGTTAACGTTACACGTACAAAATTCTAGCACTAGCCAATTAGTCTGTTATTTGGTAGTTTTCTGGAAGTTTTGAAAAATGGCCAAATCACCTGGAGATTTCAATTAACTTCCCCAATAGGTAAACAACTTTTATAATCAATCGAAAAACAAAACCGTCACTGTATCTCAGATGAATTACCAACCTACTGGCCCACTGATAATATTGTCACAGTCTAGAAAGCCCGGGGCGTTTAGACCAGGGTAAATAATTTTTGACAAGAAAAAAATTATAGTAGGATGAAACCCATTAGAAAAGTAAGAGAATGTAACAAAAATAAAAAGAAAAATTAATTACGGTCGATCTGAGGCGGGAAAGTGGAAAAGGGGGGTGTTTTTAAGGGTAGAAACGGTTTATCTCGATTTCCGACAAAACTACAAGTCCTGTGGTAAAAAGTTAAATGTCAAAGTTGTAGGTAATAAGAAGATCTACAACTTTTGTGTTGACACCATTTTTTACATAATCTCAAAATTTATGTGAAAAATTCCCATAACGAAGATTTTGGTTTTTTATTTTTATCTTGTGCAAAAATAATATGGCATTTGATAAAAACTTACCTTTTAATTTCCTTAACATACTGTAATTTTTTTGATTTAAAATATTAATTTTTTCACCTTTTAATGATTTAATATCGAAAAAGCACCCTAATTTTCAATCGGTGAGCTTTTTGTTCGTTGAAACCTCTACTTTCTGATAGTGCAAAAAATATACATTACAATGTTAAATATTCTCAGGAAATGCAATAATTAAAGTAATTATTTGGTGATTTCAATGCTGTAATCTAAATGAACCAATACGAAAAAACCCCCATAACTAAAAATTACAACATAAAAAAAGTGGTTGCGTGTACTTATGTACGCGCGTGAGAAGTTATACTTCTTTGGCATCATTAAAAATTAGTTTTTATTAATTTTATTCAAATAATCAATTTTAAAAATCTGTAATTTAATATTTAATAGTAATAATATATATATATATATATATATATATACATATATATATATATATATATATATATGTTTAAAGATATAATTATTAAAAATAAAATTAAGAGAATAATATTTTAATTTATATCAATAAATAATATCCAAAGAAAGCTGTAAGACGTTTATAAAATTTGTCAGGATCATTTTTCTGGTTAACAATTCATGCATGTCATGAAAACGTAGCTTCATAGTAATTGCGAAATAAAATAAGTAGCTACTTGTCAAAGTAAATGTCTTAATCTTATTCTTATCTTCTTTTACTAAATTATTATTCTAAGATGGTTGAATCATTTCAGAATCCCAGATTTCGTGATAACTAAGAATATGCATGGAATGCAGACGTCATTTTCATCACTAAACTAAAAAAATGGTATAACAGCTACTTCAAAATTCGAGAAAAGTAATAAGTTATTTATTAATAATATGTGTCATTTGTATATATAATTATTTTTAATTTAAATATAAAAATAAATAAATTAGAAAATAAATACAACAAAAATTCAAATTACGCGCGTCAAGAAACGAGTAGTTTTGCGGCCAACTTCATTTTGTTAATTTTTGTCTCAAGATGGCCGCCCATCTAAAAATTTTATTCTCATCATTTTTTCATTACGCGTCTAAAGAAGTATAACTTCAAAAATTATAGTGTATTTGGAACATTAAAAGCTAAGTTTTCACCAAATTTCATGTAAAATTTTTTATCTTTTGTTAAAAGTTAAAAATTAAAAACCAAAAACTTGGTAATTTGAATTTTTCACATAAATTTTGAGGTTATGTGAAAAATATGTTAGCTTAAAAATTGTAGATCTACTTATTATCTACAACTTTGCCTTTTCACTTTTTTCCATTGGACTTGTAGTTTTGTCGGAAATCGAGATACACCGTTTCTACCCTAAAAAACACCCCCCTTTTCCACTTCCCTACTTCAGATCGACAGTAATTTATTTATCCTTTCATTTTTGTTACATCCTCTTTATTTTCCAATGGTGTTCATCTTACTATAATTTTCATCATTTTGATTAAAAGTGAGGGGATGATGAGTTATGAGGTAATGACTTTCAGATTAGATTGACTCGGTTTTCGTACATCTTTGCTTACAGAAACTTTTTAATTACCACCATAATTTTTAAGTTAATATAACCTAGTAAAAAATTAAATATATTTAAAAATTAAATAATACGATTTCATATGAAAAATAAATATAATCATCATTTCCTCACCGCAGTCATCATTCCCTCACATTTAAATCGTCAAAACTCATTTATTCTGGGGACCACGATATTTTTCACTTCTAGTAAGATAAATAGTACAAATTTAAGAGCAAATGAAGATGAATTAATTTAAATATTTTTCATTAATTTATTGATAGGTAATTTCGAAATTCCATGAGAATTACCCGTATAAATAGCTTATTATGTATACATACAGTATGTATGAATAGCCACATCCAATAAATAAACGAAATATAAAACGATTTTAACTATATAGGTTCATGTTCTATCTCAAAAACGGTTGATTTTGTAAAAAAAAATTAAGAATCAAACTTGTAGCAAATTTATTGATCTAAATTTAATTCTTCATGTAATGAAATGTCGTCAAAAGCTCAGGTGATGAGATAAAAACTCGATCTTGGAAAAATTTTCAAGGCGAGTTTCATCCTGATATCAATTCATATCTACAGTGATATTAGTGAACTACTATTTTCCTAGTTTGCATCTTTCAACAGGTAATAATTGGAAAAATGCAATTTGTGCATTAACGTGAGCTAAACTCAATTCTAAGCAAAATGTATTCTGCGAAAAACCTCTTCATTAATCCAAATTGTGTTGTTAAATCTAACATTGTTAAACTAAATTCCCCCCCCCCCCCCCCCCCCGACGTCAGAGTATATGAAGTAGAGCTTTTGTATAAAACTTATGGTCTTAAATAAGAATAATTATTAATTATGTAATTTAATGCTCCATAAGTTTTGTTGGATAACATTTAAATCATTTCTAATGGAATAAGCTTATGAAAAATTATAATTTAATGATCCATTTCGAGTTGACAAAGGTAAAAGAGCTTAATGTCATTTATTTTCGTTAAAAGCGCACACAACACGAAAAAAATTGTTTGTATAATTCAAAATGCATTGAAAAAATTTTTTTTTTTTTTTTACGCAACACGAGAATCTCAGCTGCTGGCCGCTCTTTGTATATGTGTGGTGTTTCACCAAAATATATAAAATGGCACTCATTGGCATTATTAAATAATTATTTTTGAATCATTAAATCAATTCATCGTATTAATCACATATCACAATATAATGTGTGCAAATTGCACTTTTTCCCCTAAAAATGGCCTTTTATTAGTCGAGCTAATCTCTTCGATATAATATGTATATGCGATAAACATCTGCTCTCCCGAAAAATGAAATATTTCCTTGTATTATGTGGAATTTTTGAACGCACGTTCTTATCAATGTGTATGTGTGTGTGTGTTTATGACATGTTTTTGTGTTAAAAAGATGCTTTTACCAAAAAAAAAAATCGAATTTGTTCACCGCTAGATGTATTATATGAGCAAAGAGAGACGAATGCGAATTAAATTTTTTTTTCTTCCACCGGAATGAACATCGCACGTGAGCGAGTCGAAGTTTTTTTTGTCCCTTCTCGCATATTTCTTTCATGAAATTACCTAATATTGGATTCGATTTCTTTTAGATTCGACAATTGATATTTTTCTCGTCCAATACATAGAGATTCATTCGCAGGAATCCATTTTTCAATTACCCCCCCCCCTCCCAAAAAAAAAAAAAAGAAAAATTGTCTGTGCTTATTTGGATGAACCAACAAATTGGATCACAATAATTTGAAAGATAAAACGATTGAAGCATTGATTAAGCCGATAATGTGATAAATGCTATTGGAAATACGGTTTTAAGCTCAAAACTGACAACTTCGAGCTTTTGGCAATATCTCGTTTCCGGTGCTTTTACGGACATTTTGACTTACTTGCAAAGTTGTAGATCAGAAAAAATGCTACAATTTTTTTTTCTGAAAAAATTTTCATACAATCAACCGTTTTGCAATGAAATGTGTGGAAGGAAGACAAAATAAAAAAGTTGAAAATTTGCTAAAAAAGCAAAAAAATTTTTTTTGCAACAAAAATTTCCTTAGAGCCGTATTTATGAACGTTCCTAAGTAAACGCCCTGCCAAAAGTTTTCTTAAATTGCACTCCTTTAGCTTCCCTTAACACAATTTTCATTTTACAAACGGTCCTTTACCCTTTCCTTTCTTAACGAAACAAAAGTTCCTAAGATCCTACAAGGAATTTTTTTTCCTTAGCGCTAAGGTCCGATACGAAAAAAAATTATATCCAAAAATATATCCGGATATAAATTTTACAACCTTGAAAATATTTTTAGAATACATCCATTTAGACTAGGGATAATAATTTTTGACCAGAAAAAAAATTAAAGTAGGATGAAACCCATTGGAACAGGAAGAGAATGTAACAAAAATTAAAGAAAAAATAAATTACGGTCGCTCTGAGGTGGACAAGCGGAAAAGGGGGGGTTTTTAAGGGTAGAAACGGTTTATCTCGATTTTCGACTAAACTACAAGTCCTATGGAAAAAAGTTAAATGGCAAAGTTGTAGGTGTAAAGAAGATCTACAACTTTTGTAATAACACTTTTTTCACATAACCTCAAAATTTATCTGAAAAATTCCAATAACCAAGTTTTTGGGTTTTTAATTTTTAACTTTTACAAAAATTTTTAATTAATTTAGAATATTAATTTGTTCACCTTATAATGATTTAATATCGAAAAAGCACTTCAATTTTCAATCGTTAATTCTCACGTCAAAACATCTAACTTTTTAAAAAATCGATGAGCTTTTTGTTCGTTGAAACCTCTACTTTCTGGTGGTGCAAAAATATATATACATTACAATGTTAAAGGTTCTCAGAAAATGCAATAATTAAAGTGTAAATTTTAATAAATTGTTCAAAGTTGTATTAGTACAATGGTTTTATGTACAATTTTGAGCAATTTCTTAAAATTTACACTTTAATTATTGCATTTTCTGAGAACATTTAACATTGTAATGTATATATTTTTTTGCACCATCGGACATTAGAGGTTTAAAAGAACAAAAACATCACCGCCTTTTAAAAAAAAAAGTTGTTGCGTGTACTTATGTACGCGCGTGAGAAGTTATACTTCTTTGGTATCATTAAAAATTAGTTTTTATTAATTGCATTCAAATAATCAATTTAAAAAAATTGTAATTTAATATTTAATAATAAAAATAATATATAAATATTTAAAGATGTAATTATTAAAAATAAAATAAAGAGAATAATATTTTAATTTGTATCAATAAATAATATCCAAAGGAAGCTGCCAGACGTTTATAAAATTTTTCAGGATCATTTTTCTGGTTAACAATTCATACATGTCATGAAAACGTAGCTTCATAGTAATTGCGAAATAAAATAAGTAGCTGCTTTTCAAAGTAAATGTCTTAATCTTATTCTTATCTTCTTTTACTAAATTATTATTCTAAGATGGTTGAATCATTTCAGAATCCCAGACTTCGTGATAACTAAGAATATGCATGAAATGCAGACGTCATTTTCATCATTAAACTTCAAAAAGTACCTATACCAGCTACTGCAAAATTCGAGAAAACTAATAACTTATTTTTTAATAATATGTGTCATTTGTATATATAATTATTTTTAATTTAAATATAAAAATAAATGAAACAAAAATTCAAATTACGCGCGCCAAGAAACCAAGTAGTTTTGCGGCCAACTTCATTTTGTTAATTTTTGTCTCAAGATGGCCACCCATATAAAAATTTCACTCTCATCATTTTTTCATAACGCGCCTAAAGAAGTATAACTTCAAAAATCAGATTTTTAGACATGAGAATTTTCGATTGAAAATTAGGGTGCTTTTTCGATATTAAATTGTTAAAAGATGAAAAAAATCAATATTTTAAATAAAAAAATTGCAGTATATTTGGGATATTTAGAGGTAAGTTTTTATCAAATTTCATGAATTTTTTATTTTGTAAAAGAAAAATAAAAAACCAAAATTTGATTATTGGAATTTTTTAAATAAATTTTGAGGTTATGTGAAAAAGGTGTTACCACAAAAGTTGTAGATCTTTTTATTACCTACAACTTTGCTATTTAACTTTTTTTCATAGGACTTTTAGTTTCGTCGGAAATCAAGATAAACCATTTTTTTCTATTTTTCCATTTCCTCATCTCAGATCGACCGTAATTTATTTTTCCTTTCATGATTGTTATATTATCTTCCTTTTTCAATGGGTTTGATCCTACTATAATTTTTTTCACTTTTTACGATTTTCAAAGGCTAAAAGCACTGGTCTAAGTTGCAAACTTGAGAAAACGTATCCCTAATGGGTCCAAACAACATCATAAAAACCAGAGATACTTCATGTATTGCAAATTTAGCGATTTTCTATGTCAATTTGTACTGGCCTAGCTAGGAATGTTTTCAAATAGAAATTTCACTCAAGGGATACTTCAGCTTTAAAATGGGGGAAAGGTCCCCTTAACATAGAAGGCACATCAATTACATTTGTCAAATAAATAGTGACGTCATGAATCTCTAAATTATTAGAAATTCAAATTATTATATGATAAAAAAATGTAAATAAACAAAAATCCGGTCGAACATTCCCCAGATTTTAAAACAACAAGTTGAAATGAATTATGTATCCTGAAAATTTGTACTTGTATAATCTCAACTCGGTGGACGGAGATTCTTATTCAATTTATACGATTTGATCTTCACAAACAAACATTGCAAGTTAAATAAAAGCTTGTAAAAAATGGTTTTCAATCAGAAAAATTTCAGTTAAGCACTAAGCACGTTAACAACAGCTTTAATATTATTTTTTTTTCGGTTGAAAAATCTCCGTTTTTCACAGATTATATCAAACAAAGCCGCTTATTATACGTCATAATATAATGTGGGATTAAACTATTAGAGAGGCACAGACACAAATTACCCCGATTTTTTTGCAATTCTATCTGAAAATGAAATGGAAGTGAATTCATAAACGTCACTTCTACATAGAACCTTATAATAAGTGAAATAATAATGTATTTTGTTGTGTAGGTACCGATATTATAGAAAAATTCCCTCTGTATATATATATATATATTTATATAGAATATATAGATAATATAGTAAACGGATTAATGTCATTGCAATGTACGCACGCCAAATAAAAGCGGGTGGATTAAAAGTGACATTAATGATGGCGTAAATAATCATCTTGCCAAGAAAATGATACCGTCTATTATTACGATAGGACAGTAACGATACAGCAACCTTGACATTCACCTTGAATAAAATTTCGTGTGTTTCGATTAATTTCTCTTAACAACCCCATCAAGTTTCAAGACTGGTCCATGTATCGATCTGGAGAAAAGCAGCCATCGTCTAACAGTCTACGGTCTACACCACTTTATATTGAGGAAACCCTTAAAAGTCAATTGGACGCGAAACATTTCAATAATTTCTCGGATTTTTCTTATTCTTAAGCCTTTTTCTTAAGCCTTTTCTACACCTACTGATCGCTATGCGTAATGAACAATGTATGTATGTCGTCGCCACAAATTTCATAGACTTCAATAGATTTCAATAGACTTCTATAGACTTCAATAGATCTAATAAAATTAGTAATAAAAAAAGTAAAAAAATTTATTGATGATGCACAGTGATGTGAAGCTTAAAAGGCTTCAGATGCTGTAAAAAGTATTTTTTACGATTGACTTGTTTCTGTTCGTTTAGTACACGTTTGAGAGATTAAATCAAATGCGTTCGGTCAGTGGAGTAGCCAAGATTCATGCCGGTCGAGATAAATGATGATTTTGTATGCAAATTTGTAAAAATGTAAACTAAAAAATTTAATTTATCGAAGAAAAACGAAAAGAGATTCCGATACCTGATTAACACCCCAATACAAAGTAAACGTATTATGAGAGACCCGAAACGAATTCTCACCTTTAACCCCAGAGCACTCCTTATTTGAATTTTCCCAGGAAAAAGTTTCAAATAAAAGTTTTAGGTATCAATGAGCCTATGAACTATAGAAAGTTTAAAAAAAATCGTTAGAGCCGTTTTCGAAAAAAATTGAAAAAACTCAAAAACTTCAAGAATGAAGTGTAGCTTCCCGTTAACCGATTTTAACCAAAAGCTTCGTGGCACAACTAGATATAATATGAAGGCAAAATTCCAAGTTTGGTGTAACTCGGGTAAAGCTTTTGATACGATATGGCTGTTTTAAAACCCGATTACAATACTTCCTTTACTATATATAAAGTAGTAACAGAAAGTTCAGCAATCTTTTTAGATGTAAGCCAAGTGATCGACAAGGCGGGGCACGTAGGGTTGTTGCTCCAGATCATAACGACACTCTCAGAGCCGTTTATATGTCCAATCTAGAATCCTATCTAGAAGATCGAAAAATGTTTCTATACTATGGCGAAGCTACTAGAACGAAACGTCAGATAGGATCTTGAGTACCACAGGGTAGTGTTCTTGGTCCTCTCTCCTATACGGTTTTCATAGCCGACGCCCCGATCAACGACGAGATAGCCCTCGCGACCTTCGCAGATGACACCGCACTACTCTACGACGGTCCCAGAATGGCCTCCAAGAAGCTTCAGTCTGCACTAAATAAACTCCAGCTGTAGCAAGTAGAAGGTCACCATCAACGAGACCAAGCCTCTCTACATGATGAAATATCCAAGGTTACGGAGGTCAGGTACCTCGAAATACACCTGGACAGACGTCTCACCTGATTAAAACACATCCCCACAAACGCAACCAACTGAGCATCACCATCTGAAAACCGTGGTAGCTTCTGCAAGGAAAGTCCCAACTGTTCCTGGACAATAAATTAACTATATACAATTCCATATAGAATACAGCTGTGGGGAGCCATCAGTAACTCCAACGTGAACAAGATTCAGCGGTTCCAGTCAAATACTCTGAGGACAATAATTGACGCCCCTCGGTATGTCATCAATCACGCCATCCACAGGGACCTAAAAGTGGCTACAGTGAAGATGGAGATAGCCAGATTCAGTTAAGAACACCTGCAAAGACTGGACGAACAGCCCAACTATCTGACTGTCAATTTCCTGGACATTTCACGCCACCATCGAAGGCTAAATCGCGTCTCATTTCTGGAGTTACCATTCAGGGAGCCACTAGCAGCCTCTTTTAGGGAGTGCGGTCTTCCCCACCTGTTCATTCATCATATTTGTTTAATGTCCAGGGACAGATTGTAAAGTAATATTATCCCCTTTAAGTCAAAATGAATATTTTAGGATCACCATGAAGGTCCTTGGAGTATTCTTTGAGAGCAGACTAAGCTGGAGAGATGACATCCCCTCAAAAATAAGGGAAGTACATAAATGCTCGTTTAGTAGCTTCACCTTCTGGTAAAAAAAAATCAAACCTTCTAAGAGAATGCTCTTTTATACTTTACAAAGCTATGCTCAGATCCATTATAACTGTTCTGTTTGGATCAACACTTCCGAGTGGAATTTTAAGAGGTAGTGAATTTTCTAAAACAACGCGCTGCGCATTATCTTGAACGCACCATGGTACATGCGGAATGCTCAAATTCACAACGAGTTAAAAAAGAGCATATAACAAGTCAAGTCAAAAGATTCTTTGATACTTAACATTTTCTTCTGCTTAAGTGTCGAATTAAACTTGGGTCGATGCAGATCCCAGAGAAGATTGAAGGGAAGGATCCCGCAGGAAATTATTTTAAAAATGATTCTCAAAAAAATGCTCGAGTAGGATGAAAGCCATTGGAAAAGGAAGAGAATATAACAACAATGACAGGAAAAATAAATTAAGGTCAATCTGAGGTGGGGAAGTGGAAAATGAAGGGGGGTTTTAAGGGTAGAAACGGTTTATCTCGATTTCCGACAAAACTACAAGTCCTATGGAAAAAAGTTAAATGGAAACGTTGTAGGTAATAAAAAAATCTAAAACTTTTGTGCTGACATCTTTTTCACATAACCTCAAAATTTATTTAAAAAATTAAATTATTAAATGTCCCAAACACACTGAATTTTTTTTTATTTAAAAATTTTCTTCACCTCATAATGATATTATATCGGAAAAGCACCCTAATTTTCAATCGAAAATTCTCACGTCGAAAGATCTGATTTTTTTTAAAAATTCGGTAAATTTTTTGTTTGTTGAAACCTCTACTTTCTCATGGCGCAAAAATATATACATTGTAATGTTAAATGTTCTCAGTAAATACAATAATTAAAGTGTAAATTTTAATAAATTGCTCAAAGTTGTATTTGTACAATTATGTACAATTTTGAGCAATTTATTAAAATGTACACTTTAATTATTGTATTTTCTGAGAACATTTATCATTGTAATGTATATATATTTTTTTGCACCATTAGAAATTAGAGGTTTCAACGAAAAAAAATCTTACCGAGTTTTTAAAAAAAATCAGATGTTTTGACGTGAGTATTTTCGATTGAAAATTAGGGTGCTTTTTCGATATAAAGTCATTATAAAGTGATAAAATTAATATTTTAAATCCAAAAATCATACCATATGTTGGGGCCCTAAAAGGTAAGTTTTTTCTAAATTTCATAAAATTTTTTTTTTTTTGTAAAAGATAAAAAAAATCTAAAAACTTGGTTAATGTAATATTTCACATAAATTTTGAGGTTATGTGAAAAAAGTGTTAACACTAAAGTTGTAGATCTTCTTGTTATCTACAACTTTGCTATTTAACTTTTTCAATAGGACTTGTAGTTTTGTCGGAAATCGAGATAAACCGTTTCTACCTATAAATCATCCTCCCTTTACCACTTCCCCACCTCAGATCGACCTTAATTAATTTTTCCAATGGTTTTAAATTTTAATAGTATATAATTTTGTTCCCTTTTTACCATTTTTAAAGGCTAAAAGCTCTAGTCTACTATTAAAGACAATAATCACTCTCATCAGTACTATGCATAGCGACTTTTGAGATTCGCTGAAGAAGTGTCTAAGAAGAAGAACAAAAAAAAAAGTATTTAGTCCTAATCTGCGATGTAGACTGCATAATTTATATATACCACTGGTAGGATATTTGGAAAATGTGGAACCATCGGAAGAGAAAAATAATCAGTCAAAATAAATATTTTCAATCATTACATGATGGGACTTTCCTCAAATGAAACTTCAATAAAAATAAGTGAAAAAATTATTTGGTGTATTAAGTCCTTTCAAGTGAACCGTAAAGATAAAAATTGTCCTCTATAGTTATCACAAAAAATTTAACATGTAAAATCTAACCTGTAAAATTTTGGAGATTTCAATGCAATGCTTGACTCGAACAAATCGATTTGGCGTTTCCAAAATTTTCTTCAAAATACTCATAAAACATGACCTTTAACTTTTTTATATCCCAATTGGTTTCATTAACAAATAAAATCAATGAAAATCAATAATTAGAACGGGAGAAAATCAATAAGAAATGTCAAAGACGCGAAAACCCGAACACTAACGAATGCTTTGTACAAGACCCGAATGACTTCTTATTATTGTTATCGCAAAATATGAAAAATATACAAACTAAATTTTAAGATTGAATTTCTTATCAAATATCAAAAAATTACGTTTAGGATTTATCAAAAGCTCTCGGAAAAGCTGTGGGTAGGGACTTAAAGGGTTACTACTTTTAAAACGGGATATCATCAAGCTTCATTTGTTTAGTGGAAATTGTATAGTGTTAACTAAAATTTCAAATGGTTCGCTTCATGTTTTTCACGCGAAAATCGTCTTCCAGCTGAGTTATTATTAAATGTAATTATTCATTTCAAATGCAACAATCATGTCGAAAAATTCTCTTGATATTAAATACTTCAGTTAGTGCTTGTGTGTGTGTGTGTGTGTAGCGAGAGATACGAGATTGAGTTTAATTTAGAAGAAACTCGTGGAATTATTTACGACGAGATATGAAAGCAATGAAAACAAATCTGGAATTATATTAAGTATATTCGTATACATGTAGATACCTAGTTTAGTACTCCACGATTTAGTCGCAAATGCTTTGAATTCACGACAACGTTCAACGTTAATTTTATAAAAAAATAAAAAGGAAAAACTAAGACTTTATTAAACCCATTTTAAATCTATTTGATTTGTCTTATTTAATACTCGCTTTAAAAGAAATGATCGCTAACGAATAAATTGCGTGAATTTATTCTAGTCGATAGTTTCGATTGGATAAAACCCCCCTATCAAATGAAATTTATTTTATGATATCCATGTTTTATGGTTTGGTTGAAGAAATTTAATATAAGTAGTTCGTTTTATTTTGATTGTGCTGGGATTTAAGACTCTCGTATATTCAAATTGAATCATTTTATCGGGTACAACGCCTAGGTCATCCAGTTGTGATTTAAAATATCTGCTGCGAGGCGTCACAGTACTTTCATTTATGAGACTCGCTGTGGGTTAAAAAAATATAAGCACTTAATAATCTATACCAATAATAAGATTAAAGATTTTTACTACTTGAATACCTATATAATAAAAAACGTTCCATCTCTCCTGCGCGAGAGAACGAAAAACTGAATCATTTTTCCCAGCTGAGATTTTTAACTAATCTAAAAAATTTAAAGTGTTTTGTTGAATACTCTTTATTACCTACATTTTTATATATTTAATACAAAAAAATAAATGCCATTTACATTGTAATTTTCCCCAAAAAAACAGGATAAAAACAGGGTTTGTCCAGGGTAAACTTGAAAACAGCTGAGCCGATTTCAATGGAATTTTCACAAAAAGTTATTAAATATTGTAGCTTACATTAAAGGATGTTTTTTATTTCGAATAGTTTTCCCTGTTTGTTTGTTCTTGACAAATTTGAAAATGGCTGGTCCGGTTTGAGCGAGATTTTTACTACAAGTAGTAAATATTACAAAAAGTGTTATAAAATACTTTTTATTCCAAAAAACTTTGATTTTCTGAGCAAAAAAATAAAAACTATAAAAACTGCGCAACGAAAAACATACATCGGCAGGCAGTTGTGATACAATGTACATATACTAACATATCGTAGAGACGACATGATTTTAAACTATGTAATTTGTTATTCTTATAAATTAATGTTCGCAAATTTGAAAATTATAACCATTATAAAAGTATAGCGATAGGTTAAATTCCTAAAAACCATAAATCCATTGTGAATTTACGGGTAGTTGATATATTAATAGTTCGGCTGAGTAAACGTTCGAATTGTCGAGGGAGGAGAAGAAAATCCTCTGCAGTAAATATGATTTCATTCATAAAAAGAAATCTCTTTGTTCAAAAATGAGACACGTAAGAATAAATAACAAAAGAAGACAGTTCGACTTAAGTGATCCCGATTAGGAGTTTCATTAAGAGCGCTGAAGCCGTTAGGCAGAGCCCCCAGAACAAAAAGAAATCCAGTCCAACTTATTTTTCAAGAGAAAATAGCAACTTAGATGTGACCATCGCGTTGTTTTTTTACCAAAAAACTATATTCTTAATTTTCAATTTATTTTAGCTAGATCTATAAGAATTCGTTGTCTAATCTTGGACCCCCGGAAATTGCAAACTTACCGATAAGACATAAAGGCCTTAATACTGTAACGTTTTTACGGGTTCGTTGGTTTGTGTATAATGACTACGAATTTATTTTTAAACAATTGTTTATTTATTTATCTAACACTTATGCACTACAACAATGTTCACTGTCAACAATAGTCACAGTACTGTTTATATTTCACTATATACACAATGTACACTTTATTTAACAATGTTCACAATTTATATAACACTGTTCACTTTAACACTAAGCACTTCCACTATTTATTTTAACACTGTCGATTTATTTGAATACACACTCGTCGAACATTTAATTAAACACTGGTCTGTTGACCCATCTTTCGGGTTATTTATAGTAACCGATTATCGGTCGAGAACTTTCCAAGCCATAAATCATCCGTTACTAGAATTTTCTATTTGTAATCTTAGCGCCTGTCTTTCTCTCCTCCATTGGTAAATCAATGGAGAAAATACTAGAACAATGCGTTCCTTGTCTCCTCCTTTGTAATATTAATCCGTGGTCATAAAACTACTTCAGGGGGTCCATCCTTTTGTACAATTCTTATCACTGGTGATTGTTTATACCCGCCCTTCGGGCGCCAGACACAAATTGGTGTCTTAGATTTGTGATAATACTATATCCTAGAATTATGAATCTAAGGCAACCAAACCTAATACCTCAGATCTTAAGATAACACATTAAATATTATTGATCCTAAAAAAGGTACACTTCCTAAAGGATAGCTACTAATCTATTCTACTAAAATTAATACATGATTTCATATGACATTTGGTGTGAAAGGATCTCAAGGCTTAAAATTTTCTTAATATTTTACAATATTCAAAAAAAACATAAAGATCCTACCTATAAGATGGCTTATATCTGTTCCTGGAAAAGTAGTTTAACGGATTTTCATGAACTTTCTATGAAATAAAGGTCTAGAAATATCTAATTATCTTTTTTTGTAAAAATAGCTTAATGTCTTATTTTGGGTAAAATTTTCTATTATTCAATCAGATTAATTTAGATACGCTCTGCGAAGCGGGCGGGTATCAGCTAGTTATACATATAAACTGAACTATATGCATACAGTCTATATACATATGGATATACGAATTTCCAACCTTTACTCCAGAACCGTCTTTATTCGAATTTTCCCAGCAAAGAGTTTCAAATAGAAGTTGTAGGCTTCAATGAGTCTAAGAACTATAGAAAGTTTAAAGAAAATCGTTAGAGCCGTTTTCGAAAAAAAAATTGAAAAATCAAAAACTCCTAGAATCAAGTGGAGCTTCCCGTTAACCGATTTTAACTAAAAGCTTCGTGGCACAACTAGATATAATATGAAGGCAAAATTCCAAGTTTGGTGTAATTCGAGTAAAGCTTTCGATACGATATGGCTGTCACACACACACATATATGTTTCTAAAAACTACTTTTATGGACTCAGGGGACCTCAAAACATCAAAATTTCCGGTGAAAGCTCGAAAATTCGACCCGATTACAATACTTCCTTTACTATATAGACCAGTGCTTTAAGCCTTTGAAAATGGTAAAAAGTGAAAAAAATTATAGTAGGATGAAACCCTTTGGAATAGGAAGATAATATAACAAAAATAAAAGGAAAAATAAATTACGGTCGATCTGAGGCGGGGTAGTGGAAAAGGGGGGCGGTTTTAAGGGTGGAAACGATTTATTTCGATTTCCGACAAAACTATAAGTCCTATAGAAAAAAGTTATATGATAAAGTTGTAGATAGTAAGTAGATCTTTAGAACACTTTTTTCACATAACCTCAAATTTTATGTGAAAAATTCAAATTACCAAGTTTTTGGTTTTTAATTTTTAATCTTATACGAAAAAAAAATTTTTACACGAAATTTGGTGAAAACTAATTTTTAAATGTCCCAAATACATTGTATTTTTTTTATTTCAAAAATATTAATTTTGTCACCTTAAAATGACTTACCGAAAATGCAATATTTAACATTTAACATTGTAATGTATATATTTTTTCACCATCAGAAAGTTGGGGTTTCAACAAACAAAAATCTTACCGAGTTTTTAAAAAAAATCAGATGTTTTGATGTGATCATTTTCAATTGAAAATTAGGGTGCTTTTTCGGTATTAAATCATTATAAGGTGACAACATTTTAATAATCTGCTAATTAAATCGAAATGTATCTTATAATATAACCGATTATTCTTGGTTACCTTGGTTATATTTTTTGATGTAATCTTTTTTATAGATGCGTTGAGCGACAGTTCAGATAGAACATGCATAGTGCATACAACACATAAATCAATAATCTCTCTGATTGAATGGTATATGGTACATCGACACACAATGGGCTTGCGGTTAGACAGACTCGAAAATATGTCAATCTGTCGGATATTGAAATTACGCCAACGAGATGCAATTAAATTACAAACAATGATGCCATATCGAGTCTTAGCAAATTTCATTACATTGACTCACTCACAAAAAAAAATTAATTAAAAAAAAGTTTAAAAGTTGGTTCTTAACTTGTCCCGACCAAAAGCTTCACAAGTTTCCCTCTGGCATTTACTTTAAAAGTTTAAAAGTCGCCGACGAATGGTCGATCGATTGCATCCAAACGGAAAAAAATTCGGTCAAATAAACGTTATCAATTAGTTGTCAAAACAAAGAACAAACCTGTCGTAAATATTATTCATAAAATAAATAAATATTATAAAAAAATAAAAAACCGACTTCAAAATATGTATATAAAAATTCTTAAACAAGAAATGCACTAAAAAGTAACAAAATAATGGCGTATCCTTGCAGTATCTACAACTTACAAATTATTAGGATTATACAATGTACAACTATTGTTATTTCAATTTCAACCCTTAAGAGCAAAAGGAGATGTAAAGTAGTTACTTGTAAAATTTAACGGCGCTGCCTCGTACGAGCAGCGCGTTTAATAGAGAAAATCGAGAAATAAATAAAAAATTAGAACAAAATTAAAAACCGACTTCAAAATAAATAAAATATACTAAAAAGTATAAAAAAATGCGTATCCTTGCAGTGTCTACAACTTAAAAATTATTAGGAGGATATAATGTACAACTATTGTTATTTTTGGAGTTGGTGTCAGTTAAGGAAATACGACTATATTGGTACTTAGCAAAAAACGAGAATACCTTATAAAAATTATTTTTCAAATGAACTTTTAAACAATATACGCGAACTGTAACAATATCTAACGACTTTTAAACTACAAAATACCAATACCAACTAACCCTTTTTAAACTTTTTACAAATTACTATTAATATTTATTTTTTTGACTGACACCAACTCCAAAAATAACAATAGTTGTACATTGTATCATCCTAATAATTTGTAAGTTGTAGATACTGCAAGGATACGCCATTATTTTGTTACTTTTTAGTGCATTTCTTGTTTAAGAATTTTTATATATTTTGAAGTCATTTTTTATAACATTTTTTATTTCTCGCGTTTTAGTGATCTGAAGTTTGATAACTGATTTTATTTTCTTGAAAATGGTTAACTTTCCAAACGCGCTGCTTATATGAGGCAGCGCCGTTTAATATTAAAAGTTACTACATCATCCCTTTTTGCCCTTAAGGGTTGAAATTTTTTGCTTTTAAATGTAATAACAAAACTAAGTGGATAATTCTATCCAACAAAAAAACAATATCAAAATTCGGTTAAATGTCACTATTTCATCCCCTATTTTCATCCTTAAGGGGTGGATTTTTTTCTTCAAATTTAAATGTGAACAATTTAAAGGTACGTTGTACGTAATAGAAACAAAATTATCAAAATCGGGTTAGCCAGAAAAATTTATAATATTATTTCATCTCTAATTTTTAACCCCTTATGAGTAGAGTTTTTTTTTTAAATGGATAGGAGATTAATTTAAGGTTGTGTTCTACAAATAAAAAAGAATTATCAAAATCGAGCTATCCAGTAAGAAGTTAATATTTCATCCCTTAGTTTTCAAACCCTTAAAAGTGGAAGATTTCCCTCAAATTAAAACTGGACCCCACGAAAAGCACCAGCTTTCAAATAAAAAAAAAATTATCAAAATCGAGCTATTCAATAAGAAGTTAATGTTTCATCCCTTAGTTTTCAACCCTTTAGAAGTGAAAGATGTTCCTCAAATTAAAATGGGAACACACGAGAAGCTCTAGCTTTCAAATAAAAAAAAATTATCAAAATCGAGCTATTCAATAAGAAGTTAATGTTTCATCCCTTAGTTTTCAACCCTTTAGAAGTGAAAGATGTTCCTCAAATTAAAATGGGAACACACGAAAAGCACTGGCTTTCAAAAAAAAATTATTTTCAAAATCGAGCCATCCAATAAGAAGTTAGAATTTCATCCCTTAGTTTTCAACCCCTTAGAAGTGAACGATTTCCTTCAAACTAAAATGGGACCATTCGGAAAGCACCAGCTTTCAAATAAAAAAAGAATCATCAAAATCGCTTCACCCAGTCGGAAATGCTGAGGTAACAAACATAAAAAAAAAAATACAGTCAAATTGAAAACCTCCTCCTTTTTTTGAAGTCGGTTAATAAAATCATGTATCATGAATAAAAGATGAGCTGACAATAGGGCACATAACCATATGATTTATTCGAGGCAATCAAATCAAGTTTTACCCGAAACAAACAAAAAGAAAATCAATTTTCAATTTTAGATGTTCAATTTTTTTTTTTGAAAACAGCGCCGTCTTTTGATGAGTCTACACAAGAATCTTTAATCTAACAATCGATTTATGTTGAAAATTATTTTGATTCAATATCAAAACGTTAAAATTGCCACTATAAGATTCCATCCGTAACAATAAGCGTGGTTTGATGGTGTTTTATTTAACAGACGGCGACGAAAATTATTTTCGTTCAATTAAACCGACGAAAATGGGGATATGTTAGCAAATAACGTTGAGTTTTGATCAATTGAAACAATTCTCGAAAGTTTTTTATAGAACATGTGACACGGCCTCTGATCGATGCTGTTTTTTTTTTGTGGAAGGAGGGAGGGGTTCAAACAAGTCGCACAAAACTTTGTCCCATTGTCGTTTATTTATTTAACGTTTTTATGAAAGAAATAATTTGATGGTGGAACTAAAAAGAAAGGATGTTGGTGAATACTTACACAATACGTTCATGTATTAGTCTATTAGAGGTTGTTATTTCTTTGTGTTTTCCGTATTAGACTTGTTGTTTAAATGACAAAGACAGTTCTTTCGTCATTTTCTTTACCAAATTATTTTTGTACTTGGCATTTCGTCCTAATTTGCTTTTCATTGTATAATTGCTATAGTCATGAAATTTCACCTGTAAATACCGCAGCTTAAAACAACTTTTTTTAGGTTATGAATGATCTGGAAACATTTCGAAAGTCTTAAATGAAAGCCTCCACCATTTCTCCTGTCACATTGTGTTGTTTTGGGGGTGGTAATTACTTTTGTGGCGGTGAAAGCTCTCGAGAGCTTTTTAGGCAAGTGACGAGTTCACTTCCACTTGTGTTATTTACTTTTTTTTTTTTTTCTTTTTACCGTTCAATGTTTGGAATGGTCGATGATTTGGTTTTGACAGGACGATGTGCGGGTATTGATGAGCTTATAGCCTGCCAAATATACGCACACAGACACTTACAAATCGATGGTGTCGTTTGTAATGAATCTGGTTTACTAACCTCCATTGTATCCTGAACAAATACACACTCGAAATTTCCTCATATTTTATTCACGAGTCGCTCCCGCGTTTTTCGATTTGCATTTTACAATTGGTTTTAAAATTTTTTTCTGCAGAAATTTACGTACTACATACGTACGTACGTACGGATATGTTGAATCAATTTATATTAATTTCATTAAATTGAATTTTAAAAAATCCGCACATTTGCCTTTGTCGTCGGTGGGTATCTAACCATAACCGGTTCGCGCTCATTCATGAATATTTCACAAAATTTTAAATTGGATGGAACTTTCAACGACGTTATTTATTCAGACAATTCATTTTAATATAAAGTTTTATCAATTTAACAAAAAAAATTTAAAAAACCTTTAAGGGTAGGTACACTTTTGTAGAGCTTTTGTAGATATCTCGTTTCCTGTGCTTTTAAGCGCATTTTTACTTATTTACAAAGTTGTAGATCGGAAAAAATGCTACAAGTTTTATTCGAAGAAAATTTTCATACAATCAACCGTTTTCATGATAGACCATGTCAAAAAAGAAAATTTTAAAGTCAGGAATTTTCACCAAGGTTTAGGTTCTTCAAAGGTTATATATACAGGAGGCTCAAAACGAAACGATTTCTTATAAACTTTTGCTGGGAAGAAGAGGATTCATATAAAATACAAACCAATAACTAGAATCCGATTCGGGTCAAATATGCACCGTTTTGTTCTATAGTTTGTTGCCATTTTAAACATAGCTTCATAATGCCTCTGGGACTATCTTCTTTCTCCCAGACTTTTCTCTAATCGGGGTCACCATTTCGTAGCTTTTCTCTCCATTCTGTCCTATTCTTGGCGTCCTCCTCTGTCAATCCCTTGTCTTCCACTGGTCTCCATTCTTCCGCTTCAATTCTGTTCACGTCCTTCTCGTTACATGTCCATACTACTTCAGCCTTCTTTCCTGTATCTTTCTTGAGCACTCTACCACTCCAACTGTCTCTGATCCAATCCTTTCTCGTCTTCCCCAGCATCCACGTAAGCATTCTCATCTCTGCGACATCAAACTTCTTCTTGTGGACCCTCTTGGTTGCCCAAGTTCCACTACTATTGATGAGCGGTGACCTCACAACCGTCTTGTATAATCGGCCCCTGACCTAACTGCCTATTCTTCCATCCGGATATTCTTTTCCAGCTCCTCCATCCAGCCTGAATTCCGTGGTTCACATAGAAGTCTGGAGAGTAAGTAGAGGGTCTACAGAAATTGGCGAAAAACAAGTAACCAATTTTCCCAAACTTCTCCTGATGGCAATTTCTCATCATTCAGGAAGTTTTGCACTGCGGCCTATATGCCAGGTCCGGACTAGATAGTGGATGCATTAAGACTTCCCAACCAAGTTTATTTAAGGTCACATCAACTACTATGGTCATTAGCGACCGTTGAGTTTGAAACCCATGAAAAACGCTTAGGCTTTCATTGGAATCCGAACCCAGAACCACAGGCGTATAAGGCAACTATCTAGTCCACCACGCCACTAAGTGACCCCGGGAAAATTACTTTTTGAGGTTTGGCTCGCCACGTGGTTGCAAAGGAAGGTTGTTAAAGGAAAAAAGCGATCCCGAATACTGAAGCGACTTACAGCAACCAAATGAGGAGCCAACCAGGATATACTTCGCACATTGTACCTATCCTATATACGATCTGTAATGGAATATGGAAACGAAGTTATGATTACTGCAAGCCAGGCACAGTTGTAGAAACTTGATTGAGTTCAGAACGTGGCACTAAGAATCATCCGGGATGGTGGAAAACCAACGCCAAGCAAAGTAATGCAAATTCAACTGTCAAACCACTAGTAGTAGCAACACTAGGGGAAAACTCCAAATAGACTCCAAACGGTTACCTCTACAAAGCCAGAAAAAATAAGAAACAAATATGGTCTAAGTTATATAACCCTGCTCCTGTCAATATAATGAACGATACATATTGCCAACTACCCACCGCCACCCTTCGACTAATGGGTCAAAACTTCTCAAAATCATTATATATATATATGGATATCGAGATACGGAAAGCCTCTTGAGAAAACCATTCACTTCATGTACCCACGGTCAGAGTTCCTGCAGTTCTATACAAATGGTTCATTCATTTTAGGTTCCTGAAAGACTGGTGCTGGGTACTATATTTGAAGGATGCGTCGCAGTTGGAGAACCTCTAAGCTGTTTTAATGGGGAAGTAGAGGCAAGGTCCAAACTTCACGAAGTTAAGACGTATCATAAAGTTGTCTTCTTAATTGATTCTCAAGCTACGATAGCAGCACTATCATCTAACTAATGTACTGACAAATGTCAAGGCGCCTTGGACAGTCTCGTTAAAACCGGTGGCACCCTGGCATCCTGCATTACAATGGATTCCTAGTCACGTTGGTATCTTGGGATATAAAAAGCAGAGATCCTTGCTAAGTCTGGCACGTCTTTAAATCACCCGCCAAGCCTTATATCCCTAACATCAGCTAAAAGCCACATCGCAAGCACTATCAACTGCCATTCCTATAATATTCAAAAAATGAAGCACAAGGAAAAAATTGGGAATCCTTACTGGAATTTCCTATCCCACGACTTTTCTTCCGTCAGGTGTCAGTCATAAGTTTCCGAACTACCACAGGACTAGACTACCTATGCAAGCCCTTGCATCGTATTGGAATCCTACCGACTCCAATCTGCTCCCACTGCAATGTGGAACGCATAAACTCCATTAGTCTTGGCAACTGTTCTGCACTTGCTGACGAAAACCAACTACTCTTTAACCTCTACTAGACGCAAAGCGGGCCTCGTAGTTCTCTCGTCTTAGAGAGATCTTAGAGAACCTATATAAGGTAGAATCGCATTTTGTTGGGTACTCCAGTATTGGTGGATCGTCAGGGTTGTCTTGAGGCTCGTCACCTTCGTCCTCTTCATTGCAGCTTTGCACATTTCCCCAGAGCAGGTATCACACACCGCAGAACATCTAAGTCCTGCTTTCAGGTAAGTACAACCACCTCTTCACCCCTTCTTACATAATTACAAGAGAGGAGTTTTAGGAGCTCTGCGAGGGCAGGAGCCGACTGGCAATATGGATGAGCCCAGCCAAAATCATACATTTAAAAAAATCAATTTTTGCAAATAAAAAATGTTAAGGTACACTTCTGGGGGAAAATGCTATTTTACTTTTTGTGGGTTTTTTTAAGATTCTGAAAGAACTACGAGGCTTACAGACCCCGTTCTGCACTTGATTTAAAGCTAATAAAATTCCCTACAAATTATATTCAACAAGTTCTGCTCGTTTTTAGAAAAATTTTAGTATGTATTAAAAATGTGTTATAACTAGAAGATAAAATTTCATTTCCGGTAATTCGCTTTAGATTTTTGTAAAATGTTGTAAGCATGACGACTTTATTCACTTGTACATCTTCTCCGCTTGATATATGCACGTGTTATTAACACAAATGAAGTTACATATATAAAATATGTAATAATTGTAGACTAAAGTTTGAACACGACGCATTTAAGCCCCCGTAATTTATTCTTCCAAGGCAATTTTTATGTGTCGCCTAGATGAGACGAGTAAATGTTTAATTCAACATTAGTGTGATTGAAATCCGTGATAAAGCACGCGTAATAAACATAAATTAGAGAGGACATAAAACGGAATCGTCAATTTTCTGTACGACGCGAGCGAACGCGGCGTTGGTGGATGACAGTTTTGACGCGAAGACAACACTCAATGAATGAATGAATCTGGAATAATCGTCATAAAACTTGGGATTACGTTTTCTTTCATTTCATTTACATAATATCATTAAGCGTTTTGTGTGCGATAAAAGTGTTAACTGGAAACATGCACAACCCTTATATATACTGCTAAATTGGTCTGGAAATGTACCACATTAGATGTACAATTAAATCACAAGTTTAAATTTGATATTTATTCTTTATAATCAGGTAAAAAAAAATCCTATTAGAAAGCCTTAACTTGCACTGCATGACTAGGTATCCAATAAGAGTACCTACCAAAGAAAAAAAAATTGCTGAGGAGTTATTGTGGGATATTAGGAGTTATACATATAGGATTATGAGGAGTTCAAAACGTTTTAATTTTTTTTAAGTGTAAACCAACCTGTGAAAACTACCAAGGTATATGATTTCATATAACATCACTTCCATATATGAAAATAGCGCCATCTTTTGATGCGTGAAAACTGACATTGTTAGATTCACTAATTTTAGTGATAAATTTTATTAAATTATACGTTTTGAATGTTTGAACGAAGATATCAATCGTTTACGCGTAACGATTCCTCCATGTTCGTGTATTTATCTCTCTGGGTATGCATAATGGGCTACGTGCGACTTGTTAAACACTTGATCGACTCAATGATTTTCACATTTAATTCCTCCGTAATTTGCACACAGTCATAAAGCGTTAGTGTAATCAAGCGTAAATGTTACACGAATCCACGTGAAGCCACGGCTCTGTCGACCTGGAAATTTTCGTCTTCGATGAAAGATATAAAAGTACAACGACCGGATAAAGAAAATTTCACTGGTCGGTGTCATCCAGAGTGCGATTAAGCGAAACCACTTTTGGAAATTAACTGGACAAAGAGAGACTTATTTGTAGTTGATTAAGCGGTACAGTGTTTAACATTCTATGATCCACTCTATACGCATGGACGTACCGAAAGAGGGGCAACGATTCTAGTCTTTAATACTTTTGAGCTTACATCCCTAAATTGATCGACGTATCCTCGTTGTTTCTCTAAAGTATCTATTCAAATTCTACTTTCCGGTGAAAGCCTAGAATAGTAGAAAAGGTGGAGGAGCAAATAGCCATCATCTCCGAGTCGACAAAGGCTATAATGAATAGGGAAAATAAGAACTTGACAGTGGCACAGATGCAAAATAAACTAAGAGAGCTCCTAGGGATGTAGAAAGAATATGGATTCCTGCGTATAAGGATACCGTTGGTAAAGGCTTAGTGGGCTTGGCAACAAGAGCTGAAACAAGAACAGGCACTGACTGTCGAGGATGCATTTAGGCAGTTTCAGGAAGGAATAATGAAGCTAGGGGACAGTTTTTGGCGGTCTCAACCCCAGAAGCTTACTAATATCAGAGTATCCATTTCAGAAAATCTACCTGAACAAGAGCTACCAAGAAACCTGAGAGTGGGACACACAAAGCTGTCCCCCAGCAACCTGTTTAGTAGGACGAAGTTCGAGTGGGAGCACCTGCTGTTGGAGTGCCAGGAAATTAAGAGCCTTAGACAGAACTAGTCGGTGCCACAAAGTTTAAAACAATGTCTGAGTACAAAACAAAGGATGACAGCAAGCCAAAACTTCCTTAACCAGGCCAACCTTCTCACCGAACGTTGAGATAGTATATGTCAAAACGTGACCCAGGATTGCGAGTATGTGAACCATGATTGAGGGACATCTTCAAAAAATACCAACAAGATTTACAGCCATTGGTAATGCGAGATTTTACTCACTAAAACCCTCCTCTGTATAGTATAGGGTGCCCCCGAATCGCATTAGCATTACTTCAAGACACTAGTACTCCTACAGCCTCCCTAAATTATGGAGGAATCTCCTTCCTCTTCTTCGTTCGCAGGAGCTCACGTACTAACTCGCGGACCGTCGCCAGTTTTGCTCCCGCTTCAAGAACAACATCATCCAGAATACGCCGCCTCAACTCCGGTCAGCGAAAACACCCGAAAAGTGTGTGCTCCGCAGTATATACCATCCAAATCAGTTCGCGCAAAACGGATCATTTCAAATCCCCATGCGGTACAAATAGGCATTAAATTGGCCATGACCAGTCAGGAACTGTGTCAGGTAGTAATCTATCTCACCATGATACCTCTGCGTTCAATCCTTGATTCACCCCCATTAACATATGCGTCCATCTCTTCCGCTCCGATGAGTGCCAACGCTCTTGCCAATCCAACCCCAATCCATCCACCCCAGTGGCCCATCGGCGTTCCGTCGTGCATCCCAGATGCACTTACTCTCAAAACCCAAGAGATCGATCGGAATCACACCCACATTGATCAGGGCGTCCTCTGAGACCATCCGGTAGGCACACGTAACCTGGAGTAACCCTCAGTCGCCTCCAATATTTCTCCACCTTTAGCGCATCTGCCCATACCTCTACTCTATAAAGCATCATAGAGTTAGACAAACTCATTAGAAATCTTCTGTGACTGCTCCTTGATCCTCCAACATTAGGCATCACCCGAGAGAGACTCGTGACCAACCCAGCTGCCTTTTAGGCTGCATTGGCTTTCTGTTAAAAAAGTCAACCTCACTCCTAGGTATCTCAGACTTTTAATGTAAAAGAGCTTTAGAACTAGAACAGTCGCTGGTGACCTTAGATGTTCCAAGCGACTTAAAATAACCCTCAGGAAAATAAAAAAATTTCCTCCCCCTAAAAACTTGGATACGTCCATGGATAATAGACATACCGTCTATATATATAGGTTAAGTGGTGGGATTTGGATTTATGTACATTGAACAGGAAATGAGCAGGATATAGACTATAAACGGACCAGGGTAATGTTTGTTTGGTTTCGTAAACCAATTATCGCTGTTAATTTGAAATACCCTTCATTTGGTTTATGGTTACGATTTTGGCAGCTTCAATTAAAGATAACAAGTCACAGAAATTACTCAATTTCCCAAAATCATTTTTAATTTTTTGGGTAAAATTAATCTTATTAATCTTTGCAATGCACTTAACATCTATGTACGTAATTGATGACATATGCAAGGCATGCAGGATTGAAGATTCAACCCCCAATACGCCATGTCATCATTGCCAACACATTCACAATCGAAATGAAATGAAATAAATTTGTGCAAATCATCATTCAAACAATGTCCAAGCACACCATAAGTTACCTAATTTAATTTCATTTGTACTTCTAATTATTACCAATGATTAATTATTGTCCCTCTTATATAATATATAAAATAAACTTTCCACGTCCGCAAAGAATTAATTTTAACATTCGTTCAAAATGGGATGAATTGATTTTCACAATTATAATACGACGCTGGTCGTAACGTCATTTTTGTGGGTTGAATGAAATACAAACGATTTCACGTAGACTAGAATAATATTCGATGGCATGTGCCAGCACCGAAATCCTTCAAGTCATAAAATCGCGAGCAAGAAATAATTTTATATAATATGGTCGATAAGCTTGAGCGAAGAGACAAAATGAAATGAAAGCGAGAGAGCTTTTGTGCGAGTGTCAGTCAGTCACACAGCTAGTTTCTTGCATCATCTATGGGCCTCGACTTCCTTATCGTGGCACAACCGCATAGCTTTATCTGAAAGCTCATCAAATGTGCGCCAAAATGCGCCACGAAGACAACGAACTGTGTCGTTAGCTGTAATAAGAGGACAAAATAAAAACTTTAAAACACGGAAATGACGTAGTTAATGTAAAGGCTTGCACCGGAAATGAACTATTGATTTTTTCCTCATTTCCGGTTTTAATTTCAATGCATAACGCTCTGCTTTGTAAGACAATGCTTATATTTAACATTTCAAAATTTCTACGATTAATGAAATTACGTTGTAATGAAATTAGCGCGTTCTTTTGATGAGCTTCTAAAATTATTTTTATTGCGTAATTACGATTAATACCTAATCAATTATTTATTTAATAATAATTATGTTTTGTTACTTTACTAAATTTAGTCTGGATTATAATATTATAAACGTGAAAGTTTGTATAAATGTATGGATGTTTGTTGCTCTTTCACTCAAAAAGTACTAAATGGATCTGGATGAAATTTGGTGTGGATATAGATTATAATCCGGTATAAAATATAGTATACTTTTTATCCAGAAAAAATTTACGGTCCCCGTGGGATAGATATTTTTTTGTTTTTTTACAGAGCCAAAGTTTAACTTACTTTTTTATAATGTGGTTGTTTAGGGGTCAGAGAATGATATAGGTTACTTTTTATACGGGAATAATGAACGGTTCCCAAGGGAACGGATAGTAAAACAATTATGTATTCTATAGGAACCGTGTATTTAAAAGCAGTTTCGTTAAAGTTCACGAAATAGAATCTTAAAGCATTTTCCTTAAGAAGACTTCTTCTACTTTTCACTCAGGAGAAATGTACTATTCCCATGGGATAGATATGTTTTTTGTTTATCACAAAGTTAAAGATTGGCATACTTTTTGCAATGTGGTAGTTTGGGGGAGAATGAGATAGCTTACTTTTAAGGCTACAATAATGCATAGTTCACATGGGGGCACAACAATTGTATCGTACAGGAACCGTACATTTAAAAAGTTTCGGTAAATAGTTCGTGACATTGGATTTTAACGCATTTTCCTCAAGAAGGCCTGACCAAGTTTACACAATAACGAAAAAAATCTCTACAAAATTGAAATTAGAAAATTGACAATTTTTACTGGAAAATAAATATGAATTTCAATTTAATACCCGATAAAATTAATAATGATTTTTTTTTTAAATATTTGAATTTTTTCATTGTTCATTGTCAAATATATTAATAAGAAATAAACGTATTAAAATAATAAACTAAAAATTTCAAAAAATTAACAATTACTTAACGGAACGAATTTTAATGAAGTTTTGCTAAAGATCCTGTAGGTGGCTATTTGGTGAATCAAAAGGTAAACCTTTTAATGTCCCAAACAAACTGTTTTTTTTTTTATTTAAAATATTAATTTTTTCACCTTACAATGATTTAATATCGAAAAAGCACACTAATTTTCAATCGAAAATTCTCACGTCAAAATATCTACTTTTTTAAAAAAGTCGGTGGGCTTTTTGTTCGTTGAAATCTCTTTTTTCTGATGGTACAAAAAAAAATACATTACAATGTTAAATCTTCCCTGAAAATGTAATAATTAAAGTGTAAATTTTAATAAATTACTCCATGTTGTATTTGTACAATTGTATAATATTAAGTATGTATATGTATTATATGTAAAGTATATTTTTTGCACCATCAGAAAGTAGAGATTTCAACGAACAAAAAGCCCACCAACTTTTTAAAAAAATCAGATGTTTTGATGTGAGAATTTTCGATTGAAAATTATGATGCTTTTTCAATATTAAGTCAAAATATGGTGAAAAATAACTATTTTAAGTCCAAAAAAAATTACAATGTGTTTGGGACATTATGTTAAAAGATAAGTTTTCACCAAATTTCGTAAAGAAATTTTTTTTTAAAGTTAAAAATTAAAAAACAAAAACTTGGTAATTTTTCAATTATTCACATAAATTTAGAGGTTATGTGAAAAAAGTGTTAGCACAAAAGTTGTAGATCTACTTATTATCTACAACTTTGACATTTAACTTTTATCCATAGGACTTGTAGTTTTGTCGGAAATTGAGATAAACCGTTCTATCCTTAACCCCCCCCCCCCTTTTTCACTTTCCCACCTCAGATCCATGGTAATTTATTTTTCCTTCATTTTCGTTATATTCTCTTCCTTTTCTAATGGGTTTCATCCCACTATAATTTTTTTTCTATTCAAAAATTGTCAAATTGTATAAAAGTTCATTTGAAAAATAAATTTCTATCCGTTTTCGCGTTTATTGCTTAGTACCAATATAGTCGTATTTTCTTGGCTGACACCAACTCCAAAAATAACAATAGTTGTACATTATATCCTTCTAATAATTTGTAAGTTGTAGACACTGCAAGGATTACACAATTCTTTTTTTACTTTTTAGTGCATTTTTTGTATAAGATTTTTTATTTATTTCGAAGTCGTCTGTTCATTTTACTATAATTTTTATTTATAAATTGAACAATTCTCGTTCATTTCACATAGTGTGAGTTAATTCGTTGTATGAATCAAAACCGAGACAACATTTTATCTATCAAACGAAACGTTTTCGGGTAGAAAAAAAAATAAAACTCGACCACATCTCTGTGAAGTCCATCGAAGCAGAGCCACTGAAAATCGAAACCGGTAATTGACTTGGGTTAAAAGTTGGCGATTTTCTTTGCGTCTTTGCCGTGTGCGATCACAATCGCGTTGCGAGCACATTGTATATATATATGTACTTTTATAACGTGCTGCACAATAATGATTGGAAATTCGATTCAACGAATGCAACGACCGAATGAACGAATGATTGAATCGAAAAGCGGCATTTATGAGTTTCAATATAAAATTTGCCAGTTAGATGCAAGTCTTCATTGCGATATATGCTATTGTTAAAGGCAAGAGGAAAATATTAGGTTTATAGTATAGGATGCATCATGATCGATCTAAATCCGAACCAAAGTTCACAAACATGTAGTATAATAGGTATATATGTAGTCATGGAAACCACTAAGGTATTGATTCTTTCATTCCAATACAATAATTTGTGAGACAAAAGTTATTAGTAACCCACTCATCAGACGGTGGATAAGAGCCTGTGATGTTCTGCTACATCCCATTTTCTTAAAAAAAAAATTTTTTTTCTTTCATTGTTTCATTTTTTTTTTTTTTTGTGTGAGACAACTGGAGGAAATATTGATCGGTGAGAGGGGGTCGAGTGAAAAAGGGGTCAGTCGTGTCAGAGGGAGGCTTTTCTTTCGACTATCCGTCGTATTTCGTGAGACTTAACACCTAACGAGCTTCATGCACACGTCACGTGACCGGAAAGGTTGGGTACGCAGCAACGTCGTAGTCCAATGCCATGTCGAAGACTATTTGAAACAGTTGGTCGAAAAAGCTTTTCACTCGATCGAGAATAATTCGTTTTACTTGAGCAAGTGCTTATCAAGCTCAACGTTATTCCGTTTAATTTATCGCAACGTGGTTTTATCATATGTTATCTATTGGTTGTCCTTATAACAAATGACAGTAGACGATTGGCACAAAGAAATATTTTGATTGGGTGAACAAATTAAAACAAATGAAAAGTAATTTTTCGTGTCAAATTTTTATTTGTAATTAAATGGAGTACCTATTACTTGAAAGCTCACCAAAATATGGCGCTAAATTCACCAAAACATAATATAAATGATGCATTTTTAAAAGCTAATGATCTTTAAAGGTAACCTTACATAATCAGTAACACTGTTAGTATCTCAAATTAATGACAGTATTACTGATCGTGTAAGGGCAATACTAGGTGTTAAAGCAAAACACGTCCACGTAAGACAAAGAGCAAGGCACACTGACCAAGAAACAATAGTGAGTGAAGAAACACCCCAGCTCTGAGCCGTTTGGCCGCAACAGGCCGAGAGCCGATCTATGAACGTACATTTTTATGACTATAGCTCGCCCAGGCACTGATTTGGAGGTGTTGAAACACAGCAAAACCAGTTTTAAATTAGGGTGAAGCCCTTGCTTCATGATTTTCACTCACTCTTGTCTCTTGATTAATTTGTCTTAGTCTTTGTCATTCGATAGACGTGTTTCAACATCATCAAATCAACAAGTGGAACCAATCTACTGTGGGATGTCTATAGACGAATTCCCGTCTAGGGCCTGTTGTGAGACCAAAAATCGTAGGTCTAACGTCTCTCGACCGGAATGGGAGACAAGGAGACTGCATGCAACGTTAAACATGTTCCGCAACATTTTTATAGTCACTATTGTCTACAGGGAGCCATGGTCAGCTCCGTTTATTTTGTTTTATTTTATTTCATCTTCCATGGTGGACTACAAAGGTGAGACTCAAACATTCACATCTAGAGACTATGTCTAAAGACCGTCTAGAGACACTGTTCTTTGTCTTGTCTGGTGTCCACACTAAGATGTTAATGTCTCAGTATCACCTTCGCAAAAATTATAGTAGGATGAAACCCATTATAAAAGGAAGAGAATATAACAAAAATGAAAAGAAAAATAAATTACGGTCGATCTTAGGTGGGGAAGTGGAAAAGTAGGGAGTTTTTAAGGGTAGAAACGGTTTGTCTCGATTTTCGATAAAACTACAAGTCCTATGGAAAAAAGTTAAATAGCAAAGTTGTAGGTGTAAAGAAGATCTACAACTATTGTGCTAACACTTTTTTCACATAACCTTAAAATTTATGTAAAAAATTCCAATAATCAAGTTTTTGTTTTTTTTATTTTTATCTTTACAAAACATTTTTTTTCATGAAATTTTGTAAAAATTTACCTTTGAATGTCCCAAATACACTGTAATTTTTTTGATTCAAAATATTTATTTTTTGACCTTATAATGACTTAATATCGAAAAACACCCTAATTTTCAATCGAAAATTCTCACGTCAAAACATCTGATTTTTTTTAAAAGTCGGTCAGGTTTTTCTTCGTTGAAACCTCTACTTTCTGATGGTGCAAAAAATATATACTTTACATAGTTAAATGTTCTCAGAAAATGTAATAATTAAGATGTAAATTTTAATTACACCTTAATTATCAAAATTGTGTTATGTAGGTACCAGTAGCGTGCGGTAACTTTTGAAACAGGGCATGCGGTAAGAAGTGGGGAGGGGGTTATAAGAACCACATTTTTTAAATTTATTTTTTTATTTGATAAACGTGGTGTTATAAGTATTTTTTTTTAAATTAGCCTTATTCGACGTTCCTTCTTACAAAAATCATCAACAACCGCATCATATAATGAAAATTTTAAAAACCACGATAATAGTTCTTATCCTAAAGAAGAGGACATTTTTATGGCCTTTGCGCCAATAATTCAAAATAACTCACGAAAAGTAACAATTAAATTCACTGTTTAGATTCAAAACGGCAAACACATCTGTAGACCGTTAATCGGCAATGTTAAATACCGAGAGAAATAGTATTCGACCGTACTAGTTCGCATGCGCGACCAATTGGAAGCAAACAATCGCATGCTATTGTCGCCAACGCATTCATTCGGCTTTTACCGTTCATTTGGTTTTGTAAACTATGCCAATTTAATGAACGATACCTTTCATTATTACGTAAATTTAAAAAAATTATAAATGATAAAAATGCAATTACGTAAATTAAAAATGAAATGAATAAATCATAACAAATATTCAATTTTTTATATCGTCCTACAATCCAAAGGCATGCGCCGCATCTACAGCATGTATGGACCGCACGCCTCTGGTATGTACCTACAATTGTATTATGTACAATTTTGAGCAATTTATTAAAATATATACTTTAATTATTGCATTTTCTGAGAACATTTAACATTATAAAGTATATATTTTTGCACCATCAGAAAGTAGAGGTTTGGCACAACAAAAAGCACACCGACTTTTTTAAAAAAATCATATGTTTTGATGTGAGAATTTTCGATTGAAAATTAGGGTGTTTTTTCGATATTAAGTCAAAATATGGTGAAAAAATAAATATATTAAACCAAAAAAATTGCAATGTGTTTGGCACATTATGTTAAAAGATAAGTTTCACCAAATTTCGTAAATTTTATTTTTAAAGTTAAAAATTGAAAAACAAAAACTTGGTAATTTGAATTATTCACATAAATTTAGAGGTTATGTGGACCTCAATTGCAGAATGTGTGGGAATGGGGAGGAAAACGCGACCCATGTCATTTTTGACTGCAAAGCCCTCACAAAGTGGCGACACCTGTATGGGATAGATGACGCCCAAACAGGCTCAAATCGCGCGAGCTTAGTACAGGGACTGCTTCTGCTAGGCAGAATGCTGAACCTGGAATAAGCCAGGATTCTTGCATAGCAGGGATGAATGAGCAGGACAGGAGTACAATAAGCCTTAGGCTGCAGTGCGGGGGGAACGTGCCCTAACCTGGTTCTTCTGCTATTGGCAAAAAAAAAAAAAAAAAGAGTTTATGTGAAAAAAGTGGTTGCGTGTACTTATGTACGCGCGTGAGAAGTTATAATTCTTTGGTATCATAAAAAATTAGTTTTCATTAATTTTATTCAAATAATCAATTTTAAAAAACTGTAATTTAATATTTAATAATAATAATATATATAAATATTTAAAGATATAATTATTAAAAATAAAATTTAGAGAATAATATTTTAATTTGTATCGATAAATTATATCCAAAGAAAGCTGCAAGACGTTTATAAAATTTGTCAGGATCATTTTTCTGGTTAACAATTCATGCATGTCATGAAAACGAAGCTTCATAGATATTGCGAAATAAAGTAAGTAGCTACTTGTCAAAGTAAATGTCTTAATCTTATTCATATCTTGTTTTACTAAATTATGATTCTAAGATGGTTGAATCATTTCAGAATCTCAGATTTCGTGATAAATAAGAATATGCATGAAATGCAGACGTCATTTTCATCACTAACCTCAAAATAGTATAACAGTTACTGCAAAATTCGAGAAAAGTAATAACGTATTTATTAATAGTATGTGTCATTTGTATATATAATTATTTTTAATTTATTGTAAATATAAAAATAAATAAATTAGAAAATAAATACAACAAAAATCAAATTGCGCGCGCCAAGAAACCCACTGGTTTTGCGGCTAACTTCATTTTGTTAATTTTTGTCTTAAAATGCGCGCGCATCTTAAAATTTCACTCTCATCATTTTTTTATAACGCGCCTAAAGAAGTATAACTTCAAAAATGTGTTTAGGACATTAAAAGGTAAGTTTTTACCAAATTTCGTGAAAAAAAAATTTATTTGTAAAAGATAAAAATTAAAAACCAAAAACTTGGTTTTTGGAATTTTTCACAAAAATGTTAAAGTTATGTGAAAAAAGTGTTAGCACAAAAGTTGTAGATCTACTTATTATCTACAACTTTGACACTTAACTTTTATCCATAGGACTTGTAGTTTTGTCGGAAATCGAGATAAACCGTTTAACTACCCTTAAAAACAGCCCCCTTTTCTACTTCCCCACCTCAGATCGACCGTTTCGACCTTTTCCTTTCATTTTTGTTATATTCTCTTCCTTTTCCAATGGGTTTCATCCTACTATAATTAGTTTCACTTTTTACCATTTTCAAAGGCAAAAAGCACTCTAGTCTAATTTGGAAATTGGAAAAAATGTTTGGTCACGTGGTTGCTTATTCCCAAGTCATCTTTATTGAATCTACAACTTCATATTCTTTCTTTTAGCAACTAAGTTGCTTCAACATCCATAGTATTACATGAAAATTTGCAGTCGATTTCAATATGTGCCACCGAAAAAAAGAATAAAAGTGACGGACGTCGCGGTATCCAACTAAAACGAGTGCATTCAAACGACACACTTACAAACAACTATATAATGATATTTTATTTTATAATGAAAATGTCATAATCTTAAATATAAATCAACGACAAAGGCCGAGGGTTTTGTTGAACAGCCAAACGATCACAAGCAATGTCAAAGAGAAAATAGACATCGTGTGTATGTGTATGTGTATGTGTGTGTGTGTGTTGGTGTGTATTTGTACCTAGCATAATATTACAGCACGAAGATGTAGATATAGATTTTATGTCAACCTGAAATTCAATAACACGGCCAACACATTTATTTGATTGAAATTAAATGATAAAAGCCCCATTTCTCGTCGAGCTTTTTGTCGTTATACTTACACACATATGACACAAACAATAGGATCTCTATTGATCTATCTCAATCGAATCTCGCGCCTATTATAATATATTAGATTTACGATCGTATATAAATGTTTTTGTAATATAATATTAGTCTCATAACATAAACATTATACTCGTAAAATGAATTTTATTTCGCGATGTCATCGCATTCAATGCCATTAAACTTTAACATATATATTTATATATATTATATGATATGTTGTGTGATAAAAAGACGATAAAAGGTCACTGGCTAGAGAGAAGAGATTCGAATGAACGCGTCTAAACGACCCGTTTATTTATTGCATATGCTTTTCCAAATTATAATCATTGACGTTTTAAAATAGGCCACGCTCTATTATTAGGTTGTACATAATATTTGTGTTATGGCTGTGCGTCCCCCCATTTCACGACACACACACACACACACAAAGCACCCCATTCATATTTCCTTTATAAAAAAGATAATTAAATGTTAATGTGTATCATTTTACGTTGACGTATTATCTAACACTTTGATCGACTCAAATATTAAATTATTAAGTAATATGAAAATATGTTTCGCTCTATCCAATTTATTTTTTTAATTAACGTCCAAATGACTGAAACTTTTCTGAAAGTATTTAATCCCCGTAAAACTTGAGACACTTTCTTCACAAATTACATTTTTAAATTGTTTTAATCAAATAAATGATGTTTTGGAGGCAGCCCCCAGGTAGGTGCTGGTTTTCTTTAGTTATAGCCTGATGCTTCCCGCTTAATTGACGAACATTCGAAACTGTGTTTGTCTTATGTGCGAAAATCTACGCAAACATTAGCGCAAATGTATGAAAAACACCTGCCGAAAGCTAAGTTTGTTCTTAATGAATTTCTCGGTATATATCCCAGCTCTATTCTATTGTGATATATTTGTAAATCAATTTCCTTCATTGAAGAGGGTTGCCAGATGAAAAATAATAATATTAGATGTATAAAAGAGGCGAAGCTTTTAACTTTGTTAAGATTTTTCAATTTTTTTCGAAAATGGCTCTAGCGATTTTCTTTAATTTTACCACGGTTATTCGAGTCATCAAAGTCTACAACTTTTCTTTGAAACTTTTTTCTGAGAAAAATCAAATAAGGGATGTTCTATAGCTAGTCCCTAGGTAGGTGCTGGCTTTCTTTAGAAGCTTGATGCTTTCTGGTCAACTGAAAAAAGTTTGGAATTGTGTTTGTGTTATGTGCGAAAATCTGCACGAAATATCTTTAGTCTATACCAATAATAAGATTGAAGATTTTTACTACTTGAATAACTACATAATAAAAATGTTCCATCTCACCTGCGCGAGCGAACGAAAAACGGAATCATTTGAGATTTTTATCTAATTTAAAAAATTTAAGGTGAATTGTTGAATACTCTTTATTGCCTACATTTTCATATATTTAATACAAAAAAATAAATGCTATTTACATTTGAATTTTCCTCAAAAAAACAGGGTAATAACAGGGCTTGTCCAGGGTAAACTTGAAAACAGCTGAGCCGATTTCAATGGAATTTTCACAAAAAGTTATTAAATATTGTAACTTACATTATAGGCTACTTTTTATTTCGAATAAATTTCCCTGTCTGTTTGTTTGTTCTTGGCAAACTTGATAACGGCTAATCCGATTTGGACGAAATTTTCACTACAAGTAGTAAATATTACAAAAAGTGCTTTAAAATACTTTTTATTCCGAAAAAATGTTGATTTTCTTAGCAAAAAAATTAAAAATATAAAAACTGCGCAACGAAAAACATACATCGGCAGGCAGCTGTGTTGTTATTAACTATGTAATTTGTTATTCTTATAAATTAATGTTCGCAAATTTGAAAATTATAACCATGATAGAAGTATAGCGATAGGTTAAATTCCTAGAAACCATAAATCCATTGTGAATTTACGGGTAGTTAATATATCATTAATAGTTCGGCTTAGTAAACGTTCGAATTGTCCAGGGAGGAGAAGAAAATCCTCTGCAGTAAATATGATTTCATTCATAAAAAGAAATATCTTTGTTCAAAAATGAGACCCGTAAGAATAAATAACAAAAACAGACAGTTCGACTTAAGTGATCCCGATTAGGAGTTTGATTAATAGAGGTGAAGCCGTCAGGCAGAGCCCCCAGAACAAAAAGAAATCCAGCCCAACTTATTTTTCAAGAGAAAATAGCAACTTAGATGTGACCATCGCGTTGTTTTTTTACCAAAAAACTATATTCTTAATTTTCATTTTATTTTAGCAAGATCTATAAGAATTCGTTGTCTAATCTTGGACCCCGGGAAATAGCAGACTGAAATAGCAACCAAACCTGATACCTCAGATCTTAAAATAACACATTAAATATTATTGATTCTAAAAAAGGCACACTTCCTAAAGGATAGCAACTAATCCATTCTACTAAAATTAATAAATGATTTCCTATGACATTTGGTGTGAAAGGTGTCCAAGGCTTAAAATGTTCTTAATATTTTACAATATTCAAAAAAAACGTAAAGATCCTACCTATAAGATGGGTTATATCTGTTTCTGAAAAAAGTAGTTTAACGGATTTTCATGAACTTTCTATGAAATAAAGGTCTAGAAATATCTAACTATCCTTTTTTGTAAAAATAGCTGAATTTCTTATTTTGGGTGAAGTTTTCTTATATTCAATCAGATTAATTTAGATACGCTCAGCGAAGCGGGCGGGTATCAGCTAGTAGCAAATAAATGGAAATAATATTAGCAAATAAATGGAAATAATATTAGCAAATCAATTTCCTTCATTTTAGAGGGTTGCCAAACGAAAAATAACAATATTAGATGCATAAAAGAGGCAAAACTTTTAACTTTGTTGGGTTTTTTCAAATTTTTACGAAAATGGCTCTAACGATTTTCTTTAAATTTACCACGATTATTCGAGTCATCAAAGTCTACAACTTTTCTTTGAAACTTTTTGCTGAGAAAAATCAAATAAGGGATGTACTATAGCCAGTCCCTAGGTAGGTGCTAGCTTTCTTTAGTAGCCTAATGCCTCTCAGGCTCCCATAACAATAGATTTCATTGGTTGCGGTGATTAAGAAAATCTCTAGACCCATAAAAAAAACACTAACTTTTAAAGTTTTATTATTAGAATTAGACTAAAGTGTGACACACCGTGCGGTCACACTTTTGTTTTGTGAAAATTTAAGATGAAAAATTTTAATTTAACCTATTTAATTATATCAGGGTTACCAGTTTTTTTTTTTAATTCTTCAACATTGAAAGATGTGACCATATGGTGTGTCACATTTTTATTAAATACTCGTTTTAATAGCTTTGTCTTAAAGAATTATTTAACTAACAATAAGTTCAAAGCTAATAACTCAATTTTATTAATTACTTCTTAAACTTTTTTTTTGTGTTTTTGCACAGCTTTAAACATGAGAACATTTTCCATTTTTTTTTTTTTAGGTTAGCACGCTTTTCGTGTTGGAAATCTTGTTGTTTGAACAATCTGATTGTAATTAATAACTGCATAGCATGCAGCCCAGAAAGTTGAGGCAAATGGTAAGAAGTTGCCTCCCCACTGCACGCTTATCGAGCCCTTTAACTCGTTGAGATTTTCATTTGAAATTGGTTCAATGAATGAACACACAAACTAGAGCTTTACGAAAGCTCAAGTCGGACACAGCACACCTCGTTTTGATTGAAAATGAAAACTCGTCCCATTTAAGTTTCACGTTGACTTCTTAAAAATAAATCTCCACATTCTATACACACACACAGCCAACTTCAATATCGTCTATAAATTTTCCTTTTCAATAGAAATGCGACAGATTCTTTCATTTCATCATAAAAGAAACAGAAGATTAAATTTTTTTTTTTATTTTTATTAAAATAACATCTAAATTGATCTTAAAAGCATTTACTTTATGTTTTTGAAAAATATTAAAACGTCAGATGTTAAAGAAAATGGAGTTGCGTTAAAGTTTGAAATATAAAATCAATGATGGTGAGATTTGAGTTCATCAGCATAGAGGCGAATTTTTTTTTTTTTTTAATGTCGCTGTCTCAGACATTCATTTTCACGTCGCGGTCGGTCGAACGAACCTACCAAAAGTCGCAGTCGAATGTATTAAGAAATATCTGGCAGCGATAAGAAAAAAAAAACGCAAAAAGCGTGTAAAGAAAAAAGGGAAAATTGATGTAAAACGAGGGAATCGTTTTAACGGTATTTCGAGAGATGAAACTACGTCAAGCTGGCGGGCGTTAAGTTAATCACATTGATAAACGGTGTCTATGTGTGTATATGAACGTGTGTGTATACGTTATCTATTCATGGTTATTCCCAAATCGAGAAAATTAAGGGGCAGGTTTTACCCAAATTTACATAATTTATGTGTTTGATTGATTGGGTTTTATGGTCTATGTCTAAGATAAAATAAAATTGGTGAATGTTTTAACACTGAAATAAGTCGTCCACTTTAAATGATGAATTGTATTTACGAGTGTTAGTCCTATGCAAAAAATTTAAAAGGCAAAGTTGTAGGTAATTTAAATATCTACAACTTTTGTATTGACACTTTCTTCACATAACCTCAAAATTTATGTGAAAAATTCGAATTACCAAGATTTTGGTTTTTAATTTTTATCTTTAAAAAAAATTTTTTTTACACGAAATTTGGTGGAAACTTACCTTTTAATGTCCTAAACACACTGTATTTTTTATTTAAAATATTAATTTTTTTCACCTTATAATAATTAATTTTGAAAAAGTACCCTAATTTTCAATCGAAAATTCTCATGTCAAAACATCTTATTATTTTTAAAAGTCGGTGAGCTTTTTGTTCGTTGAAACGTCTAATTTCTGATGGTGCAAAAATATATACATAACAATGTTAAATATTCTCAGAAAATGCAATAATTTAAGTGTAAATTTTAATAAATTGTTCAAAATTGTACATAATACAATTTTTTGCAATTTGTTATAATTTACACCTTAATTTTCCATTGTCTGAGATCATTTAACATTGTAATGTATATATTTTTGCACCATCAGAAAGTAGAGGTTTCAACAAACAAAAAGCTCCCCGACTTTTTAAAAAAATCAGATGTTTTGACGTGAGAATTTTCACGTAATTTTTCGAGTCCTTTTTCGATATTAAGTCATTAAAAGGTGAAAAAAAATTAATATCTTAAATAAAAAAAAATACAGTGTGTTTGGGACATTAAAAGGTAAGTTTTCACCAAATTTCGTGACAAAATTTTTTTTGTTAAAAGACCAAAAACTTGGTAATCTGAATTTTTCACATAAATTTTAAGGTTATGTGAAAAAAGTGTTAGCACTAAAGTTGTAGATCTTCTTTATACCTACAACTTTGCTATTTAACTTTTTTCCATAGGACTTGTAGTTTTATCGAAAATCGCGACAAACCGTTTCTACCCTTAAAAACTCCCTACTTTTCCACTTCCCCACCTAAGATCGACCGTAATTTATTTTTCCTTTCATTTTTGTTATATTCTCTTCCTTTTCCAATGGGTTTCATCCTACTATATTTTTTTTTCTGTTCAATAATAATTTACCCTCGTCTAAGTGTATTTTTTTTTTATTTAAAATATTTATTTTTTCATTTAGTTATTTTGACTTAATATCGAAACAAAACACCTTAATTTTCAATCGAAAATCCTCACGTCGAAACATCCGATTTTTTTAAAAAGTCTGTGAGCTTTTTGTTTGTTGAAACCTCTACTTTCTGATGATGCAAAAAATATATACATTACAATGTTAAATGTTCTCAGAAAATACAATAATTAAAGTGTAAATGTTCGTAAATAGCTCAATATTGTACATAATGAATTTTTTACATTAATTTTGAGGTTATGTGAAAAAAGTGTCAAAACAAAAGTTGTAGATCATTTAATTATCTACAACTTTGCCGTTTAACTTTTTTCCATTAGACTTTTTGATTTGCCGGAAATCGAGATAAACCGTTTTTTACCCTTAAAAACTCACCCCCTTCGACTTCCCGGCCTCAGATTACCCCTAAATTGTTTTTCCTCTCATTTTTGTTATATTCTCTTCCCTTTTTGATGGGTTTCTGCCTATTACTTTTTTTAGTTTCAAAAATTATCAACCCTGGTCTAAAATGCCTATGAATATCTTAACCCAGGGGTGAGCATTAAGTCGATCACGCCTTCTTCTTCGCCTTCAAAGTGACATAATTTTGAGAGCATGTAGTTCAGAACCAAAGAATATCTTTTAGAATCTAATGTTAATCTTTTGAATCTAAGTTGCATTTCATCTAACATCCTTCTTTGGCTCTAACTTTACCTATTTGTGTCAATCTGCATTTTCAACGATTAATATAATTACGACAAAATATCGCCCTTAATTAATCTAAATATATTTGCTAATATTTCCGTTCGAGTTTTAGACGCGCCACTCTAAGAAAATGTTTATGAATAATTCTCATGAAATCTTGAAATTTCTGTCCTAGCAGTTTTTATAATAAACCTAACCGACTTAGTATGTTTTTTTTTTGGAAAAAACATCATCAAGGCTAAAAATGTTGGTAATAACTTTGTAAATATACTTGCATTTGTGAGGAATAATAAATATATAGTACTCTGAAAATCATTCCCTCACTATGTCCCAAACTTTAGATTAGAACATTGTCTAAAGTTTTTGTTGAGAAGTTCTTAAAAAATCCGTTTGTAACTACGACTTGTCTATTGTAAATACAACAAATTTTCAAAATTTCTCTCTGAATTTATGATCAACAACTTATCTAATGCTAACTCAACACTTGTCCCATGAAAAATAATCATTCCCTCACAGCATTGTGACTTTGGTAACATTCTCATTAGTTTTTGAAAGTTGGTAGTACGACTACTTGTTCGGAATGGGGCAAATTGACTTCAAGTTTGTTATAGTAATTGTTGAAAGAAAATTTCATTGCAATATTTTAAAGATTACATTTTATTCAATCATTCACTCACAGTGAAGAATAAACAAGGTAATTATAATATTTCAATTTCGATGACGTACGAAAGTATGTTTTTAGAGGCAGAAAGCGTAGCAAAAAGCTAGCTGGTAACAAACAGTTATGTTGCGAGATTTTTTAGGTTATGATTTGTTTTGTCATTCCCTCACCGTCATTTCTTCATTTTGATTTAAAGTGAAGGGATGATGAGTTATGAAGTAATGACTTTCAGACTAGATCGACTCGGTTTTCGTACATCTTTGCTTACAGAAACTTTTTAATTACCATCATAATTTGTAAGTTAATATAACCTAGTAGAATTCTAAATATATATAAAAAACTAGCTAGTCCCCACCCGCTTCGCTGATCGTATCTAAATAATACTGATTGAATAATGGAACTTTCATCCCATCAACAAAAAAAGACAGATAGATATTTCTAGATCTTTGATTCATAGAAAGTTCATGAAAATCAGATAAACTACTTTTCCAGGAAGATATTCTATATAGCTATCTAGAAGAGCTATCTTATTGATTCTATACGTTTTTATGAATATTATAAAATACTTATACTTGTGTTCTTTAAATAGTAATACAATTCGAAAATGTTGAATGTATTATATATTAAACTGAGTTTTTCACCAAGTTCAAAATTTTCAATAGTAATTTAACACGTTTATTTTTAAACATTATAGACATTCAAAAATTAACAACAAAAAAAGTTTCAATGTTTCAAAAATTTTCATTATTAATATACCGATGTTATCGGATGTTAAATTAAAAATCATATTTTGCTGTAGAAATTGTAATTTTTATTTTAACATTTTTGGAATGATTGTGTTAAAACGCTATTTCATGAACTTTAGGGATAGCTTTTTTAAAAACACGATTCCTGTAGGATAAGTACAATTGTTATGCTATCTTTTAAGAATCGTGCATTATTCTAACATACGAATTAATAATCTATATTTTTCTCTGACCTTTTTACTACCCTATTGCAAAAAATCATGTCAATCTTTTGCTCTATAACAAACAAAAACATATCTATCCCACGGGAGTAGTACATTTTTCCTGGATAAAAAAGAGATCAGGCCTTCTTGAGGATAATGCGCTAGAACTCTATTTCACGTACTAACGAAACTTCTATTAAAAACACGGTTCCTGTAAGATACAATTGTCTTGTTATCCCACGGGAAGAGTACAATTATGTCGATTTTTTGCACTATGAAAACTCTCATTGCTTGTCAAGCAATGTATCACGCACCGGCGCTATCTACTTAAAATATTGGTTTGTAGTACATGCTATGTATCATCAGAGATGGCGCTGTATGTGAAAAAGATTATCCCGCTTTTCTGTTTAAATTTTAAACCTCACACAGCCCGAGACCTTTCCAACGAATGCAAAACCGTGGAAATCGGTTCGTGCGTTCTGGAGTTATAGCGTCAGGAAGGAAAACCCGACTTATTTTTATATAATAGAAGATAAATAATACGATTTCACATGAAAAATAAATATAACCATCATTTCTTCACCGCAGTCATCATTCCCTCACAATTAAATCGTCAAAACTCATTTATTGTGGGGACCACGATATTTTTCACTTCTAGTAAGATAAATAGTACAAATTTAAGAGCAAATGAAGATTAATTAATTTAAATATTTTTCATTAATTTATTGATAGGTAATTTCGAGATTTCATGACAATTACCCTTATGCTTTAATCGGGATTTGGAAAAAAAAAAGTGTGATACACCGTGTGGTCACAAATTTCAATAGTTAACAACTTATAATTTTAACAATTATTTTCTAATAAAATAAGAAATTACGTGGCCACACGATGTGTCACACTTTTTCTCGTTTTTTTTTTAACTAGAAATTATCTATTTTGTTATATTTAAACTTTGACTATGTTAAAATATAATCTTAATAACCTAATTTTTTATCTCAAATTAATTTATCGTTCCCTTAGAAATGTTCGTTCATAATAATCGGATTAAAATTTCCCCGAAAGCACCCAGCTTCCACTCAAACTAAAGAAACTATATTACATATATACAGTATTAAGTAAGTCTTAATAGTGTTTGACGAGGGTTGGTATATCATTTTTGATTTCATCCCCCGAAAACTATCGAGCCCCTCTCATCCCTGATAGTCTCATCAAATTAAAACACACACCCGGTTAATTACACACCAAACATACAATCAGATGGAAGCCTATAAAAATTAAAAGACGAAGAGCACCCTCGCGAAAAATCACAACTTAATTATTTGATCATATTGGAGTGATATGATACAACCCTCTCGAGACAACGTTTGCATCATCGACAAGTAAACACACATCGTATAAAACTTAAAACCTCTTCTATAAAGAATAATTCGAGCATAATAAAATAATTACGTTTATATAAACACGATACAAGAGGGATGATTAACAGGAAGGAGGAGCAAGTTGTTAAGGGTTGGCTCTACCAACAAGCGGGTTTCATCAAGAAAATCAGAAAATTTTGGAAAATTTTCATTGATCAATTTAAAATTTTTATTTGTTTGTGATTAATTGAGTTTTGGGGGTTGAGGGTGGTATTTTTTTGACGAACAAACATCATCTTTATTGTCGTCGAGTTTTAGGGGATGGTTTTGAGGGTCGGGTCTAGTTGTCGTTTCTATTGTGTATGAATGCAATTTTGGGTTGTTCAAGATATAGGGTGGGGGTTGCCCGAGTCGGTATTTGAACATGTGAATATTGGCGAAGGATTTCAGTGATTAGGGTGGCTTTGATCTGACAGGATGTCCCGCTCATTTTTAGTCGACTCGTTGATAAGTAGCTCGCCGAAAGAATATCGGTCGCGGTGTCATGGAGGAGCTCCGCAAGGTGTTCCGGCGTTATTGCCGTATCCGCCCGAGTATATCAGTAGTTATTTGTTTTCGTTGCAACAACAAGCCGCCAGTCAAGCGATTTTCAATCCGTTGTTCGGAAACGTTTGTCGGAGTCCGACTGTGATCAAGCCGGAACCGCATCGTCACACCGTACATTTTCCGAAGGTTTCACCCAAGATTAATTCGCCGCCAACAACTCCGCCAAATCCATCTCCTGTTAACTGCACCACTTCTCGAGGATCAACACCAACAAATGATGACACAACCACCTCGAAACCATTGGCGCAAAGCGTCGATCATTCCAGTAAAAGAATCCGTACGGCATTCACGTCCACACAACTCTTAGAATTGGAGCGTGAATTCGCGTCGAACATGTACTTAAGCCGGTTGCGACGCATTGAAATCGCCACATGTCTTCGTCTGTCCGAGAAGCAAGTGAAAATTTGGTTCCAGAATCGACGAGTGAAATATAAGAAAGAGGATGCACCGAGTGGTGTATCGGCGGGTTCTAACCAACCGATTCTATCGCCGGGAAAGTGTCATTGTTTACGTTCGTGCGGGTCGTCGAGAAAAATCCGCGCCTCGGTCTCATCGACGGCGAGCGATGACGACAGTGAACATATCGACATCATGCACACGGACGAGGAAAATTTGTCGCGACAAACCTCCGTGTCACCATCGGCGTTTGTCCGTTGCATCGACATGAACTCGAATCAACGTTAAAGAACAATTTGATATGTGAAATTTGAACAATATTGTGATTGTTGTTTTTAAAGAAAATTTGTACGATAAGAATTTATTTTTCTATGCCAAAGTTTTGTGTAAGATTGTAAATATATTAATAGATATTTAAGACGAATAAAATGAATGAAATAATTTGAATTGTTTCTTTATCTTCTTCCACCATTCAATTCTGATCTTCCAGGATGTGTTATTTTCAAGAAAAATTAAATGGTACTATGTTCACTTGATTGCTATAAATGTTTTTTTCTTTATTCTAATCCTACAAGATAATGTAATAGTCAATATTACCCTTCTTTAGGAGCCGATCGTTTACCGTCCAGTTACTTGACTTATTGTTAGTGAATTTTTAGGAAGCATTTATAATTCTTCAAAATTAAGGCTTAATTTCATTAGTTACAGATGGAATTTTTAAAAAATCAATTTTTGAAGTTATACTTCTTTAGGCGCGATATGAAAAAATGATGAGAGTGAAATTTTAAGATGCGCGCGCATTTTAAGACAAAAATTAACAAAATGAAGTTAGTCGCAAAACCACTGGGTTTTCGGGCGCGCGTAATTTGAATTTTTGTTGTATTTATTTTTTAATTTATTTATTTTTATATTTAAATTAAAAAATAATTATATATACAAATGACACATATTATTAATAAATAAGTTATTACTTTTCTCGAATTTTGCAGTAGTTGTTGTAATTACTTTTTGAAGTTTAATGATGAAAATGACGTCTGCATCGCGGCGCAGTTTTAGAAGCATTAGTAGCGTTCTATTTTATCATCACAAATTAACAAGATGAAGTTGCCCGCAAAACGGCTCGGTATTTTTAACTAGACGCGCGTAATTTGAATTTTTGTTGTATTAATTTACTAATTTTACTAATTTTTATATTTAAATTAATAATAATTATATATACAAATGACACATATTATTAAAAAATAAGTTATTACTTTTCTCGAATTTTGCAGTAGCTGTTATACTATTTGAGGTTTAATGATGAAAATGACGTCTGCATTCCATGCATATTCTTAGTTATCACGAAATCTAGGATTCTGAAATGATTCAACCGTCTTAGAATAATAATTTAGTAACACAAGGCATGAATAAGATTAAGACATTTACTTTGACAAGTAGCTTCTTAATTTATTTTGCAATTTCTATGAAGCTTCGTTTTCATGACATGCATATATTGTTAACCAGAAAAATGATCCTGACAAATTTTATAAACGTCTTGCAGCTTTCTTTAGATATAATTTATTGATACAACTTAAATTATTATTCTCTTAATTTTATTTTTAATAATTATATCTTTAAATATAAGTATATATTATTATTATTAAATATTAAATTACAGTTTTTTAAAATTGATTATTTGAATAAAATTAATGAGAACTAATTTTTAATCATACCAAATAAGTATAACTTCACACGCGCGTACATAAGTACACGCAACTACTTTTTTTAAAATATAACCTTACTCGTAAATTTGTTAAGACAGGTTTCACTCTATCTAAAGTGCTTTTGAAACTTTCAACGTTTTTTTCTTAAAACTTAAAGTCGATGACCAAGATTTCTCAATAACGCAAAATCCGTTTGGTTTTTTTCATTTTTAATAATCCAGTTTAGAGATATCATGGTTACCACAAGGTTCCTTATTTGAGAGGAGGTTTTAAGGAGATCATCTTTCAAAATTTTTATTTTTTTAAAATTCAAGAATGTTTATATACAGTTTAAAGTTAACATATTCTACACAAAAAAATTGATATTCTAAAATATATCCGGATATAAATTTAATATGGAAAAATGGTAAAAAGTATGAAAATAAAAGTAGGATGAAACCCTTTAGAAAAGGGAGAGAATATAACAAAAATCAAAGGAAAAATAAATTACGGTCGATCTGAGGTGGGGAAATGGAAAAAGGGGGGATTTTTAAGAGTAGAAACGGTTTATCTCGATTTTCGACAAAACTACAAGTCCTATGGAAAAAAGTTCAATGACAAAGTTGTAGGTAATAAGAAGATCTACAACTTTTGTGCTAATACTTTTTTTACATTACCTCAAAATTTGTGTGAAAAATTCAAAATACCATTTTTTTGGTTTTTAATTTTTATCTTTTACAAAAAAAAATTTTTTTCACGAAATTTGGTGAATTTTTACCTTTTTATGTCTCATTGTCAAACACAGTATAATTTGTTTGATTTAAATATTTATTTTTTCACCTTAACTTGCAAAAAAAACATTACTATTAAAAGTTCTTTTTTTAATAGATATTTTATTTTTTATTTGATTTTTTTTTTTTTAATTTTTGTACTATGCATTTTGCTACTTTCGTAGCTTCTTCTGGTCCTAAAAAAAACAAGCATTACAATGCAATTAATAAAATAAAAATAAAATTAATTTAAATACACTATAAATACCTTAATTTGAATTTTAATGCTTGTTTATTTTAGTACCAGAAGAAGCTACGAAAGTAGCGAAATGCATAGTACGAAAATTAAAAAAAAACATCAAATAAAAAATAAAATATCTATTAAAAAAAAAACTCCTAACTGTTTATTAACTATGGATAAGAACTCGAATAATACAGTACAATGTTAAATGTTCTCAGAAAATAGAATAAATAAAATTTACACTTGAATTATTGCTTTTCTGGAAACATTTAACCTTTTAATGTAGGTATATATTTTTTTGCATCATCAGAAATTAGAGGTTTCAACGAACAAAAAGCCCACCGACTTTTTTAAAAAAAAGATATTTTGGTGCTTTTAAAAATTAAGGTGCTTTTTTGATATTAAGTCATTATAAGGTGAAAAAATAATATTTTAAATAATATTAAAAATAAAAGTGTTTTTGGGACATTAAAAGGTATATTTTAACCAAATTTCGTGAAATTTTTTTTTTGTAAATGATAAAAATTGAAAACCAAAAACTTGGTAATTGGAATTTTTCACATACATTTTGAGGTTATGTGAAAAAAGTGTTAGCACAAAAGTTGTAGATCTTCTTATTACCTACAACTTTGTCATTTAACTTTCTTTCATAGGACTTGTAGTTTTGTCAGAAATCGAGATAAACCGTTTCTACCCTTAAAAACCACCTCCTTTTCCACTTCCCAACCTCAGATCGACCGTAATTAATTTGTCATTTCATTTTTGTTGTATTCTCTTCCTTTTCTAATGAGTTTCATCCTAATATAATTTTTTTCGGGTTTAAAAAATTATCGACCCTGGTCTATAAGGACATATCTGGCTAAATCATAGATATCCATTTTGTGGTTTTATTATCCGTATGAAAATATTTATATCCTTAAATTTAGGTGAAAATAATAGATCCATAGTTACATTTTGTTCTTTTAAATTACACTATATGCCCAAAAATTACTCCCTTAGAATCCGCAATTTCTCCAAGTGTAGGCATAGTTGTTAATTGATTAATAATTAATTTTTCAAAATTTTGTAAACTAAAAATTAAAATTGCTGTAAAATACAAAAAAGTCGTATTTTTTTTAAATTGCTCCTTAAATGCTCTTCCGGATCCGCAATTGCTCCAGTTGTATGGTTAATAGTTAATTAATAATTTAATTTTTTAAAAATTTTCAAACTAAAAAATTAAAATCGCTATAAAACCCAAAATAATTTTTAATTGAATTTTTTTTAAGTTCTCTATCCGCTCTTTTCATTACGCCAATAATATGTGGTCAAATTTTTGCAATATTTGTAATAATTAATAATTTTTAATGATTTATACCTACATGTATTGTTGTACTGTGACGTCATCAACTGCCATTGGATCTTATATATATATGAATAGTTTAAAAATTGAATTAGTAATTAACTATACATCTGGAGCAATTACGGATCCGGAAAAAGTATATAAGGAATAATTTTTTGAAAAAAAAAAATTAAAACAGTGATAATTTTAGAATATATCGCAATTTTTATTTTTGAATTTATAAATTTTTAAGAAATTTATTATTGATTAACTAATCACTATACACTTGGAGCCATAGCGGATTCTGAAGTAGCAATTTAGGAGCAATTTTTTGGCACATACTCGTAGTTAAAAATGTTCTACGCTAAAAATTATTTCCGGTTATTTTTAATATATTTTCGCTTTTAATTTTTTAAATGTTTTTCCTCTGTAAATTAAATATGTTCTTAACATAATGACCTATGCAGACGACGTCGCGGGTATCAGCTAGTCATATATAAAATGATTTTTTAAAATAATACATTCGATAATAACTTTTTAACTGAATTAAAATTTTTTAGAGTTATGAATACAATTTTTATGATAATCGTTGAACTATAATATACAAGAGATTGCTTGAAATGACCTGAAATACCTCACATTAAAGATTTTTTTTCTTAAAACGATAAATTATCAAAAATTTGTCAAAGATCATCGAATCTATTAAAAGTTTTCAATGAGGCAAAATGTGTCTGTGTGAAGAATTTGCACCTTTTTTTTTCTCTCGTGTATGTATTGTTATGAATTTATGAATGAAAGTCAAATTTTTTTCTTCGTGCCGTTCAAATTTTGTAGAGTGGTCCATAGAGGTCTTTAAGTGGGATAAATTAAGGCCGATTTGGCGTTCAGGAGGGCGGTTACCTGTCGATGTTAAGTTGACACATGACATCCATTAGGCGAAGGACTTTTCACATCCTCATACCGTTTGAGAGTTGCTTAAAAAGTCGCTGGTCGTCCACCACAAAACGGCCGCTCGAGCGACACTAATACGATTTTTTAACAATTAGGCCTTATTTGTCACAAATGTGTCACACATGAGAGACTATGAAGAAAACAATTTCTTCAACTTTATAATATATCGGTATATAATTTATTATTTTTTTTGGAGGATTTATCATTTTCAAGTATTTCAATTCTATGTGGCCATCTGCTCGATCAATTATCATCGTTTTTCACGAAATTCGTTTTGGTTTGTTCCTCTTAAAAATTATTTCAATCAATATTTAATATCGTTAAGTGTTTGAGACTTGTTCGTTAAAATTACTTTTCCATTTCATCCCTTTTTTTTGGGGGTATCTTACTGTATATCAATTTAGATAAAAATCGAATTGTGGTTGAATCGGTTTCGGGTTGCCAATTTCTTCCGTAAAAACTAATCCACCGGTCGTCGGGCCGACCCGACATGAAGAAATGTCCCATTTAAAAGTGCTTTTCAAATCATACATTTATTGACATGTCGAGAGCGACGAGTAGACGAAAAAGAAGAAGAAGGTTAAATTACATTTTGACAAGCTTTGTTCATCGCTATTCTGCACGATTTAGGGCCTTTATTATCGCTGACGATAATCAGACCAAACGTCAAAAAAGCCATCCACATATAAGAAGCTTATTTCGCACAATAAACTCCTCACCGATAATGGAAAGTTTAAAGAATCAATTTTTAACTGGCATTGATCCAATTTTTTGGTTTAAATTTGACTTAAATATGCGCCCTAAATTTTCAAGAAAACATTCAAAATAAAATTAAAAAAAATTATAACAAAATTAAAACCCGGCTTCAATATAAATTAAAAATCTTAATTAAAAAATGCACTAAAAAGTAAAAAAAAAATAATTGCGTATCCTTGCAGTGTCTACAACCTACAAATCATTAGCATGATATTATAATGTACGTACAACTGTTGTTATTTTTGGAGTTGGTGTCAGTGAAGTTTGTTACTTCAAAACTTCCGACTGGATGAACCGTATTTGATAATTCTTTTTTTAATTTGAAAACGGGTGCTTGCCTTGTAGTCCCATTTTAATTTGAAAGAAATCGTTAACTTCTAAAGGGTTGAAAACTACGGGATGAAATATTATATTATATATATTAACTTCTAATTGGATAGCTCAATTTTGATAATTCTTTTTCTTTTTTTGGTAGTACATACCTTATTTTAAATAAATCTCACTATCATTTAAAAAAAAACTCCACTCGTTAGGGGTTAAAAATTAGGGATGAAATTATACATTTTTCCTGGCTAACCCGATAGCGATTATTTTCTTCTATTACGTACATCGTACCTTTAAATTGTTCTCATTTTAATTTGAAAAAGAAATTCATCCCCTAAGGATGAAAATAGGGGATGAAATAGTGACGTTTAACAGAAACATCGAATTTTGATGATTTTTCTATTGGAAAGAGTATTCCAACTAGTTCTTTCATTATATTTAAAAGAAAAAAATGTCAACCCTTAAGAACAAAAAGGGATGAAGTAGTAACTATTAACATTCAAACGGCGCTGTCTCATATGAGCAGCGCGTTTAGTGTGATTATCCATATTCAAAGAAATAAAATCAGGTATCAAACTTTAGATCACTAAAAATCGAGAAATAAATAAAAATTATAAAATAATAAAATAATAAAAACCGACTTTAAAATAAAAACTCTTAAACAAAAAATGCACTAAAAAGTAAAGAAATAATTGCGTACCCTTGCAGTGTTTACAACTTACAAATTATTAGATAAAATAATGTACAACTATTGTTATTTTTGGAGTTGGTGTCAGCCAAGGAAAAAAATATTAATGGTAATTTGTAAAGAGGTTTAATAAGTTATTGGTATTTTGTAGTTTAAAGGTCGCTAAATATTGTCACAGTACTAGTATATTGTATAAGAGTTCATTTGAAAGATAAATTTTATAAGGTATTCTCGTTTTTTGCTAAGTACCAATATAGTCGTATTTCCTTGGCTGACACCAACTCCAAAAATAACAATAGTTGTACATTATATCCTCCTAATAATTTGTAAGTTGTAGACACTGCAAGAATACGCATTTTTTTATACTTTTTAGTATATTTTATTTATTTTGAAGTCGGTTTTTAATTTTGTTATAATTTTTTATTTATTTCTCGATTTTCTCTATTAAACGCGCTGCTCATATGAGGCAGCGCCGTTAAATTTTACAAGTAACTACTTCATCTCCTTTTGCTCTTAAGGGTTGAAATTTTTTGCTTTTAAATTTAACGAAAAAACTAAGTGGAATACTCTTTTCAATAGAAAGAGAAATTCATCAAAATTCGATGATTCAGTTAAACGTCACTATTTCATCCCCTATTTTCATTCTTAGTAGGTGTATTTTTTTTTTTCAAATTGAAATGTGAACAAACTTAAAGGTACGATGTAGTACGTAATAGAAAATTATCGAAATCGGGTTAACCAGGAAAAATGTATAATGCCATCCCTAATTTTTAACCCCTTATGAGTGGATTTTTTTTTATAAAAACGCAAATGAGATTAATTTAAAATTAGATTCTACCAAAAAAAAAAATGAATTCATCCCTTAGTTTTCAACCCCTTAGAATTAAACGATTTCCTTCAAATTAAAATAGGACCACACGGAAAGGATCAGCTTTCAAATAAAAAAAGAATCATTAAAATCACTTCACCTAGTCGAAAATTCTGAGATAACAAACCTAAAAAAGTGGATGCGTGTACTTATGTATGCGCGTGAGAAGTTATACTTCTTTGGCATAATTAAAAATGAGTTTTTATTAATTGCATACAAATATTTGATTAAAATAAAATTTAAAGAGAATAATATTTTAATTTATATCAATAAATAATACGTACGGATAGTTAACCTCAATTGTATTGGAGCACTTGAAAAAGTATATAAGCACAATTTTTTTTACTAACATTTGCGACTAGTAAATAATATTAATCAGAATATTCAATTTAAATCACAACTGAATATAATTTATTCGTGGAGTGGACACTTTTATGAGAGTTGTGGTTCTTTTGAGTTTTAGTACGGCACGTTAAACAGACAATGTCCAAAATGTATTTTAGTGTTACGGACTTGCGCTGTGATGATAAAATAGACCGATACTAACGCCTCTAAGAACAACGCGCCGTACTAATAGCCTTAAAGTAATCTGACGTTTAACACGTTTTTTTCGAGTCACCGTTTGTGCAGTAAATTTATATTTTAATGACTATTTAATGGCTGAAATACTGTGAAAAACTATGGTTTAGAACGAAAACAAAATCCAAAGGAAGCTGCCAGACGTTTATAAAATTTGTCAGGATCATTTTTCTGGTTAACAATTCATGCATGTCATAAAACCGAAGCTTCATAGAAATTGTGAGAAAAGTAAGTACTTTACAAAGTAAATGTCTTAATCTTATTCATGTTTTGTTTTACTAAATTATTATTCTAAAATGGTTGAATAACTTCAGAATCCCAGATTTCGTGATAACCAAGAATATGCATGGAATGCAGAAGTCATTTTCATCGCTAAACTCCAAATAGTATGATAACAGCTACTGCAAAATTCGCGAAAAGTAATAACTTATTTATTACTAATATGTGTCATTTGTATAAATACATTTTTTCTAAATAAAATATTAAAAATATATTTAAAGGATTAATTATTTTTACTTTAAATAAGTAAATAAATAAAACATAAATTCAAATAACGCGCGCCTAGTTAAAAAAAAACCGAGCGGTTTTACGGCCAACTTCATTCTGTTAATTTTGTCTCATCATGTTTTCATAACGCGCCTAAAGAAGTATAACTTCAAAAATAAATTCATTTTGCAATTCATACACTGTCTGGATTCCAGTGATTTAAATCGTTTACATTTCAATTACTTATATATTAAAAATCCCATTGTTAGTCTCCCGATTCGAGACATGAAATTTACCAGGTGAAATTGTTCGTTCAATTTCAGTAGAATGAAAGTAAATCTTATAATACGCTTCAGTTTATTACAAAAATTTTTTGCTCCATTCTCTACCTATATATATATATATAGGTGGTTTTGGCAAAAGTTTTGCGTTCAACGTACGTTGGGGGGAGGGAGGGGGTCAGAATGAATGATGTGTTGCGTGAAATTACTTGAGATGTCAGCCGAATTATTTTGTGTCAGTCTTGACATTATTTTCACTCGTCAAGTCTCCATAACATAATATAAAATATGGACTATATAATATGTCACTGCTGCCAGTGCCATCAACACAAATCTTACCTTCCTACCTAAATGCCAGCAAATTTATAATCCTCTCTAACAACAAGGATAAAAATCCCGTCTAATCGAGTGCATATTTATAAACATCTTTGTAATTAATTTTGTTTTTTAAAATTGCAACAAATGGAAAAAGTTTTAATTAAATTAGAATAGTTGATGGAATGATGAGGTTTCATCATTAGTGTCGTGTAATTGATTAACGACATCAATGCTCTGACTATGTTTCGACAGAAGAGTGATTGAAATGGTCAAAGCGCTTTTAATATTCACAAATTACATACGGGGTGATCCAAACAAATAATTTGAGACAATTAAGGAGAGCTAATGAAATTTTGAGATGCCAAGTTTTTTGTTTCAATTCAATAAATAAAAGTTCTCTAAGTTTAGTAAATAAGTATAATAAATGAATCAAATACTAGTTTTTTTTTTTTAAATTACGCTAACCCTAGTTTATTATATTCGGGTCATCCTGTAAAAACATCCCTGTAGTTGAATGGGGCGTTCCAACAACTAGATATACCAAGTAGAAAGCCTCAAGGCCCTCGAAGCAAGTTTCATCAGTCACAAACTTTTCAATCCTACAAATAGACTAAGAGGACATATTGAATTTAAGCTGCAGCTCTAAAGGCATATTATGTTAAATTTTATAATTTAAATTAATAACCGTGGATGTTCATTTTGATAATCATAATAATTGTAACTAACAAGCTATTAGAAACGAGTTGAAATGATTTTATTTCATTATTTAACAATAGCTTAAGCTATAGATTATTTTAGATCTATTTCTTGTAATACTCTAAACAACAAAAATAAATATTTAACTTTTGAACCTTTTTACCCCCAACCATTTAAATAGTTAAAATCAACTTAGAGTTTGCAAAATGACAAGTTCTAAAAAGTTATATATAAAAAAAGTTATACTTCTTTGGTATCATTAAAAATTAGTTTTTATTAATTTTATTCAAATAATCAATTTTAAAAAACTGTAATTTAATATTTAATATTTAATAATAATAATATATACCTATATATATATATTTAAAGATATAATTTTTAAAAATAAAATTAAGAGAATATTATTTTAATTTGTATCAATAAATAATATCCAAATAAAGCTGAAAGACGTTTATAAAATTTGTCAGGATCATTTTTCTGGTTAACAATTCATGCATGTCATGAAAACGAAGCTTTATAGGAATTGCGAAATAAAGTAAGTAGCTACTTGTCAAAGTAAATGTCTTAATCTTATTCATATCTTGTGTTACTAAATTATTATTCTAAGATGGTTGAATCATTTCAGAATCCTAGATTTCGTGATAACTAAGAATATGCATGAAATGCAGACGTCATTTTCAACACTAACCTCAGATTAGTAAAACAGCTACTGCAAAATTCGAGAAAAGTAATAACTTATTTTTTAATAATGTGTCATTTTTATATATAATTATTTTTAATTTAAATATAAAAATAAATAAATTAGAAAATACATAAACCTCACTCTCATAATTTTTTCATAACACGCCCAAAGAAGTATAACTTCAAAAAAAATTTCAACTCTGACATACTGGGCCTAGTTTTGATCAAGAACTTCTCGCTTCCGGCAACACATAGAACCCTAAGCGAAATGGATTAGCTTTACTCACGAAACTATAAAGCGACAAAACAGTCCAAGATCCATATAATAAATGGGGATATAAAATGAAATGAAGTCAAATACCACTTCGATGACTGCCTAAACCCCAACATACAATTTAAAACAGAGAAAAACATTGACGAGGCGATCATACACCTGACAGATACGATCCTCTATTCTATCCAATCAATCCACATGTTCAATCTATATATATATATATATATAAAAACGAATGTATGTATGTCTGTTCTTTATGCATTTCTAACCTGTCCCACCGATTTCGATGAAACTTGGAGTAGTTGTTGTCCGGACCCCAGGGAAGGTTTGTACGAAAGAAACTTTTTGGTATACCATCGAGGAAGTCGAAAATTCGGGCGACATTTTTGTATGCAATCTTAATGCAAATGTGACGCCAGATCTGTTTTGTAGACAAGAATTGAATTGGCATCAAAATTTAATTGCGTTAATGGTAATTATCTGACCTTTGGTACATTGAAAACGATTCATTTAATTAATTTGATGTAAAGAAAGTGAAATATGAATTTCAACAATCTAAATCTATGTACTGAACTCTCTGCAAACCAATTGCTTCGATTCAATTTTTTATTATGGTTTTTGGTGTAGCCTTTACATTTATTTAGTACGAGCTGATACCCGCGACATTGTCTGCGTAGGTTATTATGTCAAGAACATATTTAATTTACAAAGGAAAAACATTTAACAAATTGAAAGCAGAAATATATTAAAAATAATCAAAAAGAACTTAGCGTGCAACATGTTTAACTATGTATATGCCAAAAAATTGCTCCTTCAGAATCCGCTATTGCTCCAAGGGTATAGTAATTAGTTAATCAATAATTAATTTTTCAAAAATTTGTAAATTCAAAAATAACAATTGCTAAGTATATAATCCAAAATAATCACTTTATTTTTTTTTAATTGATACTTAAATACTGCTTTTTCCGGATCCACAATTGCTCCAGGTGTATAGTTAATGAATAATTCAATTTTTAAACTATTCATGTTTATAAGATCCAACGGCAGTTGATGACGTCATTGCGCAACAACAAATGTATAAATAGTTACAAATAATTAATTATTAAAAATATTGCAAAACTTTGATCAATTATTTGCGTAGTGAAAAGAGCAGATAGAGAGCTTAAAAAACAAAACAAAAACTTAAATTAAAAATTATTTTGAATTTTAAAGCGATTTTAATTCTTCAGTTTGAAAATTATTTAAAAATGTAATTATTAATTAACTATCAACTATACACCTGGAGCAATTGCGGATCTGGAAAGAGCGATTAAGGAGCAATTAAAAAAAAAAACTTAAATAAGTGACTTGGCACTTACAAAAAAGTTATTAAAAAAAAATCTAGAATACTGCCCTCAGAGTAAATTCGTCAATAAACGAAAGTGACGAAGAGAAACGCAACGTTATGGCTGATAACTTTGAAAAAATATTTTCTTCTTAACATTCACATCCCATATTACCTTAAACTCCATCACCATGAAATCCTTAAAGCTCATCTATTAAATACATAAGCCCATCCAAACTAAGATTCCTTATACGTAAGCTAGTAACCAATAAAGCTCCCGGAAATGACCGAATTCCTAACATAGTTTTGAAAAACCTTCATTGCGTTTCTCTCTAGCTTATTCAACAGTTGCTTAAGAGAACCTCTACATATCATCAGCTAAGACGGATAACCGAGATTATAAGCCTTAAGATCATAGCTTGAGGGTTTGAATCCAAGAAATATACAACGACTTTGTTCTTGGACATTGCCAGCGCCTTTGACATAAGCTCATAAGCTGTCGGCAATAAACACACTAGATCATTGATTCAGATTACCTGCTACAGATAATTACGGTACGTGACATTTTGGCGCGAGACGTTTTGGCGCCGCCGTTTTGGTCAAGACATTTTCCCGCAGAGGGTTTCACTCCAATGTACCGAGGTTCTAAGACTTTATGGAGGTGTTTTTTTTTGTATCAACTTCCGGTTTTCCATTTAAAACATCACAGGTTCAGTGGCGCCAAAACGTCCTGTGTCAAAACGTCGTTGCTTGTCAAAACCGTAAAGTGGAAACATTTTTAATCATTACTTTACTATCCAATGGGTAAATGTTATAATTTCTGTAAAGTTTTCGACGGTGAAAAGTGTGACCACACGGTGTGTCACACTATTTGTCTCCAAATCTAACTGGAAGAATGCTACTTTCTCATTTTAGATATTATATATTGATTTGTGTGGTCACATTGTTTACTTGTTATTTAGGTCAAAAGTTAATTTGGCTGAAAAGGTGTAAATGTTATAATTTTTTCAAACACTAAAAGTCGTGACCATACGTTGTGTCACACTTGTCTTGGAAACATTTTCATCTCTTAAATATTGTTATAGATTGAATGTGACTTTTTTTTTTAAAAGTTGAAAGAAATGACAACTTTTTGAAAGCATATTTAATACCACCAATTAAATTCTCAACGCAGTCTTCACACAAACTTTGTCCAACTTTAACCCAATTACCATTGAAACACAAAAACTTAATCGTCCGAATTTCACATTAAACGACACATTTAAGTCCCTGAACATCCCACAGCATTTAAATAGGGATTGTAAAATATGTAACAGTAGTTCAAATTATCATAATACATAATATAATCATGAATTTTTGTTTTTTGATTAAATTAACTTTAGTGGGAAATTTAGTGGTGAAACTTTGACATGTTAATGTATAATTAAAAACGATTAAGCCTATGATGTACTGTGCATGGATAGGGTAGGGTATATGAAAATGTGGCCCGAGACAATTTATTGATGAAACACTCTGAAATTGGTGTCAAAATATTACACGAACACTGTTTATTTATTCATTGAACATGGTGTGTTGGTATCTTAATATTTAAAGGTAGTGGTAGGTACATGCATGCATTTGGGACTTGACACACCGACATTTAACGATACATGTATTTGGTGAAATATTAATAATTTCATATCTACTCAATTACGTTTGTAAATAACTACGAAAAATTGACACGAAATCATTCTAATCGAAAAAGATCACTTCGAGTAAAGATCACTTCTTTTGCTTTATTTTCATCATAGTCGAGTCTTGGAAATGATTTCATATTCTGGCAAGTGGAAGAGAAAAACTTTTAGCATTTTAATCTATAGAAAAATGTTGCACTATCGCTCGAGCACAGATCTATGTGCAATTATTATAACATTGAGACGAATGAATGAACGCAAACGAGATTTTCGTCGACGCTAATTTTTTTTTTTTTTTTTTTTTTTTTGTTGGTGCATTGAAATGTTCGAGGATATTCTATTAAAATATTATGATGCAAATGAGGGAAATGCAACTATATGCACCGAATCGAATTTATCTCGAAGTGACATTCTTGATGGTAATAAGGCTGCTCGTCTAATGGTTTACTCAAATGAAAATATTGATAACAGTTTTGAATGCTTTTAATGAAGTGATTTTTATTCGAATCTTTAACAACAATCACGATGCATTCAATGTTAACATGGAACATTTATTTGGAACTGCACGGAAAAAAATAGTGGTGTAAAATTTACAACACTAAACTAGCAATATTTTAACTGCACTTTGTATTCACTATAACTACAAATGTAACAGCAGATAACACAATGTGTTGTATTCAGCTCTAACGTATAGTATTTTTTACTACCATAGTATAGTAAATATATGTAGCTGTTACAACTGCTGAGTGTTGTACAATTAACAAACTTTGGCGTTTCTGTTACGCCACGAATTTTAACAAATCTGTAATCGTTACCATTTTTGGTGTATATAACACTATAAACAGTGTTCAATTTACTCCATTATATTGTAAAACCTTGTGAAACGGCTGAGAAAAGAAACATCAGAGCCATCTTTACCTATTTCTATAATAATATTTTTAAGATTTTTAATGGTGCGCATGCACACATAACCAATAATTTTGACAAATAAATGCAAGTGTCAAAAATTCAACTACATTATATTATCATGGAGTCATTTTTACTAGTTCGTGTTGTAAATAATACTACAGTTTAGTTAACTACACTTAACTGATAAAAGTTACCACACGTGGTGTCATGCTAAATAATACTAGTTAATGTTGTAAAATTAACAAGGAATGTTGTTAAATCTACTACAGATTCTTTTCCGTGTAGCTGATACCCGCTCGCTTCGCTGAGTGTATCTAAATTTAACTGATTGATTAAAAAATTCCCTACCATCATAGCGAAATTTAAAAATTAATCTATTTTGATAGAAAAAGATGATAGATACTTTCAGACTTTAGATCCAAAGAAGTTCATCAAAATTCGTAAAACTACTTTTCAAGAAAGAGATGTTAGCTGTCTCACATCAGCTTCTATACGATTTTTAGTAAAAAAATTAACTGTATTTCTTCCTTTAAGACTTGAAAATCTTTCATACCAAATGTCATTTAAAACCGTACAGCTATTTTAGGGGGCATCCATTAATTGCGCGAGGCTTTTTTTTTTCGATTTTTGAAATCCTATCCCCTTCCTTCTGGTAAGATGTCATGAGATTTGATATATATCTTTCTCCCAACTCGCAGTTTATTGTGGTATTTTTCTAAACAAAAAAATACGTGATATTTGGGAGACCTTTCTTTTCCCCAAAGTAAAATTAGATTAGATTCGGCTCGACCCCATCGGCCCCTGAACGCCTCACTTAATTAATGGATGTTCCCTTAAAAGAATAGATTAGTAGCTACCCTACAGGATCTTTAGCAAAACTTCATTAAAATTCATTCCTTTGAGTAATTGTTAATTTTTTGAAATTTTTAGTTTATTATTTTAATACGTTTATTTCTAATTAATATCTTCGACAATATACAATAAAATTATTCAAATATTTTAACAATTTTATTATTAATTTTATCGGGTGTTAAATTGAAATTCATATTTATTTTCTCAGTAAAAATTTGTCAATTTTGTAATTTCAACTTTGTAGAGATTTCTTTCGTTATTGTGTAAAATTGGAAGAAAATACGTTAAAATTCTATTTCACAAACTTTACCGAAACTTTTTAAATGTACGGGTCCTGTAGGAAATAATTGTTTTGCCATCCCATGAGAACTATGCATTATTCTAGCCTTAAAAGTTAAAAGTAAGCTATATCATTCTTCCCCAAACTACCCACATTGCAAAAATCATATCAATCTTTAACTATGTGATAAAAAACATATCTATCCCACGAGAATAGTACATCTCTCCTGAGTAAAAAGTAGATCAAGTCTTCTTAAGGAAAATGAGTTAAGACTCTATTTCGTGGCTTTAATGAAACTGCTTTTAAATGCACGGTTCTTATAGAATACATACTTGTTTTACTATCCCATGAGAACCGTTTAATATTCCGGTATGAGAAGTAATCTATATCATTTTCTGACCCCTAAACTACCACATTACAAAAAAGCAAGTTAATCTTTTGCTCTGTAAAAAACAAAAAAAAATATCCCACGGGAACCGTACATTTTTTCTGGATATAAAGTATACTATATGTTAAACTGGATTATAGTCTATATCTATGCCAAATTTCATCCAGATCCAGTCGGTACTTTTTGAGTGAAAGAGCAACAAACATCCATACAAACTTTCACGTTTATAATATTAACAAAATGACGTCATGATTGTTTTAATATAAAAAATAAAACTTTTATATTTTAGTTGTACCCGTGATTTGGTACACGTGAGCTTTAGAACAAGCAAATGTATAGCGTGGGCGTGATTTTTGCTCTATTCACTTTTTGTGTTTTTTCATAGTAATGAAACATATTCCCGTAATAAAATGTAGCTTAATTATTGACCCAAGTATCCAATTATTATCATACCAAATTTCATCAAAATCTGTCAAGTGGTTTTAGCACGATACAGTAACAGACAGACAAAAATTTTAAATTTTTAAATTCGATTTAACGACCCAGAGTTCTTCAATTGACGTTAGTGGAAAAAAAAAGTGCATTGAAAAGCCAAATTAAACGTTGTATCACTCGATCTCTCAACAGTCAACCCTCCACCATCCAAGTACCATCTATAAAAACGTTGTCGTTGTCACTTAGCGAAGAAGCAACAAATTTGACACACAAAGATTCTCTCATTCTACTAACATGAATGTGTGTTGTCTCGAGTCCAAATAAACCCCTAAATAATACAATTTGATACACTTTTGAAAATTAAAGAGTGGTGTGTAATATATTAGTTGGTCGCATTGTGTGGATGCAATACAGGGCGAGTATCGTAACGACAAAACGAGGGCTAAAAACCACCCCATCAAAATATAAAGGGCTGTTACTTTATTATTATGATGATGATTAAACATAAAGAGATACAAGTAGAGAGGTAGATAACCATATCGTTTAATAAATGCATTACATCCACGTATATAAATATATACATCCGACTCTGATATATTATATTATGCAATGTCGAACCTCGCTCATATAAACCAAACAGCATAATGAATATCCGACCAAATCCATCACAGTCTAAACGTATTTTCTTATATAAATCATGTATGAGTTGTACATTAGACTGTGCCAGTTGTAAGGTTTTATTCAATGTATATTTATTAACAATGTAAAAAGCTCCTCCCTACATTTATTTAATATCGTTTTTATATTTGTAGCGCGACCAATTGGATTTAAGTATTAAGAATTATGACCGTGTGCAAGTACTTAGAAATAAATGTGAATATCATATGAAATAATTGGACGAAAAAAACCGGGAAATTCGGGGCCCGAATTTCACGCTTGTCTCTGTTATTTAGGTATATAGGTACATACATGCAATTTTATTAACGTTCGATAAAAAGTCCAACTCTAATAGATTTTGTTGTATAGACGTGTTGCAATGAGAGATCAAATGTTATATTATTATCATTATTATTATTATGCATTGAGTTTTATGTGGCGTATACTTGGTCGTTATTATTTGGTAGTAAATTTTATGGTTCGAGGTGGTCGGTTTTCATCTTTTCTAGTTGTTTTTTTTTTCTGGGAAGCTTTGAAAGTTTTGAAATTCATCAAGTCATCGTCTTCATATCGTATATCTAAGAAAACGTTTCAAGAATTTATTTTATGATGCATCATACAATGATGTTAAAAAGTTTAGGTAAAAGCACAAAAATAAAAAAATTTAAAAAAAAAATCACCGTTTAAAATACGAAGAACATGAAAATGTGAAGGGAAATCAATACAAAGCATGAAATTAGAAAATTTCACGAAAATTATTATTAATTGGGCTATTACAAATTGTAACTGATTCTAGGTTGAATTGTCATTTTTAATTTTATTAAGTTTAAAATGTAATTTTATCAAAAATGTAAGGTCGTGGAAAGTATGAAATTAAGACAGGACCACAACGTGGTCGTTTAATCTATTTTGAGAGAAAAATATGATAGATACTTTCAGAGTTTAGATTCAAAGTAAGTCATAAAAATCCTTAAAACTACTTTTTTAGGAAGAGATATTATTTACAGGTACATTACAATTTTAAACATAAAATGTTCCTTTAGACTTGAAAATTTTAAATTTTAAATCAATACAAATAATAAGATTAAAGATTTTTACTACTTGAATTAATATATAATAAAAACGTTCCATCTCACCTGCGCGAGAGAACGAAAAACGGAATCATTTTTCCCAGCTAAGATTTTTATCTAATTTAAAAAATTTAAGGTGTTTTGTTGAATACTCTTTATTGCCTATATTTTCATATATTTAATACAAAAAAATAAATGTCATTTACATTGTAATTTTCCCCCAAAAAAATAGAATAATAACAGGGTTTGTCCAGGGTAAAACAGCTGAGCCGATTTCAATGGAATTTTCACAAAAAGTTATTAAATATTGTAACTTACATTATAGGCTACTTTTTATTTCGAATAGTTTTCTCTGTCTGTTTGTTTGTTCTTGGCAAACTTGAAAACGGCTGGTCCGATTTGGACGAGATTTTCACTACAAGTAGTAAATATTACAAAAAGTACTTTAAAATACTTTTTTTCCGAAAAATTTCGATTTTCTGAGAAAAAAATAAAAACTATAAAAACTACGCAACGAAAAACATACATCGGCAGGCAGTTGTGATACAATGTACATATACTAACATATCGTAGAAATGACATGATTTTAAACTATGTAATTTGTTATTCTTTTAAATTAATGTTCGCAAATTTGAAAATTATAACGATGCTCGAAGTATAGCGATGGGTTAAATTCCTAGAAGCTATAAGTCCATTAATAATTTACGGGTAGTTAATATATTATTAATAGTCGGCTGAGTAAACGTTCGAATTGTCGAGGGAGGAGAAGGAAATCCTCTGCAGTAAATATGATTTCATTCATAAAAAGAAATATCATAGTTCCAAAATGAGACCCGTAAGAATAAATAACAAAACAGAGAGTTCAACTTTAGTGATCCCAATTAGGAGTTTGAATAAGAGAGGCGAAGTTTAGGCAGAGCTCCCAGAACAAAAAGAAATCCAGCCCAACTTATTTTTCAAAAGAAAATAGCAACTTAGATGTGACCATCGCGTAGTTTTTTTACCAAAAAACTATATTCTTAATTTTCAATTTATTTTAGCATGATCTATAAGAATTCGTTGTCTAATCTTGGGCCTCGGAAAACAGCAGACTTGCCGATAAGGCATAATGGCCTTAATACTATATCCTAGAATAATGAACCTTAGGCAACCAAACCCGATACCTCAGATCTTAAGATAACACATTAAATATTATTGATCCTAAAAAAGGTACACTTCCTAAAGGATAGCTACTAATCCATTCCACTAAAATTAATAAATGATTTCATATGACATTTGGTGTGAAAGGTTCTCAAGGCTTAAAATTTTCTTAATATTTTACAATATTCAAAAAAACGTAAAGATCCTACCTATAAGATAGCTTATATCTGTTCCTGGAAAAGTAGTTTAACGGATTTTCATGAACTTTCTATGAAATAAAGGTCTAGAAATATCTAATTATCTTTTTTTTTGTAAAAATAGCTTAATTTCTTATTTTGGGTGAAGTTTTCTTATATTCAATCAGATTAATTTAGATACGCTCTGCGAAGCGGGCGGGTATCAGCTAATTTTATTTACAATCGTTCAGCTATTTTAGTATAATAGATTCGTAGCTATCCAACAAGAACCGTGCCTTTTTTATGGATAAATGGTATTCAATCTGTTAAGATCTGAGGCATCTTTTACAAAACTTCATTAAAATTAGTTCAGTAATTGTTAATTATTTAAAAATTTAATACATTATTTTAATACGTTTATTTCTTATTAATATCTTCGACAATTAACAATAAAGAAATTAAAATATCTGTAACAAATTTCTATATTAATTTAATCGGATGTTAATTGAAATTCATATATATTTTCCACTAAAAATTGTCAATTTTTTAATTTTAACTTTGTAAAGATTTCTTTCGTTACTGTGTAGAGACTGGTCAGGCCATCTTGAGGAAAATGCGTTAAAATGCTATTTCACGAACTTTAACAAAACTTACCGAAAATACACGGTTCCTGTAGGATTCAATTGTTATGCTATCCTATGTAGGGTGACCAACCGTACTTTTTTAAGAGTACATGTACCTTACATACCTAATTGGTGTAGAAATTTTCGAATTCTTTGTCCTAAATAAGTACCAACATAACATTTTTATATTTATAAGAAAAAGATAGCAATTAAACAGCCACTAGGTACGACGTACAATAACCAGACGCTCTGCCAACCCTTTTTAAATCTGTGATATCTTCTAAAATATTCATTTTTATGGATTGATGTAAAGGGCAATTTTGATCTACATGAAATGCACAATGTATCTAATGTAATTTATTGGATAAGTGATAATACTGTATTGTTTAAAATAGCTTGAAAAATAACCAATATTTTTTTTGTCATTTCTAAAAGATAAAAATGGTTCCTGTGGGTTATCCTAAGGAGATAGACATATACCGCCGCGGACTTTTTTATCGATCTTTTTAAGATACACAACTTTGCCGCATACATGTTTGATCTATCTCGTAAGGTTTAGGCAGCGTTTGTAATGTAAATGCAGAAAAATATGTTTGTTATGACATCACATTACAACTCTTTGAATTTTCCGACTTTTCTCTACTATTATATGCATGTATTATACCTGCAAACCTTCTTCTTGAATCACTCTATCAATTGTTGGAACTGCATTAAAATCAGTTTTGTAGTTTAAAAGATTTAAGGAAACAGACAGCGGGAGCGACTTTGTTTTATACTATGTAAAGATAAATATTAACAACATTTACATTTACACTCAGTTTATACACAAATATTTAGTTAAGAATTAGAGGTATTTATAGTCAAATCATTATATCAAAAACTTGGTTTGGATCGATGAGGAATTTTACTATAATTTAATCTATAATATTTATCTTGTTGTGATAATGGGACGAAGAGAAGAGCAAAGGTACCATAAATAATTTGAAGTGACGTATATTGTTACAATATTTATATATATTATGTATCCGACAATATCCAATATCAGCCTTACAATCTAATATTTGAAGGGTTGGCTCAAGCCATTAGGGGGTGTCTTTATACTCTTAATATTACATAGATTTTTTCAAATAAACATTTATTACTAAAACTTGGTCAAATTAAAAGATTTAGCATTCATTTAGCAATCAAATGCATTTCAGTTAATGAAGGAAAAAAATGAATTTTATAATTAGTTTTAAGCGGTGCGTCGTTCATAGTGTATCAACTATATGTTGGTTCAATTAAGAAAGTTTTGTAAATGTTTCTTCCCGTTTTTCCATACTGGGTTAATATTGGAAGCATTAAGTAATTAGTAGAGGAAAGTTTTAAACCGAGTTGTTATGAAGGTAGACGCGTTCTATTGACAAGTTGAAATGAAATATTTTAATTATTTCTTGTGTAATTTTAGTCAAGATATCTTCAACGAGAAACTTTTCCACACGCAAATTTTCATCATGTGAAAACTTTGTACGTGAGGCCTAATTTAATTGCAATTTTTACCTGATATATATTGGGGTTTCTAAGCCATATTACCAAGATTTTCAATGGATATTATATAGGTAAATGTTTTCAATAAAAAAGTGGTTGTGTGTATTTATGTACGCGCGTGAGAAGTTATACTTCTTTGGTATCATTAAAAATTAGTTTTTATTAATTTTATTCAAATAATCAATTTAAAAAAACTGTAATTTAATATTTAATAATAATAATATATATATATAAAGATATAATTATTAAAAATAAAATTAAGAGAATAATATAAAATATATATTAATATAAGGTTATATAAATTAATAATATTTTAATTTGTATCAATAAATAATATCCAAAGAAAGATGCAAGACGTTTATAAAATTTGTCAGGATCATTTTTCTGGTTAACAATTCATGCATGTCATGAAAACGAAGCTTCATAGAAATTGCGAAATAAAGTAAGTAGCTACTTGCCAAAGTAAATGTCTTAATCTTATTCATATCTTGTGTTACTATATTATTATTCTAAGATGGTTGAATCATTTCAGAATCCCAGATTTCGTAATAACTAAGAATATGCATGGAATGCAGACGTCATTTTCAATCATTAAATTTCAAATAGTATAACAGCTACTGCAAAATTCGAGAAAAGTAATAACTTATTTATTAATAATATGTGTCATTTGTATATATAATTATTTTTAATTTAAATATAAAAATTAATAAATTAATAAATAAATACAACAAAAATTCAAATTACGCGCGCCAGGAGACCCAGTGGTTTTGCGACTAACTTCATTTTGTTAAGTTTTAACTGAAAATGCGCGCGCATCTTAAAATTTCACTCTCATCATTTTTTCATAACGCGCCTAAAGAAGTATAACTTCAACAAGTAGATACGCGACGTATCGTTGTATTATTGTGGAAAAGCAAACCGCATATATTCAAACTCTTAAATCTCTTACGCTGGAGTTTTCCATATTTCATCAAGTGGAACGTTTACTTAAAACTTTGTTAAAATTTTTACTCGGAAATGATTTCATGTCAAAGTGAACAAGTTTTAAGTATCTCCCGAAGAAAATCCCAACATTTTCATTTTCTCTTTGAATCTGTAGATTTAATAAAAAATATTTTGAGAAAAAAAAAATTGTATCGTATTGGTTGAGATTCGTTTTACATGCCTTGGTTAGTAATTGATTTTATACCCATATCTACAGTTACAGCTTTTGCTCCACTTTGGACTTAAATTTTTTTTTAACATCTGGAATATTGATGTATTTTACGTGTAAAAGCGCAGCTTGTTTTCTGAGAAACTTGTCCCGAACATTAATTATATGTACATACATAAGTACATAAAATACAACCGTTTTACTCGCGCATAAATACATATAATGTTGGTACAAAGTATAATTGCATTATTATTTAAATAATGAGTAAGGTTCATAGCGAGATTTTCCTCTGAAATAAGAAGAAAATGTTTTTAAATATCCCAAAGCATCAACAGAATGATGAAAAATTATTTTTGTAAGGTTATGAATTTCTAAGATTAGTGCGTTCAGGGTAAAAATCAGACAGTTTTATACCTGTAGGAGTGTGGATTTGACTGGATTTCCAGTGATGAGTTATTAAGAGTTTGGCTCGTTACGAAATTCACTGTACTTTATTTTACGTGAAATTCGTTGTAGATATTTAAATCTTTTCTCAGTTTGACCATAGACTTGAACCATAAACAAAAGATTATCCATTATTGTACCATAATAACGGTCTATAATATTATTTGCCTCTTACTAAATATTAAAAATAATCACCATTAAGATAATGTCATTAAGTCGATAGTTGGTCTAATAGATATCTCAATATATTAGCGCTTATATGATTAAAATAAACGAAAAAATTTCATTATTAAAATAAAATACTGTGAGAGGAATTTATATTTTAATTATTGAAATTGAAGCAAACAAATTTAACCGATTATTTGATTATTGAATTCTGTCAGAATATTTCAACGATATTGCGCAGGAATGAATCAGTCCTCTGATGGGTTAATTCAAATATTACACCACATTTCCAATTATTTTTTTGGCTTCTTAATGAAAATATCTAAACAAAAAGGTAATTTAATTTTGAAAACGCGACACTCGCTTGAAATTATTTCTGATTTTTCATGGTCAAAGTTTTTTTAATAAATATCTTAATACTAGCTGATACCCGCCCGCTTCGCAGAGCGTATCTAAATTAATCTGATTGAATAATAGAAAATTTTACCCAAAATAAGAAATTCAGCTATTTTTACAAAAAAAGATAATTAGATATTTCTAGACCTTTCTTTCATAGAAAGTTCCTGAAAAATCCGTTAAACTACTTTTCCAGGAACAGATATAAGCTATCTTATAGGTAGGATCTTTACGTTTTTTTGAATATTGTAAAATATTAAGAAAATTTAAAGCCTTGAGAACCTTTCACACCAAATGTCATGTGAAATAAATTATTAATTTTATTAGAATGGATTAGTAGCTATCCTTTAGAAAGTGTACCTTTTTTAGGATCAATAATATTTAATGTGTTATGTTTAGATCTGAGGTATTAGGTTTATTAGGTTTGGTTGCCTTAGGCTCATTATTCTAGAATATAGTATTAAGTCCATTATGTCTTATCGGCAAGTCTGCTATTTCCCAAGGTCCAAGATTAGACAACGAATTCTTATATATCTTGCTAAAATAAATTTAAAACTAAGAATATAGTTTTTTGGTAAAAAAACAACGCGATGGTCACATCTAAGTTGCTATTTTCTCTTGAAAAATAAGTTGGGCTGGATTTCTTTTTGTTCTGGGGACTCTGCCTAACGGCTTCACCTCTCTTAGTCAAACTCCTAATCGGGATCACTTAAGTCAAACTATCTGTTTTTGTTATTTATTCTTACGGGTCTCATTTTTGAACAAAGATATTTATTTTTATGAATGAAATCATATTTACTGCAGAGGATTTCTTTCACCTCCCTCGACAGTTCGAACGTTTACTCAGCCGAACTATTAATAATATTTTAACTACCCGTAAATTCACAATAGAGTTATGGTTTCTAGGAATTTAACCTATCGCCTAACTTCTATGATGGTTATAATTTTCATATTTGCGAACATTAATTTATACGAATAACAAATTACATAATTTAATTTCATGTCGTTTCTACGATATGTTAGTATATGTACATTGTATCACAACTGCCTGCCGATGTATGTTTTTCGTTGCGCAGTTTTTATAGTTTTTATTTTTTTGCTCAGAAAATCAACATTTTTTCGGAATAAAAAGTATTTTAAAGCACTTTTTGTAATATTTACTACTTGTAATAAAAATCTCGTCCAAATCGGACCAGCCGTTTTCAAGTTTGCCAAGAATAAACAAACAGACAGGGAAAACTATTCGAAATAAAAGTAGCCTATAATGTAAGTTACAATATTTAATAACTTTTTGTGAAAATTCCATTGAAATCGGCTCAGCTGTTTTTAAGTTCACCCTGGACAAACCCTGTTATGACCCTGTTTTTTTTTTTGGGAAAATTACAATGTAAATGGCATTTATTTTTTTGTATTAAATATATGAAAATGTAGGCATTAAAGGGTATTCAACAAGACACCTTAAATTTTTTAGATAAGATAAAAATCTTTACTGGGAAAAATAATTCTGTTTTTCGTTCTCTCGCGCAAGAGATGGAATGTTTTTATTATATAAGTATTCAAGTAGTAAAAATCTTCATTCTTATTATTGGTATAGATTAATTTAAATGTCATTTTGAAAAATTTGTTCCGTTATCTTCATTAGTTTCGGAGAAAAAAAAATTAAATTAAGGGTTGTAGCCTCTCTAGCTCCCATAATAGAAGGGGTAGCGGTCTAATATCGAGTATACTTACTACTCCTACCTAGAGGTATATGTGGAGAATAACAAAATAAACGACTAGCTAAACACAGATAGGCTTATTCGGCTAGCCCTTTTGGATAAAGCTTTTGATACGATATCGTAGTCACACACAGACACACCAACTTACATACCATAGATATTTTCCTTAAAACTACTTGTTTGGATATAGAGGACTTCAAACCATATATTTAAAATTCGATCCAATTACAAGAGCGATCGGGCGATTCAGGGTGATAGTAACGCAGGTCCCCAATTTGATAAGTTAAGAATGATGGTACTATAGTCCAGCCAAGGTCCATATGATACAAATATATTATCCAATATAGGAAGCAGTAACAAACAAACCAATATAGACTATAACTCTTACAAAATACACCGGTAGTCATAGTCCACTAGATAGTTTGCCATGACATTTCGTCATTTTGCTTGGGGTGTTGATCAAACGTGTCATGACTTCTTGTCATTTTGCTTAGGCAACTGCGATAATATTTGTAACATGGGACTTAAGAATCAAAATAGATGACCAATAAGAAAAGGGGAAGTGATCCCATACAAACTTAGATTACATCAACAATCAAATCATAAAATAATCACCAAGATGTATTGTAAATCTTAAAACTATTTAAAAACTTATCTGAAAATACACTCGACAAATTCCACTGAGCCCCCCTCCACAGGGTAGTACTACACACCTCGTTACTAAACGCAAAAGTTAGATCTTGACAAAACATACCACATAATTTTTCTTTTTTTTGAAAAGTGTATGGTTCCTACAGAACACTTAAAAAATGTGATTGCTGATTATTAAACTTGAATAAAGTGACACAAAACATTTTTTTGTTAAAGTGATGATTTTTGATAATATATACCCAGGTTTACAATTTCTTTTATAAATGTTTCAAAATCATTTATGAACCTGTGACATGACGTGGCAGAATCCCACTAAATGTACCATCAGCGAATCCAAATAGAGCGCGACAAATCTAGGCCAAATCACAACAAAATTAATATTCTCTCGACAACATCGGGACGTTTTACAGTGTCGGTGTGTTTCGTCAAATCGCATGATGATAAATGAATACAATTTAACGAACATAAAAGCGAACTTTATACTTTAATAATTGTATTACAATGTTTCATTTCACTCAATTCTTTCCATCGCAAAAAAAAAATTAATAAATTTCCCCCTCATCCTTGTTTTAATCATTAAAAAAAAATGTTCAATGTTATTATTTTAGTACAGGTCAATTTTAAATTAACAGTTCAGCGAACCGACCGACAGTAATTGCATTAAAGCATTTCATTTAATTGCTCGCCGAATGCTCGAAAATTTTCCAATTTATTTCAAATTGCAGATAAATAAAAAAAAGTGGTTGCGTGTACTTATGTACGCGCGTGAGAAGTTATACTTCTTTGGTATCATTAAAAATTAGTTTTTTATTAATTTTATTCAAATAATCAATTTTAAAAAACTGTAATTTAATATTTAATAATAATAATATTTATATTTAAAGATATAATTAATAAAAATAAAATTAGAACAATAATATTTTAATTTGTATCAATAAATAATATAAAAAGAAAGCTGCAAGACGTTTATAAAATTTGTCAGGATCATTTTTCTGGTTAACAATTCATGCATGTCATGAAAACGAAGCTTTATAGAAATTGCGAAATAAAGTAAGTAGCTACTTGTCAAAGTAAATGTCTTAATTATATTCATATCTTGTGTTACTAAATTATTATTCTAAGATGGTTGAATCATGTCAGAATCCCAGATTTCGTGATAACTAAGAATATGCATGGAATACAGACGTCATTCTCATCATTAAATTTCAAATAGTATAACAGCTACTGCCAAATTCGAGAAAAGTAATAAGTTATTTATTAATAATATGTGTCATTTGTATATATAATTATTATTAATTTAAATATAAAAATTAATAAATAAATACAACAAAAATTCAAATTACGCGCGCCAGGAGACTCACTTGTTTTGTGACTAACTTCATTTTGTTAATTTTTATCTTAAAATGTGCGCGCATCTTAAAATTTCACTCTCATCATTTTTTCATAACGCGCCTAAAGAAGTATAACTTCAAAAATGAAGTAAATAGCATATAATGACTTTATATAAAGGATAAAATTCCAAAAGAAATTTAATTCAATATCAGGTAAAAATCACAATTTCCGTCGCTACCAGGCTTTTTTCTTCGGGAGGGTTGAAGTATAAACTTTTATGTACCTACTACTCGTATGAACCACATTTCTTAAAGTTGGCCATCCCGTATAAATTGAATTTCAAATAAAATTTTATATCCTTATTTATTACATGAACAATTTATATTTGAGCTTATTCAATTCTTTCTTGTTTATAATACATTTTATGAGTTCCTCAGGCGTTATGTGTTGCGATAATTTCATAAATGTTTTATATTTTCGTGATCCCAAATTTTCCCTATCAATTAGAGAGGGGTACGATTTTCTCCTTGAATTGTCTTGTTATTTGTCTCGACTTACTTCAGCGGCTTATGTACAATGAATAAAATATATTTTTCCAATTTAGAAAACGAAGAAAAAAAAAACTCGAATAAAATGAATAAAAAATTATCTGGAGGCGACGAGAGGAGGCTGATTGCAAACACTATGAGGTCAGAAAAGCTCGACTCATACACAGCCAATATAATAATTGAACCCTTAAGGCTTAAGGGTTCGACGAAAAATCTCCCTCTCACACCAAACAATACATAATAAAATATATCTATACAATAATAAAAGGGAGGGGAGTACGTTGATTGATGTTATTCATATTTTACAAATAAGATTGTAAAAATAAATAAATCAAGGGATGAGAGACTCGAAACGTATGTGTGCACAGAGAGATAATCGACACTTGTTAAATTTAACGATATTATTACCGTTTTCTAACGATTAGAATAAAGACTAAATAAAGCTTTAGTTTTATTATTTAAAGCTTTGACCTAGATTTTATGTTAAGCATTTTTCATTTAAAAATTATTTTAGAGGTTTTAGGGTTATTGGATGCCCATATTGAAATTGCAAATTTTCTGCAAAATTTCAAAGAGATTTTAAAAGCTTAAAGAATACCTTAACCGAGTCCTATGTTAAGCGAGCCTTTCCGCCATTTTAAAATTTTAATGAAATTTCATTACATAAAAATTCCTTAACATTTCCCGAGTCGAAATTTTAGACCTATTTTGGCCCTTAAATAGATCATTTACCCTGCATTGAACCTACAAAGAGAAAAATGAACCTCATCTCGACCTAAATGATATTCCATCGTACTCATTTTAACCTACATGAAATTTTTTTTATATTATGTGAACCTCGTTTCGTTCTAAAAAAAGTTTTATCATCATAAAACATAAAATATGGTTGTAAATTTCCTTTTTTTTTACAATACCTATTGCAAATATTATTTACTAATAACCCAAATTTTTGATCTCTCTCTTTCCTATACTTAGATGCTTAGTATAATATTGTGTATTCTGGTATCCATTACTGGTTTGATCCTTAATCCTCTTCACTCTTGTTCATTTTTACTTAGCTTTAGTCTCTTGTTAAGTGCCACACGAGTTATTATACAACAATTGAATAAACTTATTTCACTATTTGATTATTTTTCAATATTGTCTATAAAAAAAACCTAAAAATATAAATATAAAAAATTTAAAAATGAAAAAACCGAGTTTAAAAGAAAAAGTGTAAAGAAATTTGCTTTAATTTATTATCTTGAAAGTAATCAGAGAGATTTTATAGAATTAAATAACATTTCTAAAGATATCCACATGGTTGGGTATATTGTGGATTATAATAAAAAGTAATCCTGAAAAAAAATGATGGCAATGGCGACAATAAAAGAGCTGGTAAACGAGGACAGAAAATTAAGAATTAAGAATTGATATTTGTAATATTCTTATTACTTTTAAATTTATCGCTTATATTAATAAAACCTGTATATTTAATGAATAAAAAGAACAAAATATTTAAAAAAAAAATTTATTCCTTTTGAAAAAAACCCTACCAATAAAACAATAAAAGAGAGTGACAAAGAAAGATCGGTAGAAAAGAGAGAGAGTAAATAAAAAAATGTTCGACCCTCATTTGAACCTAACCATTGTATTTTGTCCGATAAATGCCACTTGAAGGTTCAAAAGAGGTCTAAAATTCAAATGCAAATGGTCATGTTTCAATCTACTTGAACCTCTGAATAGCCTCGATTTTAAGGTCGAAAATAGGTCTAAAATTTCGACTCGGGTATTTTTACATTATGCGACATTTTAATTTATAATTTTATTAGTCTTGATTAATGGTAATTTATTATAGATATGAAATTGTGTGTGAATTTCATAGGAAAATGTTGTTTTTAAAGCTTGAATTGACTTAGACCATTTTCAAAATTAACTGAATGTTCTATAATTGTATTAAAGTAATAAAAAATTGTGATTTTTATTTGAAACAACAACTTTAACGAAATAATTCATAAACATTTATTAATCATTTTTAATAAGTAATTCATTTTTATCATAATTTCGAGTTTTTAAGATTTTTAAAATGTTCCTGAAAAACTGGAGGGATGTATGGTGGTAAAGACATAAGATCTTTATGTTTTTCTTCCGTAACTGGTCTAGTGGTGTTGTATAATGGAAGTGATTGACTATTTTCGTTTATTTTTGGTCTTCCTCTTTTAAGTGAAAGATCCAAAACTTGGAACTCGTCTTATAAAACATTTTATAAGGTTTATTTTGCAAGAATCTCTCCATTGAATTTTTAGCCAAGAGACAGATTCGCCCGCGGTATTTTTTACTCTCCTTGTTATTGATTTTTCAAGTGATTTTGTTGAAATAAAATCCGGTTGCGACATTCGTTTGATCGAAAATGTGCACGGAAAAAAATGTGTTGTAGTTTAAACAACATTCCTTGTTAATTTAACTACATTAACTAGTATTATATAGGATAACACCACGTGTGGTAACGTTTACCAGTCAAGTGTAATTAAAAAACTGTAGTATTATTTACAACACGAACTAGTAAAAATGTAGTTGAATTTTTGACACTTGCATTTATTTGTCAAAATTATTGGTTATGTTGTACGCGCCGCATGCGCAAACGCCAAAATTTGTTAATTGAACAACACTCAGCAGTTGTAAGAGATAAATATATTTACTACACTATGGTAGTAAAAAATACTATACGTTAGAGCTGAATACAACACAGTGTGTTATCTGCTGTTACATTTATGGTTATAGTAAACATAAAGTGCAGTAAAATTATTACTAGCTTAGTGTTGTAAATTTTACACCACTATTTTTTTCCGTGTACATATTTATTTTTCTACAATTTTCGATCAATTCATAATAATGTTCAGGATTGTATAAGTAATTTGCTTTTTTTTAATCTCTATCAAACCAAAATCACGGTCATTCGGTGGAAAGGAAAGAAATTATCTTATAATTTCTTTAAATTCTTGACTTAGACCACTTTCATAATTAACACTAAATGAAATCCGTATAACGTTGCAATTACAACTATCATGTAAAGGTTCATTTTTGACGACATCGTAAAAATTACATTGAATAAATTTAGTTTAAATGTCGTGTGAAATAAGTGATAATTGCATTTTTTTTTTAAATTTTGACTTAGACCACTTACATAATTATGGGCAAAATGTATTTCTTGTCAACCTCTATAAGAGAAAAAAAATCACCCATATAGATAAACTGCACGGAAAAAATGTGTTGTAGTTTTAACAACATTCCTTGTTAATTTTACTACATTAACTAGTATTATATAGGATGACACCACGTGTGGTAACGTTTACCAGGCAAGTGTAATTAAAAAACTGTAATATTATTAACAACACGAACTAGTGAAAATGTAGTTGAATTTTTGACACTTGCATTTATTTGTCAAAATTATTGGTTATGTTGTACGCGCCGCATGCGCAGACGCCAAAATTTGTTAATTGTACAACACTCAGCAGTTGTAACAGCTACATATATTTACTACACTATGGTAGTAAAAAATACTACATATAATGAACATAATTCTAAGAAAAAAATTTTACTTTCTTTAAGACTTTGCTAGGATCCTAAAGGATTATAAAATTATTTTTTGTAATATTAAAAATAGATAGTATCGAAAATTAGCGTTGCCAATGTTTGTGAAATTTTTTGTGCTACTCTAATAAGAATATAAAAAAATCAATTAATCTATTATTGTAACAGTCAGAAATTCGGGATCACAAGCCTTCTATGGCTCTGTCTGTTGATGACATCGAAGCTTTTTGTTGTTGAAATAATGACTGCTTTCACGTCGAAACTCGTCTCCTCCTCATCGATGGGCCAAGCAAACGCATTCATATTGTATTATTACCTATTTGCCAACTACAATATGATAGAAAAATAAATAATTATTTAGTGCACGCGTGAGCCCCGAACAAAAGGCCACGCGTCTCTCCCCCGACCGCCCTAATTGATTCTATATACTTAATTTCCTATATACGATTTAATATAATTTATAACAATCATTTGCCAGTGTGCTCTCGAGAAAACAGAACCATAAGACAAATGATTTTTATCTCAACGTGACATATAATGTAAGATAAATCGTGATAAATAGCGAGAGATCAGGCGAATGTTTCTTATAAGTAGGTAGCCGAAGAAAATCATTAAAAAACGCTGATGGTTTAAAATATCTAATATAAAGAGGACATATTATAAGTCCTTTGATTTTTTTTTCTCGTCTCCTCCAAGTGGAAATTGTTGAACGATTGAATTGTTTTGTGGTCTTGTCAATTGAAGAGTGGGGTACAACGTTTATGATGGGGCTTTGAAACGATTAGAAAATTGGATAAAAAAGCGATTACAATGGGATATATAATTGTTGTTTTTTTTTTTTTGGTGGGTATGTTGAAGAATTGGTTTGTAAAGTGTGAACACGTTTATAGGTCGTAAGTTTCACCTAGGCGCGCCACGGGGTGTCATTAAAATTGCACCCTTAGTGTACGTATGTAAAGGTACTGAAGGTATGAAATAATGGGCCAGGCCCAGGTACTGTGTATGGTCGTGTAATGCTGTCATCTCAAGTGACTCGAAAAAATTGTCTGATTTCATTCGGTTTTTTGTTATGATAAATCTCTTTAACGTACCTATGGATAACCATATTCTGTATAGGTAGGTACAATATAATGATGTGCTTATAAGTGTCTTATGACAAATTATTTTATTTTCGCTTCGTTACAATGAAGAAGCGTTGTTATCGTATGTACCGAGGAGTGTTGTAACTTTTCGAATTTACAAGCCCATTTTTGACATTGTCATTGTGTGGCTTTGATGAGAATGATTGTCTATCTTTCTTTTTTTTTTTAATTGTTATACACAATCAATTTCGGATGAGTGAAAACGGAATAAATGAGAAAACTTTATAAGTGGAAGTATTTATCAAAGCCTGTCATTATAACCTCTCATAACCTCAATAAATGGGAAACTTAAAATAAAAGAAAATCGGTTTTCACCAGTCGATCTCTATTACACACAAAATACGTAAGCCATAAAAATAAAAATGAACTCACTAATAACTTATAGACCAGTGCTTTTAGCCTTTGAAAATGGTAAAAAGTGAAAAAAATTATAGTAGGATGAAACCAATTAGAAAAGGAAGAGAATATAAGAAAAATTAAAGGAAAAATAAATTACGGTCGAGCTGAGGTGGGGAAGTGGAAAATTGGGGTGTTTTTAAGGGTAAAAACGGTTTATCTCGATTTCCGACAAAACTACAAGTCCTATGGAAAAAAGTTAAATAGCAAAGTTGTAGGTGAAAAGAAGATCTACAACTTTTGTGCTAACACTTTTTTCACATAACCGTAAAATTTAAGTGAAAAATTCCAATAACCAAGTTTTTAATTTTTAATTTTTACCTTTTACAAAAAAAAAAATGTACAAATACAACTTTGAGCAATTTATTAAAATTTACATTTTAATTATTGCATTTTCAGGGAACATTTAGCATTGTAATCTATATTTTTTGCACCATCAGAGAGTAGAGATTGTAACGAACAAAATGCCCCCCGGCTTTTTTTAAAAGTAGATCTTTTGACGTGAGAATTTTCGATTGAAAATTAGGGTGCTTTTTTCGATATTAGGTAAAAATAAAGTGAAAAAATAAATATTTTTTAATCAAAAAAATAACCGTGTGTTTGGGACATTAAAAGGTAAGTTTTGGTTAAGAAAATGGGGGTGTTTTTAAAGGTAGAAACGGTTTATCTCGATTTCCAACCAAACTACAAGTCCCATAGAAAAAAGTTAAATGGCAAAGTTGTAGATAAGGAGTATATCTACAACTTTTGTGCTAACACTTATTTCACATAACCTCAAAATGTATGTGAAAAATTCAAATTACCAAGTTTTGCGTTTTTAATTTTTATATTTTACAAAAAAAAAAGTGGTTGCGTGTACTTACGTATGCGCGTGAGAGGAAATACTTAAAAATTAGTTTTTATTAATTGCATTCAAATAATCAATTTTTAAAAATTGTAAATTAATATTTAATAATAATAATAATTAATATAAATAATTATTAAAAATAAAATAAAAAGAATAATATTTTAATTTACATTAATAAATAATATCCAAAGGAAGCTGCCAGACGTTTATAAAATTTGTCAGGATCATTTTTCTGGTTAACAATTCATGAATGTTATGAAAACGAAGCTTCATAGAAATTGCAAAATAAAGTAAGTAGCTACTTTTCAAAGTAAATGTCTTAATCTTATTCATATCTTGTAATACTAAATTATTATTCTAAGATGCTTGAATCATTTCAGAATTTCGTGATAACTAAGAATATGTATGAAATGCAGACGTCATTTTCATCACTAACCTCAAAATAGTAAAACAGCTAATGCAAAATTCGAGAAAAGTAATAACTTATTTATTAATAATATGTGTCATTTGTATATATAATTATTTTTAATTTAAATATAAAAATAAATAAATAAGTAAATAAATAAAACCAAAATTCAAATTACGCGCGCAAGAAACCGAGTGGTTTTGCAGCCAACTTCATGTTGTTAATTTTTGTCTCAAGATGGCCGCCCATCTAAAAATTTCACTCTCATAATTTCTTCATAACGCGCCTATAGAAGTATAACTTCAAAAATTTTACACCAAATTTGGTGACAACTTCTTACCTTTTAACGTCCCAAACACACTGTATTTTTTTATTTAAAATATTAATTTTTCACTTTATAATGACTTAATATCGAAAAAGCACCCTAAATTTCAATCGAAAATTCTCACGTCAAAACAAGTGATCTTTTTAAAAAATCGTAGAGCTTTTTGTTCGTTGAAACCTCTACTTTCTGATGGCGCAAAAAATATATACATTACAATGTTAAATGTTCTCAGAAAATGAATGATTAAATTTTAATAAATTATGTTATGTACAATTGTATTATATACAATTTTGAGCAATTTTGTGTGAAAAAATTTTTTTTTCAAAAGATAAAAATTTAAAACCAAAAACTTGGTAATTTGAATCTTTCACACAAATTTTGAGGTTGTGTGAAAAAAGTGTTAGCACAAAAGTTGTAGATCTCATTATTATCTACAACTTTGCCTTTTAACTCTTTTTTCATGGGACCTGTAGTTTTGTCGGAAATCGAGATAAACCGTTTCTACCCTTGAAAACATCCCCATTTTCCACTTGCCCACCTCAGATCGCTCGTAATTTATTTTACCTTTCATTTTTGTTATATTCTCTTTCTTTTCCAATAGGTTTCATCCTACTATAATTTTTTCTGTTCAAAAATTATTTACCCTAGTCTATTAATGGACTCTACATTTGAAGACTAGATATCAATAACGGGCTAAGTGCCACAAACAAAAATTTGAGTTAGACCTGAAAAATTGAGGTAAGTGCCATTGCCAACAACCTAATATATATTTTAATAGTTACTATTAATGATCATGGCACTTAGCCCGCTTTTCAGGTTCTTGGCGTTATTAGCTAGCTTTTTCGGGTTTAACTCAATGTTTTGTTTTTGGCACCCAGCCCATTATTGATGTCTAGTCTTCATTTGTTTTTTCCTGTTTACTTTCTATCTATAGTTTAAAAAATTTTTTATCTTGGTATGCATTTTAACATTCTGTATATTTTAAAAATACAAAAAAAAAATTTTTTAACCGAAGAAATAAAGTGGTTCTTACAAACGTTTCTCTTTATATATATAGAGGGACATGTTGAAAAGCTTGTAGCAGCATTAATACAACCTAAAGTTATTTCAATTTCCTGTTTTCTTTTCATTTTTTTTATTTTTTGCTTTTCGTTCGCATTTCGTTTTTTATTTTTTTATTTTTATGCTTCGAAAGCTCGTATTTCACATTACACTAACAAGGTGGGTATTACAAATATTTTCAACTGTAAAATCTTAAATAACTCAATTTAACGAAGCCGACGGATGAATGGTTTTGTATGGCGCGTAAGCTCGGCACATGAAGAAATTTCAAAATTACCATCATTAAAAGGTATTATTATGATGTGATACTTTAGCATGAAAATGGTATCTATGTAGTAATAAGCGAAGCAAAAACTTTTAACGCGTATTTTACTATAATTTCGGGGACGGAGGTGTATGAAATTTGGCACAGTTTACGTTTATATAGGTAGTAATAGGGTAGTAGTACCTACCTACAGTCTACACACTACCTATATTTTTGTCACAGATATTGTTACAGTTCGAATATATTGTATAAACGTTCATTTGAAAAATAAATTTCATACTGTATTCTCGTTTATTGCTATATACCAATACAATCGTATTTCCATGGCTGACACCAACTCCAAAAATAACAATAGTTGTACATTATCTCATCCTAATAATTTGTAAGTTGTAGACACTGCAAGGATACGTAATTATTTTGTTTTACTTTTTAGGAAATTTTTTGTATCAGACTTATTTTAAAGTCGAGTTTTTGAAGTTATACTTCTTTAGGCGCGATATGAAAAAATGATGAGAGTGAAATTTTAAGATGCGCGTGCATTTTAAAACAAAAATTAACAAAATGAAGTTAGTCGCAAAATCACTGGATCTCCTGACGCGCATAATTTGAATTTTTGTTGGATTTATTTTCTAATTTATTTATTTTTATATTTAAATTAATAATAATTATATATACAAATGACACATAATATTAATAAATAAGTTATTACTTTTCTCGAATTTTGCAGTAGCTGTTATACTATTTGAAATTTAATGATGAAAATGACGTCTGCATTTCATGCTTATTCTTAGTTATCACGAAATCTGGGATTCTGAAATGATTCAACCATCTTAGAATAATAATTTAGTAACACAAGATATGAATAAGATTAAGACATTTACTTTGACATGTAGCTACTTACTTTATTTCGCAATTTCTACGAATGAAGCTTCGTTTTCATGACATGCATGAATTGTTAACCAGAAAAATGATCCTGACAAATTTTATAAACGTCTTGCAGCTTCCTTTGGATATTATTTATTAATATAAATTAAAATATTATTCTTTTTATTTTATTTTTAATAATTATTTATATATATTATTATTATTATTAAATATTAATTTACAATTTTTTAAAATTGATTATTTGAATAAAATTAATTAAAACTAATTTTTAATGATACCAAAGAAGTATAACTTCTCACGCGCGTACATTAGTACACGCAACCACTTTTTTTATAATTTTTATTTATTAACCTAGAAATTAATTTTTGTTTCAATAACTATTTTCATGTAATAATGTCGCCTTAGTGAGCGTTTAATGAAGCGTGAAAGCTCATTAAATTGGGAATTAGTTTGAATACATGATGCATTTGGCAACTGGTTGTATTAAGTGGTTCCCCCCCCCCCTACCCTATACTTGTTCATCAATCAAACGAATAAGCGTTATTATGTGCATATACATACATGCAATGAATATATTGGACAATTTTTATTTGACTTATTTTCAATGATTATGCGAGCTTTCCGCTTGGCTTCAACTTCTTAAAGGCTTTTTCATTAACTAATCAACATGTTGAGTACCTTCTAACAAACATAAATAGTTATTCTTATGTTATTTTTTTCGTTTATTATAACTCGTTGATAAAATTAAGGGTAATTTATCAAAACAGTGACAGCTTGAAAAGGTTTTACGAGGGTTAATTGTCATCATTTATGAACAAATTTTTTTTTTATCTGGCTCCCTTCAAACTTGTACCGATTCTTTGTCTTTAAGCAATCTTACATATTATGTATGTAATATGGAAACATTTTCTTGAAAATTCAAGGTTAAAACCGGTCAAAATAAAATATTAAGGTTGACGTTGAAGGCTTCTACAGAGGTGAACATACTACGAAAAACTTTTTGTGGGCTTTCAAATATTTAATATACTGATAGAGAGAAAAAAAACATTTACTTGAAAGGTTGTTGATCGATTTGAGAATATCGACCCTTTATCGGTACAAAACAGTAATTTTGAAACTTGTACCATCTTAATTTTAACCTAATTACCTGTTAGGATATCTGTTTAAAAATTCATATCAACTTATTTTCGAAAATAAAGTTTTTATTCAAACTAGTCGTAGAAATTTGACCATAATTCGTTTAAATTTTAATATTGATACACTTCACGTGCAACTGCTTTGAGAACTTTAGTTCCTAAGCAAATCTAAATGATAAATTATATTTCCAAAATAATTTTTTGACGTACTTTTACTAAACGTTCATTTCAAGAAAGTCTATCATCTAATGATTTAACATATTCAATTTGACTTATAAAGGTGGTAATATTACTTTACCATTATGACAACATGAAGTTCTGTCACCCAAAATGACTTCACATTGCAAAACCTCCATTGTAAATCCATTTATCCACAATCATAATTTTGAAAAAGTTTTTAAAATGACATTAAGTGCACATTTGAATGTACATACCAATAACTTATTAAACCTTTTTACAAATAAACATTCATATTGATTTCCTTGGCTGACACCAATTCCAAAAATAACAATAGTTGTACATTATCTCATCCTAATAATTTGTAAGTTGTAGACACTGCAAGGATACGCCATTATTTTGTTACTTTTTAGTGCATTTCTTGCTTAAGATTTTTTATTTATTTTGAAGTCGGTTTTTCATTTTGTTATAATTTTTATTTATTTCTCTCTCTTTCTTTCTCTAGTAGGTAAACCTACTAAACGCGTTGCTCATATGAGGCAGCGCCGTTAAATGTTAAAAGTTACTACATCATCCCTTTTTGCCCTTAAGGGTTGAAATTTTTTACTTTTAAATGTAATGATAGAACTAATTGAAATACTCTTTCAAATAGAAAAAAAATCATCAAAATTCGGTGATTCAGTTCAATGTCCCTATTTCATCCCCTATTTTCATTCTTAGGGGGTGGATTTTTTTCTTCAAATTGAAGTGTGAACAAGGTACGATGCACGCAATAGAAAAGAAATTATCAAAATCGGGTAAGCCAGGAAAAATGTATTTTTCATCCCTTATTTTTAACCCCTTATGATTGGAGTTTTTCATAAAAAAAGGATATGATATTAATTTTAAATTATGTTCTACCAATTAAAAAAAGAATTATAAAAATCGAGCTATCCTATAAGAAGTTAATATGTCATCCTTTAGTTTTCAACCTCCTAAGAAGTGAAAGGTTTTCTTCAAATTAAAATGTAGACTTGGGAAAATAATTTTTGAACAGAAAAAAAATTATAGTAGGATGAAACCTATTGGAAAAGGAAGAGAATATAACAAAAATGAAAGGAAAAATAAATTAAAGTCGATCTGAGGTGGGGAAGTGAAAAAAAAAAAAGGGGGGGGGGTAAGGATAGAAACGATTTATCTCGATTTCCGACAAAACTACAAGTCCTATGGAAAAAAGTTAAATGGCAACGTTGTAGATAATAAGTAGATCTACACTTTTGGCGCTAACGTCTTTTTCACATAACCTCAAAATTTATGTGAAAAATTCCAATAACCAAGTTTTTGGTTTCCAATTTTTATCTTTTTCAAAAAAACTTTTTTTTACACGAAAATTGGTGAAAACTTACTTTTTAATGTCCCAAAGACACTTTATTTTTTATTTATTTAAAATATTAACTTTTTCATTTTATAATGACTTAATATCGAAAAAGCACCTTTATTTTCAATCAAAAATTCTCACGTCAAAACATCTGATTTTTTTTAAAAGTGGGTGAGCTTTTTGTTCGTTGAAACCTCTACTTTCTGATGCTGTAAAAAATATATACATCACAATTTAAATGTTTCCACAAAATGCAATAATTAAAGTGTACATTTTAATAAATTGTTCAAAATTGTACACAATACAATTGTACATAACACAATTTTGTACAATTTATTAAAAATTACACTTAAATTATTCCATTTTGTGGGAACATTTAAATTGTAGTGTATATATTTTTGCACCATCAGAAAGTAGAGGTTTCAACGAACAAAAAACTCACCCACTTTTAAAAAAAATCAGATGTTTTGACGTGAGAATTTTTGATTGAAAATAAAGGTGCTTTTTCGATATTAAGTCATTATAAAGTGAAAAAATTATTATTTTAAATCAAAAAAATTACAGTTTAAAAATTTTTTAAAAATAAAAAATCAAAAACTTGGTTATTGGAATTTTTCACATAAATTTTGAGGTTATGTGAACAAGGTGTTAGCACAAAAAGTGTAGATCTAATTATTATCTACACCGTTGTCATTTAACTTTTTTCCATAGGACTTGTAGTTTTGTTTGAAATCAAGATAAACCGTTTCTACCCTTACCCCTCTCCCCTTCTCCACTTCCCCACCTCAGATCGACCGTAATTTACTTTTTCGTTCATTTTTGTTGTATTCTCTTCCTTTTCCAATGGGTTTCATCCTACTATAATTTAGTTCCCTTTTTACCATTTTCAAAGGCTTAAAGCACTTTCAAATAAGAATATAGACTCATCAAAATCGGTTTACCCAGTCGAAAATTCTGAGGTAAGAAACACAAAAAGAAAATTGGTTGTCTGTAAAGTTGGTTTACGGACGATAGTTTTACATGATAACGCCGTAAAGAAACATTGATAAAAAATTGCATACTTTTATGAATTGAATTGAATTATTATCACTGAATTATCATTATTTTTTATAATACAAAGAATGAGTTAATTGAAAATTAACAATTTTTTCAAAATGTATTCAGACTGGAAATCAATTAATCTTATTAAGAAAATTGTAGAAAAAAAAAACACAAAACACGTTGTCTAGGATTTAAAAATTGCCTCTCTATCGCTTGTATCGCATTCTCGCTTGCACTCACAGGGTTAAACGGAACGTGACACTTTTTCGTACAGGCTGTTTATGTTTATCAATTTATAAAACTTTATCACCTCAAAAATACAGTCGAATTGAGAACTTCCTTCTTTTTTTGAAGTCGGTTCAAAATTTAATAATTGAAATTTTTTTTGAGCATTGTTCAAATCCAATATCAGTCAATCCCAATATTTTTTACGAACCGTTCCTTTAACGAACAACATTCAATTTTTGGTACAAAAAATTTGAGGTTAAAGTTTAAGAAAAAAAAAATAATTTGCAAATTCAATGTTGGACTTAACATATTGTTTGTGTCTTAACATTTGGTTTAAGTTTGACTTGACTTAACGCCAAGTCAAGTAGTTAAGCTTTCCAATAGTTACAAAATATGTAGATAACCTCCAATTAAATGTCAATGCTATAAAATTAACGCGACATATTGAATCGGACGTGTGTGTGTGTGTGTGTGTGTGTGTGGTATGATAATAAGCCCATTAATCGACACTATGCATTGAAACGATAATGAGATTAAACCCTTTTTGCGGGGCCATGACAAATGCACAAAGAACTGATCTGCACTGAAACAGGCAAACGGCGTACATATTATGCAAATGACCCAATGCAGCTGAGCCTCTCGAAAGCTTCTCAATCGCATCGAAATCGAGAGCTGTGACGAATCGACATAGATTTGTACAAAATAAACAAAGCCCCTTGAATCATCATTTAATGGGTGAGGGGGAATGGGGATGTGAATGTTTTCCCTTGATATCTATCTCTAATTATGAGACGATTGTCTTCAAATGAAAATAAATCATTGCATAAAAAAATGTTTTAATATATTGATGTGAATAATAAAGAGTTTAACGTTCACATAAAGCTAATTAGGCTGTCGCATCGAATCTAAATACGTAAGTGAAATTTTTACAATGGAATTCAACCCGTTTGTTGCACTTTCGATGCATGCACACATACACTCAAATGTACCTACCTATAGGGAAAGTGAAGCGTGAGGGTTGAAATTATCGGTGTATATAACGTACAAAAGCGGTAATAATAATAAAGAGAATGAAATGTTTCTCGTCGCAATTTCATTTCGGTTTTGAAGCCAAAGAAAAGACGAGAGGCGGTTGCTTTGAGCCAGTATATATATACGTTACAATACTTCTGTGTGTGATATTCAAAACATTCGATTTATCAGGGAATTCGTGTGTCAGAGTTTTTTTTAAAGTTCACGGATCAGTTGCATTGAATAAAAATAGGCCTCGGTTCAAAGGTTTTTCGAAATCAAATCAAGAAGTGTATCAAATAGTTTCTACCGATATCAATCTTGTAATCAACATTTTTTTTTTCTTTTTTTTTTATATAGAACGACTGAAAAAATTTGTGTGCAATTGCATCATTGAAATTATTGCAGAAATATTTTCACACAAGTCCTCGACATGGCGGCCTCTCTTTGAGAGGGTGGTCTTGGAATCTCGAACCGTGTGGTAAATTCAATCTGTCAACCCTTTTAACTTGATCTTATATTCCTCTCAGACCAACAATATAAAGATAACTCGATTTGTTATTTAACGAAATATAAATTTATTTAATTACTAGCTGATACCCGCCCGCTTCGCTGAGCGTATCTAAATTAATCAGACAAAAAAAATTTGTCTTTACCAAAAATAAAAAATTCAGCTATTATTATAAAAAAAAGATAATCAGATATTTCTAGGCCTTTATTTAATAGAAAATTCATGAAAATCCGTTAAACTACTTTTCCAGGAACAGATATAAGCTATCTTATAAGTAGGATCTTTACGTTATTTTAAATATTGTAAAATATTAAAAAAATTTTAAGCCCTGAGAACCTTTCACATCAAATGTCATATGAAATAAATTATTAATTTTAGTAGAATGGATTAGTAGCTATCCTTTAGGAAGTGTACCTTTTTTAGGGTCAATAATATTTAATGTGTTATATTAAGATCTGAGGTATCAGGTTTGGTTGCCTTAGATTCATAATTCTAGGATATAGTATGAAAGCCATTATGTCTTATCGGCAAGTCTGCTATTTCCCGAGGTCCAAGATTAGACAACGAATTCTCATATATCTTGCTAAAATAAATTTAAAATTAAGAATATCAATTTTTGGTAAAAAAACAACGCGATGGTCACATCTAAGTCGTTATTTTCTCTTGGAAAATAAGTTGGTCTGGATTTCTTTTTGTTGTGGGAGCTCTGCCTAACGGCTTCACCTCACTTAATGAAACTCCTAATTGGGATCACTTAAGTCGAACTGTCTGTTTTTGTTATTTATTTTTACGGGTCTCATTTTTGAACAAAGATATTTATTTTTATGAATGAAATCATATTTACTGCAGAGGATTTCCTTCTCCTCCCTCGACAACTCGAACGTTTACTCAGCCAAACTATTAATAATATATTAACTACCCCTAAATTCACAAGAATTTATGGTATCTAGGCATTTAACCTAACGCTTTACTTCTATAATGGTTATAATTTTCAAATTTGCGAACATTAATTTATAAGAATAACAAATTACATAGTTTAAAATCATGTCGTCTCTACGATATGTTAGTATATGTACATTGTCTCACAACAGCCTGCCGATGTATGTTTTTCGTTGCGCAGTTTTTATAGTTTTTATTTTTTTGCTCAGAAAATCAACATTTTTTCGGAATAAAAAGTATTTTAAAGCACTTTTTGTAATATTTACTACTTGTAATAAAAATCTCGTCCAAATCGGACCAGCCGTTTTCAAATTTGCCAAAAACAAACAAACATACAGGCTCAACTGTTTTCAAGTTTACTCTGGACAAACCCTGTTATTACCCTGTTTTTTTGAGGAAAATTACAACGTAAATGGCATTTATTTTTTTGTATTAAATATATGAAAATGTAGGCAATAATAAGTATTCAACAAAACACCTAAAATTTTTTAGATTAGATAAAAATCTTAGTTGGGAAAAATGATTTCGTTTTTCGTTCTCTCGCGCAAGAGATGGAACGTTTTTATTATATAGGTATTAGTAGAAAATCTTCAATCCTATTATTGGTATAGACTAGCTGATACCCGCGACGTCGTCTGCGTAGGTTATTATGTTAAGAACATATTTAATTTACAGAGGAAAAACATTTAAAAAATTGAAAGCAAAAATATATTAAAAATAACCGGAAAGAACTTAGCGTAGTACATTTTAACTATATGCCAAAAAATTGCTCCTTCAGAATCCGCTATTGCTCCAAGTGTATAGTTAGGTATTAGTTAGTCAATAATTAATTTTTCAAAAATTTTCTAAATTCAAAAATAATAATTGCTATACAATCCAAAATAATCACTTTTTAATTTTTTTTTAAACGCTCTTTCCGGATCAGGTGTATAGTTAATTAGTAATTCAATTTTTAAACTATTCAGGTTTATAAGATCCAACGGCGGTTGATGACGGCATAATACAACAATACAGGTATAAATAGCTATAAAAAAATATTGCAACAATTTGATCAATTATATACATATGTGTAATGAAAAGAGCAGATAGAAAACTTTTCAATTAAAAATTTCAATTAAAAATAATTTGAGTTTTACTTATAGCGTTCTTGAGATTGAAAATTTTTTTTAAATTTAATTTTTATTTAACCATTAACACTTTACACCTGGAGCAATTGTGGATCCGGAAAGAGCAGTTAAGGAGCAATTAAAAAAAAAAAAACTTTAATCTCGCCAACTTAACTCTTTCTGGTTAAAAAATATATGCAATCATAAAAGGGAGGGTAATAAATATAATTTGATTATTGTAACGGTTGTTACTTAAAAATGTATTTTGAATTTGTATTGACAGTTAAATATAAAAAAGAAGCTAAAATTTAGCAGAATTTAGAATTTACTTAGAATTTTACAAATAGCTATATTAATCTATTATTTCGCTGAACTGCATTTACTATTAAGTCTAAGGTCAAATAAAAAATAATCAGTAGGTAGTGGAAGGAGAAACACTCTCTTATGCGCATTAAACGGTTAGCCCCACTCTATCAAAGCGACGAAAAATGCCCACTTAACGCGTTTTGCTCGTAAAAATTGAATTTTTTATAATTTTAATTTCTTTGTTTTTATTGAAGATATCGTGATAATTCTTGTTTTGGATAAAGACCTAGTATATAAGAAGTAAAACAAAAAAAAAATTGATCGAAATCTATCTAGTAGTTTTTGAGTTAAAAGGTAACATTGGAAAACAGCTATCATTTTATTTATATAGATTTCTAGCAGTGGCGTGCGGTAACTTTTGAAAGAGGGCGTGCGGTAACTTTTGAAAGAGGGCATGCGGTCAGAAGAGGGGGGAGGGTTATAAGAACCAAAATTTTAAAATATATTTTTATTTGGTAAACATGGTATTGTATTATGTATTTATTATTAAAAATTAGCCTTGTTCAACGCTCCTTCTTACAAAAATTATCATTAACCACATCATAACATGTATTTAAAAACCACAAAAATAGTTCTTATCCTGAAAAATAGAACATTTGTATGGCCTCTGGGTAAATAAATCAAAATAAGTCACGAACAGTATCAGTAACAATGAGTAACCTTTAGTAAATTTATTGTGAGATTCAAAACGTCAAACGCATCTACAAACGTCAACCGTCAATGTGAAACGCCGAGATAAATAGTACTCAACCGTACTAGTGCTCATGCGCGACCAATTTTAGCCAGGCAATCGCATGCGACGGTCGCTGCGAATTAATTCGGCTTTTGCCGTTCTTTTGATGTGGTATTCTATGCCAATTTTATGAGCGAAATGTTTCATAATTTCGTAAATTAAACAATGTATAAATGATAACAATTATTAGTATTTGGTATTTTTAGAATTATTTTACAATCAATGCAATTACGTAAATTAAAAAATGAATAAATCATAAAAAATATTTAATTTTTTAAATTGTCTCAATACCAAAGCATGCGGCGCATCTACAGCATGTATGGACCGCACGCCTCTGATTTCTAGGTGTTTCATAAATAGACCCGAGTCGATAATTTTTGAGCACAAAAAAAATTATAGTAGGCTGAAACCCATAAGAAAAAAAAGAAAATATAACAAAAATGAAAAGAAAAATAAATGACGGTCGATCTGAGATGGGGAAGTGGAATAGAGGGGTGTTTTTAAGGGTAGAAACGGTTTATCTCGATTTCCTACAAAACTTAAGGTCCTATGGAAAAAAGTTAAATGGCAAAGTTGTAGGTAATAAGAAGAATTACAACTTTTTTCACACAACCTCAAAATTTATGTGAAAAATTTCAATAACCAAGTTGTTGTTTTTTATTTTTATCTTTTACAAAACATTTTTTTTCATCATGAAATTTGCTAAAAACCTACCTTTTAATGTCCCAAACACACTGTAATTTTTTTTTTAAATATTAATTTTGTCACCTTATTTTGACTTATTGAAAAAGCACCCTAATTTTCAATCGAATATTTTTATATTTTTCACATAAATTTTAAGGTTATGTGAAAAAAGTGTCAGCACAAAAGTTGTAGATCTTTTTATTACCTATAACTTTGCCATTTAACTTTTTTCCATAGGACTTGTAGTTTTGTCGAAAATTGAAATAAACCGTTTCTACCCTTAAAAAACACCCCCCTTTTTCACTTCCCCACCTCTGATCGACCGTAATTTATTTTTCCTTTTATGATTGTTATATTATCTTCCTTTTCTACCGGGTTTCATCTTACTATATTTTTTTTTCACTTTTTACCATTTTCAGAGGCAAAGTCTATCGATCAAGATACAAGTCTATCGATAAATTTCTATAAAATATAACATCAATTGGAGGCATGTATCATCAGGTGGGGAATTTTTTTTTAAATATATGACCAGTGATTCATGTTACCTTTTTCTTAAGCCTTTTCTACACTTACTGATCGCTATGTGTAATGTACAATGTATGTATGTCGTCGCCACAAATTTCATAGACTTCAATAGATTCTATAGATTTCAATAGACTTCAATAGACTTCAATAGACTTCTATAGACTTCAATAGATCTAATAAAATTAGTAATAAAAAAGTAAAAAAATTTATTGATGAAGATACAGATGTGAAGCTTAAAAGGCTGTAAAAAGTATTTTTTACGATTGACTTGTTAATAAGACACAAGCTTAAATTTTGGTTTTACCCTAAAATTTAAGGCAAATCCAGTTTAGGTTAGTTTTAATATGGGGTTTCTGTGGAAAAGTTATTACGTCAAACGTCCTATACATGAACTGGAGCTAGTTTCAAATTTAAAAAAGTGTAATTAATGAGTCAGTTGATTGATTGGCATATTTCTAATTAAAAGTCAGTTGCAAGAAATAAATTTCAGGCATCGACAGTTTGTGTGGCATTCAACATTTTCAATCGAACAACTCTTTCTTTCAAATATGCAAAGTTCAATTAACATTTTCAAATTGCCACACAATTTCCTTGATTTCATTCCAACTTTTATGGTCATGTGTTATAGTGAAAATACTCGTACATGAAACGCTTGCCGACGGATTGTTTATGTTCTTAAAGTTTGTGTTTGGATTTTGAAGGTATTAAGCGATCGATCGAATCTCAAAATATATGAACTTTGTACGTTGACTCGATGCATCCTATATACATGATAATCCATCCATTTTATTTATAGGATTTAAACTTTATTTGTAAGACAATGATTTATGTTTCGGAGAAGTTTCAATTTATTTGTTATTGATCAGTCGTGTGTAACTAGCAGAAATTTTCTTTACAAATATTGTCTTATTGTTAGTCGTTGAGTTTTTCAACTTAAAACCTCTTCCATTAGCATGTAGACGTTTAATCTAGATAGCAGACTTAGATAGCCTCAAGTCAGGGCGTGACAGGTTAAAATGGATTTTAACATGTAAGGAAATAAACCCTGTTTGAGCCTGGTAGCACCTACTTACGTTAGTTTTCAGCGTAGTTAGGTTTTCATTATTTGACTGAATGTGCACTTCCTGACACCACGAAGCTTTACACAAAATTACATGTTTTAACATAAAAATTATGATATTAATTTTCAGGTCTTAATAGTTTTATATTTTAGGTAATTATCAGGTTATTAAAGACTGACAAAGTCAATGTAAAAAGAAAATAAATTATTAAAAGAAAAAACTGGTCCATAACAACCTGATAATTACCTAAAATATTAAAATTATGCTGCAAATACGATTTCTAGTTATTTATTGCTTTTAAATTTAAAAGCAAATCCGGTGATTTAGTAAAACGTCACTATTTCATCCCCTATTTTCATCCTTAGGGGGTGGCTTTTTTTTCTTCATATTAAAATGTGAAGAATTTAAAGGTACGATGTACGTAATAGAAACAAAATTATCGAAATCGGGTTAGCCAGGAAAGTTTTATTTTTTCATCCCTAATTTTAACCCCTTATGAGTGTTTTTTTTTTTAAAATGGATATGAGATTAATTTAAAATTATGTTCTAACAATAAAAACAAGAATTATCAAAATCGAATTATCCAATAAAAAATTAATATTTCATCCCTTAGTTTTCAACCCCTTAGAAGTAAACGATTTCTTTCAAATTAAAATGAGACCCCACGGCCAGGGAACCAAATGAAATAATGTGGTTCACAGATGGATCGGTTATGGACGGAGGATCTGGCGCGGGGGTAGTGGGCGGAGAACCATGGGGGCGCATTTCAGTGCCGCTTGGGGACTCGGCCACTATTTTTCAAGCGGAGGTCACGGCCATTGCCATATGTGCTAGAGAGAACTTAGATATGGGCTATCGGAATAGGAACATACGTATTCTCTCTGACAGTCAGGCAGCGCTAAGAGCGATTGCCAACACGGTGATTAGCTCAAAGCTGGTGCTGGAGTGTCGGCAACTCCTGGAGGACCTGGCAAAGTACAACCGAGTTAAACTTGGTTGGGTGCCGGGGCATAAAGGAGTCGAAGGAAATGAAGAAGCTGATGCTTGCGCAAGGGCTGGTTCGATGACCCCACTCATGGGCCCAGAGCCTGGAGTGGGGATCACCAAATCTGCTGTCAAAAGGGCGATGAAAAGTCGACTGAGACGGCAGCAAAACAAATACTTGCAAGAAATTCCTGGCCAGAGGCACAGCAAGAGAATGATGGGGCAAATCTGCCCCTCGCTCACAGCTGAGGTATTACGGCTGGGAAGGAATCAACTCAGGACAATAACAGGACTGATAACCGGACACTGTGGACTGAGGAAGCATCTGCAGACTATTGGGGTGTCTCAACGAGACCTCATTTGCAGATTGTGTGGGGATGGGGAGGAAAACGCGACCCATGTCATTTTTGACTGCAAAGCCCTCACAAAGTGGCGACACCTGTATGGGATAGATGACGCCCAAACAGGCTCAAATCGCGCGAGCTTAGTACAGGGACTGCTTCTGCTAGGCAGAATGCTGAACCTGGAATAAGCAAGGATCCTTGCATAGCAGGGATGAATGAGCAGAACAGGAGTACAATAAGCCTTAGGCTGCAGTGCGGGGGGAACGTGCCCTAACCTGGTTTTTCTGCTATTGGAAAAAAAAAAAAAAAAAAAAAAAGACCCCACGGAAAGCACCAGCTTTCAAATAAAAAAGAATTATCAAAATCGAGCCGTCCAATAAGAAATAAATATTTCATCCCGTAGTTTTCAACCCTTTAGAAGTGAACGATTTCTTTAAAATTAAAATGGGACCACACAAGAAGCACCAGCTTTCAAATAAAAAAGAATCATTAATCGAAAATTCTGAGGTAACAAACATTGAAGAAAAAAAAAACATACAGACGAATTGAGAACCTCCTCCTTTTTTTGAAGTCGGTTAAAAAGGAAAAAAAGTCGTAGAGAGAAGAAGTTGGAAACAGGAAGAAAATAAAGGAGCAATTATTAGGAATATCGCGGTCGATTATGGTGGTGGAGAAACCACTATAAGTGATTTATTTATTCTGCCATTTTAAAAACGTAAAAACAATGAAATAATCTTATTCTTTCGTGTAAACCGAGTTTTCGCTTATCCGCTCTTCCCCACATTAGGTATCTCAGAAAAACAAAGTTTTACTTTAAATTTTAGAATATTTAGCTTGAACTTGGAGATTTTCATGTGTTTAACTTCAAATTTTCTTCATAAATTAACAAAAGCCTGCATTTTCGATAGTTTATTTTTATTGTAGATAAAATATGTATAAAAATTCCAGTCATTATTTTAATGCTGACAATTACTTGATAAGATTTAGGAAAATATCTACGAGAACTCCCCTTGAAAAGTTCAGTTTTATTAAATGGATTAGTCCAAATAAAATATATTATTCAAAAATGTTTTAAAATATGAATCAAAACTTCTCATTTCTTCGGTGAAGATTTGATCAAGGTCGAAAAACAAGTTCATCTTAATTGGATTAAAATCAATCGGTTGGCGACAAATGCATTAAGCATGCAGATATTTTTGAAACTCTAAAATTTCTACTACACGAAAAAAAAAAAAAGAACGAATACAAAACGACGATTTCCGAACAGAAGTCAAAACTTAAAAGTATAAAATTCTTGCATTTTTGTTTAAGATTTTGTATTCATTTTAAAGTCGGATTTTCATTTATTTCTCGATTTTTAGTGATCTGAAGTTTGATAACTGATTTTATTTCTTTGAATATGGATAAACCTTCTACACGCGCTGCTCATATGAGATAACGCCGTTAAACGTTAAAATTACTACTTCATCCCCTTTTGTTCTTAAAGGGGTATTCTAGTCTAAGAATTTAAAAAAATCAAAAAAAATTTTTTTTCATAATCCGATAGTTTATATATATACAAAAATATCTTCCCAAAAGGATTTTTTAAAATTCAAATTATTTCCGAAGTTATAGCCGTTTTAGTGTCGTGGCAACTCGACCGGTTGAGACCTTACGTAAAACTTTAAACGCGTTTTTTTCGAAACTACTTTTTTCGATGCGGTGGCCACAATATCTCAAGTTCTAATCTTTACTTGAAATTTGGCATGAACATTCTTTATATATCTCTCTATTGCATTAACCAACAAAAAATGAAAATTTTAAATATGTAATATTTTTAAAAAATTCGACAAAGTTAAAAAATGAGTGAAAAAATCGACCTTTAATTTTGAATAGCCGCCATTTTATGAAAAAAAATTTTTTTTTCAGTTTTGGAGGTTCATTCGATAGCGACATTCGTACTTATCAAGAATCCACCATTGTTTTATTTTTCAGATGACCACAAGGGTAGAAATCATGGCGACGAGGACACGGCCTTTTTTTTCCCCCTTTACTTCAAAGACGCATAACTCAATGAAAAAGAACAATTTTTTTTTTAAATTAATTTTGTGTACTTTCTCTCTGAATATAAATAAACAAATGATAAAAAGATGGATACTAAAAATATCAGATACTTTTTTTATCAATTGCCAAAAAAAGCTCAAAATTCAGGCCTCTAGACTAGAATACCCCCTTAAGGGTTGAAATTTTTTACTTTTAAATGTAATGAAAGAACTAAGTGGAATACTCTTTCCGATAGAAAAAACAATCAACAAAATTCGATGATTCAGTTAAACGTCACTCTTTCATCCCCTATTTTCATACATTCTTCAAATTGAAATGTGAACAATTTAAAGGTACGATGTACGTAATAAAAACAAAATTATCAAAAACGGGTTAGCCAGGAAAAATTTTCCATCCCTAATTATTAACCCCTTATGAGTGGAGTTTTTTTTTATAAAAAATGGATATGAGATTAATTTAAAATTATGTTCTACCAATAAAAAAAAGAATTATCAACATCGAGCTATCCAATAAAAAGTTAATATTTTATCCCTTAGTTTTCAGCCCTTTAGAAGTGAAATATTTCCTTCAAATTAAATTGAGACCACAAGGAAAGCACCAGCTTTCAAATAAAAAAAATTACTATCAAAATCGAGCTATCCAATAAGAAATTAATATTTCATCCCTTAGTTTTCAACTCCTCGGAAGTAAACGATTTCTTTCAAATTAAAATGGGGCCACACGAGAAGCACCAGTCAAAAGTTCTGAAGTAACAAACATAAAAAAATACAGTCGAATTGAAAACCTCCTTTTTTTTTGAAGTCGGTTAAAAACCCAGATTAATTTAATTGGGCCGAGCAATAAACCTGATTTTCAATGTGAGATATGGAGGATAATATCGCAAAGTTTTTCGCGTGTGCCAGCTATCTTCATACAGTCAAGACAATTGTCCTACTGACACAATTCGTTTCCCTCAAATTTATCGTACGATCCACCCTCATGAAGACCACAATGATGATTCAACCCTGATATATATACATACACCAAATCAAGTCCTTATCATTATATAAAAAGAAAAATATTTCAACAAAACTTTGCTAATTCAATAATTTATCTAAGATTTATTTGTAAGCGTAGGTATAGCGGAGAAGTTTAAAGCAATTAGTTGTCGTAATTAATTGAAATAAATGTGGAGAAGATTTTGTTACCACCTACGCATTGAAACGACATAATTTACGACCCATATTTAGGTAAATATAATCAAGACGAAATGGTTGTGTGCTCTTAATTAACTCAGATCGGTTACCTACGGGTTCGAAAATATTCTGCAGAAGATTGGTGGGTGGGTGTGGAAAACATTGAATTAACCAGTCTAATGAGCGGAGCCTAATCTCATTTTGTAACCTCAAGGTGTCACGACGTGGAAGTCTATCTACACTTTACTTTCAATCTTGGCAAGTCAGAGATATTTTGGCATCAATTACGTTATTTCCGTGTTGAATTAGCATCGTCTCCGGGATGGAAGGAGTTTCAAGGCTCAATTTGTCCTCGGCTCGATGAAATCGTTAATAGCCAATTTCAATTTGTATAGACGGCGAAAATTACTTGCGGATAAATCGAGTTATTATCGTAACTATTTTTTCCAGAACGAGAAAATTATTAAAAATCTTTTAACTCTTAGTATTCGTATTACTTAAACCTAGTCTGAAGTGACGTACGTCAAGCTAGCCTTGGCAACCCAGCCCAAGCAAATGAAACTATGCTAATGATTTAGTGCTATTTTTGTGCTAATTTTTTAACAAGGCTAGCTTAACCGTTAAGCTAGCCTTGTCATGTAAAACATGTACTAAAGTGCAATAAAATTTTATATTTAAATTAAAAATAATTATATATACAAATGACACATATTATTAATAAATCAGTTATTACTTTTCTCGAATTTTGCAGTAGCTGTTATACTATTTTGAGGTGAGTCATGAAAATGACGTCTGCATTCCATGCATATTCTTAGTTATCACGAAATCTGGGATTCTGAAATGATTCAACCATCTTAGAATCATAATTTAGTAACACAAGATATGGTTAAGATTAACGACATTTACTTTGACAAGTAGCTACTTACTTTACTTCGCAATTTTTATGAAGCTTCGTTTTCATGACATGCATGAATTGTTAACCAGAAAAATGATCCTGACAAATTTTATAAACGTCTTGCCGCTTTCTTTGGATATTATTTATTGATACAAATTAAAATATTATTCTCTTAATTTTATTTTTAATAATTATATCTTTAAATATATATATTATTATTATTATTAAATATTAAATTACAGTTTTTTAAAATTGTTTATTTGAATAAAATTAATAAAAGCTAATTTTTAATGATACCAAAGAAGTATAACTCTCACCCGCGTACATAAGTACACGCAACCACTTTTTTTTTAACTTCGCTGACCTCCTGTTTGTTTTTTATTGAGCCACTAATTAGCAACTAATTACCTATCGACTCTAGATAGCCAAGACAGTTTTAAAAGTTACCCTGCACCTCTTTGCAACTCTTTGTTTTTATCCTTTAGAAACGCATTTTAAGCAGAATAATTTTTTTTTTCTAATTTCACGAACCTCTAGTTCATTTTTTATCAAGCAACTAATTAGTTTACACATTGTTAAGCTTGTACAGGTCGGATAGCTTACTAGTACTTGTTTAAAAGCTATTCGGTACCATTAATTGGCGTAAACAGTACTCCTTAATTCTAGGGTAATCTAACTTTGTATTTTTTTACTATTTTTAAGAACTTTAGTTGGTTTTCTTCAAACAACTAATTAGCAACTAATTAGCACAAATTATTTGACGTATTTTTTTCAAAATTTTATTGGACTTTAGTACATGTTTTGCATGACAAGGCTAGCTTAACGTATAAGCTAGCCTTGTTACAAAAATTTCGTAAACGGGACGAGCAACAAAATTTAAACTACGGCAACTAATTAGCACAAAAATAGTACTAAATCATTAGCATAGTTTCATTTGATTGGGCTGGGTTGCCAAGACTCGCTTAACGTACGTTCTCAAGTGAAGTATTTAGAGAAAGTTTTCTATGCACTTATTCTTTGAATGTAGGCATTATTTCGTTGAAAGTAAACGAGCAGTTTAAGTTTCGAGGACTTTTGTGCTCAATTGCCGCTCGCTCTATCAATATATAATGCGACTCGTTTAATTGTGTGTTAATATGGCATATAGGAACGAGAGTCGAGCGAAGAGCTCTGCGTCAATAGAGCCTCCATTTAGCCATGGGTCGGTCGACCGGACCGAACAAAAAGGCCGAGAGCTACAATCATCACAACCATATAATACACATTAGAGCGAGTTTAAATTTTACCAACCAAAATCCAAAAAAAAAGACGACCAAAAACGTAATGATGGATTTTTGAAATATTTGTATCGTTAGTTTTACAAACACATTGTTATCCCATTTACAGTCGAGTACGTCTATTATATCATCGTGTTCATTCATTCACAACGAGAAATAGATACAAATAGCAAAGGTCGTTTTCATTGAAAAAAAAAAACTTTTAAAAACGAGCCCATTCATGAAATTTGGCCATTTGTTGAGAGACGCAAAATTGATTTAATGTCCAACATTTTTACTTTGATAGTTCCGAATGGTTCGTTGTACAGGTGACAATAACACCCACTCACGCAGTGTGTAATTCGGATTTAAAAAGCACTTGCATTTAGGCTTTGTTGTTCCCAAAAAAAAGTCAATAAGGCAACTTGAAAGATATTCGAATAATTGAACGGAATTCGAACCACTTGAACACTAATAAAATGCATTGAAACGATCAGCTACTTGATTGTTACCATAATGCAATTATATCGGAAAAATGGATGCTTTGCCTATTCGACTTTTTCATATACTTACAAAAGTTAAATATATAACGAGTATTTTTTTATCTACACGGAAAAAAATGTGTTGTAGATTTAACAACATTCCTTGTTAATTTTACAACATTAACTAGTATTATATAGGATGACACCACGTGTGGTAACGTTTGCCAGTTAAGTGTAATTAAAAAACTGTAATATTATTTACAACACGAACTAGTAAAAATGACTCCATGATAATATAATGTAGTTGAATTTTTGACACTTGCATTTATTTGTCAAATTTATAGGTTATGTATGCGCACTTTTAAAAATCTTAAAAATATAATTATAGAAAAAGGTAAAGATGGCTCTGATGTTTTTTTTTTCTCACAACAGTCGTTTACAAGGTTTTACAACATAATGGAGTAAATTGTACACTGTATATAGTATTATATAGATTATATATACACCAAAAATGGTAACGATTACAAAGGATCTAGCTCAATAGCCATAAGCAAAGTGCCCCAGGCGGTTTTTGAAAAATGCTTCCGTGTGCTGATTCCTCTCCATGAAAAACTTATTGTCGCGCAATTTTAACCCGCTACCCTCACTTGTATTGGAGCTACGGGGGAAACTACCCCAGACGTTAAAATTTTTGTTCAAGAAAACTATTGAAGATTTTTTCATGAAATTAAAACTGTACGTAGATATTGATAAAATGCATAATATATATGTTTTTTAGAATTTTTGTAAATCTATAAATGATGAAAAATGTTATTTTTATTTTTTGAGGGTGATTTTTTACATCAACCCTTAAAGTGACACCTTTTTTTAAAAATGTGATAAGTGCATTTATTATTTATCTTTTATTTAAAAAAAGTCGCTTTAAGAAATTAGTTGTCGCTCACCACCAAAATGAGGTCATCCAGGAACAGGTTTGTAATAAACAGCGCATTTCGTAAATGCATTTATTGCTTTATGGCTTGTATATATGTATATGCCATAATATGGTTTTCGCCAAGAAAAAAAGTCCTGAGACAGAAATTAATTTTTGAAATTTTTTAATAGGCCTATTAACAATATATTGCTGGGATCTTTCATCCATTCTTATAAATCCAATAAATCCAATACTAATAATAAATTCAACGAAAATTTGCTAAATAATACCTACTTTTAATTATTTTGGATCTTATATTACCTACGTATATACTCAAATATTGTTTGAATCAAGTTATATTTTTGTTTGTTATAACTGAAAATAATTAGCAGAATATTAATTTAGAATTTGTTTCGGGAGGAAGCAAAAACATCTGTAAACATTTGTAAAACATTTGTAACAAGTGGATTGGGTTGTCGAATCTATCTAATATCCGGATATAAATTTTATAACCTAAAAAACATTTTCAGAATATATCCGTTAGGATATATCAACAAATATAACCAGCATGGTAATTGGTTATATTATACGATACATTTTTCGGTTTTATTACCTACTAGCTGATACCCGCTCGCTTTGCTGAGAGTGTCTAAATTTAGTTGATTGATTAATTGATTCCCTACTTCCCCATCAAAATTTAAAAATTAATCTATTTTGATAGAAAAAGATTATATATACTTGCAGACTTTAGATTCAAAATAAGTTCATCAAAATCCTAAAAATTACTTTTCTAGGAAGAGATACTCGTATTAGCTATCTTACAGGTTAATTACAATTTTAAATATAAAATGTTCCTTTAGACTTGAAAAGTTTTCATTTCAAATGTCATTTATATAAACGTTCAGCTATTTTCGTAGAATAGATTCGTAGATATCCTACAGAAACCGTGCCTTTTTTAGGATAAATGATATTCAATATGATAAGATCTGAGAGGTATCTTTAACAAAAATTCATTAAAATTAATTCCGTTAAGTAATTGTTAATTATTTAAAAATTAAGTACCTATATTATTTTAATACGTACACGGAAAAAAATAGTGGTGTAAAATTTACAACAATTAACTAGTAATAATTTTACTGCACTTTGTGTTCACTATAACCACAAATGTAACATTAAATAACACACTGTGTTGTATTCAGCTCTAACGTATAGTATTTTTTGCTACCATAATGTAGTAAATATATAAAGCTGTTACAACTGCTGAGTGTTGTACAATTAACAAATTTTAGTCTTTCTGTTACGCCACGAATTTTAACAAATTTGTAATCGTTACCATTTTTGGTGTATATAATACTAGATACTATGTACAATTTACTACAATATGTTGTAAAACCTTGTAAAACGGCTGAGAAAAAAAAACATCAGAGCCATCTTTACTTTTTTCTATATTTATATTTTTAATGATACGCATGCGGCGCGTACAACATAACCTATAATTTTGACAAATAAATTCAAGTGTTAAAAGTTCAACCACATTAAGATTATCATGGAGACATTTTTACTAGTTCGTGTTGTAATTAATACTACAGTTTATTTAACTACACTTAACTGGTAAGCGTTACCACACGTGGTTTCATCCTATATAATACTAGTTAATGTTGTAACTTTAACAAGGATTGTAGTTAAATCTACAACAGATTTATTTCCATGTATATTTTTAATTAATATCTTCGACAATGAACAATAAAGAAATTTAAATATGCATATTAAAAAAATTAATTATTTATTTTACCGAGTGTTAAATTAAATTCATATCTAATATCTATTTTCCAGTAAACTTTGTCAATTTTTTAATTTAATTTTTGTAGATATTTTTTTCGTTACTGTGTAAAATTGGTCAAGCCTTCTTGAGGAAAATGCGTTAAAATGCGATTTCACGAACTTTAGGATAAGATCCTTAACTTTAGTAAGATACCGAATTCTTATTTATATTTGTATTAATCGTAATTTTTCAAAGGCCAAAGTTTTACCAGGCAAAAATTGGTCGAAAACCCGAAATTGTAAATATATTTTGGAGTTGACTCATGTTTCCTGGTAATACTGAGTTTTAATCTAGGTTTAATAATTTATCTAACTTCACTTATATACAATCGGATCAGACAGAAGAAATTTCAATGCCCCCTCTATGAGAGAAATCTCACTTTGGACATCTATTAACCATCTATTGAACTATTTTTTTTTTTATTAAAAACCAAATGTAAACACTTAATTTATAATCTTCTTTTCATTTATCTACTATAATATAAGTTCACTGTTGACACATAAAATAGCCCCAGAGACTTGAAATAACCAAGTCTTTCAGTGACATAAAGTTTGGGATCAGTGAACGTGCCCTCCTCACCCCACATCCAACCACCTATTTATTTTTATAGTTTAATACAATTGTGCCTCTCATATTATATTTAATTCGATTTAGAAAAAAAAAAAGGAGTTAAAGCGATGAAATTTATGTCAATCGAATTGTGGTTGGCCACACAAAACATCCCCTATATTGCCGGAAATTTACTTCTCTCGAAAATAATAAAAAACGATAGCCCCGAGCATTTACATTTGTAAGTCTATATATACAATATACATATCTGTGTATGTTTAAACTCCTGCGATATTTTTAAGAATGAGAATCCTTTTAATAAATAATTACAAGGGCTGTACTTTGTGTATGTATACATTTATATAGATTATAGGTATTGTGAACTTTTGAATTTAATTTAAATGATTTCAAGTTGAACTATTTATGTCTGTGTGCTTGCAGCCAGCCATTTACATTTACAATTGAAATTATATAAACGGGAACGTTGCATTCGTAGAAGCTTTTGTCTCAACGTAATCCGTTAGGTGAATGCTTGAGAGGAATTTGAACGAACCGAGAAACGAAAACTATTTGCAATGTCCTGCAATTGGTGAGTGTACCTTTTACCGACAAGCAAAGGCATATAATACTGCATTTTCACTCACCAAACACATTATATATTAAATACATTCGCTCAACGTATATTAATATTAAAGTTTCGAGATTAAACTCGACAGTCCGATACCAATCAAGTCTCGTTGCGTTTCATGTCAAAGAAGAAATCTAATCAAGCAAATTACATTTTTGAAGAGATGAGAAGAAAAAAACTTCATAAATAGCAAGAGTAAACATGACATCCTTGTAAAATGAAAAATCTTAATATTCTAGGAAAAGAATAAAATGATGTCAACTTTAGCGATACTGAAGATAAATCCTTGGTTGTTATGACAACCATAGAATAAACTACACTTGGAAAAATGGATTTATTGAAAACGAAGATGCAGAACTGTCCCTATTAACTAAATTATGTATTAAAATCTCTTTTATGGGTAATTCTAATGAAACCTTGAAATTCCTGTCCTAGCAATTTTTAGAATAAACCTAAGCGACTTAGGATGTTTTTTTTTCGAAAGAACATCATCAAAGCTAAAAATGTTGGTAATAACTTTGGGATTGTACAGGTATTTGTGAGGAATAATAAATATATCGTACTCTGAAAATCATTCCCTCACTATGTCCCAAACTCCTGATTAGAACATTGTTTTAAGTTTTTATTGAGAAGTTCTTAAAAAATCCGTTTGTAACTAAGACTTGTCTATTGTAAATACAACAAATTTTCAAAATTTCTCTGAATTTAGGATCATAAGTCATCAACAACTTGTCTAATGCTAACTCCACACTTGTCCCATGAAAAATAATCATTCTTTCATAGCTTTACCAACAGTCGATATGTAGTTATATTTTTGAGGACTTTGGTAACATTCTTATTAGTTTTTGACAGTTGGTAGTACGACTACTTGTTCGAAATGGCGAATTGATATCAAGTTTGTTAGAGTAATTGTTGGAAAAAGATTTCATTGTAATGTTTCAAAGATTACATTTTATTCAATCATTCCCTCACAGTGAAGAATAAGAAAGGTAATTATAATATTTCGATGACGTACAAAAGTATGTTTTTAGAGGTAGAAAGCGTAGCAAAAAGCTAGCTGGTAACGAACGGTTATGTTGCGAGATTTTTTTAGGTTATGATTTGTTTTGTCATTCCCTCACCGTCATTTTCTCATTTTGATTAAAAGTGAGGGGATGATGAGTTATGAGGTAATGACTTTCAGACTAGATCGACTCGGTTTTCGTACACCTTTGCTTTACAGAAACTTTTTAATTACCACCATAATTTTTAAGTTAATATAACCTAGTAGAATTCTAAATATATTTAAAAAATAAATAATACGATTTCATATGAAAAATAAATATAATCATCATTTCCTCACCTCAGTCATCATTCCCTCACATTTAAATCGCCAAAACTCATTTATAAGAGCAAATGAAGATGAATTAATTTAAATATTTTTCATTAGTTTATTGATAGGTAATTTAGAGATTTCATGAGAATTAGCCAGATATGTTCTTATGGATGTATTCTGAAAATGTTTCTTCGATTATAAAATTAATATATTTAAGGATTTAATTTTTTTTCTTATGAGTATAGGCATGCTCTCATTGCTTCACTCAAGCTCATTTATTTAAAAGTCAAAGGATTCGAGTGTTTGTAATGTTAATTAAAACCATTTATTGCTTAATTAATTAGCTCGATGTATAATTTTTTTAAGTTGCATATTTCATCTTGTTTCTAATTAAATCATCCCGAATAAAATTAGTCACAGCGAAATGGCTGTAAGCGGAATCGAAACGAATCGAATCGAACTTTTAATGATGCGATGCACTCACATTGCATTGTATACAAGCACGAACGAGCAAATTAAAGGAGAGACGAGTTAAAAAAAAAGCACTTTGAAAATGTGATGTTTCATTTCATATTAATTTACCAAAGTATAAAGGAGGCGAATGAAAAGTTTGTTCCCTCGATATCAAATAAAATTTATGTAGCAAATATGTTAGCGGATGTTTTAATGGTGGGGTGATGACGAGATTATTATTATAGAAAAGATTTTTTTTTTTAAATACTAATGGCAAATCATTGGATTCTAAAAGATCTCGATTAAATTTATTTAATAATCATCAATGTTTGTATAATTGAAACGCATAAAACATGTGGAGCAGAAAATTTATTTAGGTCAGTTTAAATGAAAAAAGAATTCGCTTTGTGAAAAGTGGAATATTTTTCGTAGTTAAATATGAAATGATATAGTTTCCTTTGTCGAGTTTTCTGAGGCGTTTTCCTTCATAAACTTTCAAGGGTCTCTGACTTGGGTGTGTTAGGGTGCAAAAGAAAAAAATCTACACATACACAAACATGTAAAAACAGACAGAGAAAATATGCGGAAAAAAAAGGCTTTAAAATGTCTCGAATAACTACGAGAATTGTGTTGAATTATGTAGTGGAAGTTGTTATGAATTCCCTACATTTTTATATTTTTTTTTGAGTGAAAATAAAATGAAGATTGAAACTTTTTTAAAGTTTTCCTAATTTTAACGTAAATTTTACTCGAAAATTTGTCTTGTCGAAATTTATGAAAAAAAAAATTAACTGGAAATAACCGGGCAAGAAGTTAGGGTAGAACATTTGCTTCTAATATGCTCCTCCAGAATTCCTAATTGCTCCAAGTGTATAGTCATTAGTTAATTAATAATTCATTTTTAAGAAAATTACAAAATTAAGAAAGCTTAAAATCCAAAATATTAATCCTTTATTTAAATTTTTTTTTAAGTGCTGCCTAAATGCTCTCTCAGGATCTCCATTGCTCCACGCGTATTGAAGTTAATTTTTTTTTTTTTTTTGGTTTATTTAAGGTCGTATTAACTACTATGGTCATTAGTGACTATTAGTTAATTAATTATTAAAAAATTTGCATGAAGATACACAAAAGTTTATATTGCTTTAAGTTTTTTTTTTCTTAATTACCCTCAATTTGCACTATTGCTACACAAATAATTTATTGAATTTTTGCAATATTTTTTTTTTTTTTTTTGGTGTTTTAAGTCGCTTTAACATCTAAGGTCATATCACGACTGTCTAAACACAGAAAATTTCTATTGGCCAATTATATCTTAGGTCTAGAATCTTAAGTCTAGGATTCAACGGGGATCGAACCCAGAACCACTTGACGCATGAAGCGGAGAGAGCAATCGCTCTAACCACAGCGCCAATAAAAAAGCTCTATCCTTATTTCACCAAATCAGGAATTTAGCCTGCATATTACATCTAGTTGTGCCGCGAAGCTTTAGATTGAAATCGGTTAGCCAAAAGCTCACCTTTATCTTAAAAGTTTTTTAACTTTTTCAATTTTCTTCAAAAACGGCTCCAACGATTTTCTTTAAACTTTCTATAGTTCTTAGACTCATTGGCCTACAACATTTATTTGAAACTTTTTTCTGGAAAAATTCAAATAAAGACAGTACTGAGGTTAAGGTTGGGAGTTCGTATAAATTACTTATTAATGATCATGGCACTTAACCCGTTATTGATGTCCAGTCTTCATAGATGTAAAAATTAGCCATACTTTAAATTAAGTAACTCTTGCTTTATATATATAGCTTTATAAATAAGTTATGTCCTAAGGCTCTGGAAGCTTGGACTACTTCAGAGTTCTTGGCCTATTAAGATTAGTGCTTTTAGCCTTTGAAAATAGTAAAAAGTGAAAAAAATTATAGTAGGATGAAATCCATTGAAAAAGGAAGAGTATATAACAAAAATGAAAGGAAAAATAAACTACGGTCGATCTGAAGTGGGGAAGTGGAAAAGAGGTATGTTTAAGGGTAGAAACGGTTTATTTCGATTTCCGACAAAACTTCAAGTCCTGTGGAAAAAAGTTAAATGGCAAAGTTGTAGGTAATAAAAAGATCTATAACTTTTGTGCTTACACTTTTTTCATATACCCTCAAAATTTATGTGAAAAATTCCAAAAACCTAGTTCTTAGTTTTTTTTATTTTTATCTTTTACAAGAAAAATTTTTGTTTTTTCATGATATTTTGTAAAAATTAACCTTTTAAAGTCCCAAACGCACTATAATTTTTTTGATTTAAAATATTAATTTTTTCACCTCATAATGACTTAATATCGAAAAAGCACCCAAATTTTCAATCAAAAATTCTCACGTCAAAACATCTGATTATTTTAAAAAGTCGGTGAGCGTTTTTTCGTTGAAACCTCTACTTTCTGATGGTGCAAAAAATAAATGCATTACAATGTTAAATGTTCTCAGAAAATGCAAAAATTAAAGTGTAATTTTTAATAAATTGTTCAAAATTGTGTTATATGTACAATTGTATTATGTACAATTTTGAGTAATTTATTAAAATTTACACTTTAATTATAGCATTTTCTGAGAACATTTAATATTGTTATGTATATATTTTTGCACCATCAGAAAGTAGAGGTTTCAACGAACAAACAGCTCACCAACTTTTTAAAAAAATCAGATGTTTTGACGTGAGTTTTTGATAGAAAATTAGGGTGCTTTTGCGATATTAAGTCATTATGAGGTGAAAAATTTTTTAAATAAAAAAACATTCAGTGTGTTTGGGTCATTAAAAGGAAAATTTCGCAAGTAAATTTCGTTTTAAAAATTTTTTTTTCTAAAGTTAAAAATTAAAAACCAAAAACTTGGTTATTGGAATTTTTCACATAAACTTTAAGGTTATGTAAAAAAAGTGTGAACACAAAAGTTGTAGATCTTCTTATTACCTACAACTTTGCCATTTATTTTTTTTCCATAGGACTTGTAGTTTTGTCGAAAATCGAGATAAACCGTTTCTACCTGTACCATCCTTTTGTTCCACTGCCCCCCTCAGACCGAACGTAATTTATTTTTCCTTTTATTTTTATTATATTCTCTTCCTTTTCTAATGGGCTCTACTATAATTTTTTTTTCTGTTAAAAAATTATTTACCCTGGTCCAATTCAGCCCCCTACAACTCTATGTTACAAAAATGTGACCATTTTAACTGGATTTGTAGTAAATTAGTTGCAAACGAGTTGAACGAAGACCACAAAGACTGACGAAGATCAAAAAATTTATGAAGGTCGGAGGTTAGAAATAATTTTTTAAACGTCAGGCAAGTTATTAAAATTAAACTTTTTAATGTTTTCATTATTATTGTTATTATATGAAAATAATTATGATAAGATTTTTATATAATAAGTATAATAACTCTGATAAGTTTTAAATGACAGGGGGCTGTTTGAGACGTATGACTCTTATAACAACACAAATAGTGAACAGCTGTTTTTCCACTAGATACCAGCGCCACCCAAAGAGCCCAAAAGTACTAAGATTTCCGTATAAATCGGTCACGATTTTTAGCCTTTCTCTTATCTAAGTGACAGAGGGCTGGTCTAATTCAAGGTTATCAGATACATAAAGTATGCTCACTTGACTAGGCGGCGTTTCTTTGATCTCTGAAAATGACATCACCGGATTTTTGTTGCTGACAGAAGCCAGTAGAGGCGTTAAAGGCCGTTACTTATCTTTGATTTGTAGGGGATTCCACCTGGTGACTGCATTTGGTTGGCACTACTATATTTAATAAAATATGCTTTTTATTTAGGTTATATTAAATCCTTTTAACAACAAATTTAAATTTCAATATGTCAATAATTAATTTTTATGAACATAATAAATGTTAATTTGATTTTTCTTTGTTATTTTATTTTAATTGAATAATGAAGACATATTAATTCTTCTAGAATCTATATTTTACTGAGCTATAAATTTTGAATTCCCGCGTCAGTCAAGAAACCAGTGTTTTGATATGATATATCATCATTATCCAATTCAAATAAAGTAATAAAGAAAAATCAAATTAATATTTATTATGTTCATAAAAATTAACTATTAACATAGTGAAACTTATTTTTTTTTGTGGAAAGAAGCCCACCTTTTTTAACTAGATAAACCTAGAAAGATTACAAATAAAAAGGAATATAAACAATATTGCTAAAAAAGTTTAAAATAAAATAAAGTGTATAAAAAAAGTTTTATTTTGAACTTTAACTGAGCAAAATGAAACGAAATGAAATTTCAAACTATAGAGCGTAATAAGAACCTTGCGCAATAAGAACAATAGTAGTGATAAGAACCAATTATAGCAGATATCTAATGACTTCTGTCAGAAACCGTAATCCAATGACGTCAGAGAAAAGTAATAACCTTGAAAGTGAGCACCCCTTGGGTCTAATTAGCCCATTTAAGTGTTACTTTTTAAAGGTGGCCATGGTTTGGTCACCCGTGAAAAAGTCTCTGGATCGCTCGTTCATTTAAATAACTATCGCACTTTGTTTAATTGAATAATGTGTTTATAAGTCTCTCTTTTTCTTTCTTATTTATTGGAAGAAAATTAAAGCACCGTGACGTTTCATTGCTATGACGTCACTGGTTTGTTTCTTTGATAATGAAATAAACCAAGCAGCATTTGGCTGCATCTAACGATGGTGTAGAAAGATATTTTGGAGAGCGTTTATTTCGGCAATTCATTTCAAATTCTGTTTTACCTATGAAAATATTATCGTATGTATTTTTCGTTATTCGCAAGCTCTCTTTAATGTTTTCATTCCCATATTTTTTCCTCTGTGCCTCGCTATTGACTTAACAGCTATTTAAAAAAAAATTGTGTAGGTATATGGTATTATGTGAGAGAGTGTAACATCAAAGCGATATTGAATTGAATAAAAGTTTTAATTTGTTATTTGTTTATTTGAACCTAATGTATATAAATGTTTGAATAGCACATATACGAGTACATATTCAGAGAGTGAAGGGTAGTCGGTAGATCTACCTTCATATTATGTTATATTCAGGTAGACGTTCATTCACTCATGTACAAACTATTCAATTATATAGAACACGGTTCAATGATTCAATTGAAAATGCGTTCCATTTATTATCGAGGTAATAAACTTGATATACCCGAATAAGTGTCGATGTATGTATGGGAAGACTTGCATGGATCGTAGGGATTCGGTTCGTGTTCCATTGTTGAAACGAGAGGCATCGAGCGTACGCTCGATCAAAAACCACAATAATTCAAACTTATCTCTTGTCGACATGTTTCCCTAGAACGACCAGATCCCATCAATCGGAACACTGATACAATGTTTCTTTTCATTAGGAGTATCTCTCGAATGGAACCACTAAAACACGCGCGTGTGTGCATTTCAACTTTGATCAAAAATCTCACTTCATCATTAACAGTACTGGTTCTTACGACAAACAAGGACGGAACCCTATTAGAATAAAAATTTTCAAATTGAGATTAAACATTCTTAAAACCAACCTTTATTAAGGGAAACTTCTTAAATCAAATTAGAATCAAAATTGGACATGTTTCAACAATACGCTAGTCAAATGACATTTATTTGATAAATAAGATGAATGCGTTGTTCTCTCATTGAAATAATTCGCATACCACAAGTTCGTATATATACACAAATTTATTATTAAAAACCACCCCACTGTGGACCGTCCCCCCATTTTAGACGCACACATAGATTTTCAATTACTCAAACAACAATTTCACAAAAATATATATTCGTAATATGTTAACGAGAAACTTGACGACAACAACACAAGAGCGATTGATGTGGGGGTCGTTTAAAAAAGGGATTGGGATTCGTTCCAAAACATTGTCGGCCTATATAATAAAAGTTCATTAGGCGAACGTTCCGAACGACATGTCACCTGTTCACTGTGACAAATTGAAAAATTGCACTTGGATCTAATTAAATAAAATTGATTTCCATTTTTTTAAGTATTAATTTCGTTTTATGAGTGGGTCGGGCCGGGGGGGGGAGCGAGAGGTTGAGAATTAAACGACCAAATTAGAACCGGATTTGGATGTAACGATCGTTGCTAGTGACTTGCAAAATTTCGTTATTGTCGATGGTTTGTTTCTTGTGCTTTGTGTGTTGCACTAAAAAGGTTATAACGAGCTTCTAAATAATTTTGAAAAATGATTCAAAACGTGAAATGTTCAACGGTTAATCTTCCAAAAAAAAAAAAGAACCTTATGACTAGCCGATTTGTTCCTGCTTGCAACTTAATATGCAATTTCTTACGATATAGTCTGAGAAAGTCTTTGGCAGCCTGGCAGGATATCTATCAATCATTCAAGATACAATTTAATCTATGCATCTTTCGTGTATATGATTCCTGTCAAAATTCAAAAGTTTAAAATTACTGGCTGGAGTGTAACTATATCAATTTATTAGTGCAAATGTCTTTAAAAACTCATCAGGAAATTAAATGAAATAAAAAATTAGATTTTAAAGAGCTTTGAACTTGAATGTTGTGACATGCACACTTGAAATCTTATGGAGCTTTGGAAAATATTTGGTGATTTCAATGCCGTAATCTAAATTAACCAATACGAAAAAAAACCCATAACTAAAAATTACAACATAAAAAATATCATAACATCAAATGAACTGGTGAGAATCAGAATGGTGCAGGTCAACGTTTCCTCAATTTGAGATTTTTAAGGACTTATTAGATTAACTGTAAAAAAATCCTTACATACTAAAAAAAAAAAACAAACAAACACTGGGTGGACTAATGACTTACACCCGTCTTAAATTTAATAGAATGATGCATTGTTATCATATATATTGACTTATCTTAAATTTAACTTTGATTTTTTTGACTTACATCGTTCTAACCGTTCTTTTGTTATCAACAAATTAGATTAAAAAGTGGTTTAATATTTAATAATAATAATAATATATATATTTAAAGATATAATTATTAAAAATAAAATTAAGAGAATAATATTTTAATTTGTATCAATAAATAATATCCAAAGAAAGCTGCAAGACGTTTATAAAATTTGTCAGGATCATTTTTCTGGTTAACAACAATTCATGCATGCCATGAAAACGAAGCTTCATAGAAATTGCGAAATAAAGTAAGTAGCTACTTGTCAAAGTTAATGTCTTTTTCTTATTCATATCTTGTGTTACTAAATTATTATTCTAAGATGGTTGAATCATTTCAGAATCCTAGATTTTGTGATAACTAAGAATATGCATGAAATGCAGACGTTATTTTCAACACTAACCTCAAAATAGTATAACAGCTACTGCAAAATTCGAGGAAAGTAATAACTTATTTATTAATAATATGTGTCATTTGTATATATAAATATTTTCTAAATAAAATATAAAAAAAATATTTAAAGAATTATTTATTTTTAATTTAAATATAAAAATAAGTAAATAAATAAAACAAAAATTCAAATTACGCGCGCCTAATTAAAAATACCGAGTCGTTTTGCGGGCAACTTCATCTTGTTAATTTGCGATGATAAAATAGAACGCTACAAATACTTCTAAAACCGCGCCGCGATGCAGACGTCATTTTCATCATTAAACTTCAAATAGTACCTATAACAGCTACTGCAAAATTCGAGAAAAGTAATAACTTATTTATTAATAATATGTGTTGTTTGTATATAAAATTATTTTTTATTTAAATATAAAAATAAATATAGAGTAAATAAATACAACAAAAATTCAAATTAAGCGCGCCAAGAAACCCAGTGGTTTTGCGGCTAACTTCATTTTGTTAATTTTTGTCTCAAGATAGCCGCCTAAAGAAGTATAACTTCAAAAAACCATATAAACATTATATGAAAAAAGTTTTATTTTGAACGTTAACTGAGCAAAACGAAACGAAATGAAATTTCAAACTACAGAGCGTAATAAGAACCTTGCGCAATAAGAACGATAGTAACGATAAGAACCAATTATAGCAAATATCTAATGGCTTCTAACGCCTCTACTGGCTTCTGTCAGAAACAGCAATCCAGTGACGTCAGAGCAAGCTAATAACCTTAAAAGTGAGCACCCCTTGATTGGACACATCCTGCAACTATTTTATTGTAAACAATTTTAAGCCGGGCCTGTGCACAGATGAAATTCTTATCTTTACTGGCCACACTACATTTATCAATTTTTTAAAAATTATTTTTCTAGAACCTAAGTAGCTAATTATTTTTTTTATTTTTTTTTTTTGTTAAGTTTTAAAGCATTTGCCTATAGTTTAATCTTTTCGTTTTTAATTTTCTTTTGACTCGGTGTGAAGGACCGTAAAATTTTTATGAGAATATAATGTCAAAGGTGAACATTTTTTAATTCTATTTATTTTATTTTTAAATAACATGTAATTATAATTATCAATTTTTGATGAAGTTAGAAAAATAAACAGCAACGAAACGATGAGTTTCTTTTCCTCCGGTTCAAGTTCCCGAGAAAATCATTAATAGAATTGAATAGACATGGATTAGCCACACATCATGGATTAACATTTCATATAAGCAAATTCTTATTGTTTAAGTCACCAAAATCATAAATTAAATTAAAATTTTTATGAGAAAAAAATCCTTTGTAACATTTTCTTAATAATTTAAATAAACAAGTTAATTTAATTTAGCCCGCGAACAAAAGCCTTGCGGTGTGCCTAACCTCATTTCCTTCCATTGCGAAAACAAAGCCTCACATTAAAATAATTTAAATTTAAATTACCTGACAATTTGTAACAGCTTGCGAGCACAATTAAAAACTAACTGCGCGACAATGAATTCAATTTCTAGACCATAAGCAAAATAAACTCGACGTCTTCAAGCTACCAACGTCTTATTTAAACCACAAAACTCATTTATATTACATCTCATAAACTCATCATATAAAGGCTAATGATCAATCGAATCGAAAGATGAAACAGATGATGGAAAAGATGCAACCACTAATGTTATTATAGACACGAGAACACGACATCAAATGCAATTTATTTTTTAATATTTTCAATTTAATCCAACAACTAGATATGTGATAGAAGATAATGGAAAAGTTCTTAAGAAAATACTCGGCATTTTAACTCTTTTTACCTTTTTTCTTACTCCCAGCCAATTTGCATATTAAATTGAGACAATGATTTCTACGAAATTGAAAAGAACAAAAAAAACTTATTATAATAAACCTAAAAGCTTCTCGTTCCATTTTTTATTTCCCAAGTGACTTTGTATCGTATTTTGCTGTAACAACAGAAATCAAGAACTGTTCATCTTTAATCTTTTTTTTTGAAGTTATATTTCTTTAGGCACGTTATGAAACAATGATGAGAGTGAAATTTTTAGATGGGCGGCCATCTTGAGACAAAAATCAACAAAATGAGGTTAGCCGCCAAACCACTGGGTTTCTTGGCGCGCTTAATTTGAATTTTTGTTGTATTTATTTACTTTGTTATTTACTTAGTTATTTATTTTTATATTTAAATTAAAAATAATTATATATACAAATGACACATATTATTAAAAAATAAGTTATTACTTTTCTCGAATTTTGCAGTAGCTGTTATACTATTTGAAGTTTAATGATGAAAATGACGTCTGTATTCCATGCATATTCTTAGTTATCACGAAATCTGGGATTCTGAAATGATTCAACCATCTTAGAATAATAATTTAGTAACACAAGATATAAATAAGATTAAGACATTTACTTTGACAAGTAGCTACTTACTTTATTTTGCAATTTCTAAGAAGCTTCGTTTTTATGGCATGCATGAATTGTTAACCAGAAAAATTATCCTGACAAATTTTATAAACGTCTTGCAGCTTTCTTTGGATATAATTTATTGATACAACTTAAAATGTTATTCTCTTAATTTTATTTTTAATAATTATATCTTTAAATATATATATTATTATTATAAAATATTAAATTACAGTTTTTTAAAATTGTTTATTTGAATAAAATTAATAAAAGCTAATTTTTAATGATACCAAAGAAGTATAACTTCTCACGCGCGTACATAAGTACACGCAACCACTTTTTTTAAAGTTATTTTGATGAAGAATTTAATGAATATAATTTAATGATATTATTTGCGATCTTTTCAGCTCAAACAAACCATGAAGTAGGGTCATGAATAGTTTAATGCAAATAGCTATCAAAAATGATAAAAGCGTCGTGATAAGTGATAACAAAAGGACGCTTTTGAACTTATTTAAATAGGGAAATAATCAAACATAGTTTTGTGAGCTTTTAAGGTTTCTTTGACGATGAATAAATAACTTTCATTTTCAATCAAATTAATTTTGATTTTTTTTGAAGTTTGATTTTAATGAAAATAAACGTCAATATGGCTTAAGGAAATAATCAAATAGCCCATTTTATCCATCCATCCCCCAAATGAAAATTTACAGTCAAATTATTCAATATTTGGCAAACACAACTGTGCATTTATGACACATGCGAATGCCAAACTTCGGGTGCCGCATTCGCAATTGTTTATCGCCTCAATTTGGCATCGAACAATTGGATCATGCATCAGCAAGACAAAATGGATATTAAAAAAAAAAAATTTCCATTACTTGACGCCGAACGACCACCACGCAAGCATTAGACAGACGATAAATGTGCCAGGATGAATTTCCACTCTATTTTCTTAATGATACCGTTGGGAATTGGTGGCAATTTTAATTTAAAATACCACAAAAGAAAATAAAAAGATGGCAATGACTAGAATTATATTATTAAATTTTGCTCATTCTACGAAAAAAATGAAATGAAAATTTAATTTCAAGATAATAAATAATGTTAATATAGGCAACCGTAGATACATGTCAGTTAAGCGGGTTGTCTATATAAGTACCTTTCCAGAGCTAAGTAAGATAATTTTTAAATACAATATTGGGATTTTAAAATGCAAATAATTTAACAAAAATGTTTTTTTTTATTATTTGCAGCATTTTTTATGGTTTTCAAGGCGGTGTTTTGCGATGGAAAACTTCAAATAGCCTTTCACGCCGTGACAAATCGTTCGGCAAGAAAAAAACAATATTTACCCCTGGTGAATGGAGTGAAAAATGTATTTAGTTTTAAGTGGGCGCGGGATTATAAGATATTTTGAGGGCGCATTTTACGAAAATAGCCTCGTATATCATTTTTCGATGATACGACTTCAATCTAACACGGAACGAAGCGAACATTTTCCCTCTATCTAACAAGGTCACGTTTTATAACAAAAAAATGTTTTTCTTTTCAAGACAAATTGATATAATGTCAAGAAATTTAAACTATCTTCACTTGAACTCTTAAATTAAAAACGACGAAGGTTTTAATGTAAACATGGCAAGAACGAGAAAAAAAATTTTTTGTATCGTGTGATGAAAAATCTAATTAAGTTCATGTCGTTCGTTTACGAATGTTGACCTTTCGACGAAAATATTTTTCTTCGAGTAACGAGGGAAAAAAAAGTACTTGACGAGAACAACTTGGATTATAACGAAATATATAAATGCTATAGACAAACATTAAGAAAATTAAAAATGATATCATCGAAATTTCTTAAAAAGTTTCTCCAATTTAATCTAAACTAATTTCTATAGCGACAGCATAGACATAAAACGTCTGCTCTGTGTATTTATGTGATACCTTCCTAACAGTTTAAGGAAACGTGGCTTGAAAATGGGGTTCTCTGTTAAGTTTAAATTTTCATTTTGAGTCTGTTGTGAAACTCGCTAAAGAACAAATAATCGCTTAGATACAAATCAAGTAAGATTTATTTGCGGCATATTGAGTCCTCGCATTTTCCCCGGCACGTTTTCACGAGTTATTTTCCAGTTCCGTTTTCCTTAACAATGATCACAACATTTGTTACCCGAGTTGTATCAAGTTTGTGCCATACCACCATACGAGTACAAAATAAAAGCGAACAAAACGTTCAACCAACTCTTCTATATCCTAGTACGAATATTTCACCGACTCAAAATTATTTTAAAATGTTCAAAATTGCTTTTCAAAACTATCGTAAAATATCGTGATATTGCAACGTTGTATGTCGGTATATATAAGTTGGCAAATAATATGTAAATGCATAAATCCTTTTCTAAAACAACGATTATTTTACTGAGAAATTGTTGGTATATGTGAATGTGACGTCATTCGTTGGATTTAATATGGAAATGTTTAAATAAGCGTTTATTCGCAGATAAAATGGTAAATATCATTTAATTGTAAAAAAATACATCCAGAGATATTTCACTTGGTTTGTCAAAGAACGAAACATAACAGGTTAATGAATGATTCCAAGAAATGAAATGTTTGTAAGTAATCTATATAATTAAAATGATAGCTGTTTTCCAATGTTCGCTTTTAACTCAAAAACTACTCGATAGATTTCGATCAATTTTTACTTTCTTTTACTACTATATGTTAAAGAAATTTTTGTAATCGGGTCGAATTTTCGAATTCGAGCTTTCACCGGAAATACACGTTTTGAGGTCCCCTGAGTTCAAAAAAGTGGTTTTTAAAAAATGTCTCTGTGTGTGTGTGTGTGTGTGTGTGTGTGTGTGTATGTGTCTGTGTGTGACAGCCATATCGTATCGAAAGTTTTATCCGAATTTCACCAAACTTGGAATATGGCCTCCATATTATACCTAGTTGTGCCGCGAAGCTTTTGGTTGAAGTCGGTTAACCGAAAGCTCTATTTTAATCATGGCGTTTTTGAGCTTTTTCATTTTTTTCGAAAACGGCTCCAACGATTTTCTTTAAACTTTCTATAGTTCTTAGACTCATTAGTGGCTACAACTTTTATTTGAAACTTTTTCCTGGGAAACTTCGAATAAGGGCGGTTCTGGGGTGAAGGTTGAGAATTCGTATATACATATGTACATATATTGTATTTAGGCTGTATTCATACACAATAGTTCTGTTTATATGTATATTTATAAAGTTCTTATAGTTATTTTAATCAACAGTGAGTTTCATAAATGAAAGTAAAAGAAAGTACTGTGACGCCACGCAGCAGATATTTATTTTTGTTTTACTTCTTAGATACTTGGTCTTTATCTAAAAAAATAATTATCACGATATCTTCATTAAAAACAAAGTAATTAAAGTTTTAAAAATTTCGATTTTTCCAAGCAGACCGCGTATGCTAAACAGTGTTATGCGCATGAACTAGAGTGGACTAGAGAGGGAATGTTTTTTCTTTCACTGCCTAATGATTATTTCATACAGCTAAGCGAGATATTAGAATAAATAAAATACTTTTTGAATTCTATTTATTTTCTGTTTTTTAAAATATTTTTTGTAGTTTTTTTTTTTTAATTCTCTTTGGGCATTTTTTATATTTTAATGTAAATACAAATTCAAAATACATTTTTAAGTTACAACCGTTACAATAATCAAATTACATTTCAACACTCCCGTTTATTATTGCATATATTTTTGAACCAGAAAGAGTTAGGTTAGCGAGAAACATTTTTTTTTTTTTTAATTAAACTATATACCGAAAAATTGCTCCATCAGAATTCGCAATTTCTCCAAGTTTATAGTTATTAATTGATCAATAAATAATTTTTTTTAAATACAAAAAAGTCACTTTTTTAAGTTTTTTACGAAAAATTACTGGTTATCAAATTTGAAGTTTAGGGAAGAATCTACAAAAAACAACCTGTTACTTTTTTTCGTAAGACTAACGGTTTTGAAGAAAAATCGATTAAAAAAGTTGTAACGTTCAGTATGCACCCCTTAATGGTATCTGTACGTCAAATATTTTATTTGTAATTAAACGTTAAATGTGACTTTAAATATTGGAAAATTTATTTTCGTGAAACTTTCAAAGCCCATAATAATGCAAACTAGTAGCTTATAAATATCAAATTAAAGCTCTCTTTTTCTGTATATAATGATATACGGGTGCCAATTTAAAAATGCACGCAATTAAGCGAAAAATGGGATCATAGGTTAGGGACCATCCATAAATTACATCACACGTTAAGAGGGAGGGAGGGGTCGGTAAAGTGTGACAAGGGGGTAGGGGAGTCCTATATTTCGTAACGTCACATTTCAAAATATATTTTAATCTAATTGTAAGTGTTTAAAGGAGTGGGTTCAAAGTCCATGGACTCAAGATGATTAAGTTTGATCTTTGATTAATCGTTTTTTTTTTTTGTTAATTTTTTGAAATGTTGATTTGATGTTAAGTTTAATAAGAAATCATTTAAATTAAAAAAATAAACTTTGCCGTTTTAATTCAATTATTTGTAGAGATAAAATTGTAAAATATGTGACGTCATACTAAGAAGGGATGGGTCTCACAAATGTGACCAGCTGGGACAAGGACGGGCGGGGGATCGAAAATCATGAAATTCGTGTGACGTAATTTATGGATGGCCCCTTAAGAGTTAAGGTGACACGATTGTGCAGTACATATGCGTTAGTTTGCATTATTATGGGCTTTGAAAGTTTCACGAAAATAAATTAGAAGAAGTTAAACGACGTCGAACTACCTCAATCGATCACGCAAAATATCTGGGAATGTATCTCGTCAGAAGACTGACTAAATTTTGAAAAATATACTGGCTCCTTGGACAAAGATCACAACTGACGATCGAAAATAAAGCGCTGCTATACAAATCGGTACTAACACCTATTGGAACATATGGAGTGAAGATTTGGGTTTACGGCATCCAACTCCAATATAGATTTTCTGCAGAGGTTTCAATCCAAAACCCTCCGAACAATAATAGGCGTACCGTGGTACATTAACAACGATCGAGTACATGAGAACCATGAAGTTGAAAGAAAGGATAAAGGAGATGATTCCGGAACGATCATATCGTTACTAAGTGAGACTGGAAGACCATCTTCGCCTGCTTGCTGTCAATCTGATTGGTGGTAGTAATGAAAACTACTATCCGAAGTTGTGTATAATAAATAAAAAGTATTATTCAATATTAATTCATATGAAAATGAATAATTGTAATATCTTTAAAATACGTCGTATCTAAGGGTTGTTTATTTTCAAGCTTCAAGCACGGAATTGCTTTAGTTAGAATCTCATTATAATAATTTTATGCTGTTTTCTGTGTTTTATTCTTTAAAATTTTCATTATTTCAAGTTTACGAACAAGTGATAATTTACATTTTTAAAATAAAAAGAATCGTGAAATTTAATTAATAATAATCATTAACTGTAGTAATTAGAATAGTGAAGTCGCTCAAATCGGATCATATAATGTGTAGTGCGAGTAGTGTCTACTGTACTGTTTAGTTGATGCGATTAGTTTAATTGTGTTTCTTAGAAAAGAAACTACAAGTAAAAGACGAAGCTACTAGAAAACGCTTCTAATCACTGATTACTAATCACTAAACACCTGCACTAATCACTCGCACTCGCACTAAACAAAGTGAAATGTGCTTTAAAATCAAGTCAAATATCTTAAAAACTAAGTCAAGCGAGCAACCTCTAACTAAACACTAGATATTTAAATGTATTTGTTATCACTGAAAAATGTTTTCTTGCAAAAAAGTGCTCAGTGCTTCACTTCTAATTTTAAAAATAAATCTCATCGAATAAATGATTACGCAATTAAGTGAAGATTTTCGCTAAAAGAACGAAGGCAAATTAACGTAACGATCGAAACATGGTTGAATATTAAACGAATGGTTTTTTGGTAGTCGTAGCACGAACTTAACTTCTTAACATATGCAAAGATTTTCATGTAGGATTCTATCTAGTGGTCTTATTTCATTTGGTTCAATTTGGTTGACTTCGAAACTAAAACGAATGTTTCAACAAATGTTCCGAGTCGTTCTCGAATCCGACTTTCGTCTCTATCGCTGTCTTTCCGCCCATTTAATTCCAAATTGCAAGCATAAAAAACGACTCGCAAGTTTTCCCTTAATCAATAAATTGTACGACTTGGTGTGGAGAAAATCTATTTTCACGATAATTTTTCATACTTTTCATCATTCACGATTCCATCAAATTACAACATGTTAACGATTGAGCTTACACCCGATGGATATTGTTCTATTAATTGGATGTTTGTCGTTTAAGTCTTCTATAAACACAAAATCTTATCTGGTGTATGTTTTAGGGATTATCCCGAAACTATTATCGTTTCTTAAGTCCCCAATCCATTAAGACGGGATAAAAACTGGTCATTTAGATATGTGAACAGCCCCTAAGGATTAAAAGTAATATGCTCTTACAACTTGTCTTAAACTATCTAAGAATAATTATCATGAAATCTCGAAATTACCTATCAATAAATTAATGAAAAATATTTAAATTAATTCATCTTCATTTGCTCTTTTTGTACTATTATTTTACTAGAAGTGAAAAATATCGTGGTCCCCAGAATAAATGAGTTTTGACGATTTAAATGTGAGGGAATGATGACTGAGGTGAGGAAATGATGACTATATTTATTTTTTAAATATATTTTAAATTCTACTAGGTTATATTAACTTACAAATTATGATGGTAATTAAAAAGTTTCTGTAAGCAAAGATGTACGAAAACGGAGTCGATCTAGCCTGAAAGTCATTACCTCATAACTCATCATCCCCTCACTTTTAATCAAAATGAGGAAATGACGGTGAGGGAATGATAAAACAAATCATAACCTAAAAAAATCTCGCAACATAACCGTTCGTTACCAGCTAGCTTTTTGCTACGCTTTCTACCTCTAAAAACATACTTTCGTACGTCATCGAAATTGAAATATTATAATTACCTTTTTTTATTCTTCACTGTGAGGGAATGATTGAATAAAATGTAATCTTTAAAATATTGCAATGAAATCTTCTTCCAACAATTACTCAAACAAACTTGAAGTCAATTCGCCATTCCGAACAAGTAGTCGTACTACCAACTGTCAAAAACTAATAAGAATGTTACCAAAGTCCTCAAAAATATAACTACATATCGACTGTTGGTAATGCTATGAAGGAATGATTATTTTTCATGGGACAAGTGTGGAGTTAGCATTAGACAAGTTGTTGATGACTTATGATCCTAAATTCAGAGAAATTTTGAAAATGTGTTGTATTTACAATAGAAAAGTCATAGTTAAAAACGGATTTTTTAAGAAATTCTCAATAAAAACTTTAGACAATGTTCTAATCTGGAGTTTGGGACATAGTGAGGGAATGATTTTCAGAGTACTATATATTTATTCTTCCTCACAAATGCCCGTACAATCCCAAAGTTTTTACCAACATTTTAAGCCTTGATGATGTTCTTTCGAAACAAAAAACATCCTAAGTCGCTTAGGTTTATTCTAAAAACTGCTAGCACAGGAATTTCAAGATTTCATGAGAATTACCCTAAACATTTCCATCGCTTCTTTTCACTAAAGGAAATGAATGGTCTAAATATTTTTGAAGTTATACTTCTTTAGGCGCGTTATCAAAAAATGATAAGAGTGAAATTTTAAGATGCGCGCGCATTTTCAGCCAAAAATTAACAAAATGAAGTTAGTCGCAAAACCAGTGGGTTTCCTGGTGCGCGTAATTTGAATTTTTGTTGTATTTATTTTCTAATTTATTTATTTTTATATTTAAATTAAAAATAATTATATATACAAATGGCACATATTATTAATAAATAAGTTATTACTTTTCTCGAATTTTGCAGTAGCTGTTATACTATTTGAAATTTTAATGATGAAAATGACGTCTGTATTCCATGCATATTCTTAGTTATCACAAAATCTGGGATTCTAAAATGAATCAACCATCTTAGAATAATAATTTAGTAAGACAAGATAAGAATAAGATTAAGACATTTACTTTGACAAGTAGCTACTTACTTTATTTCGCAATTTCTATGAAACTTCGTTTTTATGACATGCATGAATTGTTAACCAGAAAAATGATCCTGACAAATTTTATAAACGTCTTGCAGCTTTCTTTGGATATAATTTATTGATACAAATTAAAATGTTATTCTCTTAATTTTATTTTAATAATTATATCTTTAAATATATATATTACTAGCTGACCCGCGCAACTCCGTCTGCGTCAGATAAGAGTGCGAGAGGGTTAAACGTGGGGAACCTATGGCACAATTCTAAAGGAGTTGAAACTTTCTTTGTTTTATCCACAAATCACTTAAGAACCATTGAAGAGATAAAATTTGGTACCTATAATGCTAATTTAAAACCACGCGGACGAAATCAAGAAAAACATTGTATGTCTGTAACGTTAAAAGTATAACATGACTCATGAGCTATCTTAGGTACATCACACTATGATCAGTAAGAGTGGAAGTATAGTAGAAAATGTCACGGGAACGGGAATAATAAAGGAACTCTGCATACCACTACTGGGGTGTTTTATTGATAAAATTTACGTATGTTAACTTAAAATATAATGAAGAAAAAAGAATATATGAAACTTAAACAAAGAGTAACGTAAAAAAAATTGAAATGTTATTTGATTATTGCAACGTCTGTAACCGTTGTAACAAATAATATATTTTAAACTTGTACTTCTGTATCTGATATAATATATTACAAGGAGCTGAATGCCTGAATGTCTAATGATCTATGAATCAGCTCAGTACTGACTACTGAAAAAAAGTTAGAAGTACACAAATATTGAGAAGGAAAAGCGCAAGCGCTCACTTAGGAGGCTTAACATATTTTAAAGAGTGGGGAGTCTTGAAAAATGTTGAAAGTTAAAAATGTAATTGTTGATTTTTTAAATGTACTTTAACACGTTAAATTCTAAATATGTATTCAAAAATTAACAATGAAAGAAATTTCAACGTTTCAAAAATTTTCATTATTTTTCGGATGTTAAATAAAAAATCACATCTTCAAGTGAAAATTGTAATTTTTATTTTAATCCTAAAGAGAAAATGTGTTAAAACGCTATTTTACGAACTTTAAAGATCTATTTTACGACCTTTTTTTTAACACACGGTTCCCGCAGGAGACAGCTATTATGCTATCCTTTGAGCACCGTGCATTATTCTGGCATAAAAAATAATCTATATTATTATCTGATCCCTCAACTATCATATTGCAAAAAATCATGTCTATCTTTTACTCTGTGAAAAACAAAAACATATCTATCCCACGGGAGTAGAACATTTTTCCTGGATAAAAAAGAGATCAAGCTTTCCTGAGGAAAATTCGTTAAAACTCTTATTCATAAACTTTTTGAAATACTTAGTTTGAAATAGTTCCTGAAAGATTCTATTTTTAGCCTATCCTACGGGAATCGTACAATATTCTAACATAACAAGTAACCCATATCATTCACTGTCTCTTAAACCACCATATTGCAAGAAATTATGGTAATCTTTTGTTCTGTGAAAAACAAAAACGTATCTATCTACGGGAACATACATTTTTCCTGGATAAAAAGTGGACTGTATGAAAAGAAAAATTATGATTTTGTCTTGAGGACCTTATGAGTTATTACTTAACTCTTAGCTAATAAATGAGTTATTAAAATGTTTGGTTTCAGCATGATTTTTCTTCGAACCAGTTTTTCTCTATTTTCCCGATAAAATGAGAAATTTTTCCGAAATAAAACGTGTTTTAGATAATGATTCGCATATTTATTATACTTAAATATCACCAAAATCCATTTTCAACTAAAAATACAGTTTATGCATAATTTTTTTCTCCAACCCGTTTTTCAATTTCCCGGGTAAATGAGACATTTTCCTTTAATAAAAAGAATTCTATTTAATGGCTCAGATTGTCATTTATTATCACAACAAATTTTATTAAAAGTCATATTTATTTGGGTAAGAATTAATAATATGTTTCTAAAAACAATTTCGCAAATAATGAATTATATTTGTGGTTAAAACAACCTTAACAACCATTAAAAAGGTTATAGCGGGCTAACCGTAAAAGATAGACATATGCCGTCGCGGACTTTTTTGTAGAACTTTTTAAGAGGAACAATTTTGCTGCACATAATTTTTGCGTAACTTTAACCGTTTACGCAGGGCAGGCCACAAACGCTCTCAAAAGGAAAAATTTTTCCTGATTTTTGCAACATTTTCCATCGATGCTCTGCTCCTATTAGTCGTAGCGTGATGTTATATAGCCTAAAGCCTCCCCCGATAATTAGGCTACCCAACATTAAAAGAATTTTTCAATTCGAACCAGTAGTTCCTGAGATTAGCCCGTTCAACCAATCAAACAAACAAACAAACAAACAAACAAACTCTTCAATTTTATATATTAGTATAGATTATTGTAAAATATTAAATTACAGTTTTTTAAAATTGATTATTTGAATAACATTAATAAAAGCTAATTTTTAATGATACCAAAGAAGTATAACTTCTCACGCGCGTACATAAGTACACGCAACCACTTTTTTTTTCTCATCACTCTCTCAAATATGAGACAGTCAATAAATTTCACACAGGTGAAATTTTCACCTGAAAAAAGTGAAATTTATTTGATTGCACTCGAAACCAAAATTTTTCTCTTAAATAACATTTTTCTTTACTTTATGAACCCATTTTATTTCATTTAAAATGATTTATTTGCCCTTTTTTTTAGGGTGGCGCAAAAAATAAAATATCTGTATGTATATGTATATTGTACTTAATGTCCCACGACCGAGAAGATTCTCTCTTTAGAAGCTAATGCTTTAATTTATTACGGCTTTTTATCATAACGTGTTTATTTTTTAAAATATGAAACGAAGTTAATTAAAATAAAATTAATGGAATATTAATAGCGTTGAAGGAAAACATTTTTGTAGTCCTCGGCGATTTTTTTATTTAAGGACAAGTAAAAATTTTCTGTTAAACGAGAAAGAGATTTTCTATTAATATAAAGTAAAAAATCGATCGATTTCCATCAATTATTACTTGCAGATAATTGCAGCAATGTATCACGTAATTGAACATATAGTATGATGCATTATTTGTTTGTTTGAGTACAATATGAAATTTGATATATTTTATAAGGTTGAGCATATTGGGAGCTGATTGCAATCCACTGATGATACAATACGAGAGCGAATTGCATACGAATATCTGCGTTATTAAATGTTTAAAGACATACAATTTCCATTTAAATAATTTCCATTCTCAATATCACCGTCGAGAAATAATTAAATTTCTAAAACGGACTCGACAACGACCCGAATCCGGAATGTTTGTAAATGATCAACTTTACAATATATGCATCGTAAGTTTTCAATTTGAAAAGCTCCTCATATAATTTTTGCATCTAAATGCAAATCTCAATGGGTATTCCCAAAATGTAAACATCAAATTAACGAGGACAGACACAAAAAGGTTTTAAAACTTATTTGGGTGAACGCAGGGACAACTTGTTCGTTTGTGTTAGTTTTGGTAACGTTTGGTACGTGTTTACGAAAATCATAAATCAATCGTGTTATCGTCGACGTTTCATTTCTTTTTCTTCGGGTACTACGTGCTTAACTGCACTGGTCGGTAATCATCTGTTTATCTTTTTGATGATAAAAATACGAAGAATGTGAGATTCAAGTGTCTTATTTTTCGACTTTATAGTTTCGGAAAGCTACGTAACTGACGGTATCGGTTAAAAAAATGTTGAGAGTCATAATGGAACAGTGATTTAGTATTCGCGATTGATAAGAGAAAATAAAAATTATAGCTAAATGAAAAACCGACTTCAAAATAAATAAACACTCTTAAAAAAATTCAATAAAAAGTAAAAAAAATAATTGCGTATCCTTGCAATGTCTACAACTTACAAATTATTAGGATGATATAATCTACAACTATTGTTATTTTTGGAGTTGGTGTCAGCCCAGGAAATACGACTATATTGATACTTAGCAATAAACGAGAATACCTTATGAAATTTATTTTTCAAATCAATTTTCATACAATATAGCTGTTCCCCGCCCGCTTCGCTGGACATAGCTAAATTAAACTAATTAATTTATTAAATTCATTGCAAAATATAAAAAAAGTTATTTTAGCTATCTTGCAATAAAAATATAAAAGTCATACCTTAAGACTGGCAAATTGTCCCTTATAACAAATATCTTCTTATTTTTGCCTGTCTAGAAATCTCACTATTTGCAGTTCAGTCACCGTTCAATGGATTTTTACCCGTAATTTACCGTTGACATATTTTGATCTCCCTATAAATTACACCCACAATTAATTTTTTTTAAATTCCAATCCATTCTTCTGTAACTCTGTATTTTCCTCTCTATAAATCGAACTCCTAACGGCTTCACCTGTCTTAGTCAAACTTCGGGATCACTTAAGTCAAACTGCTTGCTTGGGTTATTTATTCTTAAAAATTATCATCACTATTTAAATTGAAATTTGATAAACAGATGTTAAAAATTGATTGAGGCTGTGAAACTCTTGAGATTAAGACACTGAGAATGGCACATTTTTGTTACTTTTTAGCACACTATTATCTCTAACATAAACATTATCGCTGTACGTTGATTCGCCAAATTCAATCAAAGCATCATAATGACCCTCGTTTAAATTTCCCGTAAACCGTAGTCTTTCTACACCTCGTGTTGGTTCTCTAATAGAAGCCATGAGGCAAACACTTTGAAATACTTTAAATTGATAAGGAAAAAAATCTGCAGCTGACATAACTTCACTAATTGATTTGTATATGTGTCATGCTTAGACATTTCAGCGCGATAGACTTCTTTAGTGCTGTAAAGGGCGTCGGATGGTGAATGAGTCTAGCATCCGAGCCGATTCCAGATATTCAATACAAGTAGGTACAACAAATTTTTTCAGTTAAAATTTTTTTTGCGTTCTTAAAGAAACAAATAACAATTAATGTTAAAATAAATAATTAAAAAAAAAACAAAACTTGAGATCATAGTGAATAATTTTTTTTCTTAAGGAAAGAGATTTTTTATTAAGAGCCTGGTAATGGCGTGTATTCAATTCAAAATATTGTTGCTATGAAAACATAAATCAACAAATCTGACGTCACATTTATATTAAATTTGTTACTCCTTGTTAGTTGCGTCACGTCCCACGGGAATGGTACAGAAAATATCCTATGTTCGTCTCCTGGTTCTAAGCCACCTCCCCACCAATTTTCAGCCAAATCGGTTCAGCCGTTCTAGAGTTATAAGTAGTGTAACTAACACGACTTTCTTATATATATATATTGTAGATACTAGTACTGTGACAATATCTAGTGACCCTTAAACTACCAAATACCGATAACTTATTAAACCTATTTATTTTCTTGGCTGACACCAACTCCAAAAATAACAATAGTTGTACATTATATCATCCTTATAATTTGTAAGTCGTAGACACTGAAAGGATACGCAATTATTTTTTTACTTTTTAGTGCATTTTTTGTTTAAGATTTTTTATTTATTTTGAAGTCAGTTTTTCATTTTGTTATAATTTTTATTCGATTTTTAGTGATCTGAAATTTGATATCTGATTGTATTTCTTTGAATATGGGTAAACCTACTAAACGCGCTACTCATATCAGGCAGCGTCGTTAAATGTTAAAAATTACTACTACATCCCCTTTTTTTCTTAAGGGTTGAAATTTTTTACTTTTAAATGTAATGAAAAAACTAATTGGAATACTCTTTCCAATAAAAAGAAAATCATAAAAATTCGATGATTCAGTTGAACGTCACTATTTCATCCCCTATTTTCTTCTTTAGGGGGTGAATTGTTTCCTTTAAATTGAAATGTGAACTATTTAAAGGTACGATGTACGTAACAGAAACAAAATTATCAAAATCGGGTTAGCCAGGAAAAATTTATAGTTTCATCCCTAATTTTAATTCCCTTATGAGTGGAGTTTTTTAAAAAATGGAAGTGAGATTAATTTAAAATTATGTACTACCAAAAAAAAAAGAATTATCAAAATCGAGCTATCCAATAAGAAGTAAATATTTCATCCCTTAGTTTTCAACCTCTTAAAAGTGAAAGATTTTCTTCAAATTAAAATGGGACCACATAAAAGGCACCAGCTTTCAAACAAAGATAAAAATACAGTCGAGTTGAGAACCTACTCCTTTTTTTGAAGTTGGTTAATACAATACAATATACATGGTAAGTGCATGGTCTTAATACGATTCAACTTTCCATACATCCCTTTCAATAACTTATACTATGTTAATAGACAGGCAACCATATATACATCAACGTAAATTAATAGTATCTCATAAAAATACTGAAAAAATTTGTTTCTCAAAATGGGCCTTAAATAGATCGAATGTTTGCCCTCAAAAGTCTGCACGATTTATAAATTTCAAAAAAATCATGAAATACACACTTTACTTAGCTTGACTGAAGTCTTGAGACTGCATTCCAATCAACCTGCATTTAAACAGGACAAAACTTGGGACTCGAACACACAGCAGGCAACTTACACTTTTTACACCTGAGAATATAAAATAAATAATTAAATCAATCATACAAACATTACCGTTAAACATTAACTTAAGTAAAACAAAAAATTACAACCTATCAAATGAACTTCAAACTTTATATAAGTACTTACTTAGTAATTGAACTGCATCGATTCATCCCCAACATTTGATCACACTTTTAATGAAGTTAAAATCAATTAAATGTTGATAAATTAATCGACAATAATTATTGATGTTAACAGGTGAAGAGGCGTCATCATGAATTGCTCCGCGTATTGCATTGACGCGATGCCGACTTCGCACCAGTGCAAGCAAGTGCAAGTGTACTGATTAAAAATAAATGACAATCACTTGTCATAACTTGTTAACACCAAATCTACGAGGCAGATTTAAATTAATTTTTCTTCATCTAAGTTTTGTTTTATAATAGAATAAAAGTTTGATTTCACTTACAGTTTCCCGAAATATTGCAGCTCGTCAAATGATAAATTAAAAATGCATGGTACTTTTATTACAGGGATATGAAAGTACCTTATGAAGATATTAAGAAGCTTGAGACCAACTGGAATTTAAGAAACAGAAAATTTTATTATGAGTACATTTAATAAGTACAACGGTATAAAAGAACATCTTAAGAAATAGGTTACTGATTCGAAGACGTTCAAGAATTTATTACTTAGAAAGTTACAAAATGTTCTTTTACATGAAACCCACGGATGGTTGCAAAAAATTAAAGAGACTATTAGAATTTTCCCAGAAAAAAGTTTCAAATAAAATTTGCAGGCTTTGATAAGTGTTATAATCATACCAAATTTAAAGCAAATCGTTAGACCCGTTTTCGAGAAAAATTGCAAAAACTATGAAGTACGGCTTCCTACTCCATTTTCTTCCCCAAAAACCCCTTTTATTTGAATTTTTCCACGAAAAAACTTCAAATAAAAGTTGTAGGTCTTAATGAATTTAAAAACTTTAGAAAATTTAAAGAAAATCGTTAGAGCCATTTTCGAGAAAAATTGCGAAAACCATAAAATAGGGCTTCATGGTCCATCTTTTTCCCCAAAACCCAATTTATTTGAAATTTACCAAAAATAAATATTAATAAATCGAATAAGAAGTGCAAGCTTTGATGAATAATAACCATAACAAATTTTAAAAAAATCATTCGAGCCATTTTTGAGAACAATTGAAAAACCTATAATTGGAGCTTCCTTCTTCCACCCCCCCCCCCCACTTTCCCTATAACCTCTTTATTTGAATTTTCTCAAGGAAAAGCTTCTATTAAAAATTGTAAGTTTTGATGATTTGAATAACTTAAGTAAATTAAAAAATAATCGTTAGAGCCATTTTCGGGAAAAATTGAAAACCTCTACAATGGGAGTTTTATGCTACCATCAGCTTCCCCAAAACCCCTTTATATGAATTTTTCCAAGGAAAAGCTTTAAATTAAAATTGTAGGTTTAAATGACTTTCAAAACTTAAGGAAACCTAAAGAAAATCGTAAGAGCCGTTTTCCAGATAATTGAGGAAACTATTAGGTAGGCTTTCTTGCTCCACCCTCTTTCCCGGAATCCATTTATTTGAATTTTCTCCGAAAAAAGTTTCAAATAAAGATTGTAGGTTTTGATGAGTCTAATAACCAAACCAAATATAAAAAGAATCATTAGAGCCTCTCTTTATTTGAATTTTTCCAAGAAAAATTTTTCAATAAAATTTGTAGGTCTTAATGAGTTTAACAACTTGGAAGAAATTTAAAGCAAATCGTTCGAGTCGTTTTCAAGAAAACTTAAAGAAACTTTAAAGTAGAACTTCCTGCTCCATTTTCTTCCCCAGAATCCCCTTTATTTGGATTTTCCCAGAAAAAATTTCGAATAAAAGTTGTAATGAATTGGAAACTGTTTTAAGAAGGAAATGTAAAGAATCTCGGCATTTGTAGGTTTGTGGCGACTAGAAATGGAATTCGAACATGCAGTAATACCTCTCGCAACTGCCCTGACAAAACGACGTATATAACTTAAACACAATTCAAGTAATTGAGGGCCAGTGCTGGCCACTGTAATTGTAAATATATATATGTAAATAAATGTGGGTAACTACTCCCACCTTAGAGGTTCTTAAATGATTCCCAACATTTGGTACCCTCAAAGACTCCTAACATTTCCTGTAGAACGTTAAAGCAATTATTAAAATTTGTTTCAGAAACCCAGAACACTGAGGCAGCTTCTGTATTATATCGTAAAACTATTTCTTGTATTTCAAACTAGAAATGAGGTGATTTCTTAGTCTCTGTTTTCAAAGGAACTATTTTGTTTTGTCCCCCGATATAAACCCTAATAATAAGAATACGAAACCAGGTAAGTCCTGGAAATTGTTGATAGTGACAGTTAAAATGTTACATAATTAAATTCACATATAATATTCAAGACATACAGCAAGAAATTCAATCGCAAAGCCAAACATTTCAGGCTCGGACCCCAGTCCGGAACGACTTTTTTTATTTCATATTTAAACTATGGAAATGTCAAAATATCCCAGATGTATCCTATGCAAAACATTCAACCGGGACCCTACTAGATCGCAAAAGACTTTCATTTAATCAAAATGACTTAAATCTGGAGAATTCGGGATAAACCAGGATAAAGTTGACAAATTTGTTAGTGAATTAAAAACGCCGCGCCACTTGTCAAATAAGTGAGGGGCCATTTTGGATGCCCGCGCAAACTCCGTGCAGCACAAAATTCAAAAATTGGGTTTTATAGGTTTTAATAAAAACTTAATAAAAACTATTTAAAAGCTCTTAAAAATTCAACTAATGATTCCATAAATTTATAAAACTATTTTCCTTTATTTTCCAATCGTCATTTGGTGTTTAAATTACGTTTTAAATTATATTTCACAAACGATTGTTATGACATTTTCATTCAGATTTATATGAGGCAAATCTCATATGGTCATGATTGAGATTTAATTAAAAAAAAATTTTGCTTTTATAAAATTTAGATTCTTTAATTTTTTGATATATAGCTTCAAAATAAAGTAATTACAGATTTACTTTAGTAAAATTTTCAATACGGTGGAGGGTAACAATTAAATAGCTAAAAACCAATAATTTTAGTTTTAACTCAATAACCGTAGGTTTTAGAGAAAAATGTGTTCTTATCAAAAATACTTAAAACTAATTTTTCCACAAAAAATGTTGATATCATTTTTTTCATATTACAAACAGTTTTCGAGTTATTAATCGTTGAAAATATGAAAACAAAGGTTTGTCATTAATTTAGGTTATATTTCATGAAATATTCGATTATCGAAAAAACCTTTAATAAACAAAAGTGAAGATGATTAAATTTACTACAAAAATTATTATTTAAATTTTTGTTAAAAAATGACTATTTTTAAAGATACAAGCCAGAAAAGATGTGAAAGTGCAAGTGTTTGCCTTTTAACGAGAATTTTGACGAAACTATAAGATATAGAAAAAAATTTACTAAATAAAAATTCAAGGTAATAAAATTTTCTAGAAAAAAATGTCTTGTGAATTTTTTCTAAAAATGCTTTGTTTTTCCACTATAAACGATGAAAAGCGACAAACCTTGGTTTGACACGTTATTTCGATTATATCACAAAAACTATGCATTTTTGAACGAAAAGTCTCATAAACAAAAATGAAGATTCGTCAATTTTACACAAATAATAGTCAGTACATTTTTTTGTAGCTCTTACGACTCAAGAAATATTGGGACTGAAAACATTTGTGAGCGATTACATTTTTCATTTTCTGACAATCAGAGAAAATTTGTTAAGTATTGTAAGTAAAATTTCAAGTAATGATATTTGTTGTTAATTTCTTTTGGTGCATCTAAATGAATGAATCCAACATCTTCCAAATTTATCATAAGTCAATTTCTATCTGCAAAATTTTGTCATTTAACCATTGAGTTGCCCAATTTTGGGTTACTTATATAATTAAATTGTTATATTTTTTGTTGAAAGACAATTAGGTATTCGATATCTTACAATTAGTTATGATTTTTAGAAAAATCAATTTATTGCGGTTGTCAAATATTCTTTCCCCCCCCCTGAAATTTTGAAATCTAGTACACAATTAAACGCACCTCTTGCGTGTAATTGAATTGAATGGATCTCATTAAGATGGTGGACGAGCAACAGTGCAAACATGTGTCATTCCTCAGTGCTTTTAATTATAATTGCAATCATAATTAAGTGATCAAATTAAATACAATGGAATAGTGAAATTAATAGTTCATCAGTTGTGACAAATTCATTTGTAATGGTAAGTCAAGAACTCGACTTATTTGCTAGTTTAAATGTGATTCTTGATCTTCTTATTTGGCCATAATAATTTGGCTCAAATCAAAGAAATCTTTACTTAAGTGTAGATATGAGATATATGATATATATGAGATTAATCTCAATAAGAGAATTTGTATTGATCCAAATCGATATTTGATCGAAACAAATCAAAATTTTCAATAATTGGAGTTAAATTACAAAGCGTCTGTTGTCGGCTCATTTCTAATTATATACGGTAGATGTCGCGTTATATGCTTACAGTGAATGTTTCTATCAAACGAAGAGGGTGCATATTTTTTAATTAAAAGTGTTATACTTGTTCTATTTTATCTACCAAAACCATTGGAAGTCATATTTCATGTAAAATAAATCGAATAGAAAATTTACTCTCATTACTGCCTGCAACGCTTATTTGAAACTTTTTCTTTGGGACAATTCAAATAACCCCTTTATTGCATTTTATAGAGGGTTCTACGGAAGAAAGTGCAGCAGGAAGCCCTACTTTGTAGTTTCTTTCTACTGTTTCTACTTACTATGGTTATTAGACTCATAAAAGCCTGCCCCTTTATTTGAAACTTTTTTCTGGAAAAATTCAAATAAAGGGGGTTCTAAGGAAGAGGGTGGGAGTTAGTATAAAATTAAAACATAACATTAATATATAGTATATAAATTTATAAACATATATTTATAATATAACTAGCTGATACACGCGACTTCGTCTGCGTAGGTTATTATGTTAAGAACATATTTAAATTACAGAAGAAAAATATTTAAAAAATTGAAAGCAAAAATATATTAAAAATAACCGGAAAGAACTTAGCGTAGAACATTTTTAACTATATGCCAAAAAATTGCTCCTTCGGAATCCGCTATTGCTCCAAGTGTATAGTTATTAGTTAATTAATAATACATTTTTCAGAAATTTGTAAATTTAAAAATAAAAATTGCTATATAATCCAAAATAATCACTTTTTTTTTTAAAAAATACATGTTCTTTCCGGACCCGCAATTGCTCCAAGTGTATAGTTAATTAGTAATTCAATTTTTAAACTATTCATGTTTATAAGATTCAACGGCAGTTGATGACGTCATAGTAAAACAATACATGTATAAATAGTTACAAATAATTAGTTTTTAAAATTATTACAAAAATTTGATCAATTTTTTGCGTAATGAAAAGAGCAGGTAGAGAACTTAAAATAAAAGAAAAACAAAAATTTCAATTAAAAATTATTTTGGGTTTCTTAGCGATTTTAATTCTTGAGTTTGAAAATTTAAAAAAAATTTAATTATTAACTAACTTTTAACTATACACCTGGAGCAATTGCGGATTCAGAAGAGCATTAAAGGAGCAATTAAAAAAAAAAGCTAAAAATGTGACTTATTTGTATTTTACAGCAAATTTAATTTTTAGTTTGCAATTTTCGAAAAATTAATTATAAATCATTTAATAACTATACACTTGGAGAAATTGCGGATTCTGAACGAGCAATTTTTTGGCATCTAGTTTAATTTTAAAAAAATCGTTCTGGTTAAAAATATATGCAAAAGGGAGCGTTGAAATGTAATTTGATTATTGTAACGGTTGTAACTTAAAAATGTATTTTGAATTTGTATTTACAGTAAAATATAAAAAATGCTAAACGAGAATTTAAAAAAAGCTACAAAAAATATTTTATTTATTCTCATATCTTGCTTAGCTGCATGAAGTCGTACCGTGTACGCTCTCTCGGTACCTAATCTAGGTACCTTTCGTCTTCTATATACAGTGGTATCTCGACATACGATTTTAATTCGTTTCGCAACCTTGCTCGTATCTTGAATTACTCGTATCTAAAATGTTATCTTTTATCTCTATTAAAAAGATCAGATGCACGACCTGTTGCAACTTTTTGAGACCTTCGACCTGCTAAACCGAACTCGTATCTCGAATTTCGCTCGTAACTCAAAGGTAACTCTTTTTATCTCAAAAAACTCGTATGTTGGGGCACTCGTATGTCGAGGTACCACTGTATATACCTACAATAGAGGTGACGTTTTTTTTGTCCACCCTACTTGAAAACAAAAAAATGAAGCGTATTAATAAAACTTATACTATAAGATGCAACGTGTTTTGGAGAAGGTTTTATTATGATAAATGTTGTTGATACTCATCTGGAAGCTGATGAAATAAAAAATTAAAGCGTTTTATATGTGATTTGTATAGGCAACCGAGGGTACTTATACGTATAAGTCATTGCATATACGTTGACTTTATTCTATATATGATCTACTAGCTGTACCCGCCCGCTTCGCAGAGCGTATCTAAATTAATCTGATTGAATAATAGAAAGTATTACCCAAAATAAGAAATTTAGCTATTTTTACAAAAAAAAGATAATTTTATATTTCTAGACCTTTATTTCATAGAAACTTCATGAAAATCCGTTAAACTACTTTTCCAGGAACAGATATAAGCTATCTTATAGGTAGGATCTTTACGTTTTTTTGAATATTGTAATATATTAAGAAAATTTTAAGCCTTGAGAACCTTTCACGCCAAATGTCATATGAAATCATTATTAATTTTAGTAAAATGGATTAGTAGCTATCCTTTAGGAAGTGTACCTTTTTTAGAATCAATAATATTTAATGTGTTATCTTTAGATCTGAGGTATTAGGTTTTGGTTGCCTTAGATTTATAATTCTAGGATATAGTATAAAGGCCATTATGTCTTATCGGCAAGTCTGCTATTTCCCGAGGTCCAAGATTAGACAACGAATTCTCATATATCTTGCTAAAATAAATTTAAAATTAAGAATATCGTTTTTTGGTAAAAAAACAACGCGATGGTCACATCTAAGTTGCTATTTTCTCTTGAAAAATAAGTTGGGCTGGATTTCTTTTTGTTCTGGGGGCTCTGCCTAACGGCTTCACCTCCCTTAGTCAAACTCCTAATCGGGATCACTTAATTCGAAATGTCAGTTTTTGTTATTTTTATTCTTACGGGTCTCGTTTTTGAACTAAGATATTTCTTTTTATGAATGAAATCATATTTACTGCAGAGGATTTTCTTCTCCTCCCTCGACAATTCGAACGTTTATTCAGCCGAACTATTAATAATATATTAACTACCTGTAAATCACAATGGATTTATGGTTTCTAAGAATTTAACCTATCACTATACTTCTATACTAATGGTTATATTTTCAAATTTGCGAACATTAATTTATAAGAATAACAAATTACATAGTTTAAAATCATATTCTCTTTACGATATGATATGGTATATGTACATTGTATCACAACTGCCTGCCGATGTATGTTTTTCGTTGTGTAGTTTTTATAGTTTTTATTTTTTTGCTCAGAAAATTAAATTTTTTTGAAATAAAAAGTATTTTATAGCACTTTTGGTAATGTTTACTACCTGTATGTGAAATCTCGTCCCAATCAGACCAGCCGTTTTCAAGTTTGCCAAGAACAAACAAACAGACAGGAAAAACTATTTGAAATAAAAAGTAGCCTATAATGTAAGTTAGAATATTTAATAACTTTTTGTGAAAATTTCATTGAAATCGGCTCAGCTGTTTTCAAGTTTACCCTGGACAAACCCTGTTATTACCCTGTTTTTTTGGGGAAAATTACAATGTAAATGGCATTTATTTTTTTGTATTAAATATATGAAAATGTAGGTAATAATGAGTATTCAACAAAACACCTTATGTTTTTAAGATTAGATAAATATCTCACCTGGGAAAAATGATCTGTTTTTCGTTCGCTCACGCAGGTGAGATGGAACGTTTTTATTATATAGGTATTCAAGTAGCAAAAATCTTCAATCTTATTATTGATATAGATGAGGATTCGTTATCAAACGTTGGCGTCCAGGAAACTGTAGTATAATCAATCTCACTTTTTTAAAATATTATTTTTGCCTTATTTTATAAGTCAACTAACAGCAGGTTGTAAAAGAAAAGCTGGGTCGGTTTAAAAGTTTCCATGTCGACATTAAGTCCATATATATAGCTATACAAAATTGTGCACTAATTGCTCGCGCTTCGTTTAATGATGTAAACTTTTTAGAATAATGATATGCAGTTTGAGTGAACGCTTGCAATGTCTTCGTTTAGTTTTCTTCCGTGGCCTCAGAGAGCTACGAGCGACGACAATATTTTAAAGTATCGTCACCATAACAATAATGAGACGACTTAATGGTGCACTTATTGCATCCATACATTAAACACGTCAGAATTTTTTATATACATTTCGTTTTCAAAGTAGAAAATTTAAAATATGAATTGGTACAAAGGCAATTTTCTTTTTTTATGACCATTGGAAATTGTTCTTCAAGCTCCCATTGTTATTTTTCCAGTCGCAAATGTCTCTTATTTCTAAATCCCAGTGACACTGACGAGCAATTTGGGGGTGTAGGAAAATATCTATGGAGCACAGCATCGATATCTGAAAATGTCGGTGTGTGATGGATGAGATGTTGTGACAAAAAAACATTTAGAAAAAAGGTCTTCGAGCTTACCTATATATAAAAATGTAGTTACATGTCTTGTGAAATATCAAAGCAATAAATACAGCTACCACATTTTATGTTGGCTTAGTAATTTTCGACGTTATAAAAAAGTGTTTTATCATGGAAAAGAAAACGATCACAGGTGAAGTGAGAGATCGTTGATGGTTAGGAAATGCAATTTGATTTCAAGACGTGTACAAAAGAAAATCTCGTTTCTGCGTCTCTCTCATTTTTTCCATTCGTGTATATATCGTGATCGCAAGGCATAGAAACGGTGCAAGAAAATGTAAATCAATTACGTTAAAGCACAATTTATTATCCTGGTGTTTTCCTGCTGATAAATATGCGATAAGTCGCGGTTGTTGTGACACTAAGGAATTAATTTCATGCCATATTTTTTGTTGTTTTTAAATTAAAAAAATTGCGCGTACTTATGTACGCGCGTGGGAAGTTATACTTCTTTGGTATCATTAAAAATTAGTTTTTATTAATTTTATTCAAATAATCAATTTTAAAAAACTGCATTTTAATATTTAATAATAATAATAATATATATTTAAAGATATAATTATTAAAAATAAAATTAAGAGAATAATATTTTAATTTGTATCAATAAATAATATCCAAAGAAAGCTGCAAGACGTTTATAAAATTTGTCAGGATTATTTTTCTGGTTAACAATTCATGAATATCATAAAAACGAAGCTTCATAGAAATTGCGAAATAAAGTAATTAGCTACTTGTCAAAGTAAATGTCTTAATCTTATTCATATCTTGTGTTACTAAATTATTATTCTAAGATGGTTGAATCATTTCAGAATCCCAGATTTCGTGATAACCAAGAATATGCATGAAATGCAGACGTCATTTTCATCATTAAATTTCAAATAGTATAACAGCTACTGCAAAATTCGAGAAAAGTAATAACTTATTTATTATTAATATGTGTCATTTGTATATATAATTATTTTTAATTTAAATATAAAAATTAATAAATTAATAAATAAATACAACAAAAATTCAAATTACGCGCGCCAGGAGACCCAGTGGTTTTGCGACTAACTTCATTTTGTTAATTTTTATCTTAAAATGCGCGTGCATCTTTAAATTTCACTCTCATCATTTTTTCATAACGCTGCTAAAGAAGTATAACTTCAAAAAAAAAATGAAAAAATTTAATGCACGGAACATTTACTTAAGGTAGTAAATTAGGAAAAGCAATAACATAAATTAACGGTTCGAGCCACGAAAAATGGCGAATGTTTTCCATCAGTTGGGGAAAATAAATTGAAAAGCTCTTTGAGAAGAATATCGCCAATTAGTGTCTTAATTTTTTTTTCCAATCGAGACTGTTGATTGAGACTTATTGTCAAAATCGATATACTTTCTTTACCCGATTGATTCAATTCGATGTTCGTAAAATGTGTTTGGATAGCCCCATATAGAACTCTAATTCATATACAAAGTGAAATTGATTAATAGATTGATATTTAATTTGTCAAAATGTTGGTACTTTTAATTAAATCCTCTTCGGAGCGGATTCAATGTAAATTAAGAGGCTCGCTTTTATGGTATATGAAGTGATTAGAGTTTATGTAAATTTCATGTGGTAATTACGAAATGGTTTGAATCTCACTGTCATGTAATTGGAAATTTTCAAATATTTACAACTATATTGGTACAGTGGTACGTCGAGGAGATGTTTTATGTCGAATGACGCCTTAATTATTTAAATACACAAACAAATAATGTTAAAATGTAGTACAAAACTATCCACAATTAGTTTTTGAGTTTTACGATAATTGCTTATTAATCCGATTAAAATGAATATTTTGTCAATTTTTTGAGGTTATACTTCTTTAGGCCCTTTAGGCGCGTTATGAAAAAATGATGAGAGTTAAATTTTAAGATGCACGCGCATTTTCAGCCAAAAATAAACAAAATGAAGTTAGTCGCATTGGGTTTCCTGGCGCGCGTAATTTGAATTTTTGTTGTATTTATTTTCTAATATATTTATTTTTATATTTAAATTAGAAATAATTATATATACAACTGACACATATTATTAATAAATAAATTATTACTTTTCTCGAATTTGTAGTAGTTGTTATAATTACTTTTTGTAGACTGAGAAAGCTATTGGGATGTCTCAAGAAGACCTCAATTGCAGATTGTGTGGAGGTGGGGAGGGAAACGCGACCCATGTCATTTTTGACTGCAAAGCCCTCACAAAGTGGCGACATTTGTATGGATAAATGACGCCCAAACAGGCACAAATCGCGCAAAAAGCTTAGTACAGGGACTGCTTCTGCTAGGCAGAATGCTGAAACTGGAATAAGCAAAAACCTTTGTACAACAGAGATACATGAGCAGAACTGTAATAAGGTACTGCCAAAGATTGCAGTGCGGGGGGAACAAGCCCTAACCTGGTAATCTGCCAACGCTAAAAAAATGGGACACGATAAACTTTACATCGCTGCAAATTTCGCGATTCCTGAGGGATATTTTTATTAAAACAAAACTTTTTTTCATTGGTTTGTGCTGCTTTCATCTATTAACAGGATCATAAATGAACGTTATAGGTTTGTTCCACTTGTCCATTTGATGATGTTGAAACACGTCCATCGAAGAGTGAGTGAAAATCATGAAGCAAGGGGCTTCACACTAATTTAAAACTGGTTTTTCGGTGTTTAAACACCTCCAAATCAGTGCCTGGGCGAGCTATAGTCATAAAAATGTACGTTCATATATCGGCTCTCGGCCTGGTGCGGTCAAACGGCCGAGGGCTGGGGCGTTTCTTCACTCACTCTTGTTTCTTGATCAGTGTTGGTCAGGAAAATATAACAAATGTGAAAGGAAAAATCAATTACGGTCGAACTGAAGTTGGGAAGTGGAAAAGAGTTTCTTTTAAGAGTAGAAACGGTTCATCTCGATTTCCGACAAAACTACAAGTCCTATGGAAAAAAGTTAAATTGCAAAGTTGTAGATAATAAAAAGATCTACAACATTTGTACCGACACTTTTTTCACATAACCTCAAAATTTATGTGAAAAATTCAAATTAAGTTTTTATCTTTAAAAAAATAATCTCACAAAATTTGATGAAATTTTACCTCTTTATGTCCCAAATACAGTAAAAGTTTTTTGTTTTAAAATATGTTTTCACCTTATTTTGACATAATACATAATAGTACAATTGTACAAATACAACTTTGAGCAATTTATTAAAATTTACACGTTAATTATTGCATTTTCTGGGAATATTTAACATTGTAATGTATATTTTTTTTGCACCAACAAAAAGTAAAGATTCCAACGAACAAAAAGCCCAACGACTTTTTTAAAAAAATAGATATTTTGACGTGAGAATTTTCGATTGAAAATTAGGGTGTTTTTTCAATATAAGTCAAAAATGGTGAAAAAATAAATATTTTAAGTCAAAAAAATTACAATGTGTTTGGGATATCAAAAGGTAATTTTTTACTAAATTTCATGAAAAAACAATTTTTTCGTGAAAGATAAAAATTAAAAACCAAAAACTTGGTTAATAATGAAATTTTTCACATAAGTTTTGAGGTTATGTGAAAAAAGTGTTAGTACTAAAGTTGTAGATCTTTTTATTACCTACAACTTTGTCATTGAATTTTTTTCTATAGGACTTGTAGGTTTGTCGGAAATCAAGATTAACCGTTTCTACCCTTAAAAACACCTTTCTTTTCCACTTCCCCACCTCAGATTGACCGTAATTTTTTTTCCTTTCATTTTTGTTATATTCTCTTTCTTTTCGATACCCTTTGATACGACCAATTTGAAAGATGCCTAGAAATTAAAATATTCTTTAAATTTAAAATGCTTAAAATACTGAAGGATGTTTTCATAATCGTAAAGTTAGACCGTTAGTCTTCTGTAAAACTTCGCGGTGTCAGTAAGTGCACATTTAGTCAAATTATGAAAATTGGGTAAACGAAAAGTGAATTTGATTTTATGTTCGTGGCTACTTCTGGACACTCTTGGCATTTATCGAATGTATTTATCAGAATAGTTCCCATAATTACGTCTTAGATTTATAGATTGGTAGATTTAGCAAAATCATATCTCATAAGAATTTGTTATACTTTACCTTAATCGCTTTTATCGATATTTTCCATTGACTATTTCCCCTAGTTCTTGTTTTCTGATAGTTCTCAGTTCTAAGTAGGTACTATAGCTGAATCAATTAGTTTAATTTAGGTTAAATATCAACTAGTTCTTATCAAATTGAACAGCTAAACCTATGTTCTTGACTTTCGATTAGGGGAAAGTGGGGTATTTTGAGAACAATTAACTTTAAATTATCATAATTAATAAAAGAAAATAACAATTTTAGTAAACTTTTGCTATAACAGAAACATTACTTATCTACGTTAATAATTTGATCACAAAACTTTTTTACATTAACATAATAACAACAAAAATATAGAAAATATTGCCATTCCTTTTTCCTCGGTAGTGTATGGGGTAATTGAAATCAATCCACGGGGAAATAGAAACTAAATTGTGTAATGATAATATACATAATATAAATTTTAATGATTAACTATGTTTCAAACACAAATCACAGATGTAATTATTAGACGTGTATTGACCGTTTGTGCATTTGTCATGGGCCCACCCATTTCTTACATTTGGTACACATAATCCAGTCTTCTTTAAATTACCCGCTGTTCTCAAATACCCAACCTTCCCCTACTCTGGGTAGTAGGAATAAAAATGGGATTTTTAAAAAAATTTGAAAAAAATGAAAAAATTCTTCATTTAACAGCTGCAAAAATAACATTATAAGTATACCCAAACAGAATGAAATCATTAAAAATTTCATTTTCTTACTCTTTTAATTCTTCTTATTTGAATCTTCAGTTGATTGCAATATTAATAATGAACTAATCCAGTGCCAGCTAAAAATAAACTTGACAAGAGGTTTGTTATGATACCAAATACCAGTGAATACTTTTCAAATTATTTTATTAAACTTTTTTTTTATAAAAAAAAATAATTCAATTATAATCTTTTCATGAGCCAAATATTCGAAATCAACAAATTGACAACAAAACGATGTCTAATAACTTTCTGAAGTACATTTAAAAAAATATATGTTAGGTAATTGATCAAAAACTGAATCAAGCATTTAATTAAATTTTTAATACATATCCACAATTTTTTTTCACAATTATATGATATAGATAGAAGTTATTTTAATGCTTCAAGTAGCGATATTTTTTTAAATATTTAATATATATAGATAGTTGAAATTTATAGTACAAAAGTTTTAGAAATTATCTCGCAAGTATCTAGAAGAGTGGAACTGAGCCTTTATTTCTTGTCAAGAGCCACTTGATCAGGACAAATCAATAGACGTAAGAGACTATAGAACATAGCTTCGATAGCACGATTGTACTACGTATGCTTTCTATTTGGAAAAAAATAAAGCGATAAAGTTTTGGACGCAAATATAGAAATATTTTTTTTTAAATAGACAACATGAATATAGATTTATATATATATAGTTTAACTTTATAATACTTTTACATCTATATAAATATAGTAAAATTTGGTTCTTAAAAAAAATTTCTTTTGGTGTTCATTGCAAGCCAAATAATTTAATTACGAATAAATTTTTTTTAAATTTATATATAGAATTTCATCAGAAAATATTTAATGTATATATAGTACCTTTTGTATATACATAAACATGTATAATTTATTTTTATATATATAGAAAAATTCCCTAATGTTTCAAAACTAAGCTGAAATTCATATAATATTCTTAAATTTTCTTTTTATATAATATATTTATATATTCAGGGATCGGTAATTAGATTCGGGAAATACATTCATCTATATTTTAATATATTTAATATTATATAGATAGAGTATATGTGTATATACATATATATATATGGGTTGGTCGTTCATATTGTAATTTACTTTGATGAAAATGACAGAAAAAGGTTTTTTCTCCTCTCATTTTTAATAAAAATACGTCGAATGTAAATTTTTATGTAAATGCTTTCTGAGGAGGGAAAATTCATTTTGAGACGACGGGGGGGGAGGGGATTAGGAACGTTGAGTAGAAAGCGTATGGGTTTTAGAGAAAAGCCTGCCATTCGTTATCCTGCGATGGTCAATATAAATTTGTTTCTTTTTACATTTTACTTTTTTAGGTCATCGTTTTTTTTATGATTTTAACGAAGGTCGTTTCGTTTAGTGATAGATCATAATTGATTTGGCCCTAGAAATTTTTTTTCCCATAGCACAGAGTGCAATAATTGGTTTATAGCGATTCCAAAGCGTTTTCCTGGGCGTCCAAGCCATAGCCCCCTAGAAAAGCCTAAACATTCCATTTCCATGGAAACAAACAATGACGTCATAGCAATGATAGAATATCGGGAACCAATTTTCCCATAGTACAGAGTGTGATAGTTGCTTTAACGAGTGAGCGATCCAAAAGCTTTTTCCTTAACGACCAAGTCATAGCCACCCTCAAAAATTTGGCTAAACTAAATGGACTAAGCATTTCATTTCCATGGAAACAAACAATGACGTCATAGCAATAATAATGCGAGTCGTTTTCTAGTGATATTTTTAGTGCCTTTCGATGACTATCGGGTAATTAAGGAATTTTTTTATCACCATTAGTAAAATTCAAAGTTCAAAAACCGAAATTTTAATCTTTCAAGGCTCGATTGTGTTTCATTGGGATTGATTTTCAATTAAATCAACAATTTTTAATCATAATGTTCACAAAATGTTTGATTGAAAGAATAACGAAAAATGACCTTACTTTTAAAATGACACCCTTTGATAGTATGTCCAGCAACTCCTTTTGTTTAAGTTAAAATTTTCCCATATTTTTCTCTTGAGGACACATGGACGTGAATAACATGAAATAAATGGTGAAGGTAATGCTTGGTTTTGAATTGATGTTATAGAAATTTATTTCAAGTAGTTTGAAAATCAGGCAAGTATGCAGTTTCCCGGGCGCCAAGATTTGATGACAGATTCTAATAGATCTTGCTAAAATAAATCGAAAATGAAAAAAACAATTTTTCGAGCTTTCGCTTAGTTTTTGAATTTTAAAAGTTGCATCGATATCAAATTTGGTTAAAAACCAACTTGATGGTATGACATACAACTTTGACCAACCTCCATGACCAACCAAGGTCTGCATACCAGACAAACCACTGTGAGTATAGGAAGGGGGGTCTTTATAAGCCGGCCGGTATGATTCAACATGGCTCAGTCAGTGAAGCCAGATCGTGGGATTTCTTTACCCCCACTTAGCAGCACAAACGCCGTAAATTGAGGAGAATAATGCCCCTTCCATATGACACGGATAGGTTACACACACACTTACAAAGCGTTGTATGGGTGTAGTTTTACACACTACCTTCCATAGTTTTACCTCTCCGTGGCATATGGAAAGGGCATTATTCTCCTCAATTTGTCAGCGTTTGTGCTACAAAGTGGAGGTAAAAAAATCCCACGATCTGGCTTCACTGTTGGAAAGTGGTAGAAACGGCGGAGCACATTTTGTGCTCATGTGAGGCAGCTTTCAAAAAAAAACAGCATATCGGAAAGACGAACCTGGCGAGATAGCGATGACAGCCCCTAGGCAGGTGCTGGCTTTCTTTAAAAGTCTGATGCACCCCTAGTTAATACAGAGGGTCACATCACAATAAACCTAATTGCGATGTGATAAAGAGAAGAAAAATCCTGAGACCGTTACAACGAAAATAAAACGCGATGGTCACACCTAACTTTCCATTTTCTCTTGAAAAATGAGATGGATTTCTTTTTATTTTGGAGCCTCTGTCCTCAAACTCTTACGCTCCCGGACTCTACTTCCAAGATAGTTGCGAGCAGCTGTTAAAACTTGGTAGTTCCAAAAATGGCCGCATTCACACAATTTATCTCCCATAAGAAATAATATAACTAACATGTTACTAAAATCCATTTTTTTTCAAACACTAAGTGACAACTCGGAAAATGTATTTTTCGTGTTATTTTTGGCGAGATCTACCTATAAGGATTCGTTTTCAATTTTTGCCGCCCAGGAAAGTGTAGAATTCCCGAAAATTAGGTTAAGTAGCTTAAAACGTCAGATCACGCAAAATTTCTAAAAAATTCATTCAAAGTTCAAATCAAGTCGAAATTCCATTACATTGGTACCTCGACATACGAGTTTAATTGGTTCCGCAACCTTGCTCGTATCTTGAATTACTCGTATCTCGAATTTTATTTTTTATATCTATTAAAAAGATCAGATGCAAGACCTGTTGCAAACCGAACTCGTATCTCGAATTTCGCTCGTAACTCAAAGCAATAAATCACTCGCTCGCCGGCTCGTATCTCGAAAAACTCGTATGTCGAGGTACCACTGTATTTTGAGTTCCTCGAGCTTCTTGAACCTCACCAAAAAATCTTGATTGAAACGACCATCGTTAAAAATTTCGAAAAGTATAGCACATCAAACGTGAAGACTTCTTCAATAGAGACAATTAACGATACAATATTTTAAATATATTTTTTTTTTATAATCTATATAACGAGTATAATTACAATAATAATAATTAGTGACTGCAATTTGTTGTCGATATTTTCTAAATTCAATTCCTGTATGTGCAATGTTTGACTTGACATCAACAAATTGTAATGGAAAAACGTATAGAAGAAAAATAGGACAATGATTGGCAGCTTCCATTAATTAGGACACACAAACAATTATAATATGTATATAAGCGAGTTGTTGACTAGAAAAAAGTTTCAATTTGTGTACAAAGATATTTTAATAAAGTCTTTATCATAGATGAAGATATCAAAGGAAGACAAGAAACTTGAAAGATCTAATAACAATTTTTTTTTCTCCTTTCATTTAATAATATTGTTACAATAGAAATGGCGGTATATAAGATATGAATTATTATAGGAGTATATATTTTTATAGATATAGATATATACAAAAACTGATTCTGATTGCAATCGGCTGTTTTCAATTATGTTTGGAACATTTTACATTAAATTTCTAAATATAGATTTTATATTTGAGATATATTTATTATGATATATTGTGCATTAAATATTGATATACTTTTTTTTTCATGTACTATACAATCAATAGAAAATATCAAATCGACTAAATATCATTTAATCTACAAATTTTTTTTTTCATATAAAATTAATCGGAAAGCAGAAGGTTTTCGATGTCTTTCATATCATTTAAATTTCGTATTTTTCAAGATCTTACCAATGATAAATATTTTCTTGAAATTAAACTTTTTCCCTATATCCTTTTAGACCCTTTAAGAGGCAATTTTTTTCTAAATAATAAATCTATACTAATTAGATAAATATACAAATGGTCCTTGGCTCGTATCAAACGTACACTTGAATATGGTTTCTTCAATATGGTCTCCTTCCTCCATCTATATTTAAATAATTAGCTAGTTAAAGTGGTTTTAATTTAATTATCAGTGATTTTCTTACGTACCGATAGTTTTGCTACACATACACACACACACACACACACCCATATTAAATATGATATGATGACAGACACTTGGTGGGCCTAGTGGTACACTTATTTAAATCTAGTCGGACCCAGCCATGGACATCCAATCACCTGACAAATGGCCAAAGTCACGACAAGAATCGTCATTGCACCGATTACCACATACACGATGCACAAGTGCACCAACGCGAAAATGTACAGTGTCCGATGGCACCAGCGGTTCGGCTCGAACAGTGTGGGTGTATAGTAGGGCCATTTGATTCGCAGAATCCAATAGTTGCCGAGGGTAAACCAAATCAGTAAGAATGCTGTGAGACCGAGAGCGGCAACGCGAGCTCCGACCGAACCACCCTGAGCTGAGGTGATGTCGCGACGTCGTGACTTTAATTGTTGCCACAACAGCCAAAACATCTTGATGCATCCAACTGCACCACCGACGATCATGTATAAGGGAATGTGCGGTTCACGAGGACAGTCACGTAAAAATTGGATTCCTGCAAGCAAAAATATAAAGAGTTTATAATAGGTTAGGAAAAGTTCGTTTGGAAAGTGTTAGTGGTTCTCTGAAAGGTAACTACAAAAATGAGACGCGATTCAGCCTTCGATTGCGGACAGAATTATCCAGGAGGTTGACAGTCAGATAGTTGGGATGTTCGTTCAGTCTCTGCAGGTATTCGACTGAATCTCATTCCTCACTGTAGCCACTTTGAGGTCCCTGGGTACCAAGGGGCGTCAGTTATTGTCCTCAGAGTTTTTGACTGAAAGCGCTGAATCTTGTCAACATAGGAGCTATTGGCGGCTCCCCACAGCTGTATCTCATATGTCCAGATGAGCTTAAGTTTGGGGCTTGTATATAGTTAATTTGCTGTCCAGGGACAGTTGGAACTTTCTTCGCAGTAGCCACCCCAGTTTTTGGATAGTGATATTCAGTTGGTTGCGTTTGTAGAGGATGTTTTTAGACCAGGTGAGGCCTCTATCCAGTTGCATCCCAAGATACCTGACCTCCGTAATCCGGGCTATAGTGACTTGATATTTAGTAGTCCATGATTTACTTTATATTGATTCGTTAAAAAAACAAAAACTGCGCTATGATTGGTTGTAAGCTTGCTACGAGCAAAGCTCACTTCAATGCTTTGAAGTGCTTACAATAACACCAATTGAGAAGATTTACGTATAAGAAAGGGTTTTATCTCTAGAATTTGAGATTTTCATGAAAATTTTATCTATATAAATAAAATGATAGCTGTTTTCCAATGTTCGCTTTTAACTCCAAAACTACTGGATAGATTTCGATCGATTTTTGTTTGTTTTACTTCTTATATACTTGGTCCTTTACTAAAAAACGAATTAGCACGATATCTTTATTAAAAGCAAATTAATTAAAGTCTTAAAAAATGCGATTTTTATAAGCAAAACGCGTTAAGCGTTGGATTTTTCGTCGCTTTGATAGATTGGGGCAAACGATGTAATGCGCATGAACTAGACAGACCATGTTTTTCCTTCCACTGCCTACTGATTATTTCATATTTGAGCGTAGACTTCATGCAGCCTACGATCAGCGAGATATTAGATTAATAAAGATTTTTTTAATTCTATTTTCTATTTGTTTAGCAGAGTATAAAATATTTTTCTGTTTTTTTTTTAATTTTTCTTCTAGCATTTTTTTATATTTTACTGTTAATATAGATTCAAAATACATTTTTAAGTTATAACCGTTACAATAATCAAGTTACATTTCAACACTCGCTTTTATTATTGCATATATTTTTTAACCCTTAACAGTTAAGTAAGCGAGAAACATTGTCTACACTATATGCCCAAAAATTACTTCTTCAGAATTTGCAATTTCTTCAAGTGTAGGTATAGTTGTTAATTGATTAATAATTAATTTTTCAAAATTTTGTAAACTAAAAATTTAAATTGCTGTAAAATACAAAAAAGTCGCTTATTTTAGTTTTTTTTTTTTTTTAATTGCTCCTTAAATGCTCTTCCGGATCCGCAATTGCTTCAGTTGTATGGTTAATAGTTAATTAATAATTTAATTTTTAAAAAATTTTCAAACAAAACAATTAAAATCGCTATAAAACCCAAAATAATTTTTAATTGAATTTTTTTTTAAGTTCTCTATCCGCTCTTTTCATTACGCCAATAATTGGTCAAATTTTTAATAATTAATTATTTTTAATGAGTTATACCCACATGTATTGTTGTACTGTGACGTCATCAACGGCCATTGGATCTTAGAAATATGAATAGTTTAAAAATTGAATTACTAATTAACTATACATCTGGAGCAATTACGGTTCCGAAAAGAGTATTTAAGGAACATTTGTTTGAAAAAAAAAATAAATAAAAACAGTGATTAATTATTTTGGATAATATAGTAATTTTTATTTTTGAATTTACAACGTTTTGATAAATTAATTATTGATTAACTAATAACTGTACACTTGGAGCAATAGCGGATTCTGAAGTAGCAATTTAGGAACAATTGTTTTGGCATAAGTATAGTTAAAAATGTTCTACGCTAAAAGTTATTTCCGGTTATTTTTAATATATTTTTGCTTTCAATTTTTTAAATGTTTTTGCTCTGTAAATTAAATATGTTCTTAACATAATAACCTATGCAGACGACGTCGCGGGTATCAGTTAGTTCTTAATAAAATTATAGAACATGAAATTCTCTACAAAATTTTTTTATTAAATTTTTTCATTGAATTAATATTTTAAGAGTTAAGGCTCATTTACTCTTTGGTTAGTGCGAGTGATTAGCGATTAGAAATTCGTGTGAGTGATTAATTCAACTCCACTAGTACAGTCGACCCTATTCGCACGGCATGCTTGAACTAATCACTTACAAGAATAACTAATCACTAATCACTCGCACTAATCAAAGAGTAAATTAGCCTAAACTCTTAAAATATTATTTCAATGAAAAAATTTAAAATGAAAATTTTGTAGGGAATTTCATGTTCTATAATTTTATTAAGAACTAGCTGATACCCGCGACGTCGTCTGCATAGGTTATTATGTTAAGAACATATTTAATTTACAGAACAAAAACATTTAAAAAACGTAAATATATAAATATAAACATCAATTGATGGACATGTATTATACTAAAATAAAACTTGGTTATAATTATTATAAAAATGAATCAAGAACTTGTGCTGTGAGTAAAGGCTCAATTACACTTTGATTAGTGGGAGTGATTAGCGATTAGTAGTTCTTGTGAGTGATTAATTCAATTCCATTAGTACAGTAGACCCTACTCGTACGGCATGCTTGAACTAATCACTCACAAGAATAACTAATCACTAATCACTCGCACTAATCAAAGTGTAAATGAGCCTTTACTCACAGCACAAGTTCTTGATTCATTTTTATAATAATTATAACCAAGTTTATTTTAATATAATACATGTCCATCCATTGATGTTTATATTTGGACTGAGCTGGTTCAATCAGGCTCTTTACAATATACATATAACAAAAGTTTGTAATAGTTGCTGTTTCAATATTGAAAAAAATGCCTTGATCTAAAGTCTCAACCAATCACTCACGCTGTTTATAAGGGAAATTGTTTAAATTGTTGACATTTAAAAACAAAAAACAAATACACACACAAAGAAGCCTTGACAAATTCATATTATATTAAAAACAAAAGAAAAATGACTTCGAAAAAAGGGAATTGAAAAAAAAATCCATTTACCTTTGAATTATAAATGAATGAAAAAGAAGGAAAAGGAAAAATAAAAAAAAAAAACTTACTGTAGGGTAGAACAAAACAAATTATATTTATTTTCGTTCTTTCTCTCTTTTGTTATATATGTGCGTGTGTATGTGTGTGTATGCTATAGGTTTATACGTATAAGCTCGCTTTCCATTTCTACGTTTTCATGGAAATCTCAATTCAACAAGGGACTGTGATCTCTCGAATGTTCCACCAGACAAGCGAATAACGTGGCTACGACTACTTGATTTTATGTATATATATGTATTTTAAATGTTGCAGACTATGTGTACTTGGGACTGGCTCTTGAAAATTTGCTGGGTACACACAACGAACAAAAAACGTGTTCTCTATCTTCTTTGGTATATCACATAGATATTATATGATAATAAAAAGAGAGAAAGAAAGAATTTATTTTTCTCGTCAAGCGAGTTACCTTCTTGTTTTATCAATTTTATATATTATATCTTAAAGTCGAGAAAATCTATCTTCAATGAAAATGCATATTATGATAATGTAACGAGCAAGGGCAGAGACCACAAAACAAACGAAACGTCTCTCGAATGTTCCATAAAAACAATCAAATTAAAATTTTTAACAATCGAAATTCAAATATGTGACAATCAGTGTCCAATCAAATGGTGTTTCAGCAATAAAATTTATTTTTTCTTATGGTGTCCAAAAATTGATATTTTACATTACAACAAAAATTTTGACACCAAAAAAGCCCTTAATTAACTTTGGAACAATCCATCGTAACAACAATTTATACACGGAAAAAAATAGTGGTGTAAAATTTACAACATTAAACTAGTAATAGTTTTACTTCACTTTGTGTTCACTATAATCACAAATGAAACATTAGATAACACACTGTGTTGTATTCAGCACTAACGTATAGTATTTTTTACTACCATAGTGTAGTAAATATATGTAGCTGTTACAACTGCTGAGTGTTGTACAACTAAAAAAATTTTGGCGTTTGCGCATGCGGCGCGTACAACATAACCAATAATTTTGACAAATAAATGCAAGTGTCAAAAATTCAACTACATTTTTACTAGTTCGTGTTGTAAATAATACTACAGTTTTTTAAATACACTTAACTGGTAAACGTTACCACACGTGGTGTCATCCCATATAATACTAGTTAATGTAGTAAAATTAACAAGGAATGCTGTTAAATCTACAACACATTTTTTCCGTGTAAGAAGGGATTAAAAGGAAATTTCAAATTCTACAGAAAAGTTGTTTAAAACCAAGATATTAGAGTTCAAAAATAACAGTAATTAAACATTTTGTGAGTGTTCTTATCTAAATTGTGAACTATAAAATACAAATAATAATGAATATCATAGTTATACAATGCTTTGATACTCGACAGTGATTAAAATAAGTACTGAGCAAATTCCATTGTAAGAACATAAGAATTGAGACTTACCCATCATTAGCATTATGAGCGGCATGGTCGATAGACAGGCAAGTCCTACTGTCACCACAACTGGAACAAAAACAAAAAAAACAAAATCGATAAAAACTCGATTAGAATAATATTTAAGTGATGACAAAACAACAACGACCACAACTGACGAACGATAAAAAAGGCTAAGTACTTTTAAATTAATAAAAAAGAAAGAAAGAGAGCTATGAAAATGTCACTCTCAGTAATATTATGTCTTAATGTCATAACAATGAAAATGTACCACTTGTTTTTTTTTTTTTTAGTTAAACAATAAAAGTTGGTCAATTGTTTGGTTTGACTGTACAGAAACTTTTCTGTTATGGATTGCACTTTTTATTTTTTTTTTTTTTTTTGAAAATGGCGAGGGTTAATTTAGTAAATGTTGTAACTTTGTCATCATCCAAACTTCATCTTCGTAGTTTGAGATACTTTATACCTATATAAAGTGTTTCGGTATATAAAGTGTAAGTTGGAAAACTGTTGGAAAGAATTACATCGTTTTCTGAATTTTCTGTCTCTTTCCACCAAAACTTCTTGCAGCCTCACTCTTTGTAGATGTTTCTCGCACAATTTCTTACGTAAATCAAATTTAATCTCTTTTTTGGTTATGGTAGAAGAATGAATTTTTAACCGACTTCAAAAAAAGGAGGAGGTTCTCAATTCGACTGTATTTTTTATGTTTGGTACCTCGGAATTTTCGACTGGGTGAACCGATTTTGATGATTCTTTTTGAAGTTATACTTCTTTAGGCGCGTTATGAAAAACTGATGAGAGTGAAATTTTTAGATGGGCGGCCATTTTGAGATAAAAATTAACAAAATGAAGTTAGCCGCAAAACCACTGGGTTTCTTGGTGCGCGTTATTTGAATTTTGGTTATTTATTTACTTATTTTTATATTTAAATTAAAAATAATTAATTGTTTAAATATATTTTTTATATTTTATTTAGAAAATATTTATATATACAATTGACACATATTATTAATAAATAAGTCATTACTTTTCTCGAATTTTGCAGTAGTTGTTATACTATTTGAAATTTAATGATGAAAATTACGTCTGCATTCCATGCATATTCTTAGTTATCACAAAATTTGGGATTTTGAAATGATTCAACTATCTTAGAATAATAATTTAGTAAGACAAGATATGAATAAGATTAAGACATTTACTTTGACATGTAGCTACTTACTTTATTTTGCAATTTCTATGAAGCTTCGTTTTCATGACATGCATGAATTTTTAACCAGAAAAATGATCCTGACAAATTTTATAAACGTCTTGCAGCTTTCTTTAGATATTATTTATTGATACAACCTAAAATATTATTCTCTTAATTTTATTTTTAATAATTATATCTTTAAATAAATATATTATAATTATTAATATTAAATATTAAATTACAGTTTTTTAAAATTGATTATTTGAATAAAATTAATAAAAACTAATTTTTAATGATACCAAAGAAGTATAACTTCTCACGCGTGTACACGCAACCACTTTTTTTATTTGAAATCTGGTGCTTTCCGTGTGGTCCCCAATTTAATTTGAAGGTTGATAACTAAGGGATGAAGGGTTAAGTTCTTATTGGATAGCTCGATTTTGATAATTTTTTTTATTGGTAGAACATAATTTTAAATTAATCTCATATCCATTTTTTATGTAGAACTCTACTCATAAGGGGTTAAAAATTAGGAATCAAATTATAAATTTTTCCTGGCTAACCCGATTTTGATAATTTATTTTCTATTACGTACATCGTACCTTTAAATTTTCAAATTTTCAATTTGAAGAAAAAATCCACCCCCCTAGAAATGAAAAGTGACGTTTAACTGACTCATTGAATTTTGAAGATTTTGTTTCAATCGACAACTTAATTCTTTCATTACATTTAAAAACAAAAATTTCAACCCTTAAGAGCAAAAGGGGATGAAGTTGTAACTTTTAATATTTAACGGCGCTGCCTCATATAAGCAATGCGTTTAGGAGGTTTACTACCCATATTCAAAAAAATAAAATCAGTTATCAAACTTCAGATCACTAAAAATCGAGGTGTCTACAATTTACTTATTATTAGGAGGATATAATGTACAACTATTGTTATTTATGGAGTTGATGTCGGCCAAGGAAGTAAATATTAATGTTCATTTGTAAAAAGGTTTAATTAGTTATTGGTATTTTGTAGTTTAAAGGTCGCTAAATATTGGAACAGTACCAGTATATTGTATAAAATTCATTTCAAAAATAAATTTCATAAGGTATTCTCGTTTATTGCTAAGTACCAATAAAGTCGTATTTCCTTGGCTGACACCAACTCCAAAAATAACAATAGTTGTACATTATATCATACTAATAATTTGTAAGTTGTAGACACTGCAAGGATACGCAATTTTTTTTACTGCTTAGTGCATTTTTCATTTAAGATTTTTATTTTATTTTGAAGTCGGTTTTTCATTTTTTTATAATTTTTATTTTTATATGACTAAATTTTCAAACTTATAAAGCTTCTAAATGCAATACATCTACTACATATTCAATGTATACTTGCTTCAACGTTTGACGTCAGACAGAAAGAGTCATTTAGAATATATTTGCGTCTTTATATAGGCAAACCATGAGTTATTCGAGAGAATTTGAATGCCGAATTTTTTTAAAATTGTCTGTCTCAAGGATAATGGAAAATTCAAATCGCTGTTCGTTTTCTTTCATCGTTACAATATATTATTTCAAATATGAAATAGATTTCTCTAAATTTTTTTTTATAAAAATCTTTGATTTCGTTGGAAAATTTTTCCCATTTGATACTTTTTCAATATCAAAGACCGGAAATTATTGAAAGTGGGGAGGGAAATTCGAAAAGATACAATTGAAGTGTGTAGTGACGGCAATGTGAAATGAGGCTTTCGATAAAGGTCGTACGATATTTACAGTAGATACGTTTTACGTGTTTATTTGACCAAAAACTTCGCTTTACTTGAAGAGAGCAACGACAAAAAGATCAAAGCCTTTGAAAGAATGTTGTTTGCGGCTCGAAACATGATTTCCATCGATAAAATGTGTGAGTGGGTGGCGAAATATGAAAAGATGGATACGATGAGAAAATTTATTAAAGGCACAATATTTTAAATAAATGACTAAAAATTTATCAGAATTTGATTTATAAGTAGCTTAATATTTTATCAAACACCTAATTTATTGCATTCCTAGTCTGTAATAACCCCGTTTATCTCAACGATTTCCAGACATAAGATGAAAAATTCAGATGCAATCTTTCCTTTCGATTATTTATATGAAGTCTACACGGAAAAAATAGTGGTATAAAATTTACAACACTAAACTAGTAATAATTTGACTGCACTTTTTGTTCACTATAACCACAAATGTAACAGCAGATAACACATTTTGATGTAATCAGCTCTAACGTGTAGTATTTTTTACTACCATAGTGTAGTAAATATATGTAGCTGTTACAACTGCTGAGTGTTGTACAGTTAAAACATTTTGGCGTTTGCGCATGCGACGCGTACAACATAACCAATAATTTTGACAAATAAATGCAAGTGTCAAATTTTCAACTACATTTTTACTAATTCGTGTTGTAAATAATACTACAGTTTTTTAATTACACTTGACTGATAAACGTTACCACACGAGGTGTCATCCTATATAATATTAGTTAATGTAGTAAAATTAACAAGGAATGTTGTTAAAACTACAACACATTTTTTTCCGTGTATCGATTAAGTACCTATAAAGAAAAGTTTCTAATTAATTTTTTTTAATGAAAATCGTAGTTATTTGTTTCTTTTTCTGTGCTTGTCATAAATTTTATTCATTTCATATTTACTTCACCTAATATTTAATTAGGCACGACTCAGTGAATTCCAGCTTTTCCCAACCTCCAACTTCATTTTTCTCATCGCTCCACTTTTTTACTATATATATTTTATTATACCCAACAAAGCATTACGTACAACTTGAGTTCCCTCGGGATCAACGAAATATGTATTCAAAGAAAACGATTCCCTTTCTCCCTTCGAGTCAAGAAAATCTTATAAATCATTTTCCAAAAAAAAAATCTTAAAATGATTTACAATCAAAAAAAACTTTCATAGTTTTCCTCTATAAAAAAAGTGCATATAAATGACAAAACCCTATCACAATATCCAATTGCATTTAATTGCAAATTGAAACGATTCCATTATACATGCGGATAAAATTTATTAATTATTTCCCGTACGGAAAGATCCAAATCTAAAACATTAATTAATTAGTTTTGTATATGGGACGAGTGAAAAACATTCAACTAGAATGCACTCGATGAATATTCCATAATATGTACATAGTGCATAAATTATTTGCATGCCAAACCTCTAAATATTTCGCGTAATTTAATTAGTTTTAATAAAAAAATTCCAATTTAACTCTGGATTTTTTGCAATTTTCAACAATCAATTTGTTTTCTAGTTGACAATCAACTTGTTAGCAATTTAGACAAATGAAAATTGTTTATTCTTTGTTTTTTTTTTTTTTTTTAAATTTAAAATTATAGTCGTTTGGTTGGTTGGTATAATAACCGTAGAGTTGGGAGTTAGATCGATAGTAGGGTGATTTCTTCATTGACTTCCATTTTTGTTTGAAGCCAGAAACTTCAGGGTTCAGCATATTCCCAAAATCTTGCTGAGTAGAATGGAGTGGACAACCAGGGTTGGACTTGAAATCGTTGAGGCCATTTTCAAAAAAACTTGAAAAAGCTCAAAAACTCCAAGAATAAAGTAGAGCTTTCGGATAGCCGATTTCAACCAAAAGCTTCGCGGCACATCTAGATATAATATGAAGGCTAAATTCCAAATTTTGTGAAATTCGGGTAAAGCTTTCGATACGATATGGCTGTCACACACACACACACACACACACACACACACACACACACACACACACACACACACACACACACACACACACACACACACACACACACACACACACACACACACACACACACACACACACACACACACACACACACACACACACACACACACACACACACACACACACACACACACACACACACACACACACACACACACACACACACACACACACACACACACACACACACACACACACACACACACACACACACACACACACACACACACACACACAGGCACACACACACACACAGGCACAGGCACAGGCACACACAGGCACACAGTCGCACATACATTTTTTAAAAAACACTTTTTTGGACTCAGGGGAACCTCAAAACATGTACTTCCGGTGAAAGCTCTAAATCGAAAATTCGACCCGATTGCAATACTTCCTTTACTATCTATATAGTAGTAAAAGAAAGTAAAAATCTGTTGTAGATTTAACTACAATCCTTGTTAAAGTTACAACATACACTAGTATTATATAGAATAACACCACGTGTGGTAACGTTTATCAGTTAAGTGTAGTATTATTTACAACACGAACTAGTAAAAATGACTCCATGATAATATAATGTAGTTGAATTTTTGACATTTAAATTTATTTGTCAAAATTATAGGTTATGTTGTACACGCCGCATGCGCACCATTAAAAATCTTAAAAATATAACTATAGAAAAAAGTAAAGATGGCTCCGATGTTTTTTTCTCAGCCGTTTTACAAGGTTTTACAACATATTGGAGTAAATTGTACATTGTATAATAGTATTATATACACCAAAAATTGTGCCGATTACAAATTTGTTCAAATTCGTGGCGTAACAGAAACGCCAAAATTTGTTAATTGTACAACACTCAGCAGTTGTAACAGCTACATATATTTACTACACTATGGTAGTAAAAAATACTATACGTTAGAGCTGAATACATCAAAGTGTGTTGTCTAATGTTACATTTGTGGTTATAGTGAACACAAAGTGCAGTCAAATTATTACTAGTTTAGTGTTGTAAATTTTACACCACTATTTTTTTTCGTGTGCCTTTGTGACTTGGTATCCACATAAATCTTTTGTTTGAAATTAGTTAACTGAAAGCTCCACTTTATTCTAGAATTTTTGAACTTTTTCGAAAACGGCTCCAATGGTTTCTTTTTAACTTCCTATAGTTCTTAGACTCATTGATGCCTAAAACTTTTATTTGAAACTTTTTTCTGGAAAGATTCAAATAAGGACGGGTCTATGGTTAAGGGTGGGAATTCGTGTATATAAATATAGGCGTTATACATATAAACTTGAGCTTTCTTTTACGTCTATCAGAGAGCAGGTTGAGAGGGCCAGATCGCACGAATACACGTGCTGCCCCCTACTCCATACTACAAAGTTTAAAACAATTTGGGATTAAGAAATAGTTTACACTTTTCTCCACTGTTCTACACTCGAAACGACTAAATGCATAGAGAAATAGTCGAGGTTTTAGTGCTTTAGGCGCTCCGAGTGTAGAACACTGGAGAAAGGAACAGACAAGTGACTAAGGAATAGTTCCAAATTTCGTAGTTGAAGTAGGGGGCAGCACGTGTATTCATGCAAACTGGATCTCTCAACTTTCTCTCTGCTACTATATAGTAAAGGAATTTTCGAATTTTCGGGTCGAATTTGCGATTTCGAGTTTTCGACGGAAATGCACGTTTTGAGGTCCCTTGAATCTATAAAAGTGGTTTTTAGAAACATTTCTGTATGTCCTGTGTGTCTGTGTGTGACAGCCATATCGTATCGAAAGCTTTATCCGAATTTCACCAAGCTTGGAATATAGCCTGCATATTACATCTCGTTGCGCTGCGAAGCTTTAGGTTGATATTGATTGACCGGAAGCTCCACTTTATTCAATGAATTTTTGAGCTTTTTAATTTTTTTTTTCAAAAAGACTCCAAAGATTTTTTTTTAAAATTGCTGTAGTTTTTAGACGCATTAATGCCTACAACTTTTAATCGAAACTTTTTCCTGGAAATATTCAAATCAGGAGGATTCTGGGGTTAAAGATGGGATTTCATATATAGGTACATAGAGGCTGTATGCATACAGTTCTGGCTATATAGTTATAAAGGTCTTATAGTTCTTTTAACTAATATCGAGTTTTTCATAAATAAAAGTAAAAGACGCCTCGCAGCAGATATTTTCAATCTATATTTGAACTATAAAAAAAATGTTCATCAACTTTTAAGGAAAATACTTAATATGAACTTAATCATATTTTTCCGGCCTCCTATTAATGATTTTATATTGAATATATTCCTTATAAAAAATACGTAGATACGATTAAATCGTAAAAATGATTACATAAAATTTTAATGGCCACAGGAAGAGAAGTCATTAAGATTATAAAAAAAGATGCTTGTGTACATATAAATACTATGAATTATTACGCTTTTAACTTCTTATTAATCGCCTTTTAATAAAAGCTTTTAACTCAAACAAATAGCATCTCGTAATTTTTCACATTAATAATTAATGTTTTAGTCTTCGAGGTAAAAAAGAATTTTTTTATAAAATTTTCATTTTGTACTTATTGATTATTTACGTAGACAAATGTTTTCTTCGGTTGAAAATCGTACATTGAAGAATTAGATTCAAGTGGGAGCAAATAATAGATTCTTGTTGTGTGATTCGCTTCTCGTTCTTTTATTGTTTGATTATAAGTAGATGAAGAGGCGTCGGTTTATGCAAGCAGATGCTCAAAACACTATAACGTCAAGGCTTTTCACGGAAAGCGACGCCAGATGTGTGCAGCTTTTCAAATCAAGTAATGCGCTTTGAGCGAATTGGATTTATCTTAAATTGTCCCAGATTGAGCACGTTACGATCTTCATATATATACGATTCTTCCTTAAGGAACTCGCTTCTTAAACGAATCAGTTGATTTTGATGAAATTTTTTATATGCATTCAAGTGCAGGGTTCAAGTGGACTAGATTTCTTTAAATATTTCCTTGTAAATAACAATCGAAGAAAAACCCCTAAAAATATTAATTTAATGAAAGAAATAAATAAAAATGTGTCAATTAAAAACTATATCAGTAATAAGATTTCTGCTTTTGGAATACCTATATAATAAAAACGTTCCATCTCTCCTGCGCGAGGGAACATAAATAGAATTATTTTTCTCAGCTGAGATTTTTATCTAATCTAAAAAATTTAAGGTGTTTTGTTGAATACTCATTATTACCTACGTTTTCATATGTTTATACTAAAAAATAAATGCCATTTTCATTGCACTTTTACCCAAAAAAAAAACATTGTTTGTCCAGGGTAAACTTGAAAACAGCTGAACCGATTTCAATGAAATTTTCACAAAAAGTTATTAAATATTCCAAATTACATTATAGGATTCTTTAAATTTCGAATAGTATTCCCTGTCTGTTTGTTTGTTCTTGCCAAACCTAAAAACGGCTGGTCCGATTTGGACGAGAATTTCACGACAAGTAGTAAATATTACAAAAGTGCTTTAAAATACTTTTTATTCCGAAAAAATGTTGATTTTCTGAGTAAAAAAATAAAAATTATAAAAACGGCGCAACGAAAACATACATCGGCAGGCAGTTGTGATACAATGTACATATACATATCATATCGTAGAGACGACATGATTTTAAACTATGTAATTTGTTATTCTTATAAATTAATGTTCGCACCTTTGAAAAGTATAATGATCATAGAAGTACCTATAGCGATAGATTCAATTCTTAGAAACCATAAATCCATAGTTAGTTTACAGGTAGTTAATATCTTATCTATAGTTCGGCTGAGTAAAAATTCGAATTATCGAGGAAGGAGAAAGAAATCTTCTGCAATAAATATGATTTCCTTCACAAAAAGAAATATCTTGGTTCCAAAATGACACCCGTAAAAATAAACATCCAAAACAGACAGTTCGACTTAAGTGATCCTGATTAGAAGTTTGACTAATTGTAAGAGAGGTGAAGCCGTTAGCAAGAGGCCAACTTATTTTTCAATAGAAAATAGCAAGTTCGATGTGACCATCGCGTTGTTTTTTTACCAAAAAACTATATTTTTAATTTTCAATTTATGTTAGCAAAATTTATAAGAATCTGTTGTCTAATCTTGGAGCCTGGGAAATAGCAGACTTGCCAATAAGACATAGTGGACTTAAAATAACACCATATCCTAGAATAGTGAACCTAAGGCAACCTAACCTAATACCTCAGATCTAAAGATAACACATTGAATATTATTTATCCTAAAAAACGTACGCTTCCTAAAGGATAGCTACAAATCCATTCTACTAAAATAAATAAATGATTTCATATGACATTTGGTGTAAAAGGTTCTCAAGTCTTAAAGGAACACAAGTATAGGTATTATACAATATTCAAAAAAACGTCAAGATCCTACCTAAAACCTTAACGGATTTTCATGAACTTTTTATGAAACAAAGGTCTAGAAATATCTAATAATCTTTTATTGTTAAAATATCTGAATTTCTTATTTTGGGTTAAGGTTTCTATTATTCAATCAGATTAATTTAGATACGCTCAGCAAAGCGGACGGATGTCAACTAGTCTAGAATATTATTTGGAAATTTTCAATTTTCAAAATTAATTTTTTTATGGAATTAATTTCAAACGTGATTAAAATTAAAATCGTATTTACCTAAAATATATTAAATAATGAGAGCATTTAATATTTACGTTCGAGCTGATTGGAAATCAACGATATAAACTTTCAGTGTTTCAATAAATTAATGATCAAATTTTAATCAAATTATTTGAAATAAATTGAACGCATGCCAATATTTTCATGGTTGATTTTGTCATACATTAACCTTTTCTACTCAATAATTTAAATTAAAAAAAAAAATAATTTTTTTTTATTACATTGTTTTTTTTATCTATACTAATATATAAAATTGAAGAGTTTGTTTGTTTGATTGTTTGATTAAACGCGCTAATCTCAGGAACTACTGGTTCGAATTGAAAAATTCTTTTTGTGTTGGATAGCTTAATTATCGACGAAGGCTTTAGGCTATACAACATCACTCTACGACAGCAAAGCATCAATGGAAAATGCTCCAAAAACCAGGAAAATTTTTTCCTTTTGAGAGCGTTTGTTGCCTGCCCTGCGTAAATGGTTAAAGTTACGCAAAAATCATATGTAGCAAAAGTATTCCTCTTAAAAAGTTTAAAAAAAAAGTCCGCGACAACATATGTCTATCTTTTAAGGTTGGCCCGCTATAACCTTTTTAATAGTTATTAAAGTTGTTTCAAAATTAATTCATTATTTGCAAAATTGTTTTTAGAAACATATTATTAATTCTTACCCAAATAAATAAGGTTTTAAATAAAATTTGGTATGATGATAAATGACAATCTGAGTCATTAAATAGAATACTTTTTATTACGGGAAAATGTCTCATTTATCCGGGAAATTGAAAAACGGGTTGGAACAAAAATTATGCATAAACTATACATTTTTATTTGTAAATGAATATTGTTGATATTTAAGTATGATGATAGCTAATTATGCGAATCATTATCTACAATAAGTTTTATTTCGGAAAAATTTCTCATTTCAACGGGAAAATAGAAAAACTGGTGTAAAGAAAAATAATACTGAAACTAAACGTTGTTAGCTTATTATAATTTATTTATAGTAATAACTCATAATGTCCTCAAGTCAACAAATAATTTTCTTATCTTACAGTCTTATTTTATTTTTCACAGAGCAAAAGATTACCATAATTTCTTACAATGGAGTGGTTAATTAAGAGTCAGAGAATAAATATAGGCTACCTTCTATGTCAGAATATAGCACGGTTCCCGTAGGATAGGATAAGAATGGTATCCTTCAGGAACTGAGTATTTAAAAGGAGTTTCATAAAAGTTCATTGATAAGCGTTTTAAGGAATTTTCCTCAAGAAAGATTGGTCTACCTTTTATCCAGGAAAAATGTACAGGCCCGTGGGCTAGATACGTTTTTATTTTTCATAGAGCAAAAAATCAACATAAATGTACTCTTCCCGTGGGATAACAAGACAATTGTATCTTACAGGAACCGTGTTTTTAATAGAAGTTTCGTTAGTACGTGAAATAGAGTTCTAGCGCATTATCCTCAAGAAGGCCTGATCTCTTTTTTATCCAGGAAAAATGTACTACTCCCGTGAGATAGATATGTTTTTGTTTGTTATAGAGCAAAAGATTGACATGATTTTTTGCAATAGGGTAGTAGAAAGGTCAGAGAAAAATATATATTATTAATTCGTATGTTAGAATAATGCACGATTCTTAAAAGATAGCATAACAATTGTACTTATCCTACAGGAATCGTGTTTTTAAAAAAGCTTTCCCTAAAGTTTGTGAAATAGCGTTTTAACACAATCATCCCAAAAAAGTTTAAATAAAAATTACAATTTCTACAGCAAAATATGATTTTTTATTTAACATCCGATAACATCGGTAAATTAATAATGAAAAATTTTTGAAACATTGAAACATCTTTCATTGTTAATTTTTGAATGTCTATAATGTTTGGAAATAAACGTGTTAAATTACTATTGAAAAATTTGAACTTGGTGAAAAACTCAGTTAAATATATAATACATTCAACATTTTCGAATTGTATTGCTACTTAAGGAACACAAGTATAGGTATTTTATAATATTCATAAAAACGTATAGAACCTATAAGATAGCTGTTCTAGATAGCTATATGGAATATCTTCCTGGAAAAGTAGTTTATCTGATTTTCATGAACTTTCTATGAATCAAAGATCTAGAAATATATATCTGTCTTTTTTTGTTGATGGGATGAAAGTTTCCATTATTCAATCAGTATAATTTAGATACGCTCAGCGAAGCGGGCGGGGACCAGCTAGTGTCTAATATGTACATTGATAGCCATATTGTTACGTGATCGTGTTATTTTCTACTATATTCTTCCATCAATGTTTACCTATCAATTTTTCGTTCTCGATAAAAGGGTTGAATTGATTTAGGTGATGGTAAACAAAGATCTTAAAACGAAACGTGTTTCAACTCGATTTGTATTTGCGAAGGAAATGAAACAATAATCGTTCGTGTTCTTCCCACTGATATAATATCAGGTGCCATGCTCACCTGTTTTGTTGACGATTCGTAGCGCACGACACACAAAATCGCAGGTTCCCGATGATTCCATGTTGGCATCTTTCAACTGATATGTAACAGAACCGTAGGTCGTCAGCGATATTCCAAGTGCCATTTCGGCATCGCCTCCGCCACAACCACCGCCTCCCGACGTCCCGCCACCACCGGCGCCCAGCTTTGTGCTTTCGGAACACAAGCGACGCTGATCATCGCCCGACACCTGCTGACAATAGACAAAAAATCTGTTCTTAATCATTTGCATATACAACACATTTATAAAAAAAAAAAATTCAACCCAAAAACCAGTTTAATTAAAACATAAACTCGTTGAAAGCTTTTCTACTTAATCAATGAAAGCTTTGGTAATTATAACTAAATTTTATTAATTAAATTCAAACTTTCGTGTCGCGTTTTTAGGTGAAAATAAAACTCGAAAGTTATATATGATGACATTATATAAATTTTAATGGCTTCATAATTATGAGCTTAATTATTTATTTTTAGCACTTGTCGGTTGAAACCATTGAACCAACATGTAGTTAAAAAAGCAATTTTTAAGTGTATTTAATTTTTCTGTTTGTTATTAATTCTACCAAAGAATATTAATAACATGATTAAGGTTAAAAATAAGTCAACGCGCCAATAAAATAGAGATCTTAATTTGATTAGTGGTAATGACAAGCAGAAGTCTATAGTATAACGATTCTTGAATCAAAAAGAATCGTTCAATCAATATTTGAATCGTTAATTGTTGAAAAAAAACACGATCTTGTCAACAACTGTACTGCATAGTTTATCGCCTTAACCTATATGAAGGGATATGAATTATTTTGTTTTGGAATTGGGTTTAAAAAAAAAAAAAAACTTGAAAATATGCATCGATTATTGTTTATTGGTATGCTTTTGATTGAAAGTGATAAATTTTCTTGGCCTAAAAATTTGGATGAGGCCGATGTTTAGAGATTAAAGTCATGATAAAAACATGTGCTCAGTGATATATTGTGAACATATCACATATTTATTTGTTTATTCAAAATTCATCGACTTCTAAGGTATTTGATTATAGTAAAGCATTTTTATTAATGGAGACATTTTTGAAGGTTCGAAATGGTGTTTTTGCTTAAAGTTGCTAACGCGTCCACAAAACCAAGACCAATATTGCTCAAAACTAAAAATTGCATAAACAGCCAAATTTCTGAAGGTAATGGGCCGCCTAAAAAGCTGTGATTTAATCTGATTGGACTATTTCTTGGAAGATTTGCTCTAGTTTTTTTTTTAAATTTTATTTTAATTTTACACTACAAGAATAGAAAAATATGAAAAAAAAAAATAACAGAAACATTTATAATGTGAATTTTATTTTTTAAATTAGTATGCATCGAAGTAAAGAGACAGAAAAATTTTGAAACCCCATTTTATACTTTAGGGAAACGCCTGTTATAAAATTTTCATTTATAATTTTTTAGGGGACAATCTATTTTAAATGGCCAGCAGTAATCTACCATTATGTGACGGTCCCATCTACCCGGATACCTTTCCTCTATTACTTTAAGATCCCAGTGGCAGCACTCTCCCTGTTCCTTACTAGAATTTCGCAAATTATCAGAAAATCTATCCAGGTGACTGTGGAGAAAGTGCAACTTTATATTTGATCCTAAATTCTTAAAGCTTATCAACATTTTTGCACAAGTTCTTTATAATTTGGTGCTTTAAAATTACCTAGAAAGTTTTCAACCAATATAAAATTTTTCCCAGCTTCACTTTCCGGAACTGTCATAACTTTGATAAAATTTACATCTTTCATCATTTGCCGAGTTTGAGGACCATCAAATATTCCGTCTTTTAATTTTTCCATGCTAACCTAAGGAAATTTTCTACAAATTTACTTTTTATTTATTATTTTTTAATGTGCACTGGTGGAAATATGATTTTGTCTCTGTTTAATAACGGCTTCATTACTATGTTGGCACTTTGCTCTACCAACAGTTAAGAACTTTCTTAAAGACCAGAAACCTTGTTCCTAATGAAGTTGTTTTGCTCTACTATCCCACAGACAAATAAAGCAAGGGTATTTTGTCTATCCACTTTGTTGACCAAGTAAAAATTTAACCATTTTCAAATCTACACAATGCACCGAGTAATTAACTTTTTCCAAAACTTTTAAGTTAGCAATGCAGAAATCATAAAAACTAGAGCACTTTCATTACTTCTATAAATATATTCGTAAACTGTTCACTTGAAAACATAGAAATTCGCAGAGATATCCAGGGAAACAAAGAAAAAAAATTTCTTTTTGGTATACCTGTGTAATTATTACCTTGAAATATGAAATTGAACGTACCACTGATGAGATAGAGACCGAAATAATTGACAATACACTGAAAAATTGAGTAGATCAAATGGGCTACTAGATAGTAAAGATGCAATATTTCTAACTAATTGTAAGTATCTAATTCAGTGATTTCCAAACTAGGGTAGCCTGCATGAAAAAGTGTCACGTTCCGTTTGAGTCTGTGCGTGCAAGCGAGAACGCGATACAAGTGATAGAGAGGCACGATATTATTGTTGAATCCTAGGCAACGTAGGGATGGGCAAATGTATAAAATATATCGATATTTACAAGCAATATCGATAGATGCAGAGTAAAAAATATCGATACTTCGATATATCGATATTTTCATCTCAAAACGCGATTACTTGATAAATTGTCAATAACTATAAATGGAATAAATTATAATGATTATAAAATATAATAAAGCTCTTTAAAAAAATCAAATTTGATAAACGGATATAAATATCAACTATCGATATTTTGATATATCGATAGTTGGGTGCCCTTACCTAAGACAACGTGTTTTGTGTTTTTCTTTTACAATTTACTTAATAAGATTTAATTTATTTTTTCCTTTATAATTTTCAGTCTGATTTCATTTTGAAAAAATTGTTAATTTTCAATTAACTCCTTTGTATTATACAAAGTTATGATAATTCAGTGACAATAATTCAATTCATAAAAGTACGCAATTTTTCATCAATTAGGTGTTCTAGTTATGACCTTATCACGTGAAACTATCGTCCGTAAACCGACTTTACAGACAACTATTTTTTTTTTCATAGTTTCAACGTAGATTATACTATAAGAGAACGCAGAATTTCATAATAAGATGTTGATGTGAGACTTATAAAACACCAAGTTTCATTTGGGTAATGCATTTCCAGTATTTCCACTATAACATTTTCTTTTGAGATAGGTATATAAGAAAATTGTTAAGTATGGTTACAAGTAATAGAATCTTTATAAATCTTATGCATATATTGAATAGAAAGAGACTTTAAAGTAAATTAAATATTAGTATATTATAAGGCTTTGTTAATACTTTTTGCTTATAAGGAGCGACAAAATTATATTACTAGCAATAAGTGATGGTATTTTTTGAAGTCTTAGAAACCTTAAATTTAGTTTATAAGCTATTACTGTAAATATTTTTTTTTCTTTTCAGATAGAAATGATGCATCTTGCTGTTGTTCTCATCAAGTGAACGAGAGGGTATGCTTTTCAATTTTTTTTAAAGTTCATTTTTTTTCAAGAAAGGAAATGGTCATTGATCAAGTCATAGATTTAACCATAACCTTTCACATATAAAAGTTACTTTGAAATATTACCCAAGAAAAATGTAAATGATTGGGAAAAATCATTAAAAGTTTATCAGAGCTTTTTATAAGTTTACCATTGGATGTTAGATGAGCAAAACTGCACAATGCATTCGATCCTATACGTGCATATAGTAGAAACCTCGTAGATTCTCTTGGTTTAATAACGAGATTTCAAGTTTCACACACAATAGCGTTGCAGTTTTCGTCGAAAATTGAATTTGATTAAAGACAAGAGGAAAACATACAGTATCCACCTAGGTGTTGTGTCTATCTGTCTATCTATATCTAAAACCAAACTCAAATTTAAGAGAGCTTTCAATGAAAAGCTCATTATTTTAACAAACAAAAATTATGTATAAAATCTAATGGTTCATTAATGCAAAAGTTTGCATTTTAAATAACCAGGCTTTCAACTTGTTTTAATACTAATGTATCTATATACGAAGAGAAGAAAAAGGGAAATAGTAATTTGAATGCTCTCAGAATTATGTTCTCGAGTTTGTTTGTTATCGATTAGGCCGCATATTGTTCTCTCGCTAGTTTGTTTAAATTCCCAACTCTGTCAGATTTTTTTTTTCATTTAAGTTACTTCAATGTGGAAAAAGTTGATCGTTAATTAAAATATAAACTTTGATTTTTCACATGATCTCATTAACTTTTTCACATAAAAAATAAATTTCCTGAAAAAAGAAAATAAAATAATATCGATTGGAGCGTCATTCTTAATGTACTTAAAATAGAGTTTCTGCTAAAATATGACATTACTTTTAATGTTATTTGATTTTTTAAAAATAATTTGACATGATCCTGGTGAATTTTTCACTAGTAATTGTCTTACACAATAAAAAAAACCGTTCTAAGTGGTTGCGGTGTACGGTGTTAAAATTTCCGGTGTTAAATTCAACACCGAAACCGATGTGACAGTAACACCGTTAGCGGTGTTAATATTTTTAATAATTTTTTAACATACACCGATATGGAGTTACTTTACTCCGCTGTAACACCAGTTCAACACCGAATTTTTAACGGTTAGGTGTCAGTTTTTCGAACCACAATTCTTCGAAACACAATTTTTCGAAACACAATTTTTCAAATGCACAATTTTTTAAAAAATTAATAATAAATAATTATTTGCCAGTTTACACAAAACAAATGTAATTGAAAAAAAAAACACTTTTATTTAGTAAATAAAATTTAATAATTTTTTGGACATTTTAATATATATTTAGTAAACAAAAAAACCATGTAATTTACCTTTGTAAATAGGTATCTATAAGTTATAGTTTACAGATTGTTCATTTTTGGTAAGATTAGCGTGGCGCTTAGAGAATTTGAAATCGCCCAACGTTATGCTTTTGTGTACCATAGAAATCGATAAATTTTGACGTCAGCATGAGGCTTAAGCAAGCCATTTGCAAAATTCAAGGTATGAGTAACTATGAGAACTTTGATGGTCCAATTTGAACACTCAATATTTTTTATTTGCGAACACGTTTTCAATATTAAACTTCCATTGAGTGATAATAATTTTCATTTTTTTGCAGCTCAAAGGACACATATTTTATAAACATCACAAATAACACAAAATTTCAAGAACAAAACACAGAAAACACCATAAAATTAATGAAATTCTAACGAGTTTGAACTCAAGTAATATAGAAAATATAATAGGCAAAATAAACAATCCTTAGATACCACGTATTTTAAAGATGACTATAGATTTTAAAAATATTCTATAAATTTAAAATGCTCTAATAATGCAAGATCTGTATTCATAAAGATTTTCAATGAATTCTGAAAACTCATAAATATTTGCAGCATAATTTTTATGTTAAAACATTTAATTTTGTGTAAAACTTCGGGATGACTACAATTTCTTTTGTTGGGGGCTCCGCCAAACCACCGCCAGGGGGCCCCTCTGGACCCCTTTGGCATTTGTAGTAGGAAATTGTTGAATGAATTTATATGAATTAACTTAAAATAAATGACAGTTCCCATAGTTACGTCTTAATTTTGACAGATTTATCAAAATCATTTCCCATAAGAAAAATGCGTCTTGAAGTCCGGTTATTATCGAAAACGAAGCGAAAACTCGCAAATTAGGACTCTTCATTTTCATTTTCTTTTGATTTGTTTTATCAGAAACCGTCGTCAATTCATGGTGCCACGCTAATTTTACTCTCCCCTTCATTTTAAGTACTACATTATCGCTATTTCCAGAACGAAAAGAGATACAGAAATTGTAAAAAGTGAAAAAAAAAGTTATGTAGGTACTGACACATTTATGTACCTATTTCATTTACCCTACCCGTCGAGGTTGATTTACACTGACTTTTGTTCAAAAACACCAACTCTACCTGTAGAAGTTGATTTAGACTGCATTATTTCGAAAAATTGTTCTTTCGAAAAATTGTGCATTCGAAAAATTGTGTTTCGAAAAATTGTGTTTCGAAGAATTGTAATTCGAAAAATTGCGTTTCGAAGAATTGTGATTCGAAAAACTGGTCGGACACCATTTTTAACACCACAAAAGAGTATTTTAACACCGGTGTTACACAGTGGTGTTAAAACGAGTCCATTTTAACACAGCTTTTTTTACTGTGTAGGAGTCAGGAGATAACTTTTTTGGATGTAGTATAAGTCCGTTTTGTATTAGGAATATGAAGGTATTCAAGGTTTTGTTAATTGTATTAATTAATAAGCTAATATTAAATACCTATTATTAAAATTAAAGGTCTTAAACACTGTGAAATACGTTATACAGCTTCGTTAAGCAAATATCTAATAATTGTGAGCTAATAATTTTGGAGTTGACTCCAAAGTTTACTTAAGAATTGAATTTTACACATAAAACGCAATACAAAATATTTATATTAGTGAAGAAATCGAGCGTCAGCAAAATATTTTTTTTTCATCTCTATTTGTTATGTGATTTATCCGATGTTCCACTTTGTTTTACTAATTACTAATTAGGTTTTCCTATAACTAGTTTGTAATTGTAGAGTGCATGATATTGATTGTTGTAACACTACAAAACGCTACAGCAGACTGACGAAAAGTTTGAATGACTTAATTTTGACTTGTACCATTTTCAAAAAGTACGATTAGTAATCTTACTTATATTATAAACGTGAAAGTTTGTAAGGATTTATGGATGGATGTTTGTTGCTCTTTCACTCAAAAAGTACTGAATGGATTTGGGTGAAATTTGGCATAGATATAGATTATAATCCAGTTTAACATATAGTATACGTTATATGCAGAAAAAATGTACGGTTCCCGTGGGATAGATATTTTTTTGTTTTTACAGAGCAAAAGATTAACTTTCTTTTTTGTAATGTGGTTGTTTAGGGGTCAGAAAATGATATAGATTACTTTTCATACCGGAATAATAAACGGTTCCCATGGGATAGCAAAACAAGTACGTATTCTATAAGAACCGTGTATTTAAAAGCAGTTTCATTAAAATCCACGAAATAGAGTCTTAACTCATTTTTCTTAAGAAGATTAGATCTACTTTTTACTCAGGAGAAATGATACTGTTCCCGAGGAATAGATATGTTTTTGGTTTAACACAGAGTTAAAGATTGATAGATATGATTTTTGCAATGTGGTAGTTTGGGGGGAGAATAATATAGCTTACTTTTAAGGCTACAATTATCCTACAAGAACCGTACATTTAAAAAGTTTCGGTAAAGTTCGTGAAAAAGAATTTTAACGCATTTTCTTCCAATTTTACACAATAACGAAAGAAATCTCTACAAAGTTGAAATTAAAAAGTTGACAATTTTTACTGGAAAATAAATATGAATTGCAATTTAACCCCCGATAAAATTAATAATGAAATTTTTTTAAATATTTGAATTTTTTCATTGTTCATTGTCGAAGATATTAATTAGAAATAAACGTATTAAAATAATAAATTAAAAATTTCAAAATGTAACAATTCCTTAATGAATGATTTTTAATGAAGTTTTGCTAAAGATCCTGTAGGATAGCTGCTAATCTATTCTTTTAAGGAAACATCCATTAATTACGTGAGGCGTTCAGGGGCCGATGGGGTCAAGCCGAATCTCATCTAATCTTATTTTGGGGAAAGGGAACGTCTTGCAAATATCACTTATTTTTTTGTTTTGAAAAATATCACATTAGATTGCGGGTTGGGGAAATGATATATGCCAAATCTCATGACATCTTACCAGACGGGAGGGGATAGGATTTAAAAAATCACAAAAAACGCCTCGTGCAACTAATGGATGCCCCCTAAAATAGCTGTACGGTTTTTAATGACATTTGGTATGAAAGTTTTTCAAGTCTTAAAGGAAGGAAAAGAGTTACTTTTTCACTAAAAATCGTATAGAAGCTGATGTGAGACAGCAAATATCTCTTTCTTGAAAAGTAGTTTTACGAATTTTTATGAACTTTCTTTGGATCTAAAGTCTAAAAGTATCTATCATTTTTTTTTTTTGTCAAAATAGATTAAATTTTATATTTCGTTATGAACGTAAGAAATCTTTTAATCAATCAGTTAAATTTGGATACACACAGCGAAGCGAGCGGGTATCAGCTAGTGCTTTATATAGGTATGAAGTAAAAAATGCCATTAAAAATCACGGATATAATTTAGCAAATCAATAGAAAGCTATGAATTATCAAAGTAGTTCTGATTGGCCAAGGAAAATAACAAAGGTTTTAATTGGTGCAAATTGACAATTTTCAATGCTTTCTTTGATCACGTAAAATGCCAACAATAGCTTTACAAATAGCGAGCTTTAAATTTTTAGATAGTTTAACGATTAGGATTATTATTTTAGAATTATAGAAGTTAGAACTTATAATAGAAATGTTAAGGATTGGTGTATTTCTTACAAAAAATATTCGATGCGTTTTTGTCTATTCTTAGATTGCTAGAATCTACCTGATGAACCTGGAAAATGTTCGGGACAATGATTTGAAATGGAATTTGTGTAAATGGGTTTTTGTGACATTCTTATTAAGACAATCTTTTTTAATTTTTTTTTAAGCTTCAACTTTTTCTTGGTCTTGGTTAAAACTTTAAAATGTCTAAGAAAATTTCTTTTTGAATAAAAATTATATTGGTAATGACGTTTATGTAGGTATCTGCGTTTATTGTCAGTTGTCGATTTTTACTACGATTAAAATGAGATTGAATTTGGTCCAATTTTAATCCAAGAAATGAGAAATATTTTGATCATAATTTCGCACCTTTTTTTCGTTTTTTCCAGAGGGGATTCTTGCAGATTTTTACCTTAATCTTATTAAGTCATTGCCACCATTAAAGTATTGACTTGAATTTTGATACATTCTTTTAAGTAGAAAATCTCCAAGTGAAAAGTTATTTTAAGGATTTCTACATATATATATATATATAGGTAATAATAAAAGGTTATATTGTTGTGATAGTTTATTATTAGCAAAGGTGAACCCTTTTAAATACCAGGGTTGTGTCCTGATTTGTAAGGATTACTTGATTAATATTAAAAGCAAAGATTATAAGCTATATTTGAGTAAATTGGGGGCTAAAATTAGGTTATAGATGAAGTCATTAAGTACATTTAATGTTAGAATAAGAAAGCGTTAGGTACATATATACCATCCGATCCTCCTACTTTATTTTTTTTTTATTTTATAGTCGTCGCTATTTTTTTACAACTTGTTGGATTTAGAAAATAAATTTTAAATTTGGACTTAGGTATATTATCTGATCTAACATTTCTATTACGCATTTTAACCCTGCATTTTAGGGTATAATTTTGTAAGATGGAAGTGGTTACCCACATTTATTTAGATATGTATATATTTACAATTGCAGTGACCAGCACTGGCCCCGAACAATTTGAATTGCTATAACGTCGTTTTCTCAGGGCAGTTGCGATAGGTATCACTGCATGTTCGAATTCCATTTCTAGTCGCCACAATTTTTTCGTATGGGATATTGATAGAAATAATTCATGAGTATAAAATAATTTCAATAACGTCTTGACGATAGAGACTAAAGAAATAAAAATACATTGTCTCTTTAAATACGTATAAATAAAATATTCTATCCGTAACGAGCTATATAATAAAATGAAACCCCTCGAAACTTTAAAAGTTTCCTCCTCGTCACGTCGCGGTCGTCTACATTCTACAATCCTTTTTATTACCCAGTCTTTATTCAGACCTTTAAATTAATACCATTATGCTCTTTCTCTCGTTCTTTCGGAAGATTTACAAACAAAAAAAAAACCCAACATACACATTTGACTCGTCGAAGGCATTTTAAATGTATACGAGTAAAGCTCTTTTGCGTTCCAAACAATACGATTAGTGATTCAAAATCTAATTCAAGCCAAGAGAAAACGTTTTGTTTGTCGTCGACGTGAATGAAGTGCATTTAATACCATTAAAGTCTATGTTTTCAATGTGAAATAAGCTTAAAATGGAAAAACTTAGTCATCGTATATAGGTATGGTTGTTTTGTTTGTTTTTTTTTTTTTTTTTTTTAATCGTAAGGGGTGAATATTCTTTGGTAAAATCGTGAAATATTTAATGAAAACTCCCACCTGGCTGACGGAACTGCTGGCACGTCGTGATCCTGCCTCTGACCACGTTGATCCATTGTAACCTAAATTCACTTGTGGACACCGCGTCGACATCCTGTAGGGGGACGTGCTTCGACCTCGCGTCCCTGCAATATTAACGAGACAATTCAATTTTTAAGTAGGTTAACGACAACCGAGTTATTCGATTTTATCAAAGTATTTCGAAAAATATTTCTTGAATGCAATTAGGCAAAACTTAACTAAACTCTATTAAAAACGAAACTTTTTAGACTCAACAGTTGTAAAAACTTTAAAATTCTCATGGTTTCAAATTTCAATTAATGTCAATCTTTAAATGATCCCAGTTAAAAGTTATTTTAAATCAAAATTATTATTAAACTTAAAATATCCAAATAAAAAAGATAGGAAAAGAAAGTGGTTGCGTGTACTTATGTACGCGCGTGAGAAGTTATACTTCTTTGGTATCATAAAAAAAAAGTTTTTATTAATTTTATTCAAATAATCAATTTTGTAAAAACTGTAATTTAATATTTAATAATAATAATATATATTTAAAGATTTAATTATTAAAAATAAAATAAAGAGAATAATATTTTAATTTGTATCAATAAATTATATCCAAAGAAAGCTGCAAGACGTTTATAAAATTTGTCAGGATCATTTTTCTGGTTAACAATTCATGCATGTCATGAAAACAAAGCTTCATAGAAATTGCAAAATAAAGTAAATAGCTACTTGTCAAAGTAAATGTCTTAATCTAATTCATATCTTGTGTTACTAAATTATTATTCTAAGATGGTTGAATCATTTCAGAACCCCAAATTTCGTGATAACTAAGAATATGCATGAAATGCAGACGTCATTTTCATCATTAAACTTCAAAAAGTACCTATACCAGCTACTGCAAAATTTGAGAAAAGTAATAACTTATTTATTAATAATATGTGTCATTTGTATATATAATTATTTTTAATTTAAATATAAAAATTAATAAATTAGAAAATAAATACAACAAAAATTCAAATTACGCGCGCCAGGAAACCCAATGGTTTTGCGACTAACTTCATTTTGTTAATTTTTGGCTGAAAATGCGCGCGCATCTTAAAATTTTACTCTCATAATTTTTTCATAACGCGCCTAAAGAAGTATAACTTCAAAAAGCAAATTGATTTTTACTCAAGTGAAACTTTACTTTTTATGTTTCTCTTATATATATTTACGAGAAAAAATTCCCTACGGTTATTTTATTTCCCAAGAAATTTAAACCTAAAAATCTGTTTTTATTTATTCCAAATAATCCTTAAATTTCTATCTGCTACCAAGAGGTGTTTCCATGAAAAAAAAAACGTAAAGATCCGATCAAATCTACTTAAAGTAAATGAAAAGAAAATCTTTTTCTAAATAAAATTTTAGGCCTTCTTTTCAATTGTTTAAAATTGGTTAGAAAAGGGAAATGTTAAAATGTTTTTAACACAATTTGAGCAAGCAAATGTTAACGAGTGAAAATTGTTCTCTCCTCTCGTCGAACAACGGTTGTAGGTTACCCGAAAAGCCACACATTTAAATTCAACATGTGTACGCTCATAACTTATGAAAGTCACAGACTTTTACGAACAAATCCTCTTTATTGATTTATTCCCAAAGAAAAATCATGGAATTTCGTGCCCTTTTCGCACAATTCTTTAGTCTTTTGTGTATATAAATAAAGTTAAAAAAGTCACTTTTAGGTTAGGTAATCAAAATCTGTGACACAATTTAGTGACATTACGTTGGTAAAATTAGGAGGCTATGAGTTATCTTGTGTTTAATTGGTCGAAAAAAATTAAGACGGTTTTAATTGGTGGAAAATTACAATTTTCAAGGCTTACTGCGATGATTTGGAATGCTTGGAAAACTAATTTTCAAGTTGTTGGTATTTAAAGCATAATTTTTTAATAAAAAATATTTTGACTATTTTTTATGACTGCGATAATAAATGGATATTGTAATTACGTCGAATTTTTGATTTTGAGTTTTCACCAGAAATACACTGAGATCGCAGATACGCAGATTTTTTTATGAATTTTTAAGTATCGATTTTCTTTAAACTTGCTATGGTTATGCGACTATTAAGACCTACAACTTTTATTTGAAATTTTTTCCTAGGAAAATTCATATGGAGGGAGTTTTGGGTAAACGAATGGAACTTAATATAAAATAAAATCAAAACTTAATTATGCTTATTAGAAACGCAAGAATTTTGATAGAATTCTATATGATGTAGAAAATATTTCAAAAATTTAACAATACGACAAATTAAAAGAAACTTAAAATCCCCAAGGGCTTGAAATTAAGGGATGAAACAATATCTAATTTATTTGGAAAAAGAAAATTTCAGTGCATACCAAAAGCATGGATAAAGAGTGGCAATTTGAGAATTTTTCATTGTTTTCAATTTAATTAGATATTAAATTGAGCTTTTAAACTTTCCAACTCTTGTTCTATAATTAGTAAGCTTTCATATTAAATTTTTGATTATAAATTGATCTGTATAAAGTGAATGAACTGAAATAGTTTGAATCGAAAACCTTGAAATCGAAACTCAAAGAGTGTTGATAATGACAGGGTAGAGTCAAAGTTTTGTGGGACAATTATTGAAGGTTTTCTCTTGGCGTTCTAATATTAAAATTACCTGTATCGGCACTGGCGCGTCGTCCTTTTTCTAAGGGCTCCTGGAATGTGAGTGTAAGACTTCCTCGAGGACTTCGTCCCGGGTCAATATCGTTCCGACTCACACCACCCAAACTGCCTCGCGGACTTCGCATTATACTCTGATCGGGTGCAATGCTACCCCGTGAACTGCGATTTTCCATCTCAGCGATGCTTCCGCGAGGACTGACACGACACGAGGCTGACTCAGGTGCGATGCTTCCCCGTGGACTCTTATTAAAATCCGGTGTAATGCTGTGTCGTGGTGACCGCGGTGCTATGTTACCACACTCAAGTTCCAATGGTGCGATACTGTGGCGTGGACTCTTATTAAACTCTGGATTTAGACTATGCCGAGAACTGTACAAATCTCCAGGTATGAGACTGTGACGCGGACTGCGATTGGTATCCGGAACGATGCTGTTTCGTGGGCTGCGATTGAACGACATGTCGACGGCGATGCTATTGCGGGGACTGCGGTTGAATGTATCCGGCACGAGGCTATTACGAGGACTTAACGCCGATTCTGAGACGATACTATTGCGGGGACTTCGGTTATACGAATCGGGAACGAGACTGTTGCGTGGACTGCGTTGTGAATCCGGCAATAAACTATCGATGTCCAATGCAAGGTTGTTGCGGGAGTTGCGTGGCGAGTCGGACGATGGCACGATATTGAAACGCGGACCACATGAATTGTCGAGGGCGAGGCTATCGCGAGGACTTCGTTCGGGACTCGATGTCGTAATTAGTGGAGCACCGCACGACGAAGAAACGGCGATGCTAGCACGGCGTCCGGCTGGTGGCATCGAACCGGAACGTGGACCACGAACTTGCGGCGACGATGCCGCACTCCGCGACGACCGTCGTCGGCGTGACGACGTGCTTCGATGCAACATCCTTCTTTCTAACCTCTAACGATCTAGAAACTAAACAAACAAAAAACAATTCGAATTAGAATCAGGTGATCAATTTTCTTACTGGTCAGAAGCAAAAATGGATTTTAAGAAGAATCGGTACAGCTACTGATCATTAATTTTTTAGACTTAGAGTCTATAGGGACTTTCCTTACGAATTACATCTAATCTAAAGTAGGAGAGCGAAGCTTTTGGCTGAAATCGGTTGACAGGAAGCTCTGCTTCAGTCTATGGGTTTTTATAATTTTTTTCGAAAACGGGTCCAACAATTTTTTTTTAACTTTCTATGGTTTTAAGAATCATCAGTGCCTACTTTTATTTGAAATTTTTTTCTGGGAAAATTCCAATAAAGGAGGTTCTAGGGTAGAGAATGGTATCAAGAAGCCTCACGTTTTCGGAAATGAGGGAGGAAAATTATCATTAAGTTCAATGTCTCTTAATAACAAGAAGTTTCAATCGATAAGTAAGAACTTTACATGGTTGTAATCTCTTATCCAACGCCAACTCTTGCTCCCATTCGGTACCGCGCCCAATAGAGATTGGAGCAGCAGATTGCCACTTTTTTCCCTCTCCATTTTCTTATTTAATCATCACTTCAGTGTCAATACCACAACAACAACAACAAAATTTTAAAGCAAATTGGTTTATTATTGGTTAAATCAGGTTAAATTTAAAACTAAATAGTTTACTTGTCCATAAAGTGCGCTGCATAACAATAAAATCCTAAAAATATCACCAGAAATTTGAAAATTTTACGGCTTAAGTGAATTGAGTTGGTATTGTTTCAGAAGTGTTAGGTCAAATAAGCTCCCTATCATTTAGCGTTGAGTGGCAACCCGCTGAGTTGGAGAGTAGTTTTTTTTTTTTATAGAGGAAGTAAAATACCTTTACGTATCATCAGGCCCCGCTGTTCGGCCTGGTATTTCGGACTCAGATACAATACCGACTTAAAACCTCCTCTCCAGCCTCTGTTCCCCCACGGAAATCGCCGCTAGGCATTACTTCGCGGGGGGAGAGTAAAGCTGTCAGTCGCTTTTCTCCTTAGCCGCCATTTCTTTCGGCTCTCCTCCTTTCCGTGCATCGCAGGTCCTTAAGGACTCCCGTTGCAAAAGTACTGGTCGCGTTCCAGGCAGCCTCCGAGGACAGCATCGCCTCAACTAATATCTCCGGCTGAATTGTCCGTTTCAGCGCCTTCTCCAGGACATTTCGTAGCGAGCCAAAACGTGGACACTCGAAGAACACGTGTTCTGCATCTTCTGGAACTCCGGGACAGGACGGGCACTCTGGAGAATCATAGTGCTTAAAGCGATGTAGGTATGCCCGAAAGCAGCCATACCTCGAAAGCATCTGAGTCAGGTAGTAGTTAACTTCACCGTGACTTCGGTTCAGCCAAACCCCCACCTGAGGTATGAGACGGTAGTTGGAGAGTAGTTGATTTTGGTTGTTTGCGTTTATCTCCCTGATGTCTGTAAGTGCAGAACAGTTGCCAAGATGCATGGTGTTCATGGGTTCCTCATTGCAGAGAGATCAGATTGGAGTCAATAGGATGCCAAAACAGTGGAAGTGCTTGCACGGAAGTGCTTGCACGGAAGTGCTTGTTCGGAAAGCTACGACTGAAACCTAATGGGAGAGAAGTATTGGGATAGGATCTTCTAGTAAGGATTCTCATTTTTTTTGTGCTTCATTTTTTTGATTAGGTATAGTGGGAATGCCAGTTGATAGTGTTTGCGATGTGACTCTGAGCTGATGTTAGAGACATAAAGGTTGGCGGTTGATTTAGAGAGGTGCCAGACTTAGCGAGGACGTCTGCTTTTTCATTTCCCAAGATACCAGTAAGTCTGGAAATCCATTGTAGTGACAGTTGCTAACCTGTTTTAGTAAAACTATCCAAGGTGGCTTGACATTTGTTAGTACGAACCCAATCGGTGGGGTTGTCAGAGGATAGTGCTGCTATCGCGGCTTGAGAATCAATAAAGAAGACAGCTTGATGGTATGTCTTAACATGATGAAGTTTGGACGTAGCCAGTAAAACTGACTGTACTTCCCCATAAAAACAGCTTAGAGGTTCTCCAACTGTGGTACATCCTTCTAATAAACCGCTGTAGTAATCAGCATCAGTCATTCCGGATCCTGGGATAGTTGAACCATTTGTAGGTATAGATGTGCAGGATCTCTGACCGTGGGTAGGTACATAGAATGGATGGTTTCTAGAGGGGTTTTCCGTAGCTCGATATCCATATATATGATGATTTTGATAAATTTTGACCCATTAGTCGAAGGGAGGCGGAAGGGAGTTGACTATATGTATCGTTCATTATATTGACAGGAGCAGGATTTCCTCTGGCTTTGTTAGAGGAGAGGTGTACCTAAGTCAATTTGGAGCTTTGCGATAGTGTTGTCATGGTTTGGGGTTCACCCGCTTTACGTTCCCATGTTTTTAATGTGGCTACTTCTCGACGTGTCTGTAATGGTTCGACAGCAGCTTGTATTTGTATTGCTGTGATCGGCGTTGAGTTTGCACCACCCTTGATGTTTAAAATGTCACATAATGGCAAATACATATTCAATTGTGTGCGGTTTTTGGTGGGAATTTGGATTATTTAGCTTTAGAATATCAAATAGTATTGGTACATATTGACAGAGAAATTCACATCAATTCGGCTTTAGTCAAACTCAAACGCTTCACGTCACTGTATTGGGCGATTAAACAACAACAAAGTTGACAGAATTTCAGTTGCAAACACGTTTCGACTAGCATATCATGTTAATGTTTTTATTTCACCAACAAATCGACAAAATATATTTCACGAGATTTGATACTAAATAGATTTTTCTTTCTCTTTATTATAGACAAAAAATCAATGCAACATTTTATATAGGTATAGAGTACCTACAGGTACGAATAAAGCAAACTGCAACGTACAACTGGATGCATTATGTAGTCAATTTTCACCGCAATTTACGATGCAATTAAAAGTTGAAATGCATTTTTATACAATCCATTAATTTTTAATGATCATCCAAAATAAGTTAGATATTTGCATAGTATCGACTAAAAAATTGAATGCAAACCTTTGATAATGGTTGCTAAAGAAAAATGGTGGTGATAATTATTATTAACAAGTGGAATATTTGCCCTGGTATGTCTTGGAAAAATCTCAGCGTGATAGAAGAAAAAAAAATTTACTCCTCTATAATAATCGTCCAATTTTCATAAATTTTAAGCGTCACGCACTAAAAGTGTTATCTGCTGCCACGCACGATAACGCAACGTTATCCCGATCCCATTTTCTCCACGCCCCATCCCACGCATACCTATTTATTATAACCTTCCACTGTGACCTTTACTTCGGCATATGAGCCATTCATAAATCAAGATATTCACACGGACTATTTCCGCCATTCTAACACGATTAAAATTGCTAACAAAAAAAATTTTTTTTTAAACTGAAAATCAAACTAAAAGAAAATTATTGTAAGACTTGTGATTTGTTGAAAATGAGACTTGAACAAAAGATTTGGCGTGAATGGGGGGGGAGATTGACAAGACGCCCGCCTTTTGAATGTCAAAACAATTTTCACTCGGCTTGACACTAAATTGTCAAAAGTTTTCCGGGATTTATCGTCTTGAAACAGTGTCACGACAAATTCAATAAACGTGAATTCGCGCTGTTGGAATTTACAATGAATTTTTCTCTCGATAAAACCGAACTGTGAACTGTGTGGGACTGGAAACGAGTCGGGAAAAAAAATCGACCCAATAGTATTTAATTATTCCGTTCCGTTCAGGATAAAATAAATTAGAGTTTCTTTTTTTATTCCTGTAAATCTGTCTATGTATGTATCTAGGTCACCCGAAAATCCGTTTCTCTTTTCTTTTTTTTGTTTCAACCAAATTAATTTGATTTAATCAAGTCAAAACAAGAAATATCTTCATAGGTAACGTTTTTAGTAGTGTTAATCATAAAAGTAACCTCAAAATTGGCTTTTTATATTTAAAAAAAAGTTAGTATCGTAGTAGTCTTTGACAACTCTATGTTTTTGGTTGATAAAACAAGAAATGTGCTGCGATTGGTTGTACAGCTGCTACAGGCAAAACTCACTTCAAGTTTTTGAAATATTTGAAATAACCTAATACGAATCACTATACGATTTATCTTGTAATTTAAGATTTTTGAGAACTACCTACTATTTTACAGTTAAAAATGCAAAAGTCAAGATTAAAAATTCACTACTTAATGAAGAAATTAAGTCAAACTTGAGTCAAATATTATTATTCAATTTACAAGTCCAAATTTCCAACTTTTCGATTCGACGAATCTATCAAAAATGTTCCTCAGGTTTGTTTCTCCGAAATTCAATTATCGAAAGCTATCATTTCTAATATGGGTTTTTATTAAAGACAATCAAAAGTTACTATGATTGGTTGTTATTCCTTTCAAACCAAAGCTCACTGTGATTCATTGAAATAGCCTCTAGTAGTCTATGATTTACTCAATGTTTATTCAATGACAAAAGAAGAAATGTGCTTTGATTGGTTGTAAGTCCTCTGGGGCCAAAGCTCACTTCAATACAATATAATAACGTAACGCCGAGTTCAAATATTTTTTAAGTTAGAAACGTAAAAATGTGACCAGAAGTTTTATTTTTGTAGTCATAACATTTTTTCATTGTTAAATCTTAAACTTACTTTAATACTTGTTTCAATGCATCAAAGCAAGCTTTGGCTGTAAAAGGCCTACAACCAATCATAGCTCATGTTTTGTCGCCTCGTCGAATAAGCAAAAAGCACATCACAGACTACTTGATGTGACTTTTTCATAGTAAATGATAACGATGATAATCAAAATCTTAGAAATTTTCGTCATAACAATCGACTTGAAAGCAAGTCAAATATGAAATGAAGTCAGGAAATTATTTGATTTATAAATCAAAAGTCGAAGAACAACTCTTTACAAAATTTGTCCAACTATTTGACTTGATGAAACTTTAACTCACGGGTAGCCACTGGTTCGTCTTGCAAAAGAACTTATTTTATTCTCGGTAAAGCTAACAAGTAACAGATTTGTTGATAAGACTTGGTTATATGTCTTCTGTGGCCAAAGCTCACTTCGATCCAAATACTGAAATAGCATTGCTTGGATAAAACTTTAAAACCTTCTAATGAAACAAGTTGTTGGTCAAAAAAACTATATAATAGACCAAGGTAAATAATTTTTGAATAGAAAAAAAAATTATAGTAGGATGAAACCCATAAGAAGAGGAAAAAATTTAACAAAAATGAAAAGAAAAATAAATTAGGGTCGATCTGAGATGGGAAAGTGGAAAAGGTAAAAACGGTTTATCTCGATTTTAGACAAAACTACAAGTCCTATGGAAAAAAGTTAAATTGCAAAGTTGTAGATAATAAGTAGATCTACACTTTTTGTGCTAACATTTTTTTACATAACCTCAAAATTTATGTGAAAAATTCCAATTACCAAGTTTTTAGTTTTTTTTTATCTTTTACAAAAAAAAAATTCATGAGAATTTGTAAAAGTTTACCTTTTAATGTTCCAAAGACATTGTATTTTTTTTTTTTTATTTAGAATATTAATTTTTTTCTATTATAATGACTTAATATCGAAAAAGCACTCTAATTTTTAATCGAAAATTCTCACGTCAAAACATCTGATTTTTTAAAAAGTCGGTGAGCTTTTTCTTTGTTGAAACCTCTACTTTTTGAAGGTGAAAAAAATTATATACATTACAATGTTAAATGTTCTCAGGAAATGCAATAATTAAAGTGTAAATTTTAATAAATTGCTTCAAGTTGTATTTGTACAATTGTAATATGTACAATTTTGAGCAATTTAGTACAATTTACACTTTAATTTTTGCATTTTCTGAAAACATTTAACATTATCATGTATATAATTTTTTTCACCTTCAAAAAGTAGAGGTTTCAATGAACAAAAAGCTCGCCAACTTTTTAATTAAATCAGATGTTTTGACGTGAGAATTTTCGATTAGAAATTAAGGTGCTTTTTCGATATTAAGTCATAATCAGGTGAAAAAATTAATATTTTAAATCAAAAAATTACAGTATATTTGGGACATTAAGAGGTAAGTTTTTGTCAAATTTCATAAAAATTTATTTTTTTTTTGTAAATGATAAAAATAAAAAACCAAAAACTTATTATTGGATTGTTATTGGATTTTTTCACATAAATTTTGAGGTTATATGAAAAAGGTTTTAGCACAAAAAGTGTAGATCTACTTATTATCTACAACTTTGCAATTTAACTTTTTCCATAGGACTTGTAGTTTTGTCGAAAGTCGAGATAAACCGTTTTTACCCATAACCCCTTCCCTTTTTCTACTTCCCACCTCAGATCGACCGTAATTTATTTTTTCTTTAATTTTTGTTTTATTCTCTACCTTTTCCAATGGGTTTCATCCTACTATAATTTTTTTCACTTTTTACCATTTTCAAAGGCTAAAAGCACTAGTCTATAAGTACTTTATAACTGTATAACCACAACTAGAAGCATGCAATCTGTATGTTTATACGAACCCTTAACCCCAAAACCCTCTTTATTGAAATTTTCCCAGGAAAAAGTTTAAAATAAAAGTTATAGTTATTGATGAGTCTAAGAATTGTAGCAAGTTGAAAGAAAATCGTTCGAGCCGTTTTCGAAAAAAAGCTCAGAAACCCATAGAATAAAGTGGAGTTTTCAGTTAACTAATTTAAACCAAAAGCTTCGCGGCACAACTAGATGTAATATGCAGGCTAGATTCCAAATTAATTCGGATAAAGTTCTCGATACGATAGGCTGTCACACACACAGATGGTGCCGGTGGGGTCTTGATGTCGTAGGGCCACTTGAACAGAGTTCACTCTCTTCAATATATATATATATATAGAGAGAGAGAGAGAGAGAGAAGGGGGGGGGGTTCTAAAAACCACTTTTTTGGATTAAAGAGACTTCAAAACGTGTATTTCAGGTGAAAGCTCGAATTCGAAACTTCAACCCGATTACTATACTTCCTTTTTTAATATAGCGGTAAAACAAAGTCAAAAGGCTTATAAAAAAAAAAGTAAAAAAATTTTCTGAAAGAAAGAAGTGACTTAAATGGATTAAAGCCATGAAAAAAGTATATCAAGTAGTCTGTGATTTACTTCATCCTTATTCGTTGATTGGAAAAGAAATGTGATATAATTGGTTATAAGACTTCGATTGTCAAAGCTCACTTCAACATGTAAAAATTGCCATTCAGATTTTCACAAAAATTTAAATCTCAGCTTAATTTTCTATATTTTTTTTTGAGAATTATTATTAAATGAGTTAGAAATATAGTACCTAAAAAGGATTTATCAAAATGATTTACTAATCTCAAGATTAGTAAGTCTTGATATTTACTTCGAGTCGAAATAACTTGACGTTTGAGCTCTGTTTTTTTTTTATATCAGATATTTTCTTTTATCGATCAGTTTTTTAAAACTTTTTCTTTCTCTCTTATACACAAACTTTTTTTCCATCCATGACAGTGATTGATTGGGCACAAAAAAAAAACAAATTAATTCATCATAACCCTATTTATTATTTCGCGTAACGAAAACTTGTTTTTTTGTTTTCACACATTTCATACAGGTTAATTAATGGGGGCTCTCTTGTTTTAAATATTGATTTGTTATGAAATATATTACTAAGATTAAACATTGAAATGATTGAGAAAAAATTCCGTAGAATATTTGTTGGATAGATTAGATATCAAATTCTTATCAGCTACCAATTTGAAAAAAAACAAGCTGAACATTGCGTTTATTTTCATATATCATTAATGGAAATTGCATTGTTATCTCTCAGTGAATTAACCTCCTAAAATAACACGAACTAGATCTAGTGGTTTGTTAAAAATGGGATCTGCCCTATCGTTATGTCGAAGCGAATCAACGAAAACTGGCGCAGCAGAAAATGGTGTGGCAAAAAATGAAAAATCGGCGACGACCATAACTGAAAATGTGATAGTGAAGCAATCGGATAACACCGAAAAACGAGTAATGGCTGCGGCTAGCGAAGGTCCAAGCGGCGATGATGGTTTTTATGACGTAATCGAAGACGGATTTATCTCGAAGCATTTAACGCCCAACGATACAATCAGTGAATATTACAGTCCACCAGGAAGTTTCAATTCGTTGAAAAGTGCCACCACTTTCTATAGTGTCAAATTGAAATAGACAAAAAAAAATGGATAGTAACTTAAATGTGAATGCAATCTCTATTTTTTATAGTTTAAGTGGAATGAAAACTATTTTGTTACCTTTAAAAATGTATAGTAAGCTATGAAAATTTTAACCAATCAATGATAGATGTTTTATTTTGACCAACCAATGATCGTTTAGAACATGTCATAGACTACTTAATCAAGTTTTATTACATAGAATAAATTTTAAATCGAAAATTTGAAGTGAGCTTTGTCCATTGAAAACTTACGACCAATCAGAGCTTATCAAATAAACAAAAAGTACGTCAAAGGCTACTCGATATAATTCTTTCAATTTTATTAATATCTGTACCTTTTTTAATAGGTATATAAAGATGAATTTATAAATCACCCACTTTTTAAAAATTTATATTTAAGTTCGAATGGGGGTCAGTTACTAGCTCATAGTGGGCTTATTTTAGTGAAAGTTTGTATGCGTGGGACTTACAAATGGGAATGAATAAATCAAATTAATAGGTTCTGGGAAATGGGACAGCTTGAGCCTGGGCCTTTCTCTTATTAAACACAAAATAATAACACACCCATATACACATACATACGATACAAGACAAAAACGATGACGAAAACAAGAAGTGCTTTTAAACATAAAGACGACAAAATATAATAGGATTGTGACAATTTAAATGAATTTTGTCAAGACTTAAACTTGACAAAAGGGAATTTAAACAATACTTGGAAAGCAAGAAAATGAAATCAAGAATAACGAGAAGTTGTGGAAAAACAGCTAAAATTTTACTTCGATTAAATTATATTTAGGTGTCGAAAAGATCTTTTAGCTTTAGTTTATTTGTGTAGAAATTCAAGCAAACTAAAAATGAAAACTTTTGGAGGTTAAATCATTGAAGTCTTAAAAATTTTGCATGGTTACAAAAATTTCCAATTTTATCCAATTATAGGTACTGTCTCAAAAATTAATCAGGAAGCCCTTAAAAATCAGACTCTACGACACTCGAAGATTTTAATCGACTTTTGTCAAAGACTACGTATCTAAAGGGAATTTTTAAATATCCTTAAACTTAGAAATTTCGTTGGAATAACACGGAAATTTTCATTTCTTTAACTTAAAGTTTTCTACTAACTTTCCTTGTACTTAAAAAAATATCTACTATGTAAAATATCTGCTGCGAGGTCTCACAGTACTTTCTTTTACTTTCATTTATGAAACTCGCTGTTAGTTAAAAAAATATAGGCACTTTATAAGTATACCTATGCTACCCCAGCACCGCCCTTATTCGAATTTTTCCAGGAAAAAGTTTCAAATAAAAGTTGTAGGCATCAATAAGTTTAAGAACTATAGAAAGTTTAAAGAAAATCGTTAGAGCCGTTTTCGAAAAAACTTGAAAAAGCTCAAAAACTTCAAGAATAAAGTAGAGCTTTCGGTTAACCGATTTATACCAAAGGCTTCGCGGCACAACTAGACATAATATGAAGGCAAATTTCCAAGTTTGGTAAAATTTGGATAAAACTTTTGGTACGATATGGCTGTCACACACAGACACACACACACACACATACATTTTTTTTAAAAACCACTTTTTTGACTCAGGGGACCTCAAAACATGCATTTCTGGTGAAAGCTCGAATTCGAAAATTCGACCCAATTACAATACTTCCTTTACTATCTATATAGTACTAAAAGAAAGTAAAAAACATTAAAATTCAAGTTATTATTTGAATGCTGACTATCCCGAGTCAAAATTTTAAAAACTCGGATTTAGCCTTGTGGAGCCTAATTCTTTTGATGTGGTCATTTGCCGCTTCGATTTAAAAATCCATTTCAACCTGCCACGCCCTGACCTCAGGCTATCTATAGGTTGAAATGGATTTTAAGATGTAGGGAAATGTTTAACCCTGTTTCAGCCTGGTAGCACCTACTTACGTTCGTTTTTAGCGTAGTTAGGTCGAAGAAGGTTTTAAATCGAAGCGGCAAATGACCATATCAAAAGAATCAGGCTCCACCTGTCTCAATCGGAGTTTTTGTTGGAGTTTTTTCAATATTAAAATTTCAGTGAGAATTTCGCTATAGAAAGTTTACATAAATGGAACCTATGGAATCGTGAATTGACTATAGTGTCAATCAATCTTCCTTCAATGTGGTACAAGAGGCTTTTCAATTCAGCTTTCTCAATCTACATGAAAATGTTGCCAACACATATTGTATAGGTATGGTTTTATAATTCCCTGTTATTAGTTTTAGTGTAATAATCCCATTTGTTATACTTAACCAGAATCGATTTCTTCTATATTGTCCATTGATCACGATAATTTGCTTAAGTTAATACTTTGAAACATGGTGATATGTGGGAAATTATATTTGAGGTTTGGTTTGCCCACGTGGTCGTTTATGAAATTTTTACATTTTTAATTTTATTTTATATCACAATCTGTTTGAATTTGCGGCTAGGCCCATAACATGTAACCATTGGATAGTTAAAGATAAATGAGATTAATTGTAATTATAAATTTAGAGATTTCTTTAAATAATGCTTACCTCCTAATATCATTATACAAATAGACAACTGTTTTGTTTGTTATAAACAAGTCAAAGTGTGCCATGACTTGGAAGTTTAAATATATAACAAAAGAGATTTAACAATAGATCAATACAATTAAAATTAAGTTCAGTCTTTAGAGTCTACTACAAATACACAAATAGTGTACAATCACATTTTATAGTAATGAATTTTAAATTTAACAATCAAACATTTGAATTAATATAAAAATGAGACGATCGCAATACAAAAACGACAATGGTGATGCTGTTCTAAACTAAATAAGAAAATTATTTAACACAAAGTACCTAAGTACATAGCTAATGACTATTAAATTTATATTACTTTCTTTTACTACTATATAAGTACTCGTAATAAAGGAAGTATTGTAATCGAATCGAGTTTTCAACTTTGAGCTTTCACCGGAAATGCAAGATTTTAGGCCCTTAGAGCCCAAAAAAGTGGTTCTTACGGATGCACTTTTTTCAAGTCCTTACGGATGCATTCTGCAAATGTTTCCTAGGTTATAAAATTCATATGCGGATATATTTTTGAATATCATTTGTATGGGACACTAAGGGCCATACTAAAGAACGTTTCTTAGGAATATCTAATAAATACTTTAATTGCACCCCATGTTAAGGGAACCTTTCCACTATTTTTAAGCTTAAATATTCCTCTAGCGAGTTGATCCAGAGGAGGCAGATAATCCTTATACAATCTAATATACTTAGATCCTTTTTTGGGGTGCACGCTTCATCACCAACGAGCTTTCAATGCGATCAAGACGTGGGACCTGTGGTTAAATACATTTTTAAAAAAAGGGTAAAAAGTACGCCCGAATGATCGATCCTCATCCAAACCGACTCGCCTTTGCCATCTTACAAGCTCCTTCATACAGTAAAATAATACGGGGGTAGATCCCATCACTTTTATAAATATTTTACCATAATTTTTATTTTTTCCATAATTTGTTACCTGTTTAAACCTGTTTCCTCCTACCATTGGACAGAGGAACAATTTTACTTAGATTGAGAGTAATAATAACATAGGCTAGGTAGGGACCCCCCCCCACCGTCTAATTCCTATCAATAAATCACAATTTTATAAAAAATAAACATCCCTTAACAGTTTCTTTCGTTAACAAAGAAAGCTTTTATAAAGGTGCAAGTTTAAGGAGACCTTTACAAAAGAACCAATCGGAAATCTATATAAATAAAATGATAGCTGTTTTCAAATGTCCGCTTTTAACTCAAAAACTACTGGATAGATTTCGATCAATTTTCGTTTTACTTCTTATATACTTGGTCCTTATCAAAAAAAGAATTATCACGATATCTTCATTAAAAGCAAATTAATTAAGGTTTTAAAAAATGCGATTTTTCCAAGCACACGGCGTATGTGCGTATATGCTTCTGTTGTTCTCCGATGCTTTGATAGAGTGGGGCAAACGCTGTTATGGAGAGAGAATGGCTTTATAGAGGAAATGTTTCTTTCATATTTGAGTTGACGACTTCATGCAGTTAAGCGAGATATTAGAATAAATAAAGTATTTTTTGAAATCTATTTTTTTTTTCTGTTTTTAAAATATTTTTGTATCTTCCTTTTAAATTCTCTTTTAACATTTTTTTATATTTTACTGTAAATATAAGTTCAAAATACAATTTTAAGTTATAACCGTTGCAATAGTCAAATTATATTTCAACACTCTCTTTTGTTATTCCATATATTTTTTAACCAGAAAGAGTTAGGTTAGCGAGAAACATTTTTTTTTAAATTAAACTATGTATGCCAAAAAATTGCTCGTTCAAAACCCGCAATTTCTCCAAGTGTATAAGTAGTTAAAAGTTTAAATTTTTAAAAAACTTAAGAATTAAAATCGCTATAAAATCCAAAATAATTTTGAAGTGAAGTTTTTGTTTTTTTTTTAAGCTCTCTATCTGCTCTTTTCATTACGCAAATAATTGATAAAATGTATACAATATTTTTAATTGTTAATTATTTATACATTGTTGTACTATGACGTCATCAACTGCCGATGGATCTTATAAACATGAATAGTTTAAAAATTGAATTACTAATTAACTATAAGTTTAAAATATAGGGACAAATGTATCATCTTATTGGCTCTCTGCTACCCACTGACGTGCCAAAATTTGTACAAATCTATTTTATAGCCGATTATGTTGAACAGGCTAACATTAGAGGACAGATTCTTATACACTTTATACATGAAAAATTTTCTTAATATAATAAACAACGCAGACGAAGTCACGGGCATCAGCTAGTATAAAAATAAGCGTATAACGAAAATGTGGAGTTGTATAGTGGGCTTTGTATGTGTACTACACAAAATAAGAATTGATACAAATACTAGAAGGCTTGGAAAAGTAACAAGAGAACGTGGCAAAATAAAATAATAAAAAGCATTCATTTGTTTTAAAACCTTTGTTACAAATGGCCGCTTGTTGTTATGAAATAGCTACCACATATTAATAATCTTTATAAATGATCTAAACTTTCCCCCAAAACGTGGCAACTTCCATTGAAAGAATTTAAAGCACAAAAGCCTCAAGTTTGGAGACAGTTTGTTCTCTGAAATGCGTCGCAAGATATCTAAAGGCAGAATAATTATTTATATTATTAACAAAAATTTGTTAGAATTGTTGTTTCGGAAACTACCATTCATGTTCTTCACTGTATAATTGAAGAGGAGTTTCGACATCTCTTAAATATATTTTAGGTGCTCGTGATGGTACCTCATTTAAATGAAGCAAAACTTCCAAAAAGTCTTTTTGGTCTCCTTACGTTGTTCTTTTTTTTAATAAAAATTGAAGTACGGCTTTCTCTGTTTATTTCTATAAAACAGTTAAGGGAAAGTTAAAGGTAGCTAAACAGACCAAATTTATAGGAACTCCTTAGGAAATTTTGTTTCCTTAAGAAAGAATAAAAGATCAGAAAATGAAAATTAGGTTAAGAAAAGCTAAAGGTGTACAATTTAAGGAAATCTATGGCAATGCGTTTCCTTAGGAACGTTCATAAATATGGTCCTTGATGTGTTTATAATTGGCCTTAAGGAGTCAAAGCTTCGATGCTTTGAAATAACATTAAAAAGCACAACGAAATGAATGTAAAATGTTTTTCTTGTAAATTACTCTAAGACCTTCTCAGAATCATTAGAAATATAGCTCTTGTATAAGGTTATCAATGTTACTGTTTAAGATTCTCAAGTTCCAAGAAAGCCTTTCAGCTTTACATCGTGCAAAATTAAATCATTAAAATAATTATTATATTACATTTTCATCGATGTTCCGTACGTAATAAACTTTAAGCTGTGATTAAATTCTTTGCGGAAAAAACAAGGAGAATATGCATTGTGCTCACAAAAGGACGAATCTATTTAATCAAATCGTGCAATTTGAAACTGGTCAAGTAAATTTATAAAACGGGAGCGCAGCTGTATTAAAAGTGCCATTTACTTGAGACTATCGATTTTATTTTTAACTAAAAATGTATTTTGTAGATGGTCTGAAACGTTGTCTGTTTAATTAAGTCTTTCCATTTTAATTATTCACATCGACTGTTTTCTTTTATACATAGTATACATTACAAGTATATGAAGGAAAGTTTTAAACTGTATCTGTCACAATGACGAGCAGAATAAATATTGGCACAATTAAATTTATACAGTTTAATCGTTCAGAATATTGTTATTAATATCGTGAATGAGACAGAAAGAGAAAGAAAAAAAAATATACATTGTCATTGCAATGATTAACGATCGAAAATAAATTACACTTACGCCAATAGTAGCAATTAGTGCGAGGAAAGTATTATCAAAAAAATGATAAATGATAGTTATTCTTTTAACAAATTCCTATAAATGCATACTTAATGTGATTCCTTTGCAGGATGCATTTTTTATCATTCTCAAAGAGAAAGGTTTCGCCCCCTGTCAATTTTCTAGTCAAATATTTGCTCGGGTCGCCTATAAGCAAAGGGGCACGAAAACTTTTCTTATTTATTGATCACCGTACAAATGTACACATATTTGATATTATATTCAAATTAAATGTTTTACACGTGAATGATTATCGAAACGCTCGAACGAACGACGCTTTATAATTTGAACAAGCGTGAGTTTGACAAAATTACATAACGAAGGTACGACTTTATGTATAGGTAGGTATACCTATATACAATATTTACGTTGTTAATTTCAAGCTACAATACGATTTTTAAGCTCCCTTTCCTGTTATACACCGTTTATATATACAATACAATTGTTCAGTTTTAAAATTATGAAAATTTAGCTTTGATTGGTGGAACATGATTTTCTTATGATATAGGCCAGTCAAAATCGACACAAAAAGTCGCTACATTTGCTATGATGTATCTCCGATTTTTTAGGTAGTTTTTTGGACCCATTAGGGCTATTCAAACCCAAGTTTGCAACTCTCAAAAAGTTCCCCGCGAAAGTGTTTGACTTGTTTCAGATTCTGATCTATATCTCCTAATCCATGCATTTTTCGTCGAAAGCAATCTGTAAGATTTTTAAGAGCATAAAATTTGTCACTAACTAAGCTTTACTGGAGCTCTGTTAGTCTTTTGGTTGCCGAATTACGGCACTTTGAAAATAAGCCATTTTTTCAAAAATGTTAGTTTTAGACCCTCTTTGTATCGAAGTTGCGCCGAAACCATTGATTCTACAAGTAGAACTTTCAGATAATAATTTGTAGGCTATCTAATGAGCTTTAAATTAAGTACAGAGTGGGGTCTGTAAGCCTTATGGTTCTTCCAAAATCTTAAAAAAATATTAGGTACATTTTCCCAGAAATGGATGTTTGTTGGTCTTTCACTCAAAAATTACTGAATGGATCTGAATGAAATTTGGCATCGATATGGATTATAATCCGGTTTAACATATAGTATACTTTATATCCAAAAAAATGTACGGTTCTCGTGGGATAGATATTTTTTTGTTTTTACAGAGCAAAAGATTAACTTTTTTTTGTAATGTGGTAGTTTAGGGGCCAGAAAATGATATAGATTACTTCTCATACCGAAATAATGAACGGTTCACATGGGATAGCAAAATAAGTATGTATCCGGTTGCGACATTCGTTTGATCGAAAATGTGCACGGAAAAAAATTTGTTGTAGTTTAAACAACATTCCTTGTTAATTTTACTACATTAACTAGTATTATATAGGATGACACCACGTGTGGTAACGTTTACCAGTTAAGTGTATTTAAAAAACTGTAGTATTATTTGAAACACGAACTAGTAAAAATGTAGTTGAATTTTTGACACTTGCATTTATTTGTCAAAATTATTGGTTATGTGTGCATGGGCACCATTAAAAATATAATTATAGAAAAAGGTAAAAATGGCTCTGATGTTTTTTTCTCAGCCGTTTTACAAGGTTTTACAACATAATGGAGTAAATTGTACATTGTATATAGTATTATATACACCAAAAATGGTAACGATTACAAATTTGTTAAAATTCGTGGCGTAACAGAAACGCCAAAATTTGTTAATTGTACAACACTCAGCAGTTGTAACAGCTACATATATTTACTACACTATGGTAGTAAAAAATACTATACGTTAGAGCTGAATACATCAAAATGTGTTATCTGCTGTTACATTTGTGGTTATAGTGAACACAAAGTGCAGTAAAATTATTACTAGTTTAGTGTTTATTATAAATTTTACACCACTATTTTTTCCGTGTGTGTATTTAAAAGCAGGTTCATTAAAATCCACGAAATAGAGTCTTAACTCATTTTCCTTATGAAGACTTGATCTACTTTTTACTCAAGAGAGGTGTACTATTCCCGTGGGATAGATATGTTTTTTTTTTATCACAGAGTTAAAGATTGATATGATTTTTGCAATGTGGTAGTTTAGGGGAGAATGATATAGCTTACTTTTAAGGCTAGAATAATGCATGGTTCCCATGGGATGGCAAAACAATTATATCCTACAGAAACCGTACATTTAAAAAGTTTTGGTTAAGTTCGTGAAATAGAATTTTAACGCATTTTTCTCCAATTTTACACAATAACGAAAGAAATCTATACAAAGTTAAAATTAAAAAAAAAATAACAATTTTTAGTGGAAAATAAATATGAATTTCAATTTAACACCCGATAAAGTTAATAATGAAATTGTTTTAAATATTTGAATTTTTTCATTGTTCATTGTTGAAGATATTAATAAGAAATAAACGTATTAAAATAAAAAACTAAAAATTTAACAATTTAACAATTAGTTAACAGAACGAATTTTAATGAAGTTTTGCTAAAGATCCTGTAGGATAGCTGCTAATCTATTCTTTTAAGGGAACATCCATTAATTACGTTCAGGGGCCGATGGGGTCGAGCCGAATCTTACTTTGAAGAAAGGGAAGGTCTCCTAAATATCACGTATTTTTTTGTTTTGTAAAATATCACATTAGATTGCGGGTTGGGGGAATGATATATGCCAAATCGCAAAAAACGCCTCGCACAATTAATAGATGCCCCCTAAAATAGCTGTACGCTTTTAAATGACATTTGGTATGAAAGATTTTCAAGTCCTAAAGTAAGAAATACAGGTATTTTTTTACTAAAAATCGTATAGAAACTGATGTGAGACAGCTAACATCTCTTTCTTGAAAAGTAATTTTACACGAATTTTGATAAACTTTCTTTGGATCTAAAGTCTGAAAGTATCTATCATTTTTTTCTGTCAAAATAGATTAATGTTTATATTTCGCTATGAACGTAGGGAATTTTTTAATCAATCAATTAAATTTAGATACTCTCAGCAAAGCGAGCGGGTATCAGCTAGTAATTTATAATTAGAAATTTTATATCACTATTTATACTTATTAAAATGTCCATCCAGGCAACACCGGGTTTTTCAACCAGTGGTGCTACATTATGTGATGAGACTATAAATTGACTGTTTATTGTCACGAGACAAAAAAAGTTTTTTACTTATTTTATCTATTAAAAGAAGTTCGTACTGAAAACTTCTTTCGTCAACTTTTCCAATACAAATAAAAAGGCCGTAGCGCCGATTGAATTATTCTCAGTTTTCATCGATAAGAAATTTATCAAACTTCGCTATTACCTTGTTTTATTATTTCTTTTCTTCGTTCTTGTATTTTTTTCTTTTTTATGTATAATGGTTTTTGCCATTTGGAGACTCTTCAATGAAGCTAGCAATGAAAGGGTACGTTAATGTCACCGCCAACTTGGAACGTTTCGTCGAACTTTAAAGAGGCGCAATTCTCAAAAGATTACTTTTCCAATTGGGCGTTGTGGTTAACGTGAAATAACGAGAGAACGAAAAAAAAAAAAATCTCGATCGATTGCTCGGTTTTGTAGTTTCTAACTTTAGTATATTCAAGACAAGTGGCTTCATTGATGAATTTTACGTTTAAGTATAAAATTCAGTCGTTAAAGAAAAGAAAAAGCTGTGACACACTGTGTGGTCACGTTAATGCCTTATTAAAATTCAGTTTTTGCGTGGTGAAAATGTTAAAAATTTTAATGCATACAAAACACGTTTACATAGAGTGTCAAGAAATGTTCTAAGATATCAAAAGTTAACGGGTAAAATATATAGAAGTGTGAATTTATGTTTCAAATAAAAACGATAAATCACGGCTCTAAACGCAGAGATTTTCTTTAAAAACTTTTTTTCTACGATAATATTTTAACCTTTTGTCGGTGCACTGTACAAAAAAAAAACTGAAAATAATAAAAAAAGTTTACCACTCCATCAAACCAGTGTCAGTGTTCATAAATTTTAAAATTTGCCCGTAAGTGTTCGTAAAGAGCTCGTATTTTAGTCCAAGTCTTAAAAACTGACTTCATTAGGGATTCATTTTGAGTTTCATACTGTCTGAAAAGTTGATAAAACCGAAACACAAATTGATTTTATTGATTGCCAGCACTGAGTTTATATTTTAAGAAAGCTATCTGATACCATTTGAACTTTACTCTGGCTGCTTTATTGCAATGACCTACCTTTTCGTTTATGTATTGTGAAAAGGTTACGGAAATTTTATCTTTACACTGTCATTGAAAATCTGTCAACATTCTTCTGTGAATTACGCCCTTTTTAACCAAATTTTTTTATCTTTATCTGTATGAAAAATATATTTGGTCATATTTTTGTTTGTCTATAAATCTAATTTTAGTGCATGTCCTGGACATATTCATAAACAAATATTGTCTGACTAAAACCAATTAGTCTATGAATTTTAACAAAGACATTAATTCATTGTTAGAAGAAGCCGATATAAAACACGCAAAATTTAATACACATTTTTGAGTTAACCAACTAAACAATGATAAAAATTTCACTTAATTACGTTTTTGACAAAGAAAAATTTTCCGAAGTGCATTTTAAGTGATTCTACAAGTGAAATCAAATATAATGAAACATGTTAACGCTGCGAGGTGTCACAATAATTTCTTTTATAAAACTTGCTATTGGTTAAAAGAACTATTTAAGCACTTTATGGCTATATAAACAGAACTAAATGCATACATCCTCCATATATATACGAACTCTCACCCTTAACTCCAGAACACTTCCTATTTGAATTTTCCCAGGAAAAAGTTTTAAAGTTGAAGTCATTGATGAGTCTAAGAACTGTAGCAAGTTTAAATAAAATCGTTAAAGACGTTTTCGAAAAAAATTGAAAAAGCTCAAAAAGACTAGAGTGGAACTTCCGGTTAACTAATTTTAACCAAAAGCTTCGTGGCACAACTAGATATAATATGAATACAAAATTTCAAGTTTGGTGTAATTCGGATAAAGTTTTCGATACGATATGGCTGTCACACACAGACACACACACACACACACACAGACATGTTTCTAAAAATCACTTTTTTGGACTCAGGGGACCTCAATACATGTATTTCCGTGGAAGCTCGAATTCGAAAATTCGCTCCGATTACAATACTTCCTTTACTATCTACATATATAGTAGTAAAAGAAAGTAAAAATATCTGCTGCGAGGCGTCACAGTATTTTCTTTTATTTTCATTTATGAAACTCGTTGTTGGTTAAAAGAAATATAAGCACTTTATGCTTATACATATAAACAGAACGCTATGCATACAACTTATATGTAGATATATACGAATACCCAGCCTTCACCCCAGAACCGTCCTTATTCGAATTTTCTCATGAAAAAAGTTTCAATTGAAAGTTCTAGGCATCAATGAGTCTAAGAACTAGAGAAAGTTTAAAGAAAATCGTTGGAGCCCTTTTGCGAAAAAAATTTAAAAAGCTCAAAAACTCCTAGAATAAAGTGGAGCTTTCGGTTGACCCTACATCCGTAGAGGGACTTATCTACAAATGTAATAATCATTATTATTGGTTATATTCTTAGATACATTTTTCAATTTTACTACCCATATAAAAAATGTAGGTGAAAATATATCAGTAGTTATAATTTGGATAAATTTCAGGATATATGACTTTTGGCCGTTTCCGTCAAGATATAATCTTAAATGCAGGGGAAAATATATCCTAGAATATATCCATAGATATATTTCGGGTTATATTCAAAATCGATAATGGAATATATCTTAGGGAATATCTCCAGAACACATTTTAATATTATGGTCACAGAAATACGCAGTCATATTTAAGACAATAGAGTTAATACCTGATCTTAAATGTAATTACCAAGACAAATGACAGACAAAAATATGCATAATAAGTCGAATTAGAATTATTATTCTTAGTTAATAAAAAATTTAACATAAATCAATTAAGTACATTAGTGTTAAATAATATTTTCTCAGTTAGTTTGAGACCGCATCACTATTGTCGTATAATTGTAACGTGCTCGCCAAATGTTTATATTAATTCAAATGTTTGATTGTTAAATTTAAAAGTCATTATTATAAAATTGTCGTTGATTGTACACAAGTTGTGTAGTACGTATTAAAGACTGAAGGTAATTTTTGTTGTGTTTTCAGTAATCAGGTGTCGCGTTAATATCTAAAATCATGAGAAAAATCATTGGAACAAACGTGGTTAAATTTCAAACTACTTGATACATTGATATACAACCAAAATCAAATATTTATGGCACATTTTTATTTGTTTACAATAAATAAAGCAATGTCCTCTTGGTATAATGTTTTATGGTAAGCATTATTTAAATAAATCTCCAAATGTATAATTACAATTAATATTATTACTCTTAAAACTGTCCAATGGTTACAAGTTATCGACCCAGCAGCGAGTTCAAATAGATTGTGAGATAAAATAAAATCAAAATTTCATTTGCGACCACGTGGCGTACCAAACCTCAATTATACAATTTCCTACAAATCACTCGAAGTATTATAACTGAAGTAAATTATGATCAATGGAAAATATTCCGATGCTGGTAAAGTATAATAAATGGGAATACGTAATTAAAGATACTATTACACCAAAAACAATAACAGGGACATAATGACGAGGTTATATATCTACATGAGTTGGTGATATGGAATGTAAACGATGAAAATAATACCAAAGCGGACATTTTCACGTCGATAGGGAAAGCTGAACTGAAGAACGTCTTCTACCATATCCCAAGAAAAATTGGTTGAAATGTTGAAAACAATTCACGATTCAAAAGGTTTGGTATGTAAAAATTCCGTGCCCGAACTTTTGGTCTACAGACATTTTGTCTACAACTATATTTCGTCTCCCGACATTTCGTCTAAACTAATATTTCGTCTACACTGACATTTCGTCTACTCAGACATTTCACCCGATTTGTAACTACACCCACATTTGTTCAATGTATATTATTAACTATTGCCAAATTACTGTATAGTTAAAATGCATTTTTACTTTTTTTTACTACTACATATATAGATAGTAAAGGAAGTAGGTACCTACCTATTGTAATCGGGTCGAATTTTCGAATTCAAACTTTCACCGGAAATACATGTTTTGAGGTCCCCTGGGTCCAAAAAAGTGGTTTTTAGAAACATGTCTGTGTGTGACAACCATATCGAAAGCTTTATCCGAACTTCACCAAACTTGGAATTTAGCCTGCATATTACATCTAGTTGTGCCGCGAAGCTTTTGGTTGAAATTGGTTAACCGAAAGCTCTACTTTATTCATAGAGTTTTTGAGCTTTTTCAAGTTTTTTCGAAAACGGCTCCAACGATTTTCGTTAAACTTTCTGTAGTTCTTAGATTTATTGATGCATACAACTTTTATTTGAAACTTTTTCCTGGAAAAATTTGAATAAGGACGATTCTGGGGTGAAGCTTGGGAATTTGTATATATACACTCATCCCTCAATTTACGCGGTTTCACTTTTACGCCGTTCGGAAAAAATCTGTGGCTAAAGACATTTCTGAAATTTTACAATTGGCCAATAACTTAGAAAATAAAGTTTTGGCTACTGATCCGGTTATTGAACGTGCTATTAAACTTCAGCGAGACCTTAAAAGCTTGTGCGCAATACAGTGAAATTTACAAAAACTTAAAAAAAAAACACAACACAAAAATTAGTTACGGACTATTTAGTATTAATAAGACGAAAAGAAGAGCCTGCTGCTGGATTAGAATCTGATGATAGTAGTGATTTCGAGCCAATCAAAAAGAAAAAATTGATTGAATTAGAAAATAGCAGTGAGGAAACGGAATAATAAAATTATGATTAGGTATATAATTACGCTTTTAATTATAAACATGCTATAAATTTATGTCGAGCTAATAAATCTCTTTCTTAATATATATTTTTAATGCAGATATAAATATGTGTATATACAATGTACTCGTTTTACGCGGTTTTCTGGAACCTATCTTCCGTTTTTGTATGAACTTAGAGTCTCGATTTACGCGTTTTCTCTGAGAATGAATCTACCGCGTAAACCGAAAAATGAGTGTATATATACAATATATAGGTTGTATACATAATGCATATTATAGTTCTGTTTATATGTATAGTTATAAAGTGCTTAGATTTCTTTTAACCAACAAGTTTCATAAATGAAAGTACCTACTGTGACGCCTCGCAGCAGATATTTAATTTTGAAATAAGATAAAGTTTCAAAATATAATCTAAATTATAATTTAAAATGATATCTTGATGGATAGCGGCAAAAATTCATATTAATCTAAAATATAACTATGGACATGTTTTAACTGGTATTTAAGGATATAATTTTTTTCATATAGTATAGGTAACATATATCGTATAAGCATATAAGAGCTGGAAATAGTAACAATCGATGGGAGGAAAACTATTACGGAATAGAGAATAGGAGAAATTACATGTTTGAAATGTTTTATCGTTCACACGAAAAGGAAAAACGTGGAGTACCTACAGTTTTGCAGAGCACAAGAGATATTATTGCACCGAATGTGTTTTCTTCGATTTTTATCGATATTGAGAGAATTTATATTAGAGCGTCGTCTAAACTGTAAAGGTCGTGATAAATACGCAGGCATTTCTTTATGGCATCGACTTGATATTGTCTTGGTATTACAAACATTTTCATTTATTCGTGAGTAAAATAAATGGCTGTATTACGACGATACACATTGGATCGGAATGTTTGTAACGATGCATTTGCACCTCAGTCATATACACCCCATTATCTATCCTATATGCACAGAATGCACCGAGAGCCGCTTACTATGTATACTGTATGCTCCTTAGATAACTTGAGCTGGCTTGAAAATATTGGAAAATTGCACCACTCTCGTTGCACTTGTATATAAATCAAACAAGTTTTCCAACGTAAATTTCGCCTCTAAATTCTCCGACTTTTAAGAAATTTATCGGTTTGAAAATTTTATTACCATAGAAAATTTAGACAATTTTACTTAAAAAGTTTTCAGATTGGTTTATTAGAATAAAATTTGTTTACCAAATTGCAGGGATACTATCAAAAAAGTTTTGCCCTTGACAATCATAAAAAGCCACAGCTCTCTATTTTTACTAATTGTAAGTATAAAGTTGATTCAGTGGAAAATCGGTTTTGTTCTAATGCGATGAAAAATTATCGTCATTTATGACTATAATTTAAAAATGAAGGATTTAAATTTTACAATTTACACAATACGATAATCACAATTTTCGACTTGAAGATAATCCCGTTTTTTTGTGACTGACTGACAGATTTCTAAAATTTATCTCGTTAAAAATGTTTCCTCTGTCATATAGGGAGAAAAATTCACATAATTTAATCACTCACATTTATTAATAAAAATGTCGGTTTTTTGAGATGGAAAAACGTTGAATGATGGCTCGTCATTAATATACTTTTAAAAAAAGGGGTGAAATGATCGTTATAGTACCTACCATTTTTTCCCATACTATTACAAAAGTATCTATATGAGAAAAAGCGCGTACAAAGACTCGGCAATAAGTCGCACAGCTCGAGTTTATTTTCAATTTAATTAAGCACACATCAAGCTGTTTAGTCAAAAAGCCCGAGAAACTAATTAATGAAAACGATATTGATAGCTATATTGTACGATGGATGTTAAAAACTTTTATTTTGAGAGAAACATTCTTCAATGTTTAACAATCAAAATTTAAATTAATGACAATTGAATGTCTCTGGAATGTTCTTGATTTTTTTTTAAAAGAAAGAGTCTTTTATGGGTTATAAAAAAATTAAACGTCAAAACCTTCATTTGGGTAAAAATCATCGCCGAATCATGATATTTAGTTTTAAAAAGTAAGCTTTGGAAATTTTAACATTTTATCCAATAGAAAACGATGCTTATCTCCATAACCAATAACATACGAGTAAATCAAAGGCTATATGATCAACATATTTTACTAATAAAATTTAATGTTCCTGTTTGTTTTTCATTCATCGAATTTATCAAAATTTGGTCTATTTCATGTTATCGAAACATATATTAAGCAAGTTTATTACTTTCTAAATGTATCGTATCATATAAACGATTTGATATATTATAGCGATACATTCGAGTACATAATTCAAATTAAACTTGGAAATTTGAAACTTATGACGCGAGGCAAAGTTGGAAAACTTGAAGCAATTCGGTGTAGACTTTTGAGACCTTACTGCGTTTAACTTTAAACCGAAAATGTCTTCGTCAACTAATCTAACTACTACTCAAACATTAATCTACTCTCCAAAAAAAAGTGTTATAAATATCACGTTCAATAAATCAATAATAATTTTAATAAGATAATATAAAAAATAATAAAGTACATAGAGAAACTCATTCATATCTCGACTGTAATACGAAAAGTTGGAAAACTTTACAAAGTTCACGAATGTTCCATATTATATAGATGTGATGTAATCCCCAAAAGTGCCTCAAACCCGCCGAAAACCACTACGTTTAGTAATGTATATGCAAATGAACGAATCTCTTAGAAAATCGGTATCTACCTATATAGTTGGTAGGATTATCATAAACATAAAAGTTGAAATCACTTTATTTAATTAAATCAATAGCACTCTTTTACTGGATATAATAATATGGAAAATATGTCAACACTCGAACGTTAACTTATATTTTACGTATATTCATGAGATGTAATCTCCTGTTTAAACAACATCATCTTTATCATTATGAAAGATGTGTTCCAAATTAAAATTTATATGGAACTTGTGTCGAATAAACTTGATAGTTTATGGGGTATACAGGAGGGGAGGTAGTTACTCTCTCCTAAGGCTTACTTTTTTATCACCAAGGGAGCTCATAAACCTTGAAATGTTCTTTCGGGCATTGTCAAAAGCACATTTTGAGCGTTGTGAGCGCCTACCGGAACGTACCTTAAATACTGTTGTAATGTGACATTTATGCATGCCTTTGGCATCTGGAGCAAATTCAGACATTGCTTGTAGTACTTAGAATAAAACAGGTCCCAATTTGACTTATGCACAGTTAATTTTTCAAGGTTTATTTCTCCCTTTATCGAGGCCAAATACTAATACGTTCATTAATTGCAGAGATATGCATCTATATATGTAGGAGGATTAGTGAGTAATTTATTAACAGCGAAAGACGTGACCACACGGTGTGTCACAGTTTTTGAAGTTTTACCCTTTAGGTGCGTTATGAAAAAATGATGAGAGTGAAATTTTAAGATGCGCGCGCATTTTCAGCCAAAAATTAACAAAATGAAGTTAGTCGCAAAACCATTGGGTCTCCTGGCGCGCGTAATTTGAATTTTTGTTGTATTTATTTTCTAATTTATTTATTTTTATATTTAAATTAAAAATAATTATATATAGAAATGACACATATTATTAAAAAATAAGTTATTACTTTTCTCGAATTTTGCAGTAGCTGTTATACTATTTGAAATTTAATGATTGAAAATGACATCTACATTCCATGCATATTCTTAGTTATCACGAAATCTGGGATTCTGAAATGATTCAACCATCTTAGAATAATAATTTAGTAACACAAGATATGAATATAAATTAAAATATTATTCTCTTAATTTTATTTATTTATTATATCTTTAAATATATAATATATATATATATAGATATTATTAAAAATTAATTTACAATTTTTTAAAATTGATTATTTGAATGTAATTAATAAATACTAATTTTTAATGATGCCAAAGAAGTATAACTTCTCACGCGTGTACATAAGTACACGCAACCACTTTTTTTCCATTTTTGAGTATAAGTAGGTATTCATTTTTTCCTTCAAGTATTTTGATTATTTATCAAAAAAGTAATTTATTTAATTTAAAATTTTAAACAATGTGACACACCGTATGGTCACGCCGATGCTTTATCAAAATTCAACTCTTAAAACTTATGTTCTTATGCTCATTTAGTTTAACATCGAAAGGTGCGTGACCAAATGATACGTCACATCTTTAACTATATTTTCCCTTAAAATAAAATTTTTTGGTACGATCAGTAATGATTTTTTTAAAAAACTAGAAAAAAATCTGTGACACACCATACGGTCACGTTATTGTTATATCACAATTTAAATTGAAAAAAATCATATTTGTTTAGTTTTTGCCAACGTACCTACCTATAGGTACTTACGTGATAAAATTTCTTCAAATTTCCCAATATGGGAAGGTGTGGCCATATGGTGTGTCACACCTTTCTCTCGAAATGCCACTATAAATTATCAATTTTAAAGAAATACTATTTGATTAGGTAGTCATAATTAGGAGACAAAAAATCTGTGAAACACCATGCGGTCACGTTGTTGCTTTATGAATAGAAAATATTCCTTTATTTAAACATTTTTTCTGCTGAAATTACGACACTTTTCCGAAGTAAACGATTAAAAATGTATTTAATTTCAACATGCTGAGTACCAGGAAAAAAAGTTGCAGCACGTTTTGTAAATATCAGGTCGTCCTTTAAGTACTTTAGAGGTTGAAAAAATATTTAATCAAAAATAACACCAAGATATTCATAACAATGTTATTTTTAGCCTATATTTCAAGGGCCAGTCAAAATCGACATAAAAAAATAGCTAAATCGCAAAATATGATGTACCTATCTATCTCTGATTTTTTAATACCTATGTTGTTTGGGCCCATAAGGGCTATGTATTCTCAAAGTTTGCAACTCTCAAAAGTTGCGGAAAAATTTTTATACGAGAAAAACCGTGAAGCTCTTTGTACTTGTTTCAGATTCTACTCGGTAAGTATCTCCAAATTCATGAATTTTTCTTTAAAAGCTATTCTGTACGTTTTTTAAGAGTATTAAATTTGTTACCAATTAGCTCTGCACCAGTGGCGTGCGGTCCATACATGCTGTAGATGCGCCGTATGCCCTGGGATTGAGACAATTTAAAAAATTAATTATTTTTTATGATTTATTCATATTTTAGTTTACGTAATTGCATGTATTGTAAAATGATTTTAAAAATACCAAATACTTAATATTTTTATCATTTATACATTTTTTAATTTACGAAATTATGAAACGTATCGCTCATAAAATTAACATAGAATACCACATCAAATGAACGGCAAAAGCCGAATTAATGCGCAACGATCGTTGCGTGCGATTGCTTGACTAGAATTGGTCGCGCATGCGACTAGTACAGTTGAGTACTATCTCTCTCGGCGTTTCACATTGCCGACTAACATTTATAGATGCGTTTGAAATTGAATTTACTAATTGCTACTCATTGTTACCGATACTTTTCGTGACTTATTTTCATTTATTTACCCAGAAGTGATACAAATGTTCTATTCTTTAGGGTAAGAACTATTTTTGTGGTTTTTAAATACATTATATGATGCGGTTATTGATGATTTTTGTAAGAAGGAGCGTTGAACAAGGCTAATTTTTAAAAATAAATACATAATATAATATGTACCATGTTTACCAATTAAAAAAATAAATTAAAAAATTTTGGTTAATATTACCCCCACCCCCCTTCTGACAGCATGCCCTGTTTCAAAAGTTACCGCACGCCACTGCTCTGCATGTCAATGGGTTACCGAGTTACGACACTTTGAAAAATAGGTCAGTTTTTTCAAAAATTGAAAATTTTAGTTTTAAACCTTTTTTGGATCGAATTTGCTTCGAAACCATAGATCCTGCGAGCAGTACTTGTTGAATATAATTTGAAAGCAATTTAATTAGCTTTAAATTAAGTGTAGAGCGAGGTCTGTAAACTTAGTAGTTCTCTCAAAATCTTTAAAAAACCTATAGGTATAAGTACTCCTGCAAAGCTCATATAACTCTTCTCTTGTAAATGCAAGAAGGGCTGCTGAGAGGTGGCTGCACTTGCCTGAAAGCAGGGCTTAGATGTTCTGCGATGTGTGCTACCTGCTCTGGGAAAAAGTGCAAAACTGAAATGAAGAGCCCGACAATGAAGAGCCTCAAGACAATCCTGACGATCCACCAATACTGGAGTACCCACCCAAATCTGATTTTATCTTACATGTGTTCTCTAAGATTTTAAGGTGAACTACGAGGCTTACAGACCCCGCTTTGCACTTGTTTTAAAGCTAATCAAATTGCCTACAAATTATATTCAATAAGTTCTGCTCGTAGGATCACGGGTTTCGACGCAACTTCGGCCCAAAAAAGGTCTAAAACTGAATTTTCAATTTTTGAAAAAACTAGTCTATTTTCAAAGTGCCGTAACTCGGTAACCCACTGACGTGCAGAGCTTCGGTTGGGCTTAATTTGTAACAAATTTGGTGCTCTTACAAAACGTACTCAATAGCTTTCGAAGAAAAATGCACAGAATAGGTGATACCGAGCAGAATCTGAAACAAGTTCAAAATTTTCACGATTTTTCCTGTATAAAATTTTTTTTACAACTTTTTAAAAGTTGTAAACTTGAGAATACATAGTGGGTCCAAACAACATACTTAAAAATCAGAGATACATCGTGTTTTGTTAATTTATTATTGATTTTGACTGTTCTATACAAGTTACAGCTCTCTTAAAAACCTTACAAAGTTTGGAATCCCTACACCTAAAGTATTTCGTTATCTTTTGTTTTTCTCCTATAAACATTTCTGTTCAATTGTTTTTTAAAAAATAACTGATAGACGATGAAAATAAAACAATTCAACATCTGCCATTGTTGATAAAGTATCATGTAATTTATTCGATAAAGCTCTCATTTGAAATACTTGAAAGAAATATGAAAACTTAAAACAAAATATAAGCCATTAAAACAATTGCTTAATAAATATTGTTATAAGACATATTAACGATAGTATTTTCTATTAAGTTTTGTTTTAAGGAATCCAAATTTGTTTGTTTTTATTTTCAATAAATAAAACAAAATGACAATTATTGCAAAAACTTCATTTATGGCTGCCTAAAAATATTTCCCTTGGTCTTTTTGTTAGAACCAAATCGATCGACTTGAGCAGATAAAGTTCGAGTTAATAATTAAGTTTTTAAATAGGTTTGTCTGTTTGTTTCTACAGTGTACGAACGCTAAGAGTTATCGATTATATATGTATATGTATATTTTGCATATGTAGGTCTATAGGAAGTATGTTGCGGGGGGGGGGGGGGGTAGTGGTGGTGGTTTGGTGTGGTTGTGACTTGTAAAAGTATAGACAGAAGAAAAACGTGTATAGAACTTATAGGTACTTGTTTCATTCGATACTTTTACGATCAGATAATAACATTTTGTTTTTTGTTTTATGTATATTGAACTGATGTAGTTTCAACGATATAATTTCCATGCATCGAAAAAAAAAACACTAAAAAACTGCATGTTGGCATTACATTGTTGATATCTCAATAGTTTTATTTCTACCGACAAATTTTTGATTTAAATCCACTCGAAAACGATCAAGTGCTTGTCTATAAATCGTTGAGAGCGATACGATTTTTTATCGTCAGCAAAAAATTTTTAATTTTTCGTTAAAAAAAAGACGAAACGAATTTTTTGTTTATTTAAGAAACAAATGTATGTTGTTTGTTTAAAACAAATGAAACTTATAATTGTTTTTTTTTTAAGAATTTTCTAGAACCTACCTAAGGGAAGTATTGTAAACGGATCAAATTTTTGATTTTGAGTTTTCACCGGAAATTCACGTTTTGAGGTCTCCTAAATCCGAAAAAATGATTTTTAGAAAAACAGTTTTTTTAACATATTACATCTAGTTGTGCCGCGAAGCTTTTAGTTAAAATTGTTTGACAGGAAGGTGTTTGAGTTTTTCAATTTTTCTCCAAAACGGCTCTAACGATTTTCTTTAAACTTGCTAAAGTTCTTAAGCTCTATAATATCTACAACTTTTATCTGAAACTTTTTCCTGGGAAAATTCAAATAAAGGATACCCTCACTTAGGCGCGTCTTACAATCTGATTACTTACACTTGGTCAAAAATCACCAACTTTTCTCACTTAACATCTAAACACATATTACTAAAAAAAGAAGGTTATCTTTACACATGGACACACTTTTCTTTTAAGAAAAACAAAATTTACTTCCTTCCATATGTTATAACAACTTTTGTCATATTTTTTTTTAATGAAAAACTCGTTGTCACTAGATATTATACTTATTAAAAACAGTGATTTTCTTTTGTTTTAATTGTTACTAAAAACAATTGATCTACAATATGTTGATACTTGATTTTTTTTTTCAAATTTTCTAATTCCTAGAAAGTAATTGTTGGAATAAGGACACATTGATCATCATTAAGCGGTGACATTTGGAAGGATTCATTTAATTAAAAATCGCATGCCTGTTATTTTTCAATTACCTGCATTATAATCGCGATTCAACTGTCTTTCGATTGTTACAAATAGTTCAATTGTTTAAAAAAAAAACTGAAATTGTCTATTGTTTTAAATTTTTCTTTTTATCAGTAACGTTAACTGTTAATAGTAGAAAAACGCGACCGAACGTGTGTTAAATCGACGAACAAAAGAGTGACGGATTTTTTAAAGAAGAGCCAGTGTCAAGTTTAGACGAGCTTTTGGCGACACCGTCGTCGTTGTTTGCGGTGTCGTCGGCGTCGTTGTGTGGCTCAAAAGAAACTGAACGACGCTGCTAACGCTTTTGTTGTTGTCGTCGTTGAAATTGTGTGACGCGAGCGCAGTAAAAGCGCTTCACTTCGCACGCCGAGTGAAGTGAAGCTTTTCTCGGTCAGGAGAGTTTTCCATATTGTTATTGGAGACAAAACGTCTGTCGAAATCATTCCGACCACCACGACCGTCTTTTACTTACCTACACAATGAAAATAATGTGCGCTGCCAACTAAACAATTCTGTCTATTGAAAAAAATAAAACACATAAGGTCCATTGTTTTGCACAATTTAACTTTTTTTTTTGTTTTAAGTCGCTTTAACATCTAAAGGTCATATTACGACTGTCTAAGCACAGAGAATTTTTGTTGGTCAATTATATCTTAGGTCTAGAATCTTAAGTCTAGGATTCAACGGGGATCAAACCCAGAACCACTTGACGCATGAATTGCGGAGAGAGTACTTGCTCTCACCACAACGCCAATAGGTGGTTCTTTTTTTTGTTTTAACTTTTTGTTGGAATTAAATTGAAAATTTACTAAGTACTCAAAAGAAAGTTTTAGTTAAGCACATCAAGTAGTCTATGATTTTCTCTATACTTATTTGTTGAGACAACAAGAAACGTGCTGGGATTGGTTGTAAGTGTTCTATGAGCAAAGCTCACTTCAATGCTTTAAAATAACACCTACTAACTTATGAAGTACTAGCTGATACCCGCTCGCTTTGCTGAGTGTATTTAAATTTTACTGATTGATTAAAAGATTCCCTGCATTCATAGCGAAATATAAAAATTAATCTATTTTGACAGAAAAAAATGATCGATACTTCCAGACTTTAGATCTAAAGAAAGTTCATCAAAATTCGTAAAACTACTTTTCAAGAAAGAGATGTTAGCTATTTTAGGAGGCATCCATTAACTGCGCGAGGCGTTTTTTGAAATCCCACCCCTTTCCTCCTAGTAAGATGCCATGAGATTTGGCATATATCATTCCCCCTACAATCTAATCTTCCCTCAGCAATCTAATGTGATATTTTTCAAAACAAAAAAATACGTGTTATTTGCGAGACCTTCCTTTTCCCCAAAGTAAGATTAGATGAGATTCGGCTCGACCCCATCGGCCCCTGAACGCCTCACGTAATTAATAGATGTTCCCTTAAAATAATAGATTAGCAGCTATCCTACAGGATTTTTAGCAAAACTTCATTAATATTCGTTCCGTTAAGTAATTGTTCAATTTTGAAATTTTTAGTTTATTATTTTAATACGTTTATTTCTAATTAATATCTTCGACAATGAACAATGAAAAAATTTAAATATTTAAAAAAATTTCATTATTAATTTTATCGGGTGTAAAATTGAAATTCATATTTATTTTCCAGTAAAAATTGTCAATTTTTTAATTTCAACTTTGTAGAGATTTCTTTCGTTATTGTGTAAAATTGGAGGAAAATGCGTTAAAATTCTATTTCACGAACTTTACCGAAACTTTTTTATTGCACGGTTCCTGTAGGTTATAATTGTTCTGCCATCCCATGGGAACTATGCATTATTCTAGCCTTAAAAGTAAGCTATATCATTCTCCCCCAAACTACCACATTGCAAAAATCATATCAATCTTTAACTCTGTGGTAAACAAAAAACATAGATATTTATCCTACGGGAATATTACATCTCTCCTGAGTAAAATGTAGAACATATCTTCTTAAGAAAAATAAGTTAAAACTCTATTTCGTGGATTTTAATGAAACTGCTTTTCAATATTCGGTTTCTATAGTATAAATACTTGTTTTGCTATCCCATGGGAACCGTTTATTATTCCGGTATGAGAAGTAATCAATATCATTTTCTGGCCTCTAAACTACCACATTACAAAAAAGGAAGTTAATATTTTGCTCTGTAAAAAACAAAAAAAATATCTATCCCACAGGAACCGTACATTTTTTCTGAATACAAAGTATACTATATGTTAAACTGGATTAAAATCTATATCTATGCCAAATTTCATTCAGATACATTCAGTACTTTTTGAATGAAAGAGCAACAAGCATCCATTCTTACAAACTTTCACGTTTATAATATTAGTAAGATTAATAAGAAAATAGTCATATCTCGAAAACCGGAGATTTTTAAGAAAATTTTATTCTTAGTAAAATTATAGAACGGAAAATTCTCTATAAAAAATGCAAATAAATTTTTCTTAGTGTAAATATTTATAGAGTTTAGAACGTAGAAAAGGTGTTCACTTTTATCTTTTGTCATTTTAAATTAAGCATAGCGAAAATTTTTAAACTGTTTTTAAGGGAATTTTATACAGAATAACATCTTTATACAAGTCTTTCGTTCTTTAGAGATAACCCCTTTTCGTTAAATCTTATACTTCAATCCAATAGAAGTTGTATTAAAACATTAAAGTTAGCTTTGCTCGTAGGCGGCTTACAACCAATCATAGAACATTTCTTCTCTGCTCAGCAAATGGCCAGAAAGTACATCACAGGCTACTTGATTTTGACATAACAGAACTCTTCGTTTTCCGTAGTTAATTTTTAGTGTGTAAGTTAAATGTGTGACACACCGTGTGGTCACGCTGTTACTAAACTTGACTTAAATAATCATACAAATGTTCTAATTTTTTTCTGCATTTTTTTTTTATATTTTATCAGCCACAAAAGGTGTGACCACATAGTGTCTCACACTTTTTTCTCCATTGTTAAATTTATTGATTTATTTAAAAGAATTATTGAAAATTTGAAATGTACTATGATTGGTCGTTAGCTGTCTATGGTTAAAGCTCACATCAATACTTTGAGGTAGCATACATAGGGTAAATATATAGTGATTTACAAATGAAAAATGGGCATTATATCTAAACTTTAGATTTTCATCAGGATATTTTAAAGATCAAAACTCGTCAATGCAAATTGCCGTCATATTTATAATACAGGCCTTGTTATGATTCCTGTTTATCAACCTGACTTCTAAATCATACTTAAAAAAAATTTTTCTTAATATTATTATTATATATATGATAAAGAAAATACACATGGGACATAAGTTACCAAAGAAAATGTGAGTAAAAATGATTCTTGTTCTTCAACTAACGGCATCAATGTGGAAAGTATTGAACTAATTTTCCGACATATTACTGATAAGGTAGATCGCTTTTTTAGTTCCACTTTTAAGCATCGAATGGCACTACTTTCATTGTAAGCTTCAAAGCTTTTAGCTGTTAAAAAGTCCAGTGGAAGCTTTTTTAACACTTATTTTAATGTTTCATATAGGCAACCACTGCTAATTTGTATGTACAATAACTGCCTACACGCAAAAGTTATTATTTGTCCTTGTATAGGCAACCAATTTGTTGATATGTATAATGATTGCCAATCCTAACTACATTTATGTTCCTGTCAAAAGAAACTATTAGAAAAAAGAAGCTATTCATTTAAAATGGATTTACGAATGAGCTTAAAAGTTAAATTTTCAATACATTGGCGTCAATAATCATATCTAGAATATATCTTATTGATGAAGAACTCAATAAAGTTTTGTTGATGATCTATGATTGATAATTTTTTCTATGATCCTTTTAAGTTTCATGTGCACAGATTTCGATTCAATGTTCACATTCGACTTAATGTTAAGGATTTTTTATTGGGAATTCATCAAGTTTAGTAGTTGGAAATTTTTTTTAATTCTTATAACCACGACATATGGTTTTTTAAATTAAATAACTTTTGACGTGAACGCTTAGTTTTGACCTTTAAATATTGATATTTTTAAAGTGAAACTTTTTATACATTGTCTCAAATTTTTTGGCCAGCATGTCGCTAAATGTAACACATTCTCGGCAGGGAATACACTTACATCGTGGTTTCGTAAAACCACACAATAATTTTTTTATAAATGGCTTGTAAATTAACTTAAGTAGTGTATCTCTAGTTTAAAAGCTAAACTGTTAAAAGAATACAAAGAAATAATTAGCAAATTGTGTACTTGATATGCATTTCAGAGGCTTCATTTGCTATATTTCAACTCAATGAATGAGTTTAAATAGAAAAGCGGGGAATGTTCAAATGAAAAGAAAATATTTTTCTGATTGAATGGTTTTTGATAAGATTAACGATGATTTTTAAACACAAATATCTGACTCTTATGTTTTGTATAGGCAAGCGTATTTAGTTGATATGTATGTAGATTGCCTATACGTCTACAGTTATTATTTACACAATTCCCAAAAAGAAACCTTTACAATTTTTACTTAATTACAGACTAAATTTTCGGTGTTATGACATTGGGAAACGTCCAAAGGAAGAACCTAGCCACTAAACAAAGGATATAATTAATAAAAGTTGGCTAAGCGTAGGGACTTTGCGATGGATTAAAATAGGTTTGTTCCAATCGTTCTTCTTTCGTTCACAATTTGTCTTCAAACACTGACAAACAGACAAAAAGTAAGACAACATTGGCCAAGAGACAAAAGTGAGTGTAGAACATAAAGTGACAAGTTCGCTTGAGTTACACAGTTGAGTTTACCGGTTAACCAGTGCTTAAACATCGCCAAATCAGTGTCGATATTAGCGATTCTAATGAAAATGTACATACGGTAGGTGCAATGTACATAGCTCAACAATTTAAATGGTAGTCATACAACAACCATCAACAGGCAGCATTTTGAATAATACAATGAAAAGTTTTTTGTAACAATTTCAACTCAACTACCATAGTCAATTAATTGGAAATCTTACAATTTCCATTAGTTTAATGAAATCAAACCTAATTGAATTATATTTATTATTATTATTATATTACTTATGGGTAGGTATAAAATAATCATATTATAATAATTGTTTTCAAATTTTTGAAAGTGCATTAGAATTTCTTTGGTATTTGTGCGACAAGCTTTATTCATAATTTCAAATATAAATTGAGAATATATTGATATGGTTATGCATCTGATTTTAGGTCGGGTTTATGTATTTTGATGGGCATTGCTCTTTTGGAATGCAAATGTTTAAAGTTGGTTCTTTTACATAGCCCTCGATACAAAAACATCCTTGCATGCATCTCCTTATGCATAACTCAAACTCTGCATTTAGATTTGCACAGGTGGTTGGACATGCGGTACCACAATCATACCATTCGGAATACGGATCACTGCATTTTTGTTCTACCCACCCAAAAAAAAAAAGCATTATGAATATTGTTTCGACCATTGTTAAAAGAACATACTTACCTTTGCTAAAGCCAAAAACACCAATAGTAAGAAACAAACCAAATACGATGATGAAGATATTTTTCATAATGCCAATGTCTACAATATCAAATCATAAATTAAATAAAAACTTGCTCAAATAGCTCGGGCGAGCACAAAATTTTAGATTTTTACTCTTAAATATTAATCTTAATCCAATCACAAATCAATTTAAAATTTCGAAATTATTTTTATCAAGAAATTTATCAAATAATAGAGTGTGAAAATATTAACTTTAGTTTTAAGTTTTTACTTAAAATAGTTATCAACTGGTTGGCTCGAAAGCAAATCTTAGTTATTTTATAAATACTACGGCCTGCTTCGGTCAAACGAAACGAGTTACTCACATTTTACAAAAATACATGAATTGTAGTTTATAGGCAATTATCATACATATCAATTGAACACGATTGCCTATGCAAAACATAGGAGTCAAATATTTCTTCAAAAATCAATAGAAACCCAGTGGAAATTCTTTCAATGAAAGAAAAATTGGTTGTCTGTAAAGTCGGTTTACGGATGATAGTTTTACGTGATAAGGTTATAAAGAACACCTAATTGATGAAAAATTGCGTACATTTATGAATTGAATTATTATCACTGAATTATCATTACTTTGTATAATACAAAGGAGTTAAATGAAAATTAACAATTTTTTCAAAATGAAATCAGACTGAAAATTATGAAGGAAAAAATTAACTAAATCTTATTTAGTAAATTGTAAAAGAAAAACACAAAACACTTTGTCTTAGGTAAAGGCACCAACTATCGATATATCAAAATATTGATATTTATTTCTGAATATCAAATACGATATTGTTTTTAAGAGCTTTATTATATTTTATAATAATTATAATTTATTCCACTTATAGTTATTGACAATTTTTTAAGTAATCGCGTTTTGAGATGAAAATATCGATATATCGAAATATCGATATTTTTTACTCTGCATCTAGCGATATTGCTTGTAAATATCGATACGATATATATCGATATATTTTATAGATTTGCCCATCCCTACGTTGTCTAGGATTCAACAATAATATTGTGCCTCTCTATCACTTGTATCGCGTTCTCGCTTGCACGCACAAGTTCAAATGTAGGTAAAGTGGCCGAACTTTTTCAGACTTGTTGTTGTAGTTCATCAATTTATAAGACGTTATCACGTCAAAAACTTATTTTTGTTTCATATAGACAACCATGGTTGACTGGTATGTATAGTTAAATAACTAGAAGCAAAATGTATTGTTTGGTAATGTATAGGCAACCATTCTGTTGATACGTATAATGTTTGCCAATACTTACTACAGTTATTATATCTGTATTATATCCCTGTCAAAAGAAACTAAGCGGATTTACGATGAGTTATTTTCCATACACTAGGGTCAATAATAACACCGCTCAACACGATTTTTGGGTCTGACTTCTCCATGTTAAATTTTAGTTCCTCCTAGGTCAAAAATGAGACAGTTATTTTTTTTGTTGTAGTTTGCTTTTGTAGAAATTAGAGGAATTTAATTTAAGTATCATTATAATGAAGAATGATGAATTCATTATAAAATTTACTTATCGACGCGAATCAGACAAAAGCAAACTTTAAGAATTAAAATTTAAGTGTTTTTCAATGTCTAGAATCAGAATTTTAACATGAGAACAGAAACCCAAAAACAAAATTTTTTTTTGACTGGTGTAGTCTTTAAATTCTTTCTATGAACCTTGTAAATTTTATTTTTACAGATTTGGATTCAATTTTCACAGAAAATTGATAGAGACCTAATGTTTTGGATGTTAGTATCAGAGATTCATCAAGTTAAGTAATTGAAAGATTTTTTAAACGCAATGATATTGGAACTTTTAGATTAAATAACTAAATAACTTGGACGTTAATGCTACAATGCTAGATATGGCCTTTATATATTAATATTTGACCTCAATTAGACGTTAAGTGGGGTCAAATGGCTTGAAAATCTAGTTAAGCAACTATGAAAACAAGTCGAGGAGTGAATCTCTATAGTTAACCTACTAAAAATCACGAAGAAATAAGTGGCAAATTGTGTACTTGAGATTTTTAACTAACCGAATGAGTATAAACAAAAAAATTTTTATTGCACTTAAATCGGAAAACGTTTGAATGAAAGGAAAATATTTGTTTGGTAACGTAATTTTAGATAACGTAAAAGATGATTTTTTAACAGAAATATCTGACGTCTAGGTTTTGTATAGGCAATCGCGTTCAATTGATATGTATTATAATTGCCTATACATCTACAAGTATAATTTACACAATTTCCTAAAAAAAACCTTTGCAATTGTTACTTAACTACAGGCAACTAAATGAAATTTATAGTAAAATTTTCAATGCAATAATATCGAGAAACATCCTAAGGAAGAACATAACTTCTAAAAAAAAATGATGTAATTAATAAAAGTGGTTTAAGCGTGAAGATTTTATGATTGATTAGATGTCGATTCTCATATCTATCATGGATAATGATTTAATTGTAGGTATATATTATTATGATTTATTATCGCTATTGTTATCCCATTTTCTGGGATTTATCCAAGACAAAGTCCTGGTTACAATAAAATAAGGGAACGTACACCTCCGGGGCTGCAATTACATTTTAAACTCCACACGTAAGTGGACAACCCGCACCACAGTCAATCCATACGGTGTTCGGTTTCGTATACAACCTTCAGTTAGTTTTAATGTTTAAATAATTATTTTACATATACACAAATTTAATAAATGGTTGTCAAGCAAACCATCAAAAATCAGCAATTTGAATAATACGATGAGAATTTACTTGCAACAATTACAACTTTAAAACTACCATACAGTCAATTAATTGTAAATCTTACAATTTTGATTAGTTTAATAAAATCAAAAGAAATTGATTTATATTACATGAGTATAAAATAATCGAAATATAATTTTTTTTTTTAAATTTTGGAAAGTGCATTGCAATTTTATTTGTGCGATTAGTTTTATTCAAAATTTCAGCTATAAAGTAAGAATATATTGATATGGTTAATCATCATCATCTGATTTCACGTCGGGTTTATGTATTTTCGTTTGGTTACGATATTTTGATGGGCATTGTTCTTTTGGAATGCAAAATTTTGACGTTGCTTCTTTTAAATAGCCATTGATACAAAAACATCCTTGGATGCAATTCCTTGTGCATAACTCAAACTCTGCATTTGGATGTTCACAGGTGTTTGGACATGCGGTACCACAACCCTGCCATTCGGTATACGGGTCATTGCATTTATGTTCTGCCCACCCAAAACATAACCATTATGAATATTGATTCGACTATCGTTAAAAAGAACAAACTTACCTTCGCTAAAGCCAAAATCACCGACAGTAAGAAACAAACCCAATACGATGATGAAGATATTTTTCATATTGCCAACGTCTACAATATCAAATCACAAATTAAATAAAAAAATTGTTCAAATAGCTCAGTCGAGCACAAAATTTTAGAATATCTCTCTAAAATATTAATCTGAAACCGTTCACAAATCAATTTAAAATTTCAAAGTTAATTTAATCAAAAAATTTATCAAATAATGAAGTGTGAAATTATCGACTTAATCTTTAAGCTTTTCTTTCAAATAACTATCAACTCTTTGGCTCTAAAGTATATCTAAATTATTTTTTAAATATTACGTCATACTTCTAATGAAAAGAAACGATTTTCTCTCATCTTAAAAAAAGTCATGAACTAAAGTTCTTCGATTTCTTCAAAAATCAATAGAAATCTAGGGGAAACTCTTTCAATGAAAGAAAAAACGTATTTTTGTTTCATATAGGCAACCATGAGTTGTTGGTATGTATAGATAATTGCCTACAAGCTAGTTATTGTTTGTCAACGTATAGGCAACCAATCTGTTGATATGTATAATGTTTGCCAATACTAACTACAGTTATTATATCTGTATTATATCCCTGTCAAAAGAATCTAACAATAAGCGGATTTACAATGAGTTTAAAAATTAAATTTTCAATGCATTGGCGTCAATAGCCATCTCTAGAATCTATGGTATCGAAAAGAACCCATTTAAATTTTGTTGATGTTTTATAATTATGCCTCATATCATAATAGATAATAATTTAATTGTATGTATTTTTATGGTTATTGAAGTTATACTTCTTTAGGCGCGTTATGAAAAAATGATGAGAATGACATTTTTAGATGGGCGGCCATCTTGAGACAAAAATTAACAAAATGAAGTTGGCAGCAAAACTACTCGGTTCCTTGGCGCGCGTAATTTAAATTTTTTTTCTACTTATTTATTGTTATATTTAAATTACAAATACATATAAACAGAACTATTGTATATGCATACAGCCTATATGCATATGGTTATACGAATTCCGAACTTTCACACCAGAACCGCCCTTATTCGAATTTTCCCAGGAAAAAGTTACAAATAAAAGTTGTAGCCACTAATGAGTCTAAGAACTATAGAAAGTTTAAAGAAAATCAAAGGAGCCGTTTTCGAAAAAATTAAAAAAGCTCAAAAACTCCTAGAATAAAGTGGGGCTTTCGATTAACCGTTTTCAACCAAAAGCTTCGTGACACAACTAAGTATAATATGGAGGCCAAATTTCAAGTTTTGTAAAATTCGGATAAAGCTTTCGATGCAATATGGCTGTCACATACAGACATGTTTCTAAAAACCACTTTTTTGAACTGAGGAGATTTAAAAACACGTATTTCCGGTGAAAGCTCGAATTCGAAAATTCGACCCGATTACAATACTTCCTTTACTATCTATATAATAGTAAAAAACGTAAAAAATTAGTTATTACTTTTCTCGAATTTTGCAGTAGCTGTCATGAAAATGACGTCTGCATTTCATGCATATTCTTAGTTATCACGAAATCTGGGATTCTAAAATTATTCAACCATCTTAGAATAATAATTTAGTAAAACAAGGCTTGAATAAGATTTAGACATTTACTTTGAAAAGTAGCTACTTACTTTATTTCGCAATTTTTATGAAGCTTCGTTTTCATGGCAAGCATGAATTGTTAACCAGAAAAATGATCCTGACAAATTTTATAAACGTCTTGCAGCTTTCTTTGGATATTATTTATTGATATAAATTAAAATATTATTCTCTTAATTTAATTTTTAATAATTATATCTTTAAATATATATATTATTATTATTATTAAATATTAATTTACAATTTTTTAAAATTGATTATTTGAATGAAATTAATAAAAACTAATTTTTAATGATGTCAAAGAAGTATAACTGCTCACGCGCGTACATAAGTACACGCAACCACTTTTTATCACTATTGTTATCCTATTTTCCCATTTTTTTAGAAAATCGCTCTCTTAGAATGCAACGTTTTGAAGTGAGATTTATCCAAGACAAAGTCCTGTTTACAATAAAATAACGCAACGGATATCTTCGAGCCTGCAGTTACATCATGAACTTCACGTGTAAGTGGACAACCCGAACCACAATCAATATAGTCAAATATCCCGTCTTTTACACTCTTCCCTTATCGCGCCAAAGCAAACAAAGTAAGTTTCAGCGTTTAAATAATTATTTGAAAAATTTACAAACTTAAATGGTAGCCATAAAATAACCATCCACTAGCAGCAATTTGAATAATACGATAAGAATTTTCTTGCAACAATTTCAACTCTCAAACTACGAACGTCCATTACTTGGAAATCTTACAATTTTGATTAGTTTACTGAAATCAAATCAATTCGATTTATATTTCATGGGTATAAAATAGTAATATTCAAATAATTTATTTTTCAAGTTTTCCTATGCACATTTCAATTTATTTGATATTTGTGCGATAAGTTTTATTCAAAATTTCAACTATAAAGGGTGAATATGCTGACATTATATTATGTATATGTTATATAAGTATTATGTATGTAATTTCTCTTTGGGTTGAAATATTTTCGTTAAGTTATATTTTGTTGGGCATTGCTCTTTTGGAATGCAAGTTTCTAAATTTGGTCCTATTACATAGCCCTCGATACATAAACATCCAGGCATGCAAAATTTCCTCATGCATGACACTAACTGACCATTTAGACTTGCACAGGAGGTTGGACATGGGGTACCACAAGCATACCATTCGGAATTCGGGTCACGGCATTTATGTTCTAACCCCAAAGAAAAAGTATTATAAATATTGTTATCGTTAAAAAAACATAGGGTACTTACCTTTGCTAAAGCCAAAATCACCGACAGTAAGAAACAAACCAAATACGACGATGAAGATATTTTTCATATTATTGCCAACGTCTACAATATCTAATCTCAAGTTAAATAAAGACTTGCTTAAATAGTTCGAAAGGTAAAAGAATTTTAGATTTTCTCTCATGAAAATTAATCTTAAACAATTTGCAAATTAATTTAAAATTTTGAAATTGTTTAAATCAAGAAATTTATCAAATAATGGTGTTGAAATTATTGACTTAAGCCATAAATTTTATATCAAATAACCATTAACTGGTTGGCTCCAGAGCTAATCTTAGTTATTTTATAAATATAAAGTGATAAATTTATAAGCTGCAGTTAATCGATTTTTTCAAAAATCAATATAAATCTGGTGGAAACACTTTCAATGAAAGGAAACGCTTGGAGGAAACCGTGAATAATTTGGTTGTACCGGTAATTGCCTACAAGCAAAAGTTCTTGTTTGTCAATGTATAGGCAACCTATTTGTTTATATGTATAATGATTGCCAATACTATCTACAGTTATTACATACATCTGTATGTCAAAAGAAACTAAGCACATTAACAGTGAGCTTAAAAGTTAAATTTTCCAAACATTGGCGTCAATAAACATCTCTAGAATATTTTTTATTAAAAAGAACCTATTTAAATTTTTTGATGATCTATAATTCATAAATTTTTGGCGTGATAACGTCTTATAAATTGATGAACTACGACAACAAGTCTGAAAAAGTTCGGTCATTTTGTCGCGTTACCTACATTTGAATCTGTGCGTGCAAGTGAGAACGCGATACATATGATAGAAAGATACGATATTATTGTTGAATCCTAGACAACGTAGGGATGGAAATGTATAAAATATATCGATATATATCGTATCGATATTTACAAGCAATATCGATAGATGCAGAGTAAAAAATATCGATACTTCGATATATCGATATTTTCATTTTAAAACTATAAGTGGAATAAATTATAATTATTATAAAATATAATAAAGCTAAAATATCGATATTTGATATTCGGAAATAAATATCAACTATCGATATTTTGATATATCGATAGTTGGTGCCCTTACCTAAGACAACGTGTTTTGTGTTTTTCTTTTACAATTTACTTAATAAGATTTAATTGATTTTTTCCTTCATAATTTTCAGTCTGATTTCATTTTGAAAAAAATTGTTAATTTTCAATTAACTCCATTGTATTTATACAAAATAATGATAATTCAGGGATAATAATTCAATTCATAAAAGTACGCAATTTTTCATCAATTAGGTGTTCTTTATGACGTTATCACGTAAAACTATCGTCCGTAAACCGACTTTACAGACAACCAATTTTTCTGTGATTCTTATAAATATTATGTGCACAGATTTGAATTCAATTTTCACAGAACATTAATAGAGACCTAATGTTATGGATGTTTGTACCAGAGATTCATCAAATAAAATAATTGAAAAAAAATTTTTAAAGCATATTACCACGATATTGTGACTTTTGGATTAAATAGCTTGTGACAGGAGTGTTGGACTAGATTTGACCTTTATACATTAATATTTTACTACAGTTAGACTTTATATGAGGTCAAACGGCTTGAAAAACAAGTCAAGCAACTAAGAAATCAAGTCGAGAAGTGAATCTTTACTTTTCCTACTAAAAATCACGAAGAATTAATTGTGTACTGGATATGCATTTCAGAGGCATCGTGTTTGCTATATTTTAACTTACTGAATGAGTTTAAACGGAAAATTTTTATTGCCCTAAATTCGGGAAACGTTCAAACGAATGGAAGATAAAATTGATAAGATAAAATATGATACTTCAAAAGAAATATCTGGTTTCTATGTTTTGTATTGGCAATCACGTTTAATTGATATGTATGATTATTGCCTATACGTCTACAATTATTATTTACACAATTTCCTTAAAAACCTTTGCAATTGTTACTTAACTACAGGCAACTAAATGAAATACTAAGCAAAACTAGATCTTATTACATCGGGAACTTCCTCAGGAAGAACCAAACCACTAAAAGAAGGATATAATTAATTAAAGTGGGTTAAGCGTGGGGATTTTGTGATGGATAAAAATGTGTTGTGCGTGGGAAGAGTTCAAATTTTTATGGATCTTAGACCCTTCCGACACATAGAATAAATGCATAGTATCGAAATTCTAATCGAAAAAATTGGTTGTCTGTAAAATCGATTTACGGACGATAGTTTTACGTGATAACGTCATAAAAAACGCCTAATTGATGAAAAATTGTGTACTTTTATGAATTGAATTACTATCACTGAATTATCATTACTTTTATAATAAAAATGAGTTAATTGAAAATTAACATTTTTTTCAAAATGAAATCAGACTGAAAATTATGAAGGAAAAAATCAATTAAATCTTACTAAGTAAATTGTAAAAGAAAAACACAAAACACGTTGTCTTAGGTAAGGCCACCAACTATCGATATATCAAAATATCGATAGTTGATATTTATTTCCGAATATCAAATTCGATATTTTAGCTTTATTATATTTTATAATAATTATAATTTATTCCATTTATAGTTTTTGACATTTTTACAATTAATCGCGTTTTGAGATGAAAATATCGATATATCGAAGTATTAATATTTTTTACTCTGCATCTATTGATATTGCTTGTAAATATCGATACGATATATATCGATATATTTTATACATTTGCCCATCCCTACGTTGTCTAGGATTCAACAATAATATCGTATCTCTCTATCACTTGTATCGCGTTCTCGCTTGCACGCACAGGTTCAAATGTAGATAACGTGACAAAATGGCCGAACTTTTTCAGACTTGTTGTCGTAGTTCATCAATTTATAAAACGTTATCACGACAAAAACGATAAAAATATAAATCTAACCAAATTGATTTATTTATTTACGTATAAAATAATCATATTAAAATAATTTATTATTTCAAGTTTTCGTAATCGGATTTAAATTTCTTAGATATTTGTGCGACAACTTTTATTCAAAATTTCAACAAATTTCAGGTGAGAATATATTGATAGGGTTCTGTATAGAATGTCGTGTCGGGTTCAGGTATTTCCGTCCCGTCACGATGTTTTGGAGGGCATTGATCTTTTGGAATGCAAAATCTCATTCCTTGTACATAGCCGGCGACACAAAAACATCCTGCGACGCAACTCCTCCAGCATACATATAACTCTGGATTCGGATTATTACAAGTGGCTTGGCATGCGGAGCCACAATCAGACCATTTGGAAAATGGGTCACTGCATTTATGTTCTTCCCAAAAAAAAAAAAAAAAAATATTAATATTGTTTGGATCATTGTTAAAAGAACATACTAACTTGTATCAAAGCCAAAAACACCGACAGTAAGAAACAAACCAAATACGATGATGAAGATATTTTTCATATTGCCAACGTCTAGAATATCAAATCTCAAATTAAATAAAAACTTGCTTAAACAGCCCGGTCCAGTATAAAAATTTTAGATTTTCTCTCTTGAAAATTAATCTTAATCCATTCACAAATCAATTTAGCATTTTGCAACTATTTTAAACAAGAAATTTATTAAACAATGGAGCGTGAAATTATTGATTTAAGGTTTTATTTTAAATATCCATCAACTGGTTGGCTCTAAAGCATATTTAAGTTATTTTAGAATGCTACGTCATACTACTGGCAAAAGAACGATTTACTATCACTATAAAAGAATTAATGAAGTTCAATTAATTGATATCGTCAAAAATCAATAGAAATCCAGTGGAAACTCTTTCAATGAAAGAAAACACTTATATTGTTTTGTATAGGCAACCATGACTAATTTGAATGTACCATAGTTGCTTACACGCATCAAGTTATTATTTGTGTATAGGCAACCACTTTGTTGATATGTATAATGATTGCCAATACTAACTACAGTTTTTCTATTATCTGTATTCTGTATCATATCCCTGTAAAAAGAAATTAAGGGGCATAACGAATGAGTTTAAAAATTTTCAAATTATACATTTTTCTATACATTGGCATCAATAATCATCTCTAGAATATTTCCTATTGAAGAGGAACTCCATAAATTAGGTTGATTGAATATAATTTATTAATGTTTTCTATGCTCCTTGTAAGTTTGTACCTACACAGATATTGTTTCAATTTTCACTGAACATTGATCGAAACTGATGTAATGTTAGGGATGTTGGTATTAGGGATTCGTCAAGTTAAGTAGTTGAAAAATTTTTAAACGTTTTTAACCATGTTATTGAGACTTTTAAATTAAATAACTTGTGACATGAATGCTTGATTAGATTTGACCTTTATATGTTAATAATTGACTCAGTTTTGACTTCATTTTAAGTCAAATGGCTTTAAAATCAAGTCAATGAGTGAATATTTAGTTCGCCCACTAAAAATTACGAAGAAATAATTGTCAAAGTGTGTACTTGATATACATTTCAGAGGCTTTATTTGCTATGGTTCAAATCTTTTAATCAGTTTAAACGGGAAATCAGGAAACGTTCAAATAAAAGGAAAAAATTTGTCGTTATAAACGGTTTTTGATAAGGTTGAAGATGATTTTTTAATACAATTATCAGACTTCTATGTTTTGCATAGGCAATTATGTTTGATTGATATGTATGTTGATTGCCTATACGTCTGCAATTATTATTCACGTAGTTCACTAAAAAGGTTTGCTAGTTTTAATTAATTACAAACAACTTAATGAAAATCTTATCAAAATTTTTGATCCAATAGGATCGAAGGACTAAGGACCTAACCATTAAAAAAAGGGATTTATTAATAATACACTGTTAAAGTTTCTTTATTTTTTTGTTTAATTTTCACATCACAGCTTTGAACATGTTGATAGTATAAAAAATTAAGTTTTTATGAAAATTGCACTATGCATTTTCACACTTCACATGAGTTAATTGATGCGTTTTCAAATTACTTTTGCGAATGAATGATTTGTCTAAAATTGAATTCAAATAATTTTTTTTGCAATTTTTAATATTATTTGCTTGAATACTTACTGCATATATCACAAACGTGTGATCTTTCCCTCGTATGCATTCGTTGATGATCTTTTAATTGTCCTATTCGACGAAACGATTTTCCTAAAAAAAAAAAATTTTTACAAAATGTTTTTAATAAAAGTTCTAAAATAGTGCTTACTACAAATATCACAACAATGTGATTTTTCGTCTGAATGAATCAATTTGTGGTCTTTCAAATGACATCCACGAGCAAATGATTTATCTTCAACAAAATTATATTTAATGCCAATTTCTTGTAATGATCAAATTTTTTTTACTTACGACATACATCGCATGTGTACGGTTTTTCACCGGTATGAACCACTTTATGCTCATTTAAACCACTGGGAAATTTAAATGATTTACCTAAAACCCATTTTAATTTATTAAATAATAAATTCTTACGAGTTATTTTGATACATACTACAAACTTCACAAACGTACGGTCTTTCATCAGTATGAATACGTTTATGAATCCTTAATTGTTCTACACGTAAAAATGATTTGTCTTAAAAGAAAAATAAATTTACCGTTAAAATTAAATAAATAGTTTGTCAATTAGTACTTACTACAAGTTTCACAAGTATATGATTTTTCGCCTGTATGTATCAATTTGTGTTCTTTCAAATGACTTGCTTGTATAAATGATTTACCTTAAAAAAAAATTACGTTCAAAAATCCTTATAAAAAAAATAATTGTTTGATTCTTACTACATATATCGCATGAATATGATCTTTCGCCGGTATGAATCAATTTGTGTATACGCAAAGCTCCAGCCCGAAGGAACGATTTACCTTACAACACCAAAACGTACAAATCTTACAAATAAGGGCTTTATTTAATAAAACTTACCACAAATTTCACAACAATGCGGTTTTTTACCGGTATGAATCAGTTTATGTCCACTTAAATTACTTGCGTGTTTAAATGATTTGTCTAAAATCCATAAAAGATATAATAAAATAAAAAAAGTGGTTGCGTGTACTTATGTACGCGCGTGAGAAGTTATACTTCTTTGGTATCATTAAAAATTAGTTTTTATTAATTGCATTCAAATAATCAATTTTAAAAAACTTTAATTTAATATTTAATAATAATAATATATATATTTAAAGATATAATTATTAAAAATAAAATTAAGAGAATAATATTTTAATTTGTATCAAAAAATTTTATCCAAAGAAAGTTGCAAGACGTTTATAAAATTTTTCAGGATCATTTTTCTGGTTAACAATTCATGCATGTCATGAAAACGAAGATTCATAGAAATTGCGAAATAAAGTAAGTAGCTACTTTTCAAAGTAAATGTCTTTATCTTATTCTTATCTTGTTTTACTAAATTATTGATTCTAAGATGGTTGAATCATTTCAGAATCCCAGATTTCGTGATAACTAAAAATATGCATGGAATGCAGACGTCATTTTCATCATTAAATTTCAAATAGTATAACAGCTACTGCAAAATTCGAGAAAAGTAATAACTCATTTTTTAATAATATGTATCATTTGTATATATAATTATTTTTAATTTAAATATAAAAATAAATAAATAAGTAAATAAATAAAACAAAAATTCAAATTACGCGCGCCAGGAGACCCAGTGTTTTTGCGGCCAGCTTCGTTTTGTTAATTTGTCTCAAGATGGCCGCCCATCTAAAAATTTCACTCTCATCAAAGTTTCATAACGCGCCTAAAGAAGTATAACTTCAAAAAAAATGTTTACTTTTACATACTACAAATATTGCAAATGAATTCTTTCTTTTCGGTCGTCGTACGTTTTTCATTACTCAACTCTGACGCATAAGAAAACGATTTTTCTAGAAAAAAATTTATTGTTAGGATTTTAATTAAAAAAAATAAATAAAATATTGAAACCTTCAGCAGTCCCAAAAATGCCTTCTTCAATATCAATTTCAGTCTTTATATTAAGTTGATTCTTTGAATCTTGAGAAAGATTTTTCGTACTTGCATAAAGTGCCTCATTTTCAAATTTTATAATGGTCCCATTTGTTTGATTATCGTCTAATTTCAAAGGATCACTCTCGATCGGGTCAAAGTTTGTTTCCCAACTTTCTTCCTCTTTGATATTTTCTGTTAAAAATTCGAATATAAAATTTTTAAATTCCTCAAAAATGTAATAACTACCTTGAGATATTCCGACAAATTCCCCATTAACATTAGAAATTTCAGTTTTTATTTTTATCTGGCTAAAGGAATGTGCTTCTGGAACAAGTTCTTTTTCAGGTGTTGCCTCTTTTTTAATTTTTACTGCGGTTCTTTCCTCATTATTGAAATTGGTTGGATCAAAGTTTCTATCCAAAAGTCTTTCCTCTTTGATATTTACTGTTGAACATTAAAGTTAATAACTCGTAAATTTATATATCGACTAGTTTTAATATTATAAAATTGCCATTGAATGTAACTTTTACCTAAAGTAAGTTCCTCGTCATTTTTATTAGTTAATACTTCTTTTTCCAGTTTTACAACATTGCTTTGATGATTTTCGTGTCTTTTTATAGGCGTTAGATGATCCATATCCATGTTTATTACCTAATTTTTCACCAAATTGTTATAAACCACAGTCTTTATTCCATTGTATTAACTGGTTTCTAGTAAGTCAACGTAAATTGTTTATTTACTTATCATAAACAGTTCTACTGAAAATTATATGAAATTACGAATATACAAGGTGGTACAAAATTACTGACTTATATTTTAAAGGCCATTTATTAATTTCAATGCTTTTTACATAATATCTGGTAATATTTTAACTATGTTTGTGCTTTTTTTGTCTATATGAGTCAATTTATGACGTCTTAAATCTAATTTATGTAGAAACGATTTACCTAAGAACAAATTATAAATAAATTATTCCCGTAATTGTGGCAATTTGTCGCTTTATACTTACTACAAACATCACAAGGATGTGGTTTATTTCCAGTATGAATACGTTTATGCAGTTTTAAGTACCATGAACGAAGAAATGATTTATCTTAAGAAAAAAAATCATTTAACTATAAAAATTCAAACTTTCTTTTAATATACTTACTACAAATATCACAGCTATGTGTTTTATCGTTCGTATGAAGCATTTTATGATGAGCCAAATTACTTGAATAAATGAATGATTTACCTGTGAAAAAATTGATCAAATCAAATTTTCAAACTAACTTTCTGGACACATACCGCAAATATCACAAGTGTATGGCCGTTCTTTGGTGTGCATTAGTTTATGTTTTACTAAGTCTTCTGATTCATAAAAGGATTTTGCTTAAAGGGAATATTTTAATTAATTTATGTTAAAATGAAAATTGTTTTCAAGTACTTACAACAAATTTCACAACAATATGGTTTTTCACCTGTGTGCACCATTTGGTGTTCTTTTAAACGCGTTACACGAGCAAATGTTTGATCTTAAAGAAATTTTTTTCTTAATTCAATAAAGATTTAACTACAATGGTTTTGGACTTACGACATATATCGCATGTATATGGTCTTTCACCCGTATGAACCAATCGATGTTTCCGTAAAGTTGCGGCTCGTAGAAATGATTTACCACAAATTTTACAATCATACGGTTTTTCATTCGAATGAACCACTTTATGTTGATTCAAATTGTTTCTACGTTTAAATGATTTACCTAGAAATCCGAATTGATTTTTACAAATAATTATTGTAATGTTTTAATATTAGCCCACCACAAATATCGCAAACAAATGATTTCTTCCCTTCATGGATACGTTTGTGTTTCTTTAATTCATGTGTCTGAGAAAATGATTTATCTAAAAAAAAAATCGTTGAAGTATAAATAAAATCCCAATTTTCATATTTAAATTTTATACTTACCACAAACATCGCAATCTTGTAATTTTTTCTCGATATGAATCAGTTTATGTTTCTTTAAATGCTCTGTTCGACGAAATGATTTGTCTACAACAAGGAAAGGTCTCAGGTAAATCTTCAGAAAACATTTTATGAATTTTATGAAATTTTATGAATATTGTTTTGTAAATCACTCAATTTTTCCAGACAAGTTTGAACGAAAGACCCAAAATCGACCAGAGCTAAAGCCATTGAAAATGGTAAAAAGTGAGAAAAAATTATAGTAGGGTGAAACCCATTAGAAAAGGACGAAAATATAACAAAAATTAAAGGAAAAATAAATTACGGTCGATCTGTGGTGTGGAAGTGGAAAAGGGGGAGGGGGTTGTTTTTAAGGGTAGAAACGGTTTATCTCGATTTCCGACAAAACTACAAGTCCTATGGAAAAAAGTTAAATAGCAAAGTTGTAGGTAATAAGAAGATCTACTTCACATAACCTCAAAATTTATGTAAAAAATTCCAATAACCAAGTTTTTGGTCTTTTATCTTTTATAAAAAAAATTTTGCCATGAATTGTGGTGAAAATTTACCTTTTTGAACAAAATATAACACACAGTAACCAAACACAGTATAATTTTTTTGACTTAAAATATTTATTTTTTCACCTTATTTTTACTTAACCGTTTTAGTGCCAAAGATTTTTACTCGTATATGCTTAAAAATGCCAACGAAATCTTCGTTTTTGATGTAATTTATTAAATCTTGGACAATAGTAATAAAATAAAAAAAATCCTTTTTATATTGTAATTACTAATAACAACTTTTTTCCATGAGGCTTGTAGTTTTGTCGAAAATCGAGATAAACCGTTTCTACCCTTAAAAACAGCCCCCTTTTCCACTACCCCACCTCAGATCGACCGTAATTTATTTTTCTTTTCATTATTGTTATATTCTCTTTCTTTTCTAATGGGTTTCATCCTACTATAATTTTTTTTGTGGTCAAAAATTATCGGCACTGGTCTAAAAACCCATAGAATTAAGTTGGGCGTCTTCCTAGTCGATTTCAAGAACGATGTGTTGAAACCAGCCCTCTACAACTCCATGTTACAGAAAATGACCCATATTTTGTCACTGCCAACAGATAGCGCTAGTAGTACAGTTGAACAAAGACTTCCATGGAAGTTAGAAATAAAGTTTTTTTAACGTCAAGTAAATTATTTTTATTGCTATTATGAGAATTATTATGAAGTTGTCATTGGAGACAGTAACGATGATAATAGCATAAGGAACTGATAAATGACAACACAAATAATTAACAGCTGTTGTTCAACTAAACTACCAGCGCCACCCAAAGGTACTAAAACATGCGACACAAACGGTCACTTTTTTATTCTTTCTCGTATTTAAGGGGGCTGGTTGAAACTTACTACAAATATCGCAGTTATATGCTTTGACATCCAAATGAATTAATTTATGCCGCCTCAAATTACTAACAACAGTAAACACTTTACCTAAAAATTAAAATTTTAACCAATTTTTTCTATTAATCAATGCTAATTGATGCCTTTAACTTACAGCAAACATCACAAGCGAACGTTTTTATCGTCGAATCAGTCAATTTGTTATCTACATAAAGGTTCGTGTGCTTTTTATATAGATTTAAAAAAAAAATGTTCAAACATTACCTACAGTCGAGCCAAAATTTCCTTCATCAATATCAATTTCGGTTTTGATATTAAGATTTGATTCTTTAGGAACATTTTCCGTTTCATATATTGTCGTCTTTTCAAATTTTATGATTGCTCTATCGGCATCACAACCATCCAATTTCAAAGGATCACTGTTGGTTATTTCAAAATTTGTTTCCCAACTTTCCTCCTTTTTGATATTTTCTATTAGCAATAATTCAAATGAAACGATAAATTTCTTGGTTGCAAATTTTCGTTATTACCTTGAGAAAATTCGAAAAATTCCTCGTTATCAGAGGTTTCAATTTTTATCTCGATCTGACCAATCGAAGGTGTTTCTTGAGGAGTAAATTCTCTTTCGGGTGTTGTCTTCGTTTCAATTTTTATTACATTATGATCATCTAATTTAGTTGCACTCAAGTCGCTGGTCGAAATTCTTTCCTCTTTGATATTTACTATTGGAAATATTGTAACTATTGACTATTGTAACTATTATTTAATGTTAAAATTACCTATAGCTATTCTAGAAATGCCTTCATCGGTATCAATTTCAGTTTTAAAATCAAATTCATTTGCATCCCTCGATTTGTTGAAGTCAACATTTGTATTAACTAACGATTCATTTTCTAATTTCAAAACATTATATTCACAATGTACGTATTCATTTGTGGGATTTACTTGGATTAATTCCATATCAGTTTTTTGAATTTTTTTTTAGTTTTGTAAAGACAAATTTTAAAAAAAAATAAATTTTGTAATTATTTAGTAAGTCAACGTAGTTAGTGTGTATTTTACATAGGATAATCAGTTCTATAACAATTTACATTCGGTATCTGCTGTCATCGGCTGTCATATTACGGTTAAAAAAATTTGAATTTCCAAAAATAAAAATGGATATAGATCGTATAAATCCTTTTAAGACTTACGAAAATTCAAAACCAACAAATCTTGATACCAATAAATCGATTGCTGCAAATCAATTTGATTTAAAAACCGAAATTGATACTTATGAAGAACTTTCAAGTGTCACTACAGGTAATTTATTACAGTAAAAGCTCTTTATTTGCGGGTTATATGTTACATAAATATGTCGCGAATACAGAAACCGTGAATATGGAATGGTAATTTATATGGGATTAGGGGCCCCTCCCACTTCCTTGTCACACAATGTCACACTTCGTCGACCCCCTCCCTCTTAACGTGTGACGTAATTTATGGATGGCCCCTTTTAGGGGATACGTTCCTAGGTGAGCAAATAAAATATATATATATATATATATATAAAAGAATCAATTTGATTGAAGTTTTTGAACATTTTGATTAATTATCTTAAGGCAATGGTTTGAAGAATTGTGTAATTTTCTCTTGCTTAGCAGTTTTTAAAAGCTCCTTCAATTCAGACTGATACGCAGCAGTCGTACTAGCAATTTGCCTCTTAAAAATAATACTTCGTCCCATAGACGGATCAATGTTCATAAAGAAATCGCAAAGCTCATCTACCATTCTTAAACCTCCACTAAGATTTTTCAAGTGGGTAAAGTTCTTCGGTAGAAATCGGTCACGTTTTCTTAGCCTTTCTCGTTAGGCTTGTCAACAGGTCTCTTTTAAAGAGAACATGTTCTCTTTTTTAGCACATTTTATTTGTCCTCTATCTTTTTCTATAAATATTCAAATTGTTCTCTTTTTTCAATTTCGCTGATTTTTAATTAATTTAAGTTGAAATTTAAAAAAAAACTCGGTATAAAAATTCAAAAATTTATTAAAAGCAGGATATTGCTTTTGAATTTAAAACTAATACCCTAGACAGACCGAATCAAAAGCTTCATTTTACGCGCTTCTAAGAAAGAAATAAGCTAAAAATTTCCACTGTCGGAGGTATTTTGAGCGTAGTTTATAATTATAAAAATATTTCGTGTTTGGAATTTTATAAAGAAATAAAAGAAAATGAAATTTTTTTGAACAAAGTTAGTAATGTAGATAAATACATTGAAAAAAGTGATCAAAATGATGATGAAGATGATTAAATTTAATTTAATTTATATTTTTAAAGCACAAATTTGAATTATAAGTGCAATTTTATGTTCCTTAATATCTTCATGTATAAAATTTGATTTTAATAAATTTTTTTTTAAAATGTTCTCTTTTTTTGTGTTGACCACTTGACAACCCTATTTCTCGTATCTAAGTGACAGGGGGCTGGTTTAGACCAGCCCCCTACTTAGACCAACTCCATGTTGCAAAAATGTGACCATTTTTACTCGATTTGCAGTCACTAGTTGCCATTTAGTTGCCAACGAGTTGAACGAAGAAGACCACAAAGACTGACAAAGACCGTAGAATTTATGAAAGTCGGAGATTAGAAATAATTTTTTTTAAACGTCAGGCAAGTTATTAAAATGAAACTTTTTTAAATGTTTTCATTATTATTGTGATTATGGGAATAATTATGATAAGTATTTTTATATAATAATTATAATAACTCTGATAAGTTTAAGTGGTTGGGGGGCTGTTTGAGACGTATGACTCTTATAACAACACAGATTTCTGTAGAAATCGGTCACGTTTTTTTAGCATTTCTCGTATCTAAGTGACAGGGGGCTTAGGTTTAGACATACCGAGATCTAGACATAACCTTACATTTTTGATGAACAATGCAATTTTCAAATTTATTCAATGTAATTGTTATTTTATATTATATTTTATATGAATATATATAATAATAGTGACATCGCGAAGTTTTACACTTTTAAGATATTTGGTTTCCTGTAAAGCTTTGCGTTGTCAATAATGTACACCAACAATGCAAAAACTAGAATTTTGTGTTTTCAAATGTGTTTGAACATCATCAGAAGGACAATAGGAACAAACCTTCAAAAACACCGATCGCGGCGAAGGCGGCTTATGTCAGTGTCCTCGGCGATATCATGTAACAACATACTTTATAGTCTAAGATCCGAACCTACATTGACCTTCACCGAGTTAATAATAGAATGAAACATATTTTATCATGAATTTAGTATATTAGAAAATATATTAAAAATGGGTTGGCTAAAAAAATCCTGGACAGACTGTGTACGATGTAGGTTCGGATCTTCTACTATTCGGCAAAGTTGTAATAAGATCTATTTTACTTTTTTTATTAGTCCATTTGACGGCATTTACAAAGGATATTGGGTTGGATACCTATTGGAATCCTTTTATTATTATGTATGTACGCGAATAAGAAGCCTTTACTGTAATAAATAAAAATAAATAAGTGCAACGAATAAATTCAATTTTAATTTATATCAAACAGGACTTATCAAAGAGGAGAAGTTTTGGGAAACAAACTTAAATACAACTTATATTAATGATGATCATAAAAATGCCCTAGTTAAAAATGAAAAGGAGACAACACCTGAAAGAGAAGCTACTCCCCACAAAGCATGTTCTATTAACCAGGTCATGATAAAAACTGAAAACCCTGATCATAATGAAGAATTTTTTACAATATCTAACGGTAAAAATTTCACACGAAATTTTATACTGTCAATCAATTGAATTTATATCTTTCAGCAAATATCAAAGAAGAAGAAAGTTGGGAAACAAACTGTAATATAAACGAAAGCGATCCTTTAAAATTAGATGATAATTTCATTGGAGGAACTATCATAAAATTTGAAAAGGAGCCAATTTCAAATGAAGGTATTAATGAATTTTAAGATTGATAAAAATGAACAAGTATTAATTTTTTTAGATAAATCATTTACTTGTGCAACTAAATTAAATGAGACTGGTGAAAAAAAATTCATTTGCAGTATTTGCGGTACGTGCATTGAGAAATTTGTTTGTTAAAAATTTACCCTGTTTTTTTTTTTAGGAAAATCATATAAATATGCAAGTAATTTAAGTGACCATAAAATGACTCATTCAGGTGAAAAGCCACATAACTGTGAGATATGTGGTGGGTTTTTTAGAACGGTATTGATGATGATAGCAACTTGGAGTTGATAAATTATTTGTTACAGGTAAATCGTTTCCTCGAAAATCAGCTTTACATAGACACAGATTGAGTCACACTGGAGAAAAATTGCATTCGTGCGAAATATGTAGTAAGTCGAAAAGAACTTTTGAAAACAATTTTCCGAATGTCTTTTTGATCAATAATTTTATTTAAGATAAATCATTTGTCCATGCATGTCATTTAAAAGATCATAAGGTGATTCACACCGGCGAAAAAGCTTATTGTTGTGACATTTGTAGTAAGTGTTTATTTGTTCGATATTATATTATATACATAGTAATATATATAATATACAATTATATATAAGCTAGACCAGACATTAAAAGTTTCCGGAGTATCTGAAATAATAGATGAAAAATTGGGATTAACGCCTAACTGGATTGGAGCTACCGACCTAAAATATTTTTAGTTTTCTGACACTTCCGATTATACCGGAAAGTAAGATTATCTGAAATTCAAATTGGTAAATTAAAATAGATAATAAACACAACACACAATAATAGGCAGTGTATTTAATTAATAAATAACCTACCTGAAACCATGGCCAACTACTGTTGCATATACAGCATAAAGCTCGGTTATAATTTACGGATGTAACGTTGAATTTTCTTATTTTCAACGATAACTCGAAAGTCCTTACACTTGGCTAAAGAGATGTGCTTTATAAAAATGTGGGGAATTTCAAAAAGAACCTAACAAAGTTAATAAAATTAGGTGGTGTCATTTAAAAAAATTGATATTTTGCACCATTCAGCACGTGTTACTTTACGATGTACTTTGAGATACTTTGTAACAACCACTGGTTGTTACTCGAAAACCGTAAGAATTAAATGAGATCTTGTTATTTTGAAAGAAGCGCAGAATTATTAATTCAATCAAGATATGTAAAAACAAATTGGGCATACCATTTGAAATAACGATTTTAGTATCGACTTCCGGTATAGCAGGAAGTTTCAGAAAACAAAAAATATTTTAGTCAGGTAGCTCCAATCTAGTTAGACTTTAACCCCAATTTTTAGATTTTTATTATTTCAGGTTCTCCGGAAACATCTTATATCCGGCCTAGCTGGTACACCCTGTATATTACTTATTATATATATAATATTATAACAATGTATATAATATTATTTATTGGATATAAAGAGGGTAATTAATTTTATTTTCTTTTTGAGATAAATCATTTCATCGAATTGGGCAATTAAGGGGACATAAACGAATGCATACTAAAGAAAGACCTTATGTATGCAATGTATGTAGTAAGTGTATAAAGGAACTTTTTATAAAAATTATACTTAGACATGAAAATTTTATTTAAGGTAAAACATTTGTTCGTTCAACTAATTTAGCACGACATAAAAAAATTCATAGCAAATATAAAGGTGCATAAAAATCGTGACCACTGATTTTGAATCAATCAAATTACATCAAAAGTGTCTGATGGAAGTCCGGAACAGAGGCTAGCTGCCATGTAATTGAAATCAAAACTATCCTTACTGTGGTCTGGATGTAAATATTCATTGGAAGACAATGAGCGTATCATCGACATGATGACACAAATAAAATATTGTAAAATAATTTTTTTTTTTATAAATTATTAAAAAATCTATATGGTTTCTTTTTTGTATATTGAAAAATAATATATACAAGCTGAGGCCTAAATATGTCAAGGTTATTTGATACATAAGGTATGCTCACTTGGCTAGGCGGCGTTTCTTTGATCTCTGAAAATGACGTCAGTGGTTTGTTGACTGGCGCGGGAATTCAAAATATAAAGCTAAGTAAGGTATAGATTCTGAAGAAATATATCTTCATTATTCAAGTAAAATAAAATAATACAGAAAAATCCAACTAATATTTATTATGTTCATAAAAATTAACTATTGACATATTGAAAATTTATTGTTAAGGGGATTTAATAACCTAAATAAAAAGCATATTTTAATCAATATAGTAATGCCAACCAAATGTAATCATCAGGTGGAATACCCTAGAGCCTATACTGGCTTTTGTCAGAAACAACAAACCAGTGACGTCAGAGCAAGTCAAAGTGAGCACCCCTTATAAATATGTAACCACCACACGTAATTTAAAGGCCCCATTGTATCTACATTTTCATCAACTAATTTTCAAATTAAATACCAATTTTATTATTTAAAAAAATAATTTTTATTAGGTTCAGTTCAGCTTATAAATACGACACTTAATATTTAATCAGTCATTATTTTTAAGCTTAGCATCAAACGTGTTTTGCATTTTACGCTTCATTTTGCTTAAAATGTCTAGATTATTATCCAAATCAAACTCTTCATTCATAGCCACAAATTTTTGTAGAGTTGTAACAGCATTAATCGCCTCACATAGTGTTACTGGTCGAAACTGTTCTTGTAAATCGATTACTTCATCAGTATTGTCACAATAATTGCTTTCAGTTTTTACTGTCCCACACACAGCAACACTTTCATCAATTCTGATAAACTCATCAATTGTATCACATCTCAATTCTTTAGGTAACTGACCCATCAATTGAGTTAATTTGTCATCTTCGTTGGTATTTGTCAGCGACATTTCTTCCTTGACTGATGATACAGAAAGGTCTTTGAACCCAGCACGTCGAAAGCAGTTGACTATAGTGGTTGGTGTGACCTTTTCCCATGCTTCTGATAACATTAAAATTGCATCGAAGACACTAAGACGTTTTCTTTCTGCTCTGTGTTGACAATGCTGAAGCATTTGAAGTATCTGCAATGTTCTGTATTGTGTTTTTAAAGCTCTTATCACTCCTCGGTCCATGGGTTGGATCCATACTGATGTAACATAGGGTGGTACGAACACAAGTTTTATTGATGTCAGCTTAGAAACGAGATGATGAGCAGGATTGTTGATTAGAAGCAGAACTTTATCACCTTTTGATTGTAATTGTACATCCCAATTACGAAGCCATTGTTCAAAAATAGATAATGTCATCCAGGATTTAGTATTACTTTCATAGATTACAGGCAATGAGCAATGCGGTTTTTCAGCATTTCCGACCACTAATAGTTTTTCTTTGGACGTTCCAGGCATGTTTGCAACGACCAGTACTGTGACTCTTGCATTAGATAACTGTCCATCGATGCATTGTTCACCTATAAATTTACGGGTTTTATCAGGGGTGAAATGAAAAAAGATTCCAGTTTCTGTAGCGTTAAAGATTTCCTCTGGTTTGTAACCTGCACACAGTGCAGGCCATTTATGAGAGAGCCACTCTTCCGGACCACCTTCAGCGTCAACTTTGCCACTTGTAATATTATGACGTACTCGAAAACGTTGCACCCACGATGATGAGCACTCGAAATTCTCCTGTCCCATCATTCGAGCAAAATCGTTGGCTTTTTGTTGAAGCATTGGACCACTAATTGTGGCCTCATTGGTCCTCTGTTTGTTAAACCATGCCAATAACGCCTCCTCGATAAGTCGATGGTTCGAGGCCCTCGATCGTTTCACTTTTAACGAATTCTTTTCGAACAACGCCAATATTTTATCTTTGTTCTTCCAAATCGTTGAGATGGTCGAGTGTGAGACGCCAAATTCTTTGGCAATGTCCCGATTGGTTTTACCATTTTCTAATCGCCATATAATGTGCGTTTTTTCCTCAATGTTAAACACTTTTCTCTTTTTTGTCGACATGATGGAACGTTATAAAATCTACGATCGAACAATCTACATCTACTCCTACAGGTCACTGAAGTAGACCTCACAAAAACTAAGTTCTACTCAAATTTTTAACTTTTTCATTTTGTAGTCATGAATTTACATGCTCTCTGCTCTTGTAATTTCTTAATTCATTCATTTAAGGGTCGAAACTCGAAAATAATTATTGAATATCTTAGAAAATTCCCTCATTGTCTCTAATGAAACAGTTTATGTTATGTAAAAAATGTTGACATACACTTACAGAAGAACTTAAAAAAAACTTAAGTTTACAATAACAGACAATAATAAAAACAAAATTTGAGTCTTGAAAAAATGGATATAAATTCATTAAAGACTCACGAAAATCGTGTAAACGATATTTTAAAATTGGAAAAAGAGTCAACAATTAAAACAGACGTTGATACTAATTAACTGATTGTTATTGTCTATGATGAAACAGTTTATGTTATGTAAACAATTTTGACATAGACTTACAAAAGAACTTAAAAAAACTTAAGTTTACAATAATAAAAACAAAATTTGAGTCTTTAAAATGGATGTAAATTCATTAACGACTCACGAAAATCGCGTAAACGATGTTTTAAAATTCTAAAAAGAGTTAACAATTGAAACAGACGGTGATACCAATAATTTGATTGTTGCAAATCAATTATCCTTATCTAAAATCCTTGTCCTTATCTAAAAAAAGAATTATGACGATATCTTCATTAAAAACAAAGTAATTAAAGTTTTAAAAATTCGATTTTTACAAGCAAAACACGTTAAGTGGGCATTTTTCGTCGCTTTGATATAGTGGGGCAAATACTTTAGTGCGCATGGATGGGCTGTAGAGAGAATGTTTCTCCGTCCACTGCCTACTGATTATTTCATATTTAAGCCGCTCGGTGCACACATCGATTACCTGCGTAATGCAAAACGTTAAGTAAATTTATAAAATAGATTTCTGAAATACATTGTCTCTTATGGAAAAACTAAAACTCAAATTGTCATTTAGAGCTGTTTTAACTTATCATTAGAAAAATTTATTTCGGATATATAAAGTTAGGAGTCAATCAAGTTTTGTTTTGACATGAAAATTTGTAAAAGTTGAAAAAGTGGAGTTAATCGATGTGTTCACTGACCGGCTCATTTGAGCGTAGACTTAATAGTTAATACAGTTCAGCGAGATATTAGATTAATACAGATTTTTTTAAAATTCTCTTTTAGCATTTTTTTAATTTTTCTGTCAATACAAATTCAAAATACATTTTTAAGTTACAACCGTTACAATAATCAAATTACATTTCAACACTCCCTTTTATTATTGCATTTATTTTTTAACCAGAAAGAGTTAAGTTGGCGAGATTAACATTTTTTTAAAATTATTCCTTAAATGCTCTTTCCGGATCCGCAATTGCTCCAGGTGTTAATTAAGCATTAACATATGATCCATATATAAACAATAAATAAGGTAAAAGATAAATCATTTAAATATGCTAGTGTTTTAAATTAACATAAAGTGATTCATTCAAACGAAAAACCACATTGTTGTGATATATGTGGTAAGTATTTAATCAACGCTCTCATTTCATTTGACAAATTTTCAATTTATTTGTTGCAGGTAAATCGTTTCCTCGAACAACAGGCTTACGAAGACACAGATTAATTCATACTAGAGAAAGACCACATTCGTGTGAAATCTGTAGTAAGTATAAAATAGTTGCAATTAATTTCCTAAGCATTTTTTACGGTTTTTAACTATACATTTGTTTAAGACAAATCGTTTGTTTGTAGTAGTCATTTGAAAGAGCATAAATTGATTCCTACAGACGAAAAATCGTATTGTTGTGAAGTTTGTAGTTAGTATTTTTTTTATAGATATATATTTAAGAAGATAATTTAAACATAATTTATTTCTTTTAAGACAAATAATTTCGTCGTATAGGGCAGTTAAAGGAACACAAACGGAAGCATACTAGGGAAAGACTATACGTATGTGATGTATGTAGTAAGTATGAAGCAACTAGTATTTAAAACTGTATTTTAAATGGAAAAATTGTATTTTAGACAAAGCATTTATTCGTGCAAGCAATTTGAAACAGCATAAATTAATGCATACTAAATATAAAACTGCATAGCTGCAGTATTTGTAGTAAGTATTTAGACAGATATTTAATTATGAAATCGTCATTATATTTGTTTTTATAAAAATATTTTATTTGTCTTTTTTTTTAATTTCCTTTTAGAACAACGATTCTTTTCGAATAGTTAACATATAATCAGTTCTTTTAACACCTTGTATAATATATCGAATATATCTTCCAATGGACTGTTTACGGTACGTAAATAAGTTGACATTCTGATTTGTTAACTTACCAAAAGTTTTTTTTAAATAATAAAGATAAAAGTTAAAAATGTAGATGGGAGGAAAAAATTTATTAAAAATGAAGAAAAGTAACGGAAGTGGTGTTTTAAAATTGGTAAAAGAGTCAACAACTGAAATAAATGTTGTAACCAATGAACCAATCACTGATAATCAATGTGTTTTAAAAACTGAAATTGATATCGATGAAGAAAATTTTAAAGCAGCTATCGGTAATATTTAGATCAAATAAAGTCAAAAAAATTTATAAAATTTGATATCATATAGACAGCACAAAAGAGGAAGAAATTTGGGGTGAAAACTTTGTGGCAACAAGAGGATTTATTTCCCATGAAGCGCTTTCCATAGACCAGACCAAGATAAAAATCGAAAACTCTGATGTTGACGATAAACTCGAAATAACTCATGGTAACAATAAATTTTCTCGTAAAATTCACAATTATCCAAAATTATGTTGTTTAATTGGGGTTTAGATCTAGTTGAAAAAATCAAAGAGGAAGAAAGTTGGGAATTAAATTTTGTCACAACCGAGAACGATCCTTTGAAACTAGATGATAATCATGCAAATAGAGCCATCATAAAATTTGAAAATGCGACAATGAACGAAACGGAAAATGTTCCAGAAGAACTTACTTCAAAAAACCATCTGAATATAAAAACTGATATTAACGAGGGAATTTTTGGGACAACTGAAAGTAATATCCGAGTTTCAATGCAAATTTTACATTACGAAAAAAATTTGCAATTATGATTCATTATTATTCTTAGTAACCAATTTGTACCAATTAATTGACTGATTTTTTTTTGTTCCAGACAAAGCTGAAAATTATCCATACGTTTGTGATGTTTGTAGTAAGTGTATATAAAGCGAGATGATTCAAAAACTTTGTTAGAAATTATTATAAGCTAATTTCTTTTGTACATATTCATTCAATTTTTAAAATTTTTCCAGACAAATCATTTCGTATCAAGAAAAGCTTAGTAAAACATAAAGTTATTCATACTGGAGAAAGGCCCCACGTTTGTGATGTTTGCAGTAAGTATTAACGATAATTTTCAAAAGGGGCCATCCATAAATTACGTCACACGTTAAGAAAGAGGGAGGGGATCGACGAAGTGCGACATTGTGTGAGGAGGGGGTGGGAGGGGTCCTAAATTTCGCGACGTCACATTTCAAAATCTATTTTAATTTAATAAAGAAAGAATTTTGAACTATTAACGAAAAACTCAAAAACATTTGCAACACTATCTGTAGAAAAACCCACTTGATGGCGCAGTGGTTAGAGCAAATGCTCTCTCTGCTACATGCGCCAGTGGTTCTGGGTTCAATCCCCATCAAATCCCTAGATATAAGATTAAAAATTAAGATTCAAGACCTACAGAATATTTCTGTGTGTAAGACAGTCGTGATATGACCATAGATGTTAAAGCGACTATAAACACAAACAAAAAAAAAACTATTTGTAGAAACATAAGGTTCAAATTGTTTTATCAGCCACTCGCTCTACTACACTGAGAAAAAATTGAATTGAAAAAAAAAACTGAATTTCATTTGTGTCAACAAAATGATTTGATAGCCCATTGCCAATCAAATATTTAATATTTAGATTTTATTGTCCAAAAAGAATTTTTTTTCTCGGTGTAGTGTTACAGTTTTGCCCATCGCAAAGATTCGTCCTCAAAGAATTGCTGCTAGACGTGCCAAACAAATTCTTTTTTTAGATGATGATTTATGGTTCGATGAAAAAGATGTTGATACAAAACATTTTCCTGTCATTAATAACCCAAACGAGAACGTAGGGGCTGCTTTACCAGTTATAAATAATTTAAAGGAGTAGGTTCAAAGTCCAAGGACTCAAGATGAGTTTGATCTTTAATAAATATAATTAATTTTTTGAAATGTTTGATGTGATGTTAATTTTATTAAAAATCATTTAAATTGAAATAAAACAATTTTTGGATACTGCTGTTTTAATTCAATAATTATTTGTAGATGTAAAATTGTAAAATATGTGACGTCACACTAAGGAGGGGTGGGTCTCACAAATATGACCAGCTGTGACAAGGACGGGGGGGGGGAAATATTATGAAAATCGTGTGACGTAATTTATGGATGGCCCATGGTAAGTATTTCATTAAAAGATTAAATTTAATTTTAGATAAATCATTTATTCGTACCCATGATCTGACACAACATAAATTAATACATACAGGACTGAAGAAATATAGTTGCGATATTTGCAGTAAGTCTTTAAACTAAAGTAGTATAATATTTCACAAAGACCACTCACTAAAATTCACAACACAAATTATAAATTAAAGTAAAATAAATGTACACAACATTTACTTTAATTTATAATTTGTGTTGTGAATTTTAGTGAGTGATATTTGTAAAATATAATATGTAATTAAATCCAAAGTCAGCGAAATTTAATTTTTTATTAAAGTAGTACAGGGTGGGGCATAAGTAGTGACCTGGTTTAAAGGGAGTAGATGCACTCAGAAGCGTAAAAAAAGGTCTATTTAAAAAAAATTATTTTTTACAGTAATTATGTTTATTTTACAAAATAAATTATACAGAATTTTTATACAATGCTTTAACTTAACATTTATGAAAAAAAAATTAAAAATATATATTATTTATTAAAATATCGCCATATTGGTTGGATCTTCCCCCGCGAGTAGTGCTTCGCGGTGACCTTCACAGCAGCCTTCTGGATCATTTGAATTCGAAAAACCAAGGTGAAACCTTTAGTTTAATAATAAATCCAGTCTTTAATCAAAGCTTTTTTTTTTTTTGAAAATCCACAAAATGGTGGCATTCGAAACTTTGGACTCTGATTTTCGATAAAAAGTTAAAAGTTAATTGTTTAAAAAATATAGTAATTGTCAACAAAACTCGACACAAGTCAAGCAGGTAACATTTCTCTTAATTTGGCCATAGAAATGGAAGCTGTGTGTGCTGTAGTCTCATCTTGTTGAAACCAAATTTCTTCCAGATTCGTTTTGTCACTCAGGTGTTGCAGTTGTGGCTCAAAAAAGTTTTCCAGCATTGATAAGTAACGTGAAGTCGTGACTGTTACTGTTCGGCCATTTTCGTACTTCCCGTAATCTAGGTATTGCTGTAGATCCAGTTTTCTCCAAAGCATGAACCCAGCGACTAATTGTCTTATTACTTAGTACAGTAACATTACGCGGAATGTTAGAAATGCACTCGCATAGCTCTCTGCGTCGCGATGACGGAACGGCCATTTTCAAAAAACGTTTGCTCAGCAAAGCCACGATGCTCACCGGTCCAAATCATGGTGAAAACTAAAAATGGTATAATGCAATAGTTACAATGAAATCTCTTCCCACTTTCTACCCTCACTATAAGTCACGCAATGAATTTTACAAACCGGGTCATCGTTTATGCCCCACCCTGTATATTAAAATATTTACTTAAAAAAAGTTTTCTTTTAAGGCGAATTGTTTCTCCGTAAAAAACAATTAAATATACATAAGCTTAATCACACTGGCGAAAGGCCATACGTTTGTAACATTTGTAGTAAGTGAAATGCATTTAATATTCAGAATATATTGAAAAAAAAAATTGTTTCAGATAAAACATTTACTTGTACAAATTATTTGAATAAACATAAAGTAATTCATACCAGTGATAGGCCATTTAGTTGTAATATTTGTAGTAAGTATAAAGTTTTGTTTATTTAAAAACAAAGCGAAAATTTTTAGTATAATTTTTTCTAGGTAAATCATTTTCCCTGGCACATATATTAAGTACACATAAACTTATTCATGTTGGGAAAAAATCATTCGATTGTGATATTTGTAGTATGTATTATAAAAAAAGCAAACACCGTACTTATTTTTAATACATTTTATTGATTTTTAGACAAATCATATTATACATTATATTCTTTGAAGCAACATAAAAAAATTCATATTGACAAGAAATCGTACTCTTGTGCAACTTGTAGTAAGTATATAAATAAAAAATCTTATTTAAGTTATAACATTATATTATTTAACTAAGGCAAGTCATATTTTCAACTACAAAACTTAAGAATACATCAACTTAGTCATAGTGAGGAAAGACCGTACGTTTGTGATATTTGCGGTACGTTTATAAGCTTCAAAAAAAATTTTATATCAGTGACTCGAAAAAAATTTGTTTCAGACAAAGCATTTAAATATTCAAGTAATTTAACGGAACATAAACACATTCATACAAATGAGAAACCACATATCTGTGATATTTGTAGTAAGTTATTGGACGCAAATTGAATTTTTATTGCGTAGAATGGTTGCGAAAATCTTTTTTTAGGTAAATCATTTTCTCGTTTATGGTATTTAAAATTACATAAACGCATTCATAATAATAATAGGCCACATACATGTGATGTTTGTGGTAAGTTTGAAGCAATAAATTTGCCAAATTTAATGAAAAAATTTACTACAACTTTGTTTCAGGTAAAACATTTATAAACGGAGGTAATTTAGATCGACATAATTTAAAGTCGCATGTTGGCGATTAATTTAAAAAATCCATTTGGTATTCAATTAACTTGACAAGTTTTCAACAAGGATTATTTATATTTTTCAACGCATAAAATTTAAGACAAGAATGTAGAATATGTCTTGACGTCTGTGAATCAACAATTTTACTTTTATTTAACGATTCTTATAAATATAGCTAATAAGTAAAACAATTTTATATTTCTTTGACAGCAATGTATTAAGTACATATTATAACGTGTGCTCGTATAGGCAACTATAACTACATATCATTATACCGGTTGCCTATACAAATATATACAAGGACAACTTTCTTATTTAAATTTGCATTTAATAGACACAATTGGAATTGGTTTTTATTATAGTCTGCCCTAAATGTATACATTTGCGCTAATTTAATATTAATATATACATTGACTCAAAAAAAGTGATTCATTAGGATAACTATATGCCAGACCTACGTACAGCCATACAGCTGTTGAAAACCTCTCATATAATATGTTATATTATGTTTTATAAATGTATGTAATATCCTGGTTATTAATAAATAAATGCGAATTAAGTATTTGAACAACAGAACATTTTTTGTAGATCATTCGTTTTCTCATACCCCGAAAAAATATATTTGTGATGTTTGAAGTCTTCGAAAAGAAATTTATTTTCTACATTATTTATTCAAAATGTTAATTTTGCCAAAGAAAAGCATTTCCAAGCAGTTTGGAAAAGCTAGTGATTCATATAGATGTCACGCTTTCTATATCACGGTGTCGCGACCAAATATCCGATGACAAAATAACCGCGACAAAATAACCGGGCGACGAAATAACCGTGGACAACATAACCGTAGACAAAGTAACTGAACGACTTAATAACCGCAAACAAAATAAGCGAATATTAGATATTTTTTTTACAAAATATTGCTTTCTATACATATTATGCTATAAATATTTATGTACACTTTTGGGAAATGTACACTTTTACCGTAAAATGTGTACATTTCCCAAAAAGTTAGGTAAATGTGAACTGAATATAATGTATATGTACATTTCCCGGCAAATATGTACTCTTGCCTTCACGTTTTGGTAAATGTATACTCTTACCTTCATGTTTTAAGAAAAGTTGGAATACAAATAAATTAAAAATGTTGTTGCAGTAAAAAAATATTTATTAAATAAACATAATGCAAAAGGCTTTAATGAAGAAAATTATTTTAATTAAAAAATGTAAATGACAAACAAAACATACTTTTCTTTGCATATTATATAATATGTCGTAGGTTATGCTCCCAATATTCCTAAATACAATTTTCGTCCTAGTTTTTCAGGACCAATACGATGGGAATCAAACAAATAATAATAATAACATACTTTTTTTATTACTTATAACAGTTAAATTTTATAAAACTATAAAGGAACATATAGAAATTTCATAATGAAAAAAGTTTTATTAATTTGAGCAAGAATTGCTATTGTGGCACTAGGAATTACATAATATTCCAGCATTTTTATGCTCACATTTACCAAAACGACATTGTCATTGTGAATTCAATGTACATTTCCCTTATTTGAAATTGTAAATGTTAGTTGAATGCACAATACCCAAACGAGAAGGCAAATGTACACATTTTCCGGTAAATTTGCCGCAATATCTACTTTTACCGTAACATATATATATATATATATATATATATATATATATATATATATATATATATATATATATATATATATATTGTCTTGTATACGGTGTCTGACAAATAAATTATTGACACCACTGTGTCTCTCTATGAATTAAAGATATTTATTTATAATTTCCTTAAAACTATTTACACATTATTTATAAAAGCTTACCTATAAATTAAAAAAACGACATTTTGAATGTTATTAATAATTATAAATGTTAGTTTCCAAAATTAAAGTATACAATTATAATAAATATTAATAAACAACTAACTATAGTAACATGAAAAATAAGGGATGAAACCTTACATATATATATATATATATATATATATATATATATATATTATATATATATATATATATATGTAAGGTTTCATCCTTATTTTTCATATATTACATATATTTTTTACATATATTTTTCATATATTTTTCATTATATATATATATACATAACACCCTGAAAAATATGCACCGAGAGTATTTTTGACAAACACTATTTTCACACACAAAACATCCGCGCAGTTTTTTAAGGATAAAGAGTTATAATATGTTAATATTAATAAAATACGCGTATATTGTTTAAAATTAAATAAATTTATTATTTTCATGATAAATATATTTAGATTTATTTATGTCTTCAAGTGAATTGATATTACTTATATTTATTCTGTTGTGCAATTATTTTTTCCATGGTTATTTTGTCGTCACAGTTTTTTTGTCTGCGGTTATTTGTATTCAGATATTCTGTTAGGGCACCCTATATCACCCTATATTCAATGTCATTTAAAGTAAATTGAACTGTTTATACTAGATATATATGGAGTGTTTATTCCATGTTAGTTTTGAAATTTGAATATGTTGACTCACATATATATGAAATTAAGAACTTAATATGGATGTGAGGTGTTTAAATCATTTAAAAGTAAACGAAATCAATACAAGCGATGTTGTAAAATTGGAAAAAAGGCTAGCAAATGTTGCGCCCGAGCAACCAATTGTTGCAAATCAATTTAGTCTTAAAACTGAAATTGATATCAATGAAGACATATTTAGAACTTCTATTGGTATTATTTGTTCTTTATTAACGTTAAAGTGTCACTAAATTTGATTCTATTTCTATTAGAAAATATTAAACTGGAAGAAAGTTGGGAATCAAATTTTGACGCAACCAATATTGATCTCATCGATCCCCTCAAGTTAGATGATAGGCATGCAGATGAAGCTATTATAAAATTTGAAAAAGCAGGAATAACTGAATTTGTTGTTCAACAATCAAAGAATTATTGTCATAATATAAAAACTGAAGCTGACGAAGGAGTTTTTAGAACATCTAAAGGTAGTATTTCAACTTTTTTTTCTGTTATTAGTTCATTACAACTTTTTTTTTTTTTTTTTTTTTTTTAAATGATAAAACCTTTTTGCCCCTCTGGCTTTATGGTTAGGCCAATATGTCTTAGAGCTGGCATATAGCCAGATTAACATGCCACCTGACTAAGGTTTCCATCCATTGATGGTCCTTTAGATTCTTTTTATATTTTGTAATTTAATTTTATTTATTTTTTTTTTTTTTTTTTTTTCAAATAATTAATAAATCGTTGTGCCTCTTTCTCTTTAACCGCCTCTGATTTCGAGGTGGAGGCGAACCAACCAAATTTTCTCTTATAGTTGGATTTTCATGACTGTCGAACGTTTCCCAGAGCTTGGTGTACTTCCTCAGTATAACCTCCTCCACCTCTGGTATTTCCAGATCCTGATGCAGTGAGGTTCCTCTTACGTACCAGGGGCAATCCGTTATTAGCCTCAATGCTCTGTTCTGAAACGTCTGAATTTTTTTAATTTGGCTTTTTGATGCCGTTCCCCAGATTTCGCATCCGTACGTCCATACAGGTCTTATAACTTGGAGGTATATAAGCCGTTTTAGGTGAATTGACAGAGCCTGGTTCCCAATTAGCCATTTTAGCTGTTTGAGACGAAAACGAAGTCGGGTCGTAAGTGACGTAATATGGGCGTTCCACGTCAGTTTGGTGTCCAGTATCAACCCAAATACTTTGTCGCGCTCTCGACTGGTACAGTCCTTCCATCCAATGTGATGGGAAAGTTAACTGTTTTGGTCTTTAGGCTAAACTTTATAATTTTAGACTTATCTGGATTAAGCTTGATTCTCCACTTCTTGCACCATTCCTCCACGAGTGTCGTATGAGCTTGAACCTTTTCTGCTGTTTCATAACAATCTCCCTTGCAGAGTATCGCTACATCGTCTGCATATTGTGCTAGAATAGTTGAGCTTGTTTTCGGAAAATCGTAGGTATTCATGGTATACAGAAAAGGCCCTAACACGCTGCCCTGTGGTACACCTGATTGCATTTCCTTGTAAGTGGAATAGGAGTTTTCAACTCTTACGTTAAAAATGCGCTCAGTGAGGTAGGATTGTATAATTCTGTAGAAGGTGTCATTTAACAGTGGCTTTAGTTTATACAGGAGTCCTATGTGCCATACTTTATCGAATGCCTTTTCTGTATCCAAGAAAAGACCCAAACAGACCTTCTTTTCCTCGTATGTCTCCATAATCGTTTTTACGACCCTATGCAGTTGGTGTGGGCAAGAGTGCTGTGCCCTGAATCCATATTGCTCGTTCAGGATTTGGTTAGTTGTTTGCTGAAGAAGGTGTGGTAACAGTAATTTTTCAAAGATTTTTGAGAACATCGAGAGCAAACTAATCGGCCTATAGTTTTCGGGGTCTTTTTTTGGTTTACCCGGTTTGGGAATCATTATAACTACGGCTTTTTTCCACAATTTTGGAAAGTATGTGGTTCGGAGTATGGCGTTATATATTTGGGTCAACTGAACAATAGTCTTTCGTGGAAGTGCTTTGATTAGTGGTTGAGTTATTAAGTCATGCCCGGGAGTTTTATTTGGGATTCTTAATATAGCATTGTAGACTTGAGCGGGTGTAAAATGTAAGTTGAATGGGCTTAAAATAAGAGGCTGCTTTAGTACATTTTCTACCGTCGTTTCGTGTTCATTGTCCTGACAACTATAGGGAGTAAAGTGATTTTGGAGTACCTCACTAAAGAGATCTGCTTTTTCTTTTGTTGTCGTGTACCATTGATTGTTTTTTTGTAAGGGATGTGAGTCTGCTTTTCCGTTTATTTTTGTTTTTATTTTTTTCCAAAATGTGGAGTTTGGTTTATTTATTGCATCATTACAACTTAAATATAAAAATTAATTTTATTGATCTAATGTTTTGTAGATGAAAAGTTTATTCAGACAAGTAAATTAGAAACACATAAACATTCGTGCCATGTTTGCGGTATGTACATAAAAAATAATTTCGATAAAATTAAAAAATAAAAATTTTTTTTTTAAGGCAAATCATTTAGTCGAAAATGGCTTTTAAATAGGCATACAGTACAACATACCGAGAACAGGCCGCATATTTGTAATGTTTGCTGTAAGTATATATAAAGCAATTAATAAAATTATGTTAATGAATAAAACGTTGCTTCAGATAAAGCTTTCAAATATTTAAATAATTTGAAGGCCCACTTAATAATCCATACAGATGAAAAGCCATATAGTTGTGATATTTGTAGTAAGTATTTAGACGAAATTTTCATTTACGTTATAAATTTCTTAAACTTTTTTTAAGGTAAATCATTTCAACGACCAGAGGGCTTAAAGAGACACAAACTAATTCATGCTGGGAACAAATCTCACATTTGTGAAATTTGTGGTTAGTATAAATGGAGTAGGTGATATAAAATAAAATTCAATTTTGTTTAAGATAAAGCATTTCTTTATGCAAGCAATTTGATTCAACATAAATTAATTCATACGGATGATAGACCGCATGACTGCAATTTTTGTAGTAAGTATATACAGACAAAAATCTATTTTAGGACGTGTAACATGAAAAGATGATCTAACTTCAATTTTCATTTAAGATAAATCATTTCTTCGATTAGGTGACTTGAGAAAACATGAAAAAAAACATGCTGGGAGGAAATTACACGTGTGTGACATTTGTAGTAAGTATTTAAGACAGATTTTATTTACAGAAACTTTTTTATGTTTTTTATTGAAGGAAAATCGTTTCGTCGAATTACAACTTTACGCAAACACAGCGTGATTCATACCAAAGAAAAATTGCAGTACTCTTGTGATGCATGTGGTAAGTATAAGGCTTTTGTTTCAAATGAAGTTATTAACTACAATTTTGTTTAAGGTCAAAAATTTTTGTGTGCACAAAATTTAAAGGATCATATCATTGATGTTCATAGTTAATCAATTTCAGTTATCAAGAATATGTTTAAGTACTGCTGTGATTAATAGTATCAGTTTTAATATAAGTTACTAATTTTTAAATAAAAAAATATCACATTTTATCATACGTCTTTATTATAAGAATGTACAACCATTTTACACTCCTCTAAGACATGTATAGGCAAATATATATGCATAACAAACTAACATGGTTTCCTACAAACAAGAAATTTTTATTGACTTTAAAAACGTATCTTTGTCTTATTTCCGTATGTTTTAAAGGTATAGAAAAATATTTTTAAATTTTTTATTGAACAATAAAATGAATAAACATATTTTGATAAATATATTTCAGTTTTATTATCACCAATACACGTTTTTTCCTTTCACATTCTATATAACCATGAATTATCTATCTAAACTGTTTATAATACATAATTATGGTCTCTCAATAATGTTGACTTACCAAATTATTACAAAAAAAAATATTAGTTAATAAAGATGAAAATTGATGATTTAAAATGGATGTGACCCGCTTAAATTCGGTAAGAAAGACCAAAAAGTGTAAAGGTGATGATTTAAAATTGAAAAAAGATTCAATAATCAAAACAAATGCTGTAACTAGTGAAGCAAACACTTCAAATCCAAGTGGTGTTAATACTGAAATTGATATTGAAAAAGAAATTTCTAAAACAGGTAATCATTAGATTTAATTAATAATTATTACAAGAAATTAACTCGATGTTTAATTTTTGTTTTTAAAAGTAAATATAAAAGAAGAAAAAACTTGGGAAAGAAACGTTGATGCAATCAGTTTTGATGATAATGATAATAAAAATGACGGAGCTGACATAAAATTTAAACGGGAGACAACACCTGAGTTCGATCCGCAAGAAGTACTCTCCATTAATCTGATTGAGTTAAAAACAGAAACCTCTGATGTTAATGAGGATGATGTCGAAATGTCTCAGGGTAATTAAATTGTTTCGTTAACTTAGAGTTATAACAAAATTCTCATATAATGTATGTCTTATAGAAAATAAGAAAGAAAAAGAAAGTTGGGAAAGAAATTTGGATAAGATCGAGAGCGATCGTATGAACGTAGATGGTACGGGGGCAGATGAAGCTACCAAAAAAATTGAAAAAGCGGCAATGGTTGAAATGAAATCTGGGTTTCAAGAAGCCTTTTCAAAGGCGACTAAGAAAAATAAAATTGATATTAACAAGGGAATTACTGAAGGTATACACCAAGATCTTCCATTCTAGATGAAATCATTTTAATGATTTTTTGAAGTTATACTTCTTTAGGCGCGTTATAAAAAAATGAGAGTGAAATTTTAAGATGCGCGCGCATTACTGAGACAAGAAATTAACGGGTTTTAACTAGGCGCGCGTAATTTGATTTATTTGTTTTATTTATTTACTTTTTTATTTATTTTTATATTTAAATTAAAAATAATTAATTCTTTAAATATATTTTTAATATTTTATTTAGAAAATATTTATATGTACAAATGGCACATATTATTAATAAATCAGTTATTACTTTTTTCGAATTTTGCAGTAGCTGTTATCATACTATTTAGAGTTTAGTGATGAAAATGACGTCTGCATTCCATGCATATTCTTGGTTATCACGAAATCTGGCATTCTGAAATGATTCAACCATCTTAGAATAATAATTTAGCAAAACAAGATACGAATAAGATTAAGACATTTACTTTGAAAAGTAGCTACTTACTTCATTTCGCAATTTCTGTGGAGCTTCGTTTTTATGGCAAGCATGAATTGTTAGCCAGAAAAATGATCCTGACAAATTTTATAAACGTCTTGCAGCTTTCTTTGGATTTTATTTTCATTGTAAACCATAGTTTTTCACAGTATTCCAGACATTAAATAATCATAAAAATACTAATTCACTGCACAAACGGTGACTCGGAAAAAATGTGTTAAACGTCAGATTAGTTTTAGGCTATTAGTACGGCGTGTTGTTCTTAGAGGGGTTAGTTTCGGTCTATTTTATCATCACAGCGCAAGTCTGTAATGCATTTTGGACATTGCCCCGCCATCACTGTTCAACGCGCCGTACTAAAATTCAAAAGAACTACACCCCTCGGAAAAGTGTCCGCTCCACGAATAAATTATATTCAGTAGTGATTTAAATTGAATATTTTGATTAATATTATTTACTATTCGTAAAAATTAGTGAAAAAAATTGTGCTTATATACATTTTCAAGTGTTCTAATATAATTGAAGTTAACTATCCGTATGTATTGATATAAATTAAAATATTATTCTCTACATTTTATTTTAATTAATTATTTGTATGCAATTAATAAAAACGAATTTTTCATGATGCCAAAGAAGTATAACTTCACACGCGCGTACATAAGTATACGGACCCATTTTTTTTTTTTTTGATGTTTAAGATACTTCAATTGCAACTGAAACAAATAAACTTGTTCAACCTGAGGGAAAACACGTTTGCGATATTTGCAGTACGTATGTAAATAATATCGCCGTAATTGTTTAATATAAATCTACTATGGTTTTTAGAGAAAATATTCAAATATGCAAGTATGTTAAATAAACACAAAGTGAGTCATTCGGTCGAAAAGCCATATTTTTGTGAAGTTTGTGGTAAGTTGTTAAGCATTTACTTTAGTTGCATTTCCAGTATGCTTGTTTGTTGAAGATAAATCGTTTCCTCGAACATCAACTTTACAAAGACACCGAATGATGCACACTGGGTTTAGACCATACGCATGCGATCAATGTAGTAAGTGTATCAAACTCATCAAACTTAAAAGAAAAAAAATTTTCATCGTACTTTTCTTTCAGATAAATCATTTACTCGAGCAAGTCATTTGAAAGATCATAAATTGATTCATTCAAAGGAGAAATCACATCGTTGTGAAATTTGTAGTGAGTACAAAATTTACATTTACGTAATTATTAAAAAAAAAATCAAATAAAACTCTTTTAGATAAATCATATTATTTTATACGACAGTTAAGAGTGCATCAATTAATTCATACTGGAGAAAAGCAGCATATTTGTGATGTGTGTAGTAAGTATATAAAAGTAGTTGTAAATTATAATACTATTAAGTACCCCTAATTCTTAAGCCTTTTCTACACTTACTGATCGCTATGTGTAATGTGCGGACTATGTATGTATGTTGTCGCCACAAATTTCATAGACTTCAACAAATTCTATAGATTTCAATATAGACTTCAATAGATTTCAATAGACTTCTATAGATCTAATAAAATTAGTAAAAAAATTTATTGATGATGCACAGATGTGAAGCTTAAAAGGCTTAAGATGCTGTAAAAAGTATTTTTTACGATTGACTTGTTAATATTTACATTTTAGGTAGTTCATTTGTTGATATAAATGAATTGAATAAACATAAACGCATTCATACTGGAGAAACACCACATGTGTGTGAAGTTTGTAGTAAGTGTTGAGTGACTAAGATTTTAAAGAAATCTTTCAAAAAAAAAAATTTGTTTCAGACAGAGCATTTAAATATTCAGGTATTTTGAAAAAACATCAACTAACTCATACAGGTGTAAAAGAACATATCTGCGACATTTGCAGTGAGTATCCAGAATAATTTTTTTTTTAATATAGAAAGCGCTTCGTTTTTTTTCCAGACAAATCTTTTTTTCATGAATCAAACTTAAGGAAGCACAAACTAATTCATTCTGTTGAACGACCATTCCTTTGTGATGTATGTAGTAAGTATACAAGCAACTTAGGTATGATCAGAATTATTTAAAAAAAAAAATAATTTTAGGTAAAACATTTATTCACAAAATTGATATGAATCGACACAAATTGGTTCATACAAACGAAAAACCATATTCCTGCGATATTTGTAGTATGTATTACGAAACTTATTTTCAAAATTAGTTAAAAAGAAAACATGTATAATTTTTTTTTTCAGATAAATCTTTTAATAATACCAGTAATTTGAGACGACATAAATTCATCCATGTAAACGATAAAGCACATACTTAGTTTGGTCATAGTTGTGTATTTATTTGATTGGATCGCTATTTGCAAATAGTGATTCTGATAAAAATATTCTTATCATAGTAATATCAAATAAGTTACTATAAATTTATTTTTAAAACTAAAAACTGTTCAAAACGTTCAATATTAATAAACAGTCAATGAAAATATATAAGCTTTGTCAAATTCATTATAGTGTCCATTTAAGTATAAGTTGTTAGTAACACTCTAATAAATTATTTTGGGTCACCTTGTATGTAATATTAATATTATTGAAATGTGGAAACTGTTTATGATAGGTACATCATTTTTGAAACTAGTTGGGTTTATCGAGTTACTAATACATTAATAATAATAAAAAACTTTATTTAATTAACAACAATAAAGACGAAAATTACCCAATTAATATGAATGTGAAGCATTGCGGAAACGATCTCTCAAAATTAGAAAATCCACTTGGTCTTAAAATTGAAAGTGATAATGAAGACATTCCCAAGTTAGCTATAGGTAAGAATTATATTAAAACGTTGTTTTTAATATTTATAATAACAAAATTGTCAATAAAAGGCATAGTAAACATCAAAGAGGAACACCATTTGGAAAATAACGATGAAAACAATAAAAAAGAGGTGATAAAAGTTAAAAAAGAAGCAACGCCCGATTGTGAAGAAGCACATTCCATTAATCCGACTGAAATAAAAACAGAAGCCGCGGTATTTTTCGAAATTGCTTATGGTAATTGAATTTTTTTCAGGAAAACATTGTTACAATAGTTACAGTTTGTGTCACTGAATTTTAATGTATATCCAAACAGGAAACATTAAAAAAGACGACAATTATGAATCAAACACTTGTACATCTGATCGTGATCCTTTGAAATTGGAGGATTATCACACCCATGGAGCTGTCATAAAATTTGAACAAGAGACTAAAATGGGATATTATTTCCCCCAAGAATCAACTACAAAAAATCAGCTAAAAATAAAAAATGAAATTGATGTTGACGAGGGAATTTTCGGGACAACTGAAGGTATCATTTAATTTTTTACTACTAATTGATTTACTTGAAGCGTTTATTATCAATGAAAACCCACATCTGGGTTGTTTTTCGATGCCAGTCGATTGTAAAGTTTACTTTTATTTTCCAATCTTCATGAATTTTATGAAAAAGAAACACAATACATACATTTGATTTGAAAATTGTACGTGTACATGCAACCGAAAATACATAGCAATGAACGGGTTGCCTATACAAAACAGAGATTCAAAGCTTATAAAACGCACTTAAAAGTCGTTTTTATAACAAACTTTGCTGTGTACAATGTGTAAGAACAAACTTTCAATGAAAGTGACAGTCCTTTAAAATTAACGCTTTAAAGTTTTATGTTTTATAAGACGCGAAACAAAATATTTTTGTAGACCAAACATTGACTCATCCAAGTGAATCAGAAACGCATAAAACAATTTTCACATGCAAATTTTGTGGTAAGCATCATTGTATATGTTACATTTTAAGAAAATAATGTTTTCCAACTTTTTTTTTCAGATAAATCATTCATTCGATCAGCGTACTTAAGAACACATGAACGAATTCATACCGGAGAACGGCCTTACGTGTGTAATGTTTGCAGTAAGTTTGCAGTACAACATATTGAAAAGTCTATCATTCAGTAACCAATAACAATTTTCAGACAAAGCCTTTAATCATGCTAGTAGTTTATACCAACACAAAGTAATTCATACAGGCGAAAGAGCATTTTGTTGTAATATTTGTGGTAAGTATTAAATTTAAAATTTTAGTGTTGTATAATAAATGGCATTTATTTCAGGTAAATTTTATCTTCGTTCAGGTGAATTAAAATCACATAAACTAACACATACCGAAGAACGGCCGTATGTCTGTAATGTTTGCGGTAAGTATTAAAACAATTTCTTAAAGTTTCAAGTCGAATTATTGAGTGTTTTAGATAAACCATTTAATCGGGCAAGTAGCTTGGGTCGACATAAATTAACTCATATAACGCTTAAATATCGATGCAATTTTTGCAGTAAGTTTTTAAACAGAACTATCATTCATCTAATGATATTGATCTATTTTAGATGAATCTTTTCTTCGTAAAAGCGAGTTAAAAACACATCAACTAATTCATATGGAAAATAAGCACGTGTGTAATATTTGCAGTTAATATCTAAAGTCGATAAATTTGAAAATGATTTTATTAATAAGAATACGTTTCAGATAAAACGTTTAGTAGTTCAAGTAATTTGAATAATCATAAATTAATTCATACGGACGAAAAACCTTATAGCTGTGATATTTGTAGTAAGTATATTTAAAGGAATTTATTTTAAATCAGGAGTCGGCAACATTTTGTGGACGGTGGGACATTTTTAAAAATAAAAATTATAAGTGGGTCGCCATCATATGTTTTGTCGGTACGTGACGTTTTGGCGCCGGTTTCACTCCATTGTACCCGGGTTCTAGGTCTATGCGGGGATGGTTTTTTTTGTATCAACTTTCAGTTTCTCATTTAGAAAACTGCAGTGGTTCAATGGCGCCAAAATGGCGGCGCCAATACGTCCTGCTACGATGTTTTGTTTATTTAATGTTACTAGTATAGTTCCAACAGTTTTTTTTTTAATCAAAATAAAATATAATTAAAAGCTAATATAAACAAAAACAAAAAACTATATTTAAAAAAAAATAATAAAACTATACAGATATACCCATACAGTTCAACAGTAAGTACATAAAAGCATAATTTATTTTATTTATTCTTAAGCCTTTTCTACACTTACTGATCGCTATGTGTAATGGGCGGACTATGTATGTATGTCGTCGCTACAAATTTCATAGACTTCAATTGATGTAATAAAATTAGTAATAAAAAAAATTTATTGATGATGCCCAGATGTGAAGCTTAAAAGGCTTAAGATGCTGTAAAAAGTATTTTTTACGATTGACTTGTATAAACATAACATTGAATACTAGTAACATCAAATGAACAAAACATCGAAACAGGACGTTTTGGCGCCACCGTTTTGTATCTTGGAAAAAATACAGTTATAAAGGCGGGCGTTGAATTGTAATTTGATTATTGTAACGGTTGTAACCATTGTAACTAGTAACGTATTCTACATTTTTACTTATAACAGTAATATAATATAATAAAGTAAAATTAAAATTAATAATAAATTTTTAAAAACTGCTAAATGAAAGAAAACTAAAAAATGCAAAAAAATTGAAATAAAAAATATTATTTTATTATAATTTTTTGCTAATAACTGCGCAGAAGTATAAAGAAACATTTTCTTGCTTGGCGGGCTGCATGCAATTTTCCAATGGGCCGCATGTTGCCGACCCCTGTTTTAAAGGAAATAGTTGACATATTTTATTGCAGATAAATCATTTAGAATGGCAGGTCATTTGAAAGAACATAAATTGATCCATTTAGGCGAAAAGTCATATTGTTGTGAAGTTTGTGGTGTGTACTAAGACAAAAATTTTCGTTTACATTATTAAAAAAAAAAAACGTTGTATTTAAGGTAAATCATATCTTCGACCAGGTGAATTAAAAATACATAAAGTAACTCATACCGGAGAAAAACCACACGTTTGTGATGTTTGCAGTAAGTACTAAACAAAATTTAAATATGACCAGAGAAGAACAATTAAATATTTCAGATAAACCATTTAATCGGGCCAGTACTTTGTGTCAACACAAAAAAATTCATACTGATACAAAAAAGCAACACTGCGACATTTCTAGTGAGTATTTCACCCAACTTGTCGTTCGTTATTAAAAGCTCTTCTTTTTGAGGTGAAGAATTTCTTCATAAGCAACAGTTAAAAATAGATAAACGAATTTGTACTGGAGAAAAACCATTCGTTTGTGATATTTGTTGTACGTAAACCTTCAAATAATTATAAAAATTATGATGATAAAATAAAATTTTTTTTCAGATAAAACATTTACCTGTAAAAATAATTTAAATAAACATAAATTACTTCATACAAGCGAAAAACATTACATTTGTAATATTTGTAGTAAGTATTAAATTTGATTGAAAAATAAATATATTAAAGGTAATTTTTTTTTGAGGTGAATCATTTTCTCAACTACATATATTCAATGAACATAAACGAATTCATGCTGAAAAAAAATCATTTATTTGTGATATATGCAGTACGTAATTATTAAAATCATATCTTAGTAGTTTTTTTTTCTTATATTGCATCGGATTTTAGATAAATCATTTCATAGTTCAACGTATTTAAAGCAACATAAATTGAGTCATACTGGCGAAAAACCACATTGTTGTGAATTTTGTGGTAAGTTTTTATGCAATTATAGTTTGACTCGTATTCATTTTGTTTTTTTTTGTTTTTAGGAATGTCGTTCCTGCATATACAAAACTTAAAGCAACATAAACTGATTCATACGGGAGAGCGGCCATACGTTTGTGATATTTGTGGTTGGCTAATTTTTGAAAATCACTGCCTCAAAATAACCATAAGTTTGTTTCAGGTAAAACATTCAATCTGGCCAGTAATTTGAAGCGACATAAATTGATTCATGCTAACAATAAAGCACAATGTACTCAAGTTGTCGTCGGTGCGGTTTTAATTAATTAAGCTACAACTAAAAATTATAGATACTTATTTTAATTAGAACCAAAGTATGTTATGTAAAAAAAATGTTTTATAATAAAATATGTATCATCCCAATGACCAGAATATAATCAGTTATTCTATAACACCTTGTATGTAATATATAAAAGATCCATTCGAACTGTTTATGTTATGTAAATAATTTTGAACGTACTGTAAGACTAAAAATTTTAAACTAATTAACGATAAATTAGACAAGATTTGTTGTAAATCGTTTAAAGATGTACGAAAGTTGTGAAAGCAACGACTTACAATTGGAAAAAGAACCAAAAATTCATCCAAATGTTGGAACGGTTGGAACCAATGAATTAAATATGGATAGTCAATGTGATATTAAAACTGAAATTGATATCGATGAAGAAACTTTCCTAACAATTACAGGTAATAATTACATCGAATCATCGTTTTAAAAAATTGCTATCAAAGGGCTTTATTTGATTGAATTTTTTTGAATGTATACTTGGACTCTTTGTGGCCATAAGGGCTAAGCGTTTTGATTTTAACATTTGCAATTTTCTTCGTCTCAAACAAGATCTATATAAACCTAAATTATTTTACTACGGGCACCTTTTCACAACCCTTCCTCATTTTATAATACCTCTTTACAGCTGTTTTCAGTTATAAATTATTACAAATATTGCTAATTGTACTTATTTAATTTATATATTATTAATAGAAAATATAAAAAAGGAAGAAAATTGGGAGACAAATTTGGACGAGGAAAATAGCGATCCGCTGAAATTAGATGGTCATCAAACAGAGGGAGCTATTGTAAAATTTGAAAAGGCTGCATTATCTGAAATTAAAATTCTTCCAGAAGAATCATTTTTAAAGTCTGACTTTACAATAAAAACCGAAATTGATATGGATGAGGATAATTTTGGAATACTTGATGGTAATATTGAAATTTCTTAGTGTTAACAATAATTCGTTGAATAAATTTTTTTACAAGTTGCAAATGTTTGTAGAAAAACCATTTACTGATACGAACGAAAAACCGTACGTTTGTGATGTTTGCGGTAAGTGTATAATGTAACTTGTTATTAAATTTATAATTAACTGACAATTTTTTTTTTGAAGATAATTCATATCGATTTAAACCCAATTTGCAGAAACATAAAAAAATTCATTTCGATAAAAAATCTTATACATGTGATGTTTGTAGTAAGTATTAGTACTAATTTATGCTATTGAAAGATAACTCCATGTATTTTTGGTGTTTAAGGTAAATCATTTCTTCGACCAGGTGAACTAAAAGTACATAAAGTGATGCATACCGGGGAAAGGCCGTATGCTTGTAAAGTTTGCAGTAAGTATTAAAATTTTTCCAATTTTAATATCAAAGACCAATTTAAAGGGGTATTCTAGTCTAGGAATTTGAAAAAATCTAAAGAAAAATTGTTTGAAGTTATACTTCTTTAGGCGCGTTATGAAAAAATGATGAGAGTGAAATTTTTAGATGGGCGGCCATATTGTGACAACAATTAACAAAATGAAGTTAGTCGCAAAACCACTGGGTTTCCTGGCGCGCGTAATTTGATTTTTGTTGTATTTATTTACTTATTTATTTATTTTTATATTAAAATTAAAAATAATTTTATATACAAATAACACATATTATTAATAAATAAGTTATTACATTTCTCGAATTTTGCAGTAGCTGTTATACTATTTGAAATTTAATGATGAAAATGACGTCTGCATTCCATGCATATTCTTAGTTATCACGAAATCTGGGATTCTGATTGATATGATTCAACCATCTTAGGATAATAATTTAGTAACACAGAAAAGTAGCTACTAACTTTATTTCGCAATTTCTATGAAGCTTCGTTTTCATGAAATGCATGAATTTTATAACCAGAAAAATGATCCTGATAAATTTTATAAACGTCTTGCAGCTTTCTTTGGATATTATTTATTGATACAAATTAAAATATTATCTCTTAATTGTATTTTTATTAATTATATCTTTAAATATATATATTATTATTATTATTATTAAATATTAAATTATAGTTATTATAGAATATATCAGAATCAATATATTACAGAATAAAATTAATAAAAACTAATTTTTAATGATACCAAAGAACTATAACTTCTCACGCGCATTTTGGAGGTTCATGCGATAGCGACATTTGTATCATGACAATAAAATAAAATATTTATTTTCAGATAAAACCTTTCGATAAAATAAATATTTGAATTTTGTAATATTTTTAAAAAATTCGAAAAAGTAAAAAATTAGTGAAAAAATAGACCTTTATTTTTGAGTAGCCGCCATTTTTTGAAAATTTTTTTAAATTATTTTTATCAAAAATTTTTTGAGGATACGGTCTTTTTTTCCCCCCTCTACTTCAAAGACGCATAACTCAATGAAAAAAAAAATTTTTTTTAATTAATTTAGTATACTCTCAATATATATAATACTCTGAATATAAATAAACAAATGATAAAAAAATTTGTAGTAAAAATATCAAGTGTTTCTTTTTATCAATTGCCAAAAAACTCTCGAAAGTCGGGCCTCTAGATTAGAATACCCCCTTAAATGAGACACTTTCCAACTAACATTAACCATTTCCCTCTTATGATTATCAATTATTAAAGAATAATTTGCAACAAGTTTTGAACAACAATGAAATATTTCAGATAAAACATTTGCTCGAGCAAGTGCCTTATGGTCACATAGAAAACTTCATACAGTCATAAGGCAAAATAAAGAAAAACCATTCGCTTGTGATATTTGCAGTAAGTGTAAAGTATTTATTTAAATCAGCCCCTACCTATCTAGGTTAGAAATAAATTTTTTAAACGTCAATTATTTTTATTGTTATTATATGAGAATAATTATAAAGTTGTCATTGGTGACAGTAACGATGATAGTAGCATAAGAAACTGATAAATGACAACACAAATTGTTAACAGCTATCGTGCAACTAAACTACCAGCGCCACCCATAGGTACTAAAACATGCGACACAAACGGTCACTTTTTTTAGTCTTTCTCGTATTTAAGTGACAGGGGGCTGATTTAAATTAATAGAAAAACAAAATTTATTGACTTTTATTGTAGATAAATCATTTCATCGTAAAAGTAATTTGAGTCTACATAAAGTAATTCATAGCGATGAAAAATTACATAGATGTGATGTTTGTTGTAAGTACTTCGACCAAATCATTTCATAACAAAATTGTCGTGATAAAATAAAATATTTCAGATAAAACCTTTAGATTTAAACATAATTTAAATCAACATCAGCTAATTCATAAAAGTAAACCATACCGTTGTAATGTTTGTAGTAAGTATAAAATTTAGTTGAAAAGTAAAAATATATTAATATAACTTCTTCGTAGATGAATCATTTTCTCAACTAGATGTATTCAATAAACATAAAAGTACATCATTAATTTGTGATATATGTAGTAAGTAATTATAAAAAAATTAAAAAATTGTTTTTTTTTTAAATTGCATTGACTTTTAGATAAATCATTTCATACTTTATCACATTTGAAGCAACATAAATTGAATCATACCAAAACACATCATTGTGAATTTTGTGGTAAGTGTTTAGGAAATTATTGTTCAGACTGGTCAAACTATAAATAAGACTCATTCCAGCTAACAACTAATAATATAAAATCAATTGACTTAAATTTTAGATAAATCATTTGAGTGGGCAAGTACCTTATGGGCACACAAACAAATTCATTTAGTCAAAGCCAACAATAAAGAGGACACAAAAAATCAAAATACCGACAATCCATTCATTTGTGATATTTGCAGTACGTACACGTGCAACAAACTAAGTATGAAAATTATGACGAAAATATAAATAAAAAAAAAATTGTTTCAGATAAAACATTTGCCTATAAAAAGAATTTGAATAAACATTGTAAGTTAATTCATAATGGCGAAAAATCTCATAGCTGTAATGTTTGTAGTAAGTATTATAGTTTAAGATCTAGCAACGTTTTTGAGAGAGAATTTTAGGTCGGTCAGTTTTTATATGTGTTATCTCTCGCGCTATCCCGAACATTATACGGGCTGTCGGGAGGGGTTGCGTTTATTAGTGCGCATCGCACCTATGACAGGTAAAATATTGAAATTTTCAGAAAAAATAAAAAGTTTCAGATTAAATTTGTAGAAAATCTCATTTTACATAAAAAATGTCCAGTGACTAATTTTCGTAAAGTGGCTAGTTTGCCCGCTACTAGATTGGAAAGGCTGGCTCGATGTGACGTGATTTGAGTGGCCGACCGTTCAGAGATACAGCCGTTGTGCCGACATCCATACAATAAGCTTTACAAGCTTGTAGCGGGCAAACTAGCCACTTTACGAAAATTAGTCACTGGACATTTTTTATGTAAAATGTTATTTTCTACAAATTTCATCTGATTTTTTTTTTTTAATTTCAATATTTTACTTGTCATAGGTGCGATGCGCACTAATAATCGCAACCCCTCCCGACAGCCTGTATGATGTCCGGGATAGTGCGAGAGATAACACATATAAAAACTAGCCGACCTAAAATTCTTTTTTTTAAAGTTATATTTCTTTAGGCGCGTTATGAAAAAACGATGAGAGTGAAATTTTTAGATGGGCGGTCATCTTGAGACAAAAATTAACAAAACGAAGTTGGCCAAGTTGAATTTTTGTTTTATTTATTTACTTATTTATTTATTTTTATATTTAAATTAAAAATAATTACAATACAATAATTACATACAAATGACACATATTATTAATAAATAAGTCATTACTTTTCTCGAATTTTGCAGTAGCTGTTATACTATTTGAAATTTAATGATGAAAATGACGTCTGCATTCCATGCATATTCTTGGTTATCACGAAATCTGGCATTCTGAAATGATTCAACCATCTTAGAATAATAATTTAGCAAAACAAGATACGAATAAGATTAAGACATTTACTTTGAAAAGTAGCTACTTACTTTATTTCGCAATTTCTATGAAGCTTCGTTTTCATGACATGCATGAATTGTTAACCAGAAAAATGATCTTGACAAATTTTATAAACGTCTTGCAGCTTTCTTTGGATATTATTTATTGATACAAATTAAAATATTATTCTCTTAATTTTATTTTAATAATTATATCTTTAAATATATATAAACTGGGATCTGAATTACTTCGTATTATGATATATTATTATTATTATTAAATATTAAATTACAGTTTTTTAAAATTGATTATTTAAATGCAATTATTAAAGACTAATTTTTAATGTTACCAAAGAAGTATAACTTCTCACGCGCGTACATAAGTATACGCAACCACTTTTTTTTCGACGTCGCTAGCTCTCCTACTATTACATTTGGTTGAAAACATAAATATTTCAATAACATTTCTTTTATAGATGAATCATTTTCTCAACTACATGAATTCAATGAACATAAACGAATTCATGCTAAGAAAAAATCATTCTATTGTGATATATGCTGTACGTAATTATAAAAATAAAAATCTTTATATTTTTCTTTTTTCTTATGTTGCATTGACTTTTAGATAAATCAGTTCATAGTTCAAGATATTTGGAGCAACATAAATTAACTCATACTGGCGAAAAACCACATAATTGTGAAGTTTGTGGTAAGTTTTTATGAGATAATAATTTAAAAAAATTAAACAACTTGTATCGAATTGGTTTTTAGGCATGTCATTTTGCCATAAACAAAATTTACGACAGCATAAACTAACTCATACGGGAGAGCGGTCATATGCTTGTAATATTTGTGGTAAGTTAATTTTTGTATACAACATTGACCATTGAATAACTAAAATTTTGTTTCAGCTAAATCATTTACGCAGGCCGTTCATTTGAGGCAACATAAATTGATTCATACCAACAATCAAGCTTAATATATCCACTTGTTGTTGGGATTTTAATTGGCTGAGCCGCAATCGTGTTCTGGACTAGAATTTTGTTGTCAGTTTCTTTTTTTTTTTCATTGATATGTAATATTTTCTTCATATTTTACTGTTAACGTTTAACTGGATTTTTATGTTTGGCATCTCTATGTTAACTTTGCAATTTGGACATTTCGAAAGCATGAGATTTTGAACTATTATAAAACCGAATAGAGGAGGGATATAAATGCGAAACTTTCGATGCACTGGCATTAGGAAACCTTCGCAATGAATTTGCAATCGAAAATCAGGAATCTAAAATTTTGTTGATTTTTAAGTTTCGTACGAACTTTTCACAATCGTTGGGGGCCTCCAAGTGGTTGATAATAATCGACTGTTAAATTCTTTTGGAATTATTTAACAACTTGGTAAATTGGAGATATCAAAAGCCTTTCATGAGATTTTAAATTGCCATAAAATCGCATATAGAAGGGATGTAAATGCGAAATTTTCAATGCACTGACATTGGGAAACCTCCTCAATTATTTTTCACAAAAATCACTGAACTATTTATTATTATCAATTATACACATGGATTACATGTTAGATATTATTATTACACTGTATGAATTATTTCGAATATCTTTTAAAACTAGAAGTACCTATACTGCATTAAAATAATAATAGTTATTTTTTTTTTTTATAGTCGCTCCAACATCTATGGTCACATTGGAATTTTTGACATATTTCACTGGTTGGTTGGCTTTTCTTATATGTTCCGGTATAGTCCCGTCAACTTTAAAAATTGCAGTTTTTTGCTATACCCAGAGTTAGTATCAAAGATTACATTTGGTTTTCGTGGAAAGTGAAGTGCATTTCTCCATTAACTGAACTGTGGGCATTGATAGAAATAATTGTACTGCATTAAAAGCATACGATTATTTTCGCATTTATTATAATTTTTAAAATTATACTTATTTATTATATTTTGTTATGTACATACTTATATTAAAATAATTTTTTATCGATTTTAAAACTTAAATAACTCTGTAACTATAAATTGTAGAGAAACGAATGGGGTATTGATTGAAAAAGGGTGAAAAACTCTTTCAATTGAATCCCATAAAACTCCAGTATTTTAATGTCCTTTAAGCCGACTTTCATCATTTTTCATATTAAAATTATTGAGTACATATTTTAAATATTTTGCTACGTATATGCAACCAAATTAACATATCGAATAGTGAACTTATTAAATGGAAAATGGGGCAAAATTATAAAGGCCGTTAGAAATGCCAATGTTTTCTTGATAGTTTTTCCAATTTTTTTCTCGATTATCTATAATATTCTGAGTTCTATCTTGAAATTCAATCAAAAAGTCTCAAGTGGATTTTTTTTCTGTCCCTATATAGTTTTAACTTTTATCAATTTCTTGTCAATGATATTTCATTTGCTAATGAAGAAAGAATACTTTGTATAAGTAAATGGCTTTTACACAACTTATATTGTAGCTCAGTGGTACAGAGGACGACAAAGGAGCATCAGTAGGCTGGTTCGAATCCAGTCGTGTTCTAATTTTTTTTTTTTTTTTAATATTATGTTTTGTCAAATTGTATTTATCTGCAGCAGTTAATTACAACTCTTATCGATCGTTAATTATCTCGTTCAAAAGACTCAAACGATCTATGCTGGGCTTTGTTAGTATTCCCTTTATTTTTCAAAATCGATTTGCGAAATGAATTAAAATTTGTTAAATCGAAAATTACGAGCACCTCGGAAAGAACAAAAAAATTTCGAAAGTCGGGTTTGACAACTTTTCCGATTTTAGTTCCGCCTATTTATAATTCTGAATTTTATTTGATTTTGCAATCGTAAAGTCTCGACCGAACTTTTTCATGAGATAAGTTTGAACGAGGATTAACACATTGAAACTAAATGGAAAATAATAAACCATACTTTATATAGAAGTATAAACGTTATGTTTTCAGTTCTGTTGTGGCTACGTGGGAATATCAGCGGCTGGCATGCAGAAGGTCTTCGGTTCGATTCCTGGTTCCCGCGGTGTTAGGTTTTTTTCCTTTCTATCTCGCTAATGTTAATTGATTTTTCACTGTACCTAGTACAATGTTCACGTTTCAGCATTCATCGATCGTTTATCCTTTGTCCTTCGAGGCTTAATCGATAAGTTTCGAAGGACGTGGTGTTAAACGATCGATGGAAGGCATCTATTTGTTTTTAATTTTTTTCTCTATATGCAACATTGCTTTTATTGATAATTTTGGAAAAATTAAATCATAAAATTTGCGTATGAATTTTCCAATTTTTCAAAATAAGGAAGAGTGGCGTGAATCATATTAAAATTTCTAGGCAATTCCCAAAATTTGATTTTGCACTTTTTCTTTTTTTTTTTTGATGCGGCGACGCATAAAAATCTGAGTGATTCTTGAAAATGTGTATAGGCAACCATAACCACAGTTATGTAGAATATGATTGTCTATTCTTAGTATTAATCTTGTGACGGCATCCAACATCTTCTGTCGGTCTATTACTCGATCAGCTTTTTTCAATGTAAATTTCAATCGTAAATATCTCGATAACTATCGATCGTATAGTAACGACGGTGTGACATCGTTGTAAAGGGCATTCAAAGCCCTATCAAATGTTGTCTGAAGATTTTCCAAAACATTTCACAGCGAAGAGTAAAACACTTTTTTTTTTGTCCACAGCTCTTCCGTTTGCTTTAACTGGAGTTATTAGATTCAATTGAAAGGGTTTTTTACCCTCTTTCATTCGATACCCCATTCGCTTCTCTACGATTTATAGTTACAGAGTTATTTAATGTAAGTCTTAAAATCAATAAAAAATGATTCAAAAATGTTTATAGGCAATCATAACTACAGTTATGTAGAATATGTTTGTTTATCCTTGGTATTAATCTTGCATTTAGATCACTGCTCTAACCGATTTTATAACAATTCAAAATATCATGAAAGGCTTTTGAAATGCCCAAATTGTTAAATGATTCTAAGAGAATGTAACAGTCGATGATCAACCACTTGGAGGCTCCCAACGTGTGTACAAAGTTTGAACGAAATTCGTGCGAAAAAAATTTCTCATCTAAAAAATTGGTGGGCTGAATATTTAGTTCGGTGATTTTTGTGAAAAATCGACAACATTTAAGGTTCGTTCCAAACCTTCCTTCTAAGGGAACAGACAGCGGGAGCAACTTGGTTTTATACTACGTAAAAATACATAAACTAGCTTCACATGAGTAAAATATGGACAATTGATGACAAATATATAATACACAAAAATATTTTATTTAAATTAAAATTGTAAAAAATGCATTTAATTGTAGTAGAAAAACATTAAAAATTACTTTTGACAAATACGAATGGTTGTTTTATTCATAACAATAATAACTCCGTCATCTTGCAACTCTCTCAGGGCATCTTCAAACATTTCTCGAGTCACCATCTATCAACAGAAAATATAAGTGAAAATAAGTCCTGTTATAATATTGGTATAAATAAAGCCGTACCAGTTGTGATTGTTCTTTTAGTTCTGCGTGCAATTTTTGATAATTTATAGTGGGCACTTTGCCCTTACTAACAACGATATCTTTCAAGGCGTTCACCAGTTGTAAGCGTCGTTTACGAGCTGCTGTACTTAGTCCCGTTGTTAAAATGCTCACGTCAATTTTACCCGACAAAGGATCAGTGGCTGACTGCTTCAATGCTTCACGATGCAACCTACAAACAAAACTTGGTCATGACTTTTCAATTTTTTGATGAATTAAAAAATAAACCTCCAAGCTTCGTCTACGTCAACGATTTCGACCATATTTGAAAAACGAATTTTTGCGTGGGCTTCGGATAGACGAATCAATGACTCTAATTGACGTGGATAGGCTGAGATTTGGCCGCGTCCCGTACCAACTTTTCGCATGTCCACATAGACCTGAATCAATTTTTGTGACGCCTCCTCACTAAGTTTCGGATGGAAATGTTCCTTGGCGTATGCAATGTAATCGCGCAATACGCTCATATTAATCAGATCATCTTCTTCCTTTTCCGGAGTTTTATAATATAAAGATACCAAATGGCGGGCTAGACGTCGATCGAACAACTCGTTTTGGGGGTCGAGAATCAAAAAAATCAAATCGAATCTAAAAAGACAAAAAAAAAAAAACATTTTGTAACTGTATTTTTAATAGGCATTATGTCAGTAATTAAAAGTCACTGAAATGATGTATTTATTTAATGAAACTTAAATTATGGAATATGAAACACGCATGTATTATCTATAGGTATTCTATAGTTATATATAATAAAACTGTAAAAGATTTTTGTCCATCTCTTTGTTGTACATCTTTAACGCAAAAACTACTGAACGGATTTTGATGAAACTTTTTTTGTTATATAGCTATTAGTCCTGGGTAACATAAAAAATATAATTTATACATAATTTAGTGGAGAAAAGTCAGGAAATTCAAAGATTTGTAATATGATGTTATAACAAATATATTTTTGTGCTCCTAAGGATAACCAACAGGCACCATTTTCATTATTTACAAATGACAAAAATATTATGTTGGCATAGCGTTATTGTACGACGTACGTATTGCCTGTTTGTTCTTGGCAAACTTGAAAACGGCTGGTCCGATTTGGACGAGATTTTTACTACAAGTAGTAAATATTACAACAAGTGCTATAAAATACTTTTTATTCCGAAAAAATGTTGATTTTCTGAGAAAAAAATAAAAACTATAAAAACTGCGCAACGAAAAACATACATCGGCAGGCAGCTGTGATACAATGTACATATACCATATCATATCGTAAAGACGATATGATTTTAAACTATGTGATTTGTTATTCTTATAAATTAATGTTCGCAAATTTGAAAATTATAACCATTAGTATAGAAATATAGTGATAGGTTAAATTCCTAGATACCGTAAATTCTTGTGAATTTAGGGGTAGTTAATATATTATTAATAGTTTGGCTGAGTAAACGTTCGAATTGTCGAGGGAGGAGAAGAAAATCCTTTGCAGTAAATATGATTTCATTAATAAAAATAAATATCTTTGTTCAAAAATGAGACCCGTAAGAGTAAATAACAAAAACAGACAGTTCGACTTAAGTGATCCCGATTAGGAGTTTGACTAAGAGAGGTGAAGCCATCAGAACAAAAAAAAATCCAGCCCAACTTATTTTTCCAGAGAAAATAGCAACTTAGATGTGACCATCGCGTTGTTTTTTTACCAAAAAACTATATTCTTAGTTTTAAATTTATTTTAGCAAAATCTATAAGAATTCGTTGTCTTATCTTGGACACCGGGAAATAGCAGACTTGCCGATAAGACATAATGGCCTTAATACTATATCCTAGAATTATGAATCTAAGGCAACCAAACGTGATACCTCAGATCTTAAGATAACACATTAAATATTATTGATCCTAAAAAAGGTACACTTCCTAAAGGATAGCTACTAATCCATTCTACTAAAATTAATAAATGATTTCATATGACATTTGGTTTGAAAGTTTCTCAAGGCTTAAATTTTCTTAATATTTTACAATATTCAAAAAAACGTAAAGATCCTACCTATAAGATAGCTTATATTTGTTCCTGAAAAATTAGTTTAACGGATTTTCATGAACTTTCTATGAAATAAAAGTCTAGAAATATCTAATTGTCTTTTTTTTTAATAGGTTAATTCCTTATTTTGGGTAACGTTTTCTATTATTCAATCAGATTAATTTAGATACGCTAAGCGAAGTGGGCGGGTGTCAGCTAGTTGTAAATGAAATATGTTTCTGAGCATTATTGGGTAGTTTTTAAAAATTATTTGAATAATAATTGCATACCGTGACATTAAAGTATGCGGCAATTGGACATTTTCGATAATGGTTTTATTTTTGTTCCATTGCGACTCGGATGGATTTGCCGCGGCCAAAATCGACGTGCGCGCATTCAACTGACAAATGATCCCCGCCTTGGCAATGCTGAGCGTTTGCTGTTCCATCACCTCATGCAACACACTGCGTGTCGAATCGTTCATCTTATCAAACTCGTCGATGCAACAGATCCCGTTATCGGCCAAAACCAACGCTCCACTACAACAACAAAAAAATCGATTAAATAATCAACTCTTGCCGTGACTTTTTTGATAGTTTACGTTTGAAGTATAAGTTGTCGAGTTTCTGGATCTTTCATGATATAAGCCGTGAGACCGACAGCCGATGAGCCTTTTCCTGACGTATATTGACTACGTGGTACTAAATTGTAGACATATTGCAGCAGTTGTGATTTACTGGTTCCTGGATCTCCGCACAAGAGGACGTTGATGTCAGCACGGAAATTGGTTCGTCCCGATGTCGCAAATGCTTTCTTTGTGCCGCCAAACAATTGCAAAAGAATGCCCTTCTTGATGTCATCGTTCTCATAGATAGACGGGGCAATGCCCCGTGCCAAACGATCGTAAATGTCCTCCTTTTGCGACAATAAACGTAACGATTCGATACGTTCGGGTGTGAAACGATGATCTTTGCCTTCTTCTTGTTCGTACAGGCGTTTATTGTCGACTTTTCGGAAGTGGACGACATCCACGTGGGTCTTGTAAACGGCACGAACGTTTCGCATTCGTGGATTGACTTGAATGGGCATCGCGCGATAAATTCCCGTGACGGTGACGCGGTCTCCTGGTTGAACGAAATCGACAAGATCGTTATGGGCGAAAAGGGCGACCGTGTGTGGGGTTTGGCCCGCTGGCATATCATCGGGCGACTCTTGTAACTTGATCAATTGCTTATCGGTGAACTGAGATCGATTATGAATCAACGAGAAGCAATGATTGGTGTTACAATTCGTGCAGATTGTCGGCTCGGAAATGCGGCCACGATCGATTTCCACGGTCATCGAGTTCTTGCACACGATACACTGGAAGAACGCCTCGCGCATTTCCGGCATTATATTCGAGGTACGAATCACCATGCCCGAAATGGTGATCAACTGATCGATGTCCTCCGGATTGAGCGATCGCATATTTTTGGTTTTTTCCGCGTTAAACGGCCGCACTTGGATGTGATGCTCGAGATTATCAGCCGGATAGCGTTCAAAATAAAGTTCATTGATAGCCGAGTCTAACATCGGAATTACTTCCTGGGGATATGAAATTAATTGCTTGTATAAATTCGCGTCGAACGTATCTAAATGATGACAATTAACGTTCATGAATGGCTCCTCCAACGTGTGAATCTAGATGAAAATTTTAATTAGTATACAAATTTTTGGCACGAGTAAGATTAGCGTGGCGCTTTGAATATTTGAAATCGCCCAACTTTATGCTTTTATGTAACCATAAAATAAGACCAATAGAAGCTAAATTTCATGTCAATTATCCCAAAATCGAAAATTCAAGAGAAATCGATAAATTTTGACGTCAGCATGAGGCCTAAGTAAGCCATTTGCAAAATTCAATGTATGAGTAACTATGGGAACTTACATGGTCCAATTTGAACTACTCAATATTTTTTATGTGCAAACACATTTTCAATATTAAATTTCCATTTATTTTGCAATTCAAAAAAAAATTTTTAATAAAAACCACAAATAATACTAAATTTCGGGAATAAATAAAATTATTAAAAAAATGAAAAGCCGACTTCAAAATAAATAAAAAAATTTTAACAAAAAATGCACTAAATAGTAACAAAATAATGGCGTGTCCTTGCAATATCTACAACTTACAAATGATTAGGATGATACAATGTACAACTATTGTTATTTTTAGAGTTGGTGTCAGCCAAAGAATTTAATATTAATGTTCATTTGTAAAGAGGTTTAGTTGGTTATTGGTATTATGTAGTTTAAAGGTCGCTACAGTACTAGTATATTGTTTAAAAGTTCATTTGAAAAATAAATATCATAAGGTATTCTCATTTATAGCTAAATACCAATTTAATCGTATTTCCTTGGCTGACACCAACTCCAAAAATAACAATAGTTGTACATTATATGATCCTAATAATTTGTAAGTTTTAGACACTGCAAGGATACGTCATTATTTTGTTACTATTTAGTGCATTTTTATTTACTATTTTTTTTATTTATTTTGAAGTCGGTGTTTTATTTTGTTATAATTTTATTTGTATCTCGATTTTTAGTGATCTGAAGTTTGATGACTGATTTTATTTCTTTGAATATGGGCAAACCTACTAAATCTGCTGCTCATATGAGACAGCGCCGTTAAATGTTAAAAGTTACTACATCATCCCTTTTTGCTCTTAAGGGTTGAAATTTTTTACTTTTAAATGTAATGAAAGAACTAATTGGAATACTCTTTCCGATAAAAAAAAATCATCAAAATCCTATGATTCAGTTAAACGTCACTATTTCATCCCCTATTTTCATCCTTAGGGGATGTTTTTTTTTTCTTCAAATTGAAATGTGAAAAATTTAATTGTACCATGCACGTAATAGAAACAAAATTATCAAAATCAGGTTAGTCAGGAAAAATTTAGTATTTCATCCATAATTTTTAACCCCTTATGAGTGGAGTTTTTTTTTTATAAAAAAAAGATTTGAGATGAATTTAAAATTATGTTCTACCAATAAAAAAAAGGAATTATCAAAATCGAGCTATCCAATAAGAAGTTAATATTTCATCCCTTAGTTTTCAACCCTTTAAAAGTGAAATATTATCTTCAAATTAAAATGGGACTACACGAAAAGTACCAGCTTTTAAATAAAAAAAGAATTATCAAAATCGAGCTATCCAATAAGAAGTTAATATTTCATCCCTTAGTTTTCAACCCCTTAGAAGTGAAAGATTTCCTTCAAATTAAAATAGGACTACACGGGAAGCACCAGCTTTCAAATAAAAAATCGCTTCACCCAATCGAAAATTCTGAGGTAACAAACATAAAAAAAAGCATACAGTCGAATTGAGAACCTCCTCCTTTTTTTGAAGTCGGTTAAAAACCCATAAAATTAATGAAATTCTAACTATTGCGATTCGAGCTTGAACTCAAGTAATATAGAAAATATAATTGGCAAAATAAACAATCTTTAGATACCACGTACTTTAAAGATGACAAAATTTTAAAAATATTCAATAAATTTAAAATGCTCTATTAATGCAGGATCTGTATTCATAAAGATTTTCAATGAATTCTGAAAACTCATAAATATTTGCAGCATAATTTTTATGTAAAACTTCGCGGTGTCAGGAAGTGGACATTCAGTCAAATAATGAAATCGGTGAAACGAACAGTGACTACAAGTTTTTTTTGGGGGCTCCGCCCCCTTGACCCCTTTGACATTTGTAGTAGAAAATTATTGAATGGATTTATATGAATTGACTTAAAATACATGACAATTCCCATAGTTACGTCTTAATTGAAAGATTTATCAAAATCATTTTCCCTAAGTAAACTGCCTCTTGAAATCCGGTTTTTATCGAAAACGAAGCGAAAACTCGCAAATTAGCACTCTTCATTTTCGTTTTCTTTTGACTTGTTTTATCAGGAACCGTCGTCAATTTTTGGCGCCACGCTAACCTTACTCTCCCCAAATTTTTTTTTTCATGAAATATACTTCATCTAATTTTTGAAGGTACAACGGCTCATTGTCATTCATTCCTTCAACACGTTCATCTTCTTCTGTGTTCAAGTCGATATAACGTAAGATGAATTGTTTGAACTTTTCTTTGCAACGAGACACCACGACATTGGTGCCCCAAACGACCAAATCTTGATCAGCACCAGCTCCATCCGTCTCAGAGGACTGCTCCGGAATCGGCTCCAACTATCGACAGAAATTCATTAAAAAAATTTCCATCGCAAAAAATCCATGGAAACGAAATTTTCTTTCCTAATAATTTGTCATTTTAACTTATTTCTATCAAATCATTGTCTTATATGGCAATAATATGGCTACGCCAGACGTTTTCCTCGTGCTATATTCCATTGGTTAAAATCACAGTGATTGTCGTCTTCGGGAAATTGGCGTGGAACTTATGGAAAGCATCGCATCGAAAAAACGAACAAAAAGGTTTCATTCGTTATTTAAAAAATTATAATCATTCAAGGTTTAATCTTTTGACACCAATAGGTGATAAAACGTATAATAACGAATTGTGTCCGATTTGTATGACGACGCCATGTTGGGAAATTCGGACCAATTGTGGTCACATTTTTTGTGGCTTGTGCTACAAGGAATTTTTCGAGACAACTAAACCAGGACCAAATCGTTACCTATGCCCACTATGTCGCAGTACAGTTTCCATTTTACATAAATTTTATAAAGTAATCACATGCAAACTTATTATAGCTGGGGAGCCCAAGCGGGGATTTCAGGATTTACTAAAGCGCGGCAGATTAATATACAGGGTGATACCTTGTACCCAGTTAAGTACTTCCACCAAATATTAGCCCCATATATATGGCCGCCCGTCAAGGATAAAGGATCAGATTAGTAAAAAAAAAAATTGATCATCTGAAATTCTCGAGCGCGTCAGATTAAGATAGGGTGAGTTAGTTACATGCTAAAAGGTGTATATTCCACTAATCTGACAATTTGAGAGTGACCAAAAGAAGGGGGAGGGGTACAAATTTGTAAAAAAAAAAACGTCATCTCGACATTCTCGAGCGTGGCTAATTTTTTTTTTTATTTTGAAGGGAATAAATCAAGGATTACGAAAAATATATAATCTGACGATTTCCACAAGTCGAAGTAACAAAAAATCATCGATAAAGTTTGATGCGTGCAGTTGCGTGATGCATCTATTCGAATTTTCCCAGGAAAAAGTTTCAAAGAAAATTTGTAGCCATTAATAAGTCTAAGAACTATAGCAAGTTTAAAGAAAATCGTTGGAGCCGTTTTCGAAAAAAAAAATTTTAAAGCTCAAAAACTCCTAGAATATAGTAGAGCTTTCGGTTCACCGATTTCGGCCAAAAGCTTCGTGGCACATCTAGTTATAATATGGAGGCTGAATGCCAAGTTTGATGAAATTCGGATAAAGCTTTCGATACGATATGGCTGTCAAACTTTTTTCAAACTTTCATCGAATTTGACTTCCATATTATAACTAGTTGTGCCGCGAAGCTGTTGGTTGAAATCGGTGAATCGAAAGCTCCACTTTATTGTAGGAGTATATGAGCTTTTTCAATTTTTTTCAAAAACGGCTCCAACGACTTTTTTTAAACTTGCTTAGTTCTTAGACTCATTAGTGGCTACAACTTTTATTTGAAACTTTTTCCTGGAAAAATTCGAATATAGGCTGTATGGGTAACCGACAAGTTCATGGAAAACGAATTCATCGAAAACGAGTTCAACGAATGCAAATTCATCGAAAATCAATTCATCGAAAAAAAAATTTTTTATAGATATTTGAAAGAAATGACAAGAGGACCGGGTAAAAACTAAAACAGCAGTGGTCAACAAAAGTTGACAATTTTATAAATAAAAAATTGACGATGAGTATTTCAAAATGGCGATTTTTTTTGCACATTCTAATAATGGCAGCGCGTTTGCGTCACATTCAAATCGTCAGAGGTTTGTGTTAGGTTTACTGAACATCCCCTTAGAAAATCTGACGCGCTCGATTACATTATTTTTCTTCATTTTCAACCCTTACGTACGACCACCCCCATCATGGAAACAATCAGATTATCATATGTACATTTTTAAAAATACATAGGACATAGATGCTATCAATATGTGACGCGCTCGAGTATGTCCATGAAACAGTTTTTTTTTTACATTTTTGAAAATCTATAGCCGCTCCCCCCACCGCTGAAAAACTATATATTATGACATTTTTTTCTTTTTATCATCTAAGCTTCGCAACCCAATAGGTCTCGATAACGCTCGAGTAAATCCCGATTTAGCATCGTGGGCTCCCCTACTATTAAATATGATTCAAGTTTCAATCATTTTTTTTTCTAGATAACTTCTGACGAAGGCCTCCAAATCGATCGAGTAATCACGGCATTTGTGAACGAGTATCAAACAACGTATCGCTTTTACAAGTGCACAACCGTGTTTCGTTTGAAAATCATTCAGCTAATAGTTAAACTTTTAATCGTTTTCATTTTCGTTCTTTTAATTTGTATGCCTTACATCAAAAATGGAGTTTATTGCTTCTTGTAAATTGATTGATAAATAAACGTATATTAACCTGATCTGAGACCATGGGAACTTGTCGATAGTGTTTATCCGAACGGATATCGGGCCGAGTACGATGTGGAGTGCCGCGAATTCCCGATCGAGGGGTTTGCACCGAGCCCAAAGAACTGGGTGTGCCATAATTGAGAGGCGAACTCAAATCGATGTCGTTAATTCCTAAAAAATTATGTTGAAATATTTTTTTTTTTCAAATCAACGATTATATCACCTGCAGCTGGACTGCTGGGTGGATGTTGTGGAGGTGATGTGATTCGTAAATCGTCCGAATTGCCGATGACCACTTGAGACGTGGTGTTGCCACGTTTGTTGCCCCATCGCATCGGAGTCGTCACGGAATTGTCACTCTCGGAGACGCGATTTGGCGTGGCGAAGCCGCGCTGTAACGGAGTCTTGCGTTTCTGAGTCGACGACGGCGAGCTCTTCGCACTCTGTTGACTGGCAGCGATCGGTGTCTTTGGGACATCCTGGTCGACGTTTTCGTCAGGTGTTTGTGCTGATGGCGATCTTTTCGCTGGAGATGACATCGTTACGCACAAGTTTTAATCTTCTAACGAATTCCTTAAACCATTAACTATGGAACCAAAACAAAACGCGGGAAAACTCGTTTCGTTCAGATAATATCAAGTGTACCAACTTATCTTTAACAAGTACAATCCGACACATTATAAATTGGATTATATCACGTCAATGATGTTAATATATGAACGCATTTGATTTTTTTTTAAAAACACCGTTAATAAACAGCTAAATGAACCAGATTGTACAATAATTAAATAGTCGATAAAGTCCCTATTTGTCTTTGTATTGCAATTACGCACTTCTTTGATTCGCCTGGTTGAACTTAGGCTTATCCTATTTTTTTATTTTAGGATTAAGAAAATTTGGCATTTGAAAAAAAAATATTATGCCATTCTTACTGGGCTTGAGTCATAAGAAAAAGTGGTATTTACGGTAAAATTGAAAATGTTTAATTTCTAATTTTCCATAAATTTCCTTGAATCAAATGGCTGACTCGGTAGAACAACAAGCTTCATCGAGATGGTCGTCTCCAGAGGCTCCCCGGTTACCGTGCTTGACCATTAAAATAGATAACCGACCGAGCAGAGGTTTAAAAGATTTAAAGCCACTAGGATATTTTAGTCTTGATGGTGATCGAAAAGTCATTTGCGATGCATCGCGTCTCATGTATTTGTATAGAAAATATGGCAAATTTGAATTGCGCGATATTAGCTTTGATCTCAGTCGCGGATATGAGCATGAGGGAAACGTTCGCAAAAAGCCGTTGTTTAGTGAGGAGGAAAAGCTCGACTCAGTCCTAAGCTATTTGAGCATGAACATTGATAAGTTCCAAAAAGGCGGTTCTAGAAAATTGTTGTCAACCGATTTTGTGACTTATCGTGGCGTTTTGCGAGAGATTATGAATACGATTTACGAGAAACACGAAGGATGGTTTATAAACGTGTCGTATTACAAGGGAAATATGTATATGTGTGCTAGTAAAACTGAGTATGGGGCTACAAAGGCACTCAGTCTCACTGATCGGGAAAAATTAATGTCGGCATGGGGTATGAAATTCGAACAATATCTACTAACATCAAATCCAGAACTCGAACCTGACATTAACGCACCAATCAACGACAACGAAGAGTTCAATTGCGCATTTCAGGCAAAACTCGGACAGAATAAAATTCTATATGCAGCCGAAATGGATGCAATAATCAGTCAAACACCCCTCGACATTGACGAAGAGCTTGAAAATGTACATTTCATCGAGCTTAAGACGTGCAAACATCTCAACAGTAATAAGCAAAAATCACTTTTTCAACGATTCAAAAGTTTCAAATTTTGGTCGCAAAGCTATTTAGTGGGTATCAAGCGGATAATGGTTGGATTTCGAGACGATAACGGATTCGTTGATTACGTCGAAACATATGAGACCGATACTTTACCCGATGATGCAATCAACTGGAATGTCGATGCTCCGTTAAACTTTCTCAACAGTTTTCTGTCGCACGTCTACAATGTGATACATGCCAAGTCCAATTTAGACGATGTCAGTCCATCTTCCGTGTGGCGTTTCGGCTTTCAACCGTCTAGCAATCAAATCAATGTTGAATACCTTGAAGGGCCCAACACACACAGTTTCATTCGAGACTGGTACATTGAAAAAACTCAACAAATATCTAATAATGCCTCCTAATATTCTATATTTACATTTACATTTGTCCTTTATATAAATAAAAATATTATTTTAATGGTAGATTAAATAAAATTATTAAAATTTACTTATTTATGTTAAGGATGCAATTTCATGTATCGCTCGATTTCCAGCAAGTTTGGTCACGTGGTACCAATGGTACCAATGTTCTGGCAGTATTTTGAAATTGAAACTCCTACCCTAGCGCCGCTACTGTCAAATCGTTGAAGCTTGATATTGCTCAGATGGCAGCACATTAATCGAAATCGTACCACGAGACCGAAATCGTTTGAAATCGACCGATTCATGCAATTGCAGCCTAAGGGTGCGGTCCCATGCATCGCTCGGTTTCTAGCAATTTTTCGTCACGTGGTACAATTTTGACCAATGTGCTGCCAGGATTTTGAAATTGGTAAATTCATGGCTGCCAACTGAGCGAGTCTAAGCTTCAGCAATTGACGCTAACGGCGCTAAGGTGGCATTTTTCTTGCCACTCCAAACATCTGATCTAACCTCCATTGATAATATTAATCTTTTATTCTTAATAATTGATTATACGCGACGCTTTTATTATATTCCTCACAAATTGTTTCACATACGCCACACGTAAATACAACTAACATTTCTTAATTTTTAAGAAATAAAAGATTAATATTATCAATGGAGGTTAGATTAGCTGTTTGGAGTGGCAAGAGAAATGCTACCTTAGCGCCGTTAGCGTCAATTGCTGAAGCTTAGACTCGCTCAATTGGCAGCCATGAAATTACCAATTTCAAAATCCTGTCAGCACATTGGTCAAAATTGTACCACGTGACGAAAAATCGCTGGAAACCGAGCGACGCATGGGACTGCACCCTAACAGTTAAATACTACAAATAATTATTATCATATCCAATGTTTTTTCGTTTTAATTTATCGATTCGTTAAGATTTACATGAATACCTGAAATAAATCAAATAATAATAATAAATTTATTAACTTTTAAGGGGGTCATCCCATGTGATGGGCTCAAAAAATAAATTTTTTTTTCTTCATAAATTACTTCCTAACATGTCTATAAAACGGTAGTAAAGTGATTTTTGAAAATTCGAAGTTGTTTTAAAGATACAGCAGGTAGAAGAAAGAGCTGCTCGGAGCGCTGAATTGGCAGTTGAAACTTTAAACGACTTTTTCTCAAAACCGTGTTTTTCAAACTTTTCTCCATCGTATCTCAAAAACGGCTTGACCGAATGACTTAAAATTTATAGGGTACACTCAACACATGTAAACGCATGGAATGAACTATTATCAATCAAAAATTTCCAAAATTTCGATTTTTTTATAGCGAAAAACAAAAAAAAAGTGGTTGCGTGTACTTATGTACGCGCGTGAGAAGTTCTACTTCTTTTGCACTATTAATATTAGTTTTTATTAATTGCATTCAAATAATAAATTTTAAAAAATTGTAAATTCTTATTTAATAATAATAATAATATATATATTTAATGATATAATTATAAAAATAAAATGAAGAAAATAATATTTTAATTTGTGTCAATAAATAATATCCAAAGAAAGCTGCAAGACGTTTATAAAATTTGTCGGATCATTTTTCTGGTTAACAATTCATGCATGCCATGAAAGCGAAGCTCCATAGAAATTGCGAAATAAAGTAAGTAGCTACTTTTCAAAGTAAATGTCTTAATCTTATTCATATCTTGTGTTACTAAATTATTATTCTAAGATGGTTGAATCATTTCAGAATCCCAGATTTTGTGATAACTAAGAATATGCATGAAATGCAGACGTCATTTTCATCACTAAACTAGAAAAATGGTATAACAGCTACTGCAAAATTCAAGAAAAGTAATAACTTCTTTTTTAATAATATGTGTCATTTGTGTATATAATTATTTTTAATTTAAATATAAAAATAAATAAATAAGTAAATAAATAAAACAAAAATTCAACTTGGCCAACTTCGTTTTGTTAATTTTTGTCTCAAGATGGCCGCCCATCTAAAAATTTCACTCTCATCATTTTTGCATAACGCGCCTAAAGAAGTATATTTTCAAAATTCGCAGCTTTTATTTCAAATGTCTACCAAAAGTCCAATTTTTTGTATATTCATTTGATAATAGTTCATTCCGTGCATTTAGGCTTACAGATTAACACGCCGTTGTTTTTTTTTTTTTTGTTTCGGATAAGCCAATCAGCCGGAATCGTGGAGGAAGTGCGAGTTCATTTTTTCGAGGAGGGGGGGTATTCAGAACGCTGTAACTCATGTTCTACACAATATTTTTAGCTTAAAATTTATATTTACACTGTCGAAATATATGTTAATAAATGATAATAAACTTAAAGCTCTATCTATTTACAGATCGTAGAAAAAAAATCCTAAAAAAACCGTTAAAAACAAGCCGTCACATGGGATGACCCCCCTAATGTTGGATTGTGTTAAAACCTAAGTCTTTCTGTTTTTCCAGTTCTTTAATGACGTAGTCCTTTAAATTTTTATAAGCCTCTTCCAGGTTGTCGTTATGAACCACGAAATCAAAAACCCCAGAATTTTTACCTAAAAAATTGCAAAGTAATTATGCATTTTTGCTATGTTTGAGATTCTTTGATAGAATTTTACCAAATTCAAGTTCGACACGAGCTGTGTTCAAGCGGATATTTAAGCTTTCTTCGCTTTCGGTGCCTCGGTCCCGAAGACGTTGCTCCAGGTGTTCCAATGACGGTGGCTGAACGAAAATCATGATTGGATTTAGGTCGGTGTTTTTAATCTGTTTGACACCTTCGATTTCCAGATCGATCACACAAACTTTTCCTGTGTGACGGACCACATCAACAGCCTTGTGGCTAGCAGAAAAAAAACAATTAGTTTAGGGGGATTAACAAATGCGGTTAATGATTGGCTTACCTAGTGCCGTAAATGTTACCGCCGAATTCAGCCGTTTCGACAAATTCACCGCGGGCTATGGCCGCCAACATTTCATCCCGGCTCGTATAGTGATAGTGCACGCCATGCTTTTCACCATCGCGAGGTTTTCGGGTCGTGTGACTGACACTGTACGCGAACGTGTCGGGAAACTCTTTCAAGAGCCGCTCCAGTAACGTGCTTTTACCTGAGCCCGAGGGCCCACAAAACACAATTGGTCGAGGCCCTGCTGCCTGTACCATCTTCGATACTGGAAATTAAAAAAAAAAAGTGAAAATAATTTTCTACTTCCTTTAATCAACAAGTTTCTAGCCTCTCACACAACTTACCATCATCCATTTTTTTTTTTTTTTTTTTTTTTTAATAAAATAAGTTAATTTTGATCAAGTCAAGAAAGTTTAAAAGTCACACGTAGGCGGTTAGTTTTTTAAATATAAAATCCACACAAAGAACTGAAGTCTCAGTCTCCGGTCAATAAGAGCCTGTTTCTTGGTCAATTGGAAATGTTAAGAAAAGTATTCAAGTCGAGTCCTTCAAACAGTAATTAGTAAATGTATTAGAAAAAAAAAAAATCAATCAAACAAACCAATTGTAAGCACAACGTGGAGCTTTTTCCAAGGAAATAAGAAACAGTTATAAAACACACGCAGGTTATAATAAATGCGTTATCGCGTGTTTAATCATAAAACACCACACTCAATATGATAATTACCTGATCGTAGAAACGAAAACGTCGTGTGTCTTTTAATTGGGGGGGGGGTCAATTAAATTTATTTCTTTGTCCTTTTTTTCTAATTAAATTATTTTTTACACGGAATGGGACAAATTGAAGCGCGTGTTCGGTTCTCGTCGGCCTTTTAGTTTTAATTTGAATTGATTTTTCTCTTTTGTGTGACGTTTGCGACAGAAAAGGTAAATAAACTGCTGCTGCGCGCTATCCACCAATTTATTCAAAAATAATTTTCCACACACAAAAGAAAAAAAAATATTTTAAAATTAGCTCGTGATTTTCCATTTGAAAATGGGATGTGACCTAAATTATTTTAAGTTTTCTCCAACAAAAATATAAACAAATTTGTTTACATGTAAAATAAGTTGAATGAAGGATATAGGAAGAATATTTAAAAATACAAACTTATGCCCCTTATATCAATATAAATATCTTTAATTAAAGATATTTTTCCTCCCTTCCCTTATCGTTATGTGAAAGATTTCAAAGGAATTTTTTTTTCGTTAATAAAAAGACTAGCTGATACCCGCGACGTCGTCTGCGTAGGTGGTTATTATGTTAAGAACATATTTAATGTACAGAGAAAAAACATTTAAAAAATTTAAAACAAAAAGATATTAAAAATAACCGGAAAGAACTTAGCGTAGAACATTTTTAACTATATGCCAAAAAATTGCTCCTGCAGAATCCGCTATTGCTCCAAGTGTATAGTTATTAGTTAATCAATAATTCATTTTTTAAAAATGTCTAAATTCAAAAATAAAAATTGCTATACAATCCAAAATAATCACTGTTGTTATTATTTTTTAAATTGTTCTTTAAATACTCTTTCCGGATCCGCAATTGTTCCAGGTGTATAGTTAATTAGTAATTCAATTTTTAAACTATTCATATTTATAAGATCCAACGGCAATTGATGACGTCATAATACAACAATACAAAAATATTGCAAAAATGTGATCAATTATTTGCGTAATGAAAAGAGCAGATAGAGAGCTTAAAAAAAAACAAAAATTTCAATTAAAAATTATTTTGGGTTTTATGGCGATTTTAATTCTTGAGATGGAAATTTCTTTAAAAATTTAATTATTAATTAACTATTAACTCTACACCTGAAGCAATTGCGGATCCGGAAGGAAGCTAATAACCTTGATCCGGAAGAGCATTTAAGGAGCAATTAAAAAAAAAAATAAAAAAGTTCCTTTTTTGTATTTTACAGCAATTTTAATTTTTAGTTTGCAAATTTTTGAAACATTAATTATTAGTCAATTAATAACGATACACTTAGAGAAATTGCGGATTCTGAAGAGGCAATTTTTTAGCATATAGTTTAATTTAAAAAAATGTTTCTCGCTAACTTAACTCCTTATGGTTAAAAAATAAATGCAATAATAAAAGGGAGTGTTGAAATGTAATTTGACTATTGTAACGGTTGTAACTTAAAATGTATTTAGAATTTGTATTTACAGTAAAATATAAAAAATGCTTAAAGAGAATTTGAAAAAAGGCTACAAAAATATTTTAAAAACAAACAAAAAATATAATTCAAAAAATATTTTATTTATTCTAATATCTCTTGTAGCTGGATGAAGTCGTACCGCGTACGCTCAAATATGAAATAATCATTAGGCACTGGAAGGATAAACATTCTCCATGTGCATAACACCGTTTGCTTTACTCTATCAAAGCAACGAAAGAACAACGAAAGCATACGCGTTCTGCTTAGAAAACTCGCATTTTAAAAACTGTAACTACTTTGCTTGCAATGAATATATCGTGATGATTTTTTTAGATAAGGACCAAGTATACAAGAAGTAAAACAAAAAAAAAATGTTTGAAATCCATACAGTAATTTTTGAGTTAAAAGCGAACATTGAAAAACAGCTATCATTTTATTTATACAGATATATGATACTAAAACTTAATGTTTTGTACAAAATTTCAAAAATTTGATTTGTCATAACTAATCTTCCACATAGAACCTTACACTTTGAAGGTCTTTCAATCTTTAAAACTGAGATATAAAAAAAAAATTTATTTTATTTTTTTATAATACATTTTTTTGTTACGTTTAAATGTTTACATAAATACAAATAGTTTAATCTTAAGCAGCAGCGGCTCGTTCTTTTTCCTCTTTGGTTTGTCGTTGAACCAACTTCCAATAATATCCTTTAAGTCCAATTAATTCCTTATGATTTCCCACCTACAACAAATAAATCAACATAATGAAACTATAAAGAAGGGATTCAAAATATTTATGATTCTTAAAAAACTATATTTATTCTGTAGGATAATTGCAAATTAGGATAGGAATGTAAATTTTGTAGAAAAAATGCATGGTTTTATTAATATAATATAAACAAAACTTTACATTGAATATATTGAATATTGAATAGACTTAAAACCAGCCCCCTGTCACTTAAAGCGAGAAAGACTAAAAAAAGTAACCGTTTGTGTCGCATGTTTTAGTACCTTTGGATGGCGCTGGTAGTTTAGCTGTTAACAATTTGTGTTGTCATTTATCAGTTCCTTGTGCTATTATCATCGTTACTGTCACTAATGACAAATTCATAATTATTCTAAAATAATAATAATAAAAATAATTTGTCTGACGTTTAAACATTTTTTTATTTCTAACCTCCATAAAAGTCTTCGTGCAACTGATCTAAATAGTACTAAACTAACTGTACTAAAATAGGGTCATTTTCTGTAACATGGAGTTGTAGGGGGCTGCTTAAAACCACGAGGTATAGTTATGTAAAATGCAAACCTGTGTTAGTTACAGGAAAAAAGGATTTAGTAGGAACAGTGAGTGGGCGTCGTAAATATCTCTGTGAAATGATGTTTCTACCTCAACGATTTTCCCTTTTTTTATCACACAAATCAAGTCGGCATTTTCGATGGTCGACAAACGGTGTGCAATCACTAGGACAGTGCGATTTTTCGTCGCGTGTTCCAGTGCGGTTTGCACGACCTTTTCCGATTCCGTGTCCAGAGCACTTGTGGCCTCGTCCAAAATCAATACGGCCGGATTTTTGAGTAGAGCCCGAGCGATGGCGATGCGTTGCTTTTGACCTCCCGACAAAGCCGTGCCCCGCTCACCCACCACCGTATCGTACCCCTTTGGAAATTCTTTGATAAACTCATGAGCATTGGCTAATTTTGCAGCTGCTTCTACCTTTAAAAAAAAAAAAGAAACGTGACAATATTTCAGATAAATGCAATATGATTCGTATACATACTTGTTCATCGGAGGCTTCTAATTTTCCGTATCTGATATTTTCTCGAACTGAAGTTGCGAACAACACGGGCTCTTGGCTAATGAAGCCCAAGACCCGACGTCGTAACCATGACGGGTCCAAGACTCGAATGTCTTTGCCATCGAGTGTAATCGAACCATCGTCAACGTCATAAAATCGTTCCAATAATGACACAACCGTAGATTTGCCATTTCCCGATGTTCCCACGAGGGCGACCGTTTTTCCAGCCATTATTTCAAAGTTGAAATTATCTAAGACAACTTGTTCCGGTCGAGACGGATACGAAAAGTAAACGTTGTTAAACTTTATATTTCCCGCCAACGAATGATACGGAATAATTTCTCCTCCCGACAAAGGAATCGTTGGCTTCAATTCTATATACTAAAAAAAAACAATAGAAACCAAAATCTTCAATAATAGATCAGAGCTAAAGCCTTTGAAAATGGTAAAAAGTGAGAAAAAATTATGGTAGGATGAAACTCATTAGAAAAGAAAGAGAATATTACAACAATGAAAGGAAAAATAAATTACGGTCGATCTGAGGAGGGGAAGTGAAAAAGGGGGAGTGGTTTAAGGGTAGAAATTATTTATCTCGATTTCCGACAAAACTACAAGTCCTATAGAAAAAAGTTAAATAGCAAAGTTGTAGGTAATAAAAAGATCTACAACTTTTGTACTAACACTTTTTTCAAATGTCCCAAACACAGTATACTTTTTTTGATTCAAAATATTTATTTTTCACCTTATTTCGACTTAATATTGAAAAAGCACTCAAATTTTCAATCGAAAATTCTCACGTCAAAATATTTACTTTTTTAAAAAAGTAAATATTTTGACGTGAGAATTAAAAAAGTCGGTCGGCTTTGGGCTTTTTGTTCGTTTAAATTTGTATTTTCTGATTAAAAAATTTATACATTACAATGTTAAATGTTCCCAGAAAATGGAATAATTAAAATTTACACTTTAATTACCTATTGCATTTTCTGGGAACATTTAAGTACATTTAAGTAATGTAATTTTTTTTGTACCATCAGAAAGTAGAGAAAATAAATATTTTTAATCAAATAAAGTACGGTGTATTTGGGACATATATTATATAAATTTTCACCAAATTTCGTGAAAAAAAAGAACCAAAAACTTTATTTATTGGGGTTTTGGAATTTATCACATAAATTTTGAGGTTATGTGAAAAAAGTGTTAGCACAAAAGTTGTAGATTTCCTTATTACCTACAACTTTGCTATTTTACTTTTTTTCATAGGACTTGTAGTTTTGTCGGAAATCGAGATAAACCGTTTCTACCCTTAAACCCCCCCCCCTTTTCTTTTCTAATGGGTTTGATCCTACTATAATTTTTTTTATGTTCCAAAATTATCGACTCTGGTCTATAAGTACCAATATTAATGCAAATCATAGCTTTCTATATATCTATTGCATGAGCTATTTTTGACTTAGATAATTACCTCAAAAACTCGGGCTCCAGCCGCTAATCCTTTAACAACAGATCCAAATAATAAGGAAATTTGTGTTAACGATCGTTGAATCGTTTGTGTCGCCATCAAAAACGACATTAATTGACCAGGCGATAACTGTTCCACCGATAATAAATACCCTCCCATATATAATGTTCCAAGAACCATTCTAAAAGAAAAATTTAATTAAAAAAATATTTAAAAATTTTTTTTTTTTTGAGAATTACCCGTTTAAAAATAAATTAGTAGCCCCTTGAAACATGCCAATGCCTAAGCCTAATTTTTGATTCAATTCCAACACCAACTCTGACTCGTTACGAAACATTTCTTGTTCTTGTGTTTCCATTGCAAATGCCCGCACGGTCCTTATGTTACTGATGGCTTCCTCGGCGATCGCAGTGGTTTTTTCCACTTGATTCTGAGCCCGTCGCGACAAGTTTCGAAGCAAAGCTCCGAAACCCGTACCGACCAATATACAACTGGGAATAAATAACATTGTGACGATCGTCATTTGAGGCGATATAATATACAACGAAATGCCACAGCCGATAATTTGCGTTAGGCTACGCAATCCACTCGAAATGCATTGCTTAAATGAGCTTTTGAAGTCTTGAATATCGTTGGTGAGGCGATGAATGATTTCGCCGGTGCGATGCACATCGTAAAAGCTAATGTCCTGTCTAATGACCGACGTGAAAATATCCTCTTTCATTCGCAGTGCGATTTTTTCCCCGATTCCTGACAATAAGTAGATATAAAAGAACGTGAAGAGAGACTGAAATTTGATTAATTTTTTTTAATAGTATTAAATATGCACCGGAAAGAAGTTAGCGTAGAATTTTTCTTGTTTTTATTAAACAAGCAAGAAGCAATTTTTTAACATATAGTTTAATAAAAACAAGAAAAGTTCTACGCTAACTCCTTTGCGGTTAAATATGCAATGATTTTAAGTTACCTGAGCACAATACATTGAGATCAATTGAATCGCTGGTGTTTTCATTTCTTGAAAAAACCGTTCCGTGTTGCCCTTGTCCGAAAAATGGGCAATGATATTGACAACGGCACCCATACATTGTGGAATTTGTATGTTCAAAATTGCCACGACTAAAGCACTCTATTAAAATAAAAATGATACAATTAATCGATCAATTACGATTTGAGGGGTATTACAGCAATTGCCGCTAGCAAACTCCATATTTGCGGTAAAATATAACTCCAGAGCTTGGTCCAGTTAAAGTGTGACGTGACATCATCGATTTTATAGCCGGTCAATCGATTTTTGGTTTGACAACATGCGATTTTTACGTTTGTCACGTGAATGATGCACCCGGTCGTAAGACCGAGACCGATTTTGGTCAACGGCCGTAATTTAAATGTAACTTTTGATGCATAATTCGACTTATTTAAGGGTTGTTTCAAATTGTTTACTAATCGAAAAGACTGACGAAAAGGATTTCTATAAAAAAAAAAAAAAACAGCAAAATCAAACACATATTACATAACCTCACATTTGTAATTAATAAACTTTTATTATTAATAAATTACAGACCTTAATGTTATTTTTAATGCATGCCCTGTTGCAATGCTCCAAAGCATTTTTTAAAAAATTATTTTTATTGGTCCTAATTAAATTTTATCTATGATCAGTCTGAAAGTGCATATCGCAGCACATACGTCAGTGATAAATGAATGCAAATTTATTTAAAAAAAACTTTCATTCGATTATAATTTCTTCATTTAAACTCCACATATAAATAAAATTTCCTGATGCAGAAAGAATTTCTTCCGTTTTCGGATGTCCGTGTAACGAATTAATTACTGGTTGTCGCGATCTAAAATTGGATCAAATGGAAAATAATTTTTATGAAGAAAAAAAATAGGTCTAGCCCCATAGCCATAATGAAAGTGCCATAGTCGGTTTTTGGAAAATGTTTCCGTGTGCTAATTCCTCTTCATTAAAAACGTATTGTCGCGCAATTTTAGCCCGCTACCCCCACTTGTATTGGAGTTACGGGGGAAACTACCTCAGGCGTTAAAATGTTTTTTCTAGAAAACTATTGAAGATTTTTTCATGAAATTAAAACTGTACGTATATATTGTTAAAACGCATAGTATATATTTTTTTTCAGAATTTTTGTAAAGCTATAAATGATGAAAAATATTATTTTTATTTTTTGAGGGTGGTTTTTTACATCAACCCTTAAAATGACACTTTTTTTAAAAATGCAAATAGTGGCTTTCTTAGTCATCTTTCATTTAAAAAAAGTTGCTTTAAGAAATTGGTTGTCGCTCAGCACCAAAATGAGGTCATCCAGGGACAGGTTTGCAATAAACAGCGCTTTTCGTAAAAGCATTTATTACTTTATGGCTTGTATATAGGCCATAATATGGTTTTCGCCATGAAAAAAAGTCATGAGAAAGAAATTAATTAATGAAATTTTTTAATAGGCCTATTAACATTATAGTGCAGGGATCTTTTATCCAATCGTTATACTAATACTTTGTATCTTAGATTACCTACATACCAAAGGCGTGCGGTCCATACATGCTGTAGATGCGCCGCATGCCTTGGAATTGTAAGACGATTTTAAAAATTGAATATTTGTTATGATTTATTTATTTTATTTTTAATTTACGTAATTGCATTTGGAAAATCATTCTAAAAATGATATATTTTTATCATTTATAAATTTTTTTAATTTACGCAATAATGAAAAGTATAGCTCATAAAATTGGCATAGTTTGTCAAATCAAACGAACGGCAAAAACCGAATGAATGCATAGGCGACAGTAGCATGCGGCCGTTTGCTTCAAATTGGTCGCGCATGCGCACTAGTACGGTCGAATACTATCTCTCTCGGCATTTCACATTGCCGATTAACGGTCTGCAGATGCGTTTGCCGTTTTGAATCTAAACAGTGAATTTAATTGTTACTAATACTTTTCGTAAATTATTTAGAATTATTTACCCAGAGGTCATACAAATGTTCTGTTCTTTAGAATAAGAACTATTTTCGGGGTTTTTAAATACATTATATGATGCGGTTGTTGGTGATTTTTGCAAGAAGGAGCGTCGAATAAGGCTAATTTTAAAAAAATAATTATAACACCTTGTTTATCAAATAAGAAAATAAATTTAATAAATGTGGTTGTCCGCATGTCCTGTTTCAAAAGTCACCGCACGCCACTGCTACATACATACTCAAATATTGTTAGTATATATAATAATATTTGAAGCAAATTATATTTTTATAAGCCATAAAGCAATAAATGCATTTACGAAATGCGCTGTTTATTACAAACCTGTCCCTGGATGACCTCATTTTAGTGGTGAGCGACTTCTTTTAAATAAAAAATGGCTAATAAAGCCACTATTCGCAATTTTAAAAAAGGTGTCACTTTAAGGGTTGATGTAAAAAACCACCCTCAAAAAATAAAAATAATATTTTTCATCATTTATAGATTTACAAAAATTCTGAAAAAAATATATGTTATGCGTTTTATCAATATCTACGTACAGTTTGAATTTCATGAAAAAAATCTTCAATAGTTTTCTAGAAAACAAATTTTAACATCTGGGGTAGTTTCCCCCGTAACTCCAATACAAGTGGGGGTAGCGGGTTAAAATTGCGCGATAATACGTTTTTAATGAAAAGGAATTAGCACACGGAAGCATTTTTCAAAAACCGACTGGGGCACTTCCTTATGGCTATCGGGCTAGACTTTTTCTGTTCATACCGATTTTCACATTTTGGATGTTTCAATTTATTAACAACAGCTCCCGAGACTAAATCCCAAATGAAAATTGAGCCATTCGCTGTTCCCGATAAAATATGCGAGTCTTTAAAACTAACGATTGATTCCAATGCATAATCCAGACATTCATGTCCTTTATATCTAGAATTTAGAATCAATTAAAAAAAAAGGAAATTAATTAGTAATTAATAATGAAAACGTACTCTCCAAGCATTTCTCCGGTATCTTTGTCCATTAAACGTAGAGTATTATCAGCACAACTCGCCAAAATACACTGTCCATCTTTGGTGAAATTAACAAAAGTTATTGGTTCTAAAAAAAAAATCGTTTCAATATATTATTAAATGAATTTACTTTTCAAGACAACCTCCAAGAAAATCGGAAGTTAATTGTCCCATTCTCAAATCGTAAATACGAATTTTCCCATCGAGCGAACCGGTCAAGATTTCATGGTCGGTTACTTGAATCGATGAAACACAATCTCGGGCTTCTTTCAGCGTTTGGATCGGATCGTTACTGCGCGATTTACAGTCCCAACACATCACCGAGTTGTCTCGACTCCCGGACACCGCAATTGTCGACTCCTCGTTAAACTAAAAACCAATCATTTTATGCCAAATCGATAATATGTGAAACGGTGCAGTACTCGAACACAGGTAACAGCGGCAGCATGACCCCGGAATCGTCGCAATGGTTGACCCGTGGTCACATCCCACAAGATCACCGATTTGTCGCTCGATGCTGAAATTATTGAGCTACTATCACACGAACCGCAAGCATCTAACACTTCATTGGCATGTCCTCCATAGGTTTTTAGCAGCAAATTTCTGGATGGGTTCCAAAGTTTCAGTTTCTTATCCGAACCACAAGTGATACAATAATGACCATCAACTAGTATTTAAAAAAAAATTATTATAAACTTTATTTTAGCCACAACTGTAACGTTTACCATTGTAACGAACGGCTCGTACCGCTCCTTGTTTACAATCAATCGTCTGGACACAGGAAAAGTTCATTTTAAATTCATTTTAAACGAGCACCAGAAAGTCAAGTTGAATTTTTCATATACAATTAATCAGCATGAATGTAGCCACAGACACATTTATAACTCAATTGAACTCAATTTACCTGTCAATTTTTCGAAAAATTATTTTAAAAAGGTAATAATTACAAATTAAATTCTGGAATAATCTTAATTAAATTATTTCGTCTAAGATATTCGTTCTAGATGGAATCGATTGAATCAAAATTATATTCCTGGGTATTCCCAATTTTTAAATTTGAAAATATCATGAAACTAGATACAAATCTTTTAATTGCTAAACTCACGCCAGTGCAGTTTTTCCTGAATTTTCCTAGAAAAACACGATAAGAAAATGCAAATAAAATGCTGTAATCATCCAAAATATTATTTTGTTGTTCTTTATCTCTAATTTCCATATTTTTTTTTAGATTGAACCAAAACTATTTATAAATATTCTTTAATTATGTCACTGTGACAGTTTGTGAATTGACATTTTCAATCTTTTGAAGCTGGTTTTCAAAGAGATAAGAAAAATGGTTAATTTTTCGCAATAAATCTATTCATATAGTTGAAAATAAATTGTGTCAAAATGAACTCGGACAACGAGGAATTGTTGCCGATCGCCGTGAATCAGTTCAGGCCGTTGAGAACAATCGGCCTAATGGCTATTCACTTGGTCTATATCACAATCTTGGAAGTGATCTCGGTGGTGATATTAATCGACGAGCATAGATTCGGTGAAAAGTGTCAGCCGTACTTTATCTTGATTTACTTACATGGGGCGCATTGGTTTTTGAGTTTGTTGATCAATCAGCTCTTGCAACGCGAGCATCGCGTCTTGCGAATGAATGGCTATTTGGAGTTTCATCGCAGCACCCACAACCATCTGCAACTGCCCTTGCTCTTCATCAGCCTCTGGACCAACACTCTGTGTATCATCCAAGCATTCATTCAAGAATCATACTTCGATAATATGGAGGATAAATGTACAAGGAGCACATATTTAACTCCGTTCTTTTACTTGTTGGCATTCACAACTCTGGAACTTGTGGTTCTTGGAGGAATCGGGCTCAGCTACATTTATAAAGTGTATTCGTTTAACAAGATACAACCCATGCCCGATGTACAAAACACCGAGTGGCGATTCACTTCGTCACAAGCCAGCTACGTGCAAGACGAAATTGGCCACGGCATCCAACAATGTCGCACCACTGAACTCCTCGAACGACAAGCCGATTTAATCGAACACCTCAAACACCATAACGAGATGATGAACGAAAAAATTATGGTCTTACAATCGTTGCTAAATTTAAAAAATCAATCAACCTAAGTCTCAATAAAACCTTCCTAGATTATAATCTGACATTTTTACTTATTGATTAATTAAAATAAAATTAATTAGACTGATTTAATTGTTTTATTATTTTCATTGTAATGATTAAAATATAGATAACATAACGTTTGATAATCGATTTTCCCAATAAAGAAAATTATCTGCTGGCTACCCATAAGACAATAGGCGTTCGAGGGTCTCGAGTCAATTCAATTCGACCAATTTCAAAACTGTACCATCGTAACATTTATCGAAAATATCCAAAACAAAAAAAATTATAAGGTCGAGATAAAAGATGCAATTTCTTGTATCGCTCGATTTCCAGCGATTTTGGTCACGTGGTACGATTTCGACCAATGTTCTGTCAGAATTTTTAAATTGAAACTCTTGAAAACTGTTAGTCTAAGATCCGAACCTACATCGACCTTCACCGAGCTGATAATAGAATGAAACATATGTTATCATGAATTCAGTACATTAAAAAAGGGTTACCTAAAAAAAAATCCTGGACAGACTATTTTTAATTATTAAAAAAAAATATTTTTTTATATAATATTGCAACATCAAAATTATAGAAAAAATGTTATATCATCATAAGCGCTGTTTTATTGCGAACACGTTGATATAGGTTTGTCTGCAAAAAGCTCAGTCCTATTAGGGGTTAGCGAATTTTTAAGATTTAAATTTTAATGCGCGTGGAAATGTGTGACAGAGAGATCAATCAAAAACCCAACATCGTATTCGCCTGTGGACTGTAATAATATTAAATTTTTGCTATTATCTTGATGTTGCAATATTTTATTAAAAATAATTTTTTTTTTTTAAATAATTTAAAATAGTCTATCCAGGATTTTTTAGCCAACCCATTTTTAATATATTTTATAATTTATTAAATTCATGATAAAATATGTTTCATTCTATTATCAACTCGATGTAGGTTCTTCTACTATGTTACTTATATACGAGAAAGACTATAAAACGTGACCAATTTTTACGCAAATCTTAGTACCTTTGGGCCCGTTGGGTGGCGCTGGTATCTAGTTGAAAAACAACCGTTAACTATAATCTTGGTTAACTATGTGTATTGTTATACGAGTCATACGTCTCAAACAGCCCCCTGCCCCCCTGTCACTTAAACGTCTCAAATACTTATCAGAGTAATTATCGATATTATATAAATTTATTATATAATGTAAAATACTTATCATAATTATTTTCATATAATAACAATAATAATAAAAACAATATAAATAATTTTCCTGACGTTTAAAAAAAAATATTTCTAACCTCCGACTTTCATTAAAGTCTTCCGTCTTCGTGGTCTTCGTTCAACTTGTTTTCAACTAATTTTATTGGCAATGCCTGCAAATGCAGTCAAAATGGCCACTTTTTGTAACATAGAGTTGTAGGGGGCTGCTTAAAACCAAGAGGTGCTCACTTTCAAGGTTATTACCTTGCTCTGACGTCACTGATTTGCTGTTTCTGACAAAAGCCAGTAGAGACGTTAGAGGCCTTATCGTTACTATCGTTTTTATGATTTGAATTGAATAATGATGATATATCAAAACACTGGTTTGTTGACTGACGCGGGAATTCAAAATATATAGCTAAGTAAGATATAGATTCTAGAAGAAATATATCATAATAATTTAATAAAAATAAAAAAACAAAGAAAAATCAAATTAACATTTATTATGTTCATAAAAATTAACTATTGACGTAATAAAACTTTAAATTTTTGGTTAAAGGGATTTAATCGATTTAATAACTTAAATAAAAAGCATATTTGGCATATTTTATTAAATATAGTAGTGCCAACCAAATGCAGTCACCAGGTGGAATCCTCCACTAACCAACGATAGCTATTGGACTCTAACGCCTCTACTGGCTTCTGTTAGAAACAACAAACCAGTGACGTCATTTTCAGAGATCAAAATTACGCCGCCTAGTCAAATGAGCATACCTCATGTATCTAATAACCTTGGCTTGAAACTGCTGCCCTAGCGTCAAATCGATGAAGCTTGAAATCGCTCAGATGGCAGCCATCTTTTTATCAATTATTAAAATCCTGGCAGCACATTGGTCGAAATCGTACCACGTGACCCAAATCGCTGGAAATCGAGCGACGCATGAAATTGCACCCTGTAGAAATTTACACAAATATGTAAACATTTTTGATTTGGATGTGTTCTAAATATTATCAGTTTTAAACGGTTAAAATTGCCATGAAACTTTGTTTAAAATAAGTTAAACTCGAGGTAGTCGAACGAATCGAAGAATTTTTTAAAAATATCTTCAATTTCTTAATTTTTAAAAACTACCAATCTCTCAATGAGACACACAAATCAACCATAATATATATTATTATTTTAATATTTAGACCAAACTTTTAATCTTATATTCATTTAAATAAAAACTTTTGATTTTTTTTAAATGTAACATCATCCAATTTTTTCAAAAAAAAAAAAACTAAGCTAAGAAAGTTCTAACAAACGCTTTAATCGCCGTCCGACAAACGGGACAATCTTTGAAATTGGGTGCACAATCAACGCACGCTGCCAAATGTCCACACGGCAAGAACACAATTCCCAATTCACTGTCGAGACAAATTTTACACAAGCGTTGCTCTTTTAAACGGCGATTCTCCTCCTCTAAACTAATCGGAACGGAATCACAACTTTTCGATGTCTCGCCTTTGGCTTTCATTCGACTCGGAACTTTCGGCGATGCCTCCGAATCACTGACGTCGGCATCCGAAGTGGGTAGCTCTATCACGCAACGCATCGGCTCGGCATAGTTGAAAAATTCATGAGAGTAATCGTCATCGTTTGCATTCAATTCGGGCGATTCATCCAATTGGATGTTGAGAGCCGCTTCGATCAGGGCATCGGCAGTGACAAAATTCGAGCCGGTTTGTTCCAGTTTTGATTTGATCGCTTGCTTGACGCGACCCAAATGAAGGCCCACGTTTAACGCGGCTCGTGCCACCGACGAACTCAATGCACTTTGCACTTCTTCATCGCTGACGACTCGGCGCCGCTCCGAAACACTTCTTTTGATCGAAATTAAATTTACATTTGAAGTCTACAACATAAGAACCCCATATGAGAATGGATTTCCGAAATGTTAATATTTTAAGCAATGATTAGGTTTATTTTAACAATTTATTTTCTTTTTACACAACGTTTCGTCGGTGTTTTTCGGACTTCATCAGGTATCTAACAAAACAGACAGTTTATAAAAAACTAAATTAAAAAATTTTTCAATAATAATACCCGATGAAGTCGGAATAACACCGACGAAACGTTGTGTAATAAATAAAATTATAACAAAATGAAAAACCGACTTCAAAATAAATAAAAAATCTTAAACAAAAATGCACTAAAAAGTAAAAAAAATAATTACTTATCCTTGCAGTATCTACGACTTACAAATTATTAGGATGATATAATGTACAACTATTGTTATTTTTGGAGTTGTTATAATTTTATTTATTTCTCGATTTTTAGTGATCTAAAGTTTGATAACTGATTTTATTTCTTTGAATATATGGGTAAACCAAGTAAACGCGCTGCTCATATGAGGCAGCGCCGTTATATGTTAAAAGTTACTACATCATCCCTTTTTGCTCTTAAGGGTTGACATTTTTTACTTTTAAATGTAATGAAAGAACTAAGTGGATTACTCTTTCCGATAGAAAAAAAATCATCAAAATTCGATGATCCAGTTAAATGTCACTATTTCATCCCATCCCCTATTTTTATTCTTAGGAGGTGGATTTTTTTCTTCAAATTGAAATGTGAATAATTTAAATGTACCATGCACGTAATACAAACAAAATTATCGCAATCGGGTTAGTCAGGAAAATTTATTATTTCATCCCTAATTTTAACCTCTTATGAGTGGAGTTTTTTTTATAAAAAATGAATATGAGATAAATTTAAAATTATGTTCTACCAATAAAAAGAAAAATTATCAAAATCGAGCTTTTCAATAAGAAGTTAATATTTCATCCCTTAGTTTTCAACCCTTTAGAATTGAAAGATTTTCTTCAAATTAAAATAGGACTACACGGTAAGCAACAGCTTAAGTGTTGACATTTTTTGCTTTTAAATTTCACACCAAATTCCGATGATTCCGTTAAACGTCACTATTTCATTCCTAGGGGGTGTATTTTTTCTTCAAATTGAATTTTAAATAATTTAAATATACCATGCACGTAATAGAAACAAAAATATCGAAATTGGATTAGTCAGGAAAAATTTATTATTTCATCCCTAATTTTTAACCCCTTATGAGTGGAGTATTTTTTATAAAAAATGGGTATGATATTAATTTAAAATTATGCTCTACTAATAAAAAAAGATAATATTAATTTTCAGGTCTTAATAGTTTTATATTTTAATTTTTAGTTAATTAGTTAAATTATAGTTTTAATTTTTTTTCACATGACGTTTCGTCAGTCTTATTCTGACTTCATCAGGTATCTCGAAAATTGCTGTATCAAATATAATAAAAATTTAATTTGATTATAAATTTAGCAATACAAAATTTCAGGTGTCAAATATTAGATAGGCAAATGGCAAAAACAAAAAAAAATTAAACATTTGCCTATCTAATATTGGACACCTGAAATTTTGTATTGTTAAATTTATATTCAATTTATATTTTTATTATATTTGATACAACAATTTTTAAGATACCTGATGAAGTCAGAATAAGACTGACGAAACGTCGTGTGAAAATAAAATACATTGTTAAAATAAAAAAATGGTCTTTAACAACCTGATAATTACTTAAAAAATAAAAAAAGTATTATCAAAATCGAGCTACCCAATAAGAAGTTACTATTTCATCCCTTAGTTTTCAATCCTTTAGAAGTGAAAGATTTCCCTCAAATTAAAAGAGGACTACACGGGAAGCATCAGCTTTCAAATAAAAAAAATCATCAAAATCGAGCTATCCAATAAGAATTTAGAATTTCATCCCTAAGTTTTCAACCCTTTAAAAGTGAACTTTTAATTTAAATAGGACCACACGGGAAGCACCAGCTTTCAAATTAAAAAAAAAATCATCAAAATCGCTTCACCCAGTCGAAAATTTTGAGGTAACAAAAAAAAAAAAAAACACAGTCGAATTGAGAACCTCCTCTTTTTTTTTGAAGTCGGTTAAAAAGAAAATTGTTAAAATAAAAAACTGGTCCTTTCACCTGATAATTGCTTAAAATATTAAACTATTAAGAGCTGAAAATTAGTATTATGAAATGTTAATAAAAAAAGAGCTTACATTAGGACTTCGTTGCGTTAGTTCATTTTGAACTTGGCTGACAAAAGCCTGACCCTTGACCCGTAATAAGAAATTGCAATTGGGAAGCCAACGTGCGTGTTCCTTCCACGGCTCGTCTTGCGGTTCCCATTTACTCAAACCGCCGTCACAATGAAAGCATCGTACACTATCAATCCAGCCGGTGTAATAGAAGCCGGCCTCGGCCAACGTTTTCGGCGTTTGAATCAAATTTGCCGGCCACTTGGCGTACGTTTGCAATCGCGATTCTAACGTTGTCAAATTCGGTTTATGCGGCCGTTGGTTCACTTGCACCCCGAGCGCTTGTAAGTTGCCTCGGGAGACAATCTCATGATTGTGTAACTTAGTGATTTCACCTTCGGTTCGTTTCTCTGAAAAAAGACGCCAATTAAGTAGAAGATTTTTACAATGGATTTTTCCACCGAACAGAAGTTAGCGTAGAACTTTTATTTTTTTATTAAACTATATACCAAAAAATTGCTCCTCAAATGCTCCTTCAGAATCTGCATTTGATCCTGGTGTAAAGTTAACCGTTAATAAGTTATTCAATTTTTAAAAAAATAAAAAAATCCACAATTACAATCGCTATAAAATTCAAATTAATAATTTTTTCGTTCAAAAAATTGCTCCTCGAATGCTCTTTCCGGATCCACAATTGCTCCAGGTGTATGATTAATAGTTAATTAGTTATTTAATTTTTTTTAAATTAGACCTAACCTCAACAATTGAAATCGCTATTAAAATCCAAATAACTAAGTTTTTATTATAGTTGTTTTCTTACAAAAATTGCTTCTCGAATGTTTGTTCCAGATCGACAAATGCTCCAGGTGTAGAATTAACCGTTAATTAGTTATTCATTTTTTTTTTAAATTAGACAACCTAAATAATTAAATTGCTATAAAATCCCCGTTTATAATTTTTTCTTAAAAGTTTTCTGTTCGAAAAATTGCTTCACAAATGTTCTTTCCGGATCCACAGTTGCTCCAGGTGTATGATTAACCTCTAATTAAAAAAAAATCCATTTATTAAAAATTGAATATCTATTTAGTATTTTTAGCTACTAATTATATACTTGGAGCAATTGTGTATTTGATAAGAGCATTTAAGCAGCAATTTATTTAAATAGAAAACTTAAAAAAATATTAGTTTGGATTTTATAGCGGACGTAATTGTTTTTTAATTTTTTAAAAATTGAAAAACTAATTAACGATTAATTTTACACCTGGAGCAAATGCAGATTCTGAAGGAGCATTTGAGGATCAATTTTTTGGCATATAGTTTAATAAATAGAATAAAAGTTCTACGCTAATTTCTTTCCGGTGATTTTTCTTTACTTTTTTTGATTTGTTCCTGAGCGAAGCGACACTGCGGTATGAACTTGATGTGTTCGTTAAGAGGATTGTCGTTGGGTTCCCAGGCCCGGATTATTTGATGGCACGAGAAGCATTGGACGCGATCGCCATCTTTTAACGAGTAAAATCCAGCGGATGCCATTTCCGCTGGTGGTATGAGATTGTGCGGCCATGCCGTGAACGTTTTCATTCGATTTTCATACACGGACATGTCGTCACCATCCAGAGCATCTGTCGAGGTCGATGGGGCCGCTGAAGTCGACGGCACGTTTTCGGACAAAGTCGGATTTGTCACGAAATCACAGTTGGGATTGAGTTGCCGATGACGAGCCATCACTTGATCGCCAATGTTCCACTCGGAGATTTTCACGCCACAACTGAAACATTCCACTTCCGTTTCGTGTCCGGTCGCGAAAAATCCAGCACGAGCCACGCGAGTAGCGTCGACCACGGCGTTTGCCGGCCAATTTTCAAAGGTCCTTAATCGATTTTCTTCCTGATTCATTCCATCCATGTTAAAATTGTTATCACTATAATTTATTTAAAAACTTCAAACACTCAATCAGAAACTTTTCCTTGTCGCCATTTGCTCGCGCATTTCACGAATGTTATTTGACAAGACACTGCATAGATATTGGATTCGAACCAAAGATTCAGCTTTCTTCAAACGAATCTCACACCTTGAAAAGAACACTTTAAATTAAAAAAATTTATTTGGACTAGATGATACAAACTTTTCGTTTCTTGCCAGCTCGTAATCGTTCGAATCACTCGTTGTGGAGACGTCGTTCGTCGTCAATTTTCTAAAATCTAGTTTTCCTTGTGCATTCATGACCGATGAAAATCACTCAGTATACATATTGTACGCGTTTGATTGTAAACTTGGCACATTTATTTATTAACAGCTTGCAATTACGTCGATTTTTCTAGAGAACATTTCCTTTTTTTATTATAATAATTGATCAGTTGGGAAATGTAGCGAATTTGTCATTCAGAAATGTCAAAATATCATGTTAGAAGGAAATGAACAATAGGCGATAACATGGTATGAAAAAAGATGAACAGATTTGGGTGTGCATTTCTTAGATATCTTGGATATCATAGTGTTGCATTTTTTTATTATGAAACTAGCTGATACCCGCGACGTCGTCTGCGTAGGTCATTATAGTAGAAGATCGAAGATTGCAGAAGATTGCTACTTAAATGCTCTTTCCGGATCCGCAATTGCTTCATGTGTATAGTTAATAATGGGTAAAAAAAAGAATAATGACAATATCTTCATTAAAAACAAAGAAATTAAAGTTTTAAAAAATTCGAATTTTACAAGCAAAACTCGTTAAGCGGTAAATTTGTAGTTGCTTTGATAAAGTGGGGCAAACGGCTTAATGCGCATAGGCTTTAAAGGCAGTGTTTCTCCTACCACTGCCTACTGATTATTTTCATATTTGAGCCGCTAAGAGCACACATCGATTAACTCCGTAATGCAAAAAGTTGAGTAAATTAATAAAATAAACTTCTAAAATACATTGTCTGTTATGGAAAAGCTAAAAAGCAAATTATCTTTAGAGTTGTTATTACTTATTATTAGAAAAATGTAATTTGGATATATTATAAAGTTAGGAGTCCACCAAGTGCTTTGACATGAAAATTTGTAAAAGTTGAAAAAGTGGAGTTAATCGATGTGTGCACTGATCGGCTCATTTGAGCGTAGACTTAATAGTTAATGCAGTTCAGCGAGATATTAGATTGATATAGCTTTTTTTTTTAATTCTCTTTTAGCATTTTTTATATTTTACCGTCAAAACAAGTTCAAAATACATTTTTAAGTTACAACCGTTACAATAATCAAATTACATTTCAACACTATATTTTTTAACCAGAAAGAGTTAAGGTTGGCGAGATTAAAGTTTTTTTTTTTAGAATTGCTACTTAAATGCTCTTTCCGGATCTACAATTGCTCCAGGTGTATAGTTAATAGTGAATTAATAATTAAATTTTTAAAAAATCTCAAAAACTCAAGAATTATAATCCCTATAAAACCCAAAAGAATTTTTATTGAAACTTTTTTAAGCTCTCTATCTGTTCGACTTTTCATTACGCAAATAATTGATCAAATCTTAGAAATATTTTTAATAAGTAATTATTTTTAACTATTTATATATATATTGTTGTACCATGGCGTCATCAACTGCCCTTGGATTTTATAAACATGAATAGTTTAAAAATTGAATTACTAATTAACTATACACCTGTAACAATTGTGGATACGGAAAGAGTATTTAAGAAACAATTTAAAAAATAATAAAAACAGTGATTATTTTGGATTATATAGCAATTTTGATTTTTGAATTTAGAAATTTTTGAAAAATAAATTATTGATTAACTAATAACTATACACTTGTACCAAAGCGTTTTGGCATATAGTTAAAAATTTTCTGCGCTAAGTTCTTTCCGGTTATTTTTAATATATTTTTGCTTTTAATTTTTTAAATGTTTTTCCTCTGTAAATTAAATATGTTCTTAACATATAGTCTAAGATCCGAATCTACCTCGACCTTCACCGAGATGATAATAGAATGAAACTTAATGAAAATTTAAATCTTTAAAATTAGCTAACCCCTAATGGGACCGATTTTTTTGTAGACAAACCTATATCAACATGTTCGCAATAAAACAGCGCTTATGGTGATATAAATTGTTTTCTATTATCTTGATGTTGCAATATTTTATTAAAAATATATTTTTTTTAAATAATTAAAAATAGTCTGCCCCGGATTTTTTTAGCCAACTCATGTTAAATATATTTTTTAATATACTAAATTCATGATAAAATAGGTTTCATTCTATTATCATCTCGGTGAAGGTCGAGGTAGATTCGGATCTTAGACTATATGTTAAGAACATATTTAATTTACAGAGGAAAAATATTTAAACAATTAAAAGCAAAAATATATTAAAAATAACCGGAAAGAACATTTTTAACTATATGCCAAAAAATTGCTCCTGCAAAATCCGCTATTGCTCCAAGTGTATATTAGTTATTAGTTATTCAATAATTAATTTTTCAAAAATTTTTTAAATTCAAAAATAAAAATTGTTATATAATCCAAAATAATGACTGTTTTTATTTTTTTAAAAAACTGTTCCTTAAATACTCTTTTCGGATTCGCATTTGCTCCAGGTGTAAGGTTAATTAGTAATTCAATTTTTAAACTATTCATGTTTATAAGATCCAAGGGCAGTTGATGACGTCATAATACAACAATGTATGTATAAATAGTTAAAAATAATCAATTAATAAAAATATTACAAAAATTTGATCAATTACTTGCGTAATGAAAGAGAGCTTAAAAAATATCAATTAAAATATTTTGCGTTTTATAGCGAATTTAATTCTTGAGTTGGAAAATTTTTAAAAAAATTTAATTATTAATTCACTATTAACTATACACCTGGAGCAATTGCGGATCTGGAAAGAGCATTTAAGTAGCAATTCTTAAAAAAAACTTTAATCTCGCCAACTTAACTCTTTCTGGTTAAAAAATATATGCAATAATAAAAGGGAGTGTTGAAATGTAATTTGATTATTGTAACGGTTGTAACTTAAAAATGTATTTTGAACTTGTTTTGACGGTAAAATATAAAAAATGCTAAAAGAGAATTTAAAAAAAAGCTATATTAATTTAATATCTCACTGAACTGCATTAACTATTAAGTCTACGCTCAAACGAGCAGGTCAGTGCACACATCGATTAACTCCACTTTTCCAACATTTACAAATTTTCATGTCAAAACACTTGGTTTGGTTGACTCCTAACTTTATATATCCGAATTACATTTTTCTAACAATAAGTAATAACAACTCTAAAGATAATTTGCTTTTTAGCTTTTCCATAAGAGACAATGTATTTTAGAAGTCTATTTTATTAATTTACTCAAGTTTTTGCATTACGGAGTTAATTGATATGCGCACTGTGTGGCTCAAATATGAAATAATCAGTAGGCAGTGGAAGGAGAAACACTGTCTCTGCAGCCCATGCGCCTTAAGCCGTTTGCCCCCCTATATCAAAGCGCCGAAAAATGCCCACTTAACGTGTTTTGCTTGTAAAAATCGAATTTTTTAAAACTTTAATTTCTTTGTTTTTAATGAAGATATCGTCATAATTCGTTTTTTAGATAAGGACCAAGAATATAAGAAGTAAAACAAAAAAAAAATATCGAAATCTATCCAGTAGTTTTTGAGTTAAAAGCGAACATTGGAAAACAGCTATTATTTTATTTATAGAGATGATAAAGTTTCTACTAATTCAAATATCGAATAATCCAGGTATTCCAGTGTATTCATGATGGTCACATAAAATGAAGGGGATTAGAGGTCCACTTTTTAGACTCCTTAAAATTATTTCGAAATGCTACCTTCCGTATATAATAGTAATAACAGTAATAGCCAACCTATATATAGCTTTTCAAACAGGGACGGCGAAACAATTTAAAGCAAACACTCGGAATTTAGATAAATATATACAGTCCAAAATAAGAATGAAATTTTTATTAAAGCAGAGTATCAAAATTTTTCGTTCTTTTCGGAATATTCGTAAAATTAATGTTTATATACATGCATTACATGATTCATAAATGGAATGTTGGTTGCCTATACAAGACATTAAATTATTGTTTTCGTTAAGATTTGTAAAATGTAATCAATTAAATGTTGTATATTGGCTAGGGTCTGCTTTGGTCTTTCATACGAACATTTGATTATTTGAATTTTACATGTATCTTTACCAGAAACAGATAGAAACCAGATATTTGCTTTAGTACGTTTAATACAAAGTTTTTTAAAGTATCAATAATACCAACTTTTTATCCAATCGGTAAAAAAATTAAATCCCTATAAGGACAACCACTTCTAACCTATCTAAATCGCGTTAATTTGATAGAATCAATATTTAACTATTATTGTTATTATTTTCTTTTAAATAAATGGCAGACAATGCCAAAGGCAACAAACCGGCCGTGGCACCTACCAATTTCCAACCTGTCAATTTGCAGTGTAAAAATTTATATGAATATCTTAAGACCCGAACGCCGGAGACGTTAGAGAAACTTTACAATCATCCGGCGATATGTCTCGCGGTTTACAGGTAAACAGTGAAAGTGTCCTTTTGATAAGAGATATTTCATCGTTTTTTTTTCTATTTTTAATAGGGAATTGCCAGAACTTGGCAGACAGTATGTGATTAGGATTTTATTTGTGGAACAACCCGTGCCACAAGCCGTGGTCGCTTCTTGGGGAACACAACCCCATTCAAAAATTGGGTATTTCATGCTCCTAATTCATACCTTTCATATAGTTATTATAATTATTTTTTTTTAGAGAACATAGTCGAATCAGTAAGATTTTATCCGAGTTAAACGTGTGGCAAGAAGCCGCTATTCCTGGTGGTCTTTTAGGATGGAAACTTACAACAACCTTTAAACGCAACCTTAAAGTTGCCCTTTTAGGAGGGTAAATATTGGCAAATACGAATCTAATAAGTGATTGATCAAATATATTTCCAGTGGCAAGCCATGGAGCATGTCTTCACAATTGGAGATAGACAGCAAAGCACGGGACGTGTCTTTCCTGGATTCATACTCGTTAGAGCGATGGGAATGCGTTTTACATTATATGGTCGGTAGTCAACAGCAAGAGGGAATCTCGGCGGATGCTGTAAGGATTTTATTGCACGCCGGTTTGATGAAAAGGTATATCTATACTAATAATGAGATTGAAGATTTTTACTACTTGAATACCTATTTAATAAAAACGTTCCATCTCTCCTGCGCGAGAGAACGAAAAACGGAATCATTTTCCCAGCTAAGAATTTTATCTAATCTAAAAAATTTAAGGTGTTTTGTTGCATACTCTTTACTGCCTACATTTTCATATACATATTTAATACAAAAAAATAAATGCCATTTACATTGTAATTTTCCCCAAAAAATCAGGGTAATAACAGGGTTTGTCCAGGGTAAACTTGAAAACAGTTGAGCCGATTTCAATGGAATGTTCACAAAAAGTTGTTAAATATTGTAACTTACATTATAGGCTACTTTAAATTTTGAATAGTTTTCCCTGTCTGTTTGTTTGTTCTTGGCAAACTTGGAAAACGGCTGGTCCGATTGGGACGAGATTTTCACTACAAGTAGTAAATATTACAAAAAGTGCTTTAAAATACTTTTTTTTCTGAAAAATTGTTGATTTTCTGAGCAAAAAAATAGAAACTATAAAAACTGGGCAACGAAAAACATACATCGGCAGGCAGTTGTGATACAATGTACATATTATACTAACATATCGTAGAGACGACATGATTTTAAACTATGTAATTTTTTATTCTTATAAATTAATGATCGCAAATTTGAAAATTATAACCATGATAGAAGTATAGCGCTAGGTTAAATTCCTAGAAACCATAAGTCCATTGTGAATTTACGGGTAGTTAATATATTATTAATAGTTCGGCTGCGTAAACGTTCGAATTGTCAAGGGAGGAGAAGGAAATCCTCTGCAGTAAATATGATTTCATTCATAAAAAGAAATATCTTTGTTCAAAAATGAGACCCGTAAGAATAAATAACAAAAACAGACAGTTCGACTTTAGTGATCCCAATTAGAAGTTTAACTAAGAGAGGTGAAGCCGTTAGGCAGAGTCCCCAGAACAAAAAGAAATCCAGCCCAACTTCCTAAAAAAGCTACACTTCCTAAGGGATAGCTACTAATCAATTCTACTAAAATTTATAAATAATTTCATACATTTGGTGTAAAAGGTTCTCAAGGCTTAAAATTTTCTTAATATTTTACAATATTCAAAAAAACGTATAGATCCTACCTATAAGATAGCTGATATCTGTTCCTGGAAAAGTAGTTTAACAGATTTTCATGAACTTTCTATGAAATAAAGGTCTAGAAATATCTAATTATCTTTTTTTTTTGTAAAAATGGCTTAATTTCTTATTTTGGGTAAAATTTTCTATTATTCAATCAGATTAATTTAGATATGCTCTGCGAAGCGGGCGGGTATCAGCCAGTTCTATATAAATGTGTTAATAATTATTTAAATGATTTAATTTTTAGGGATGACGATGGTAGTCCGATTATAACGCGTCAAGGTTTTCAATTTCTTTTGCTCGATACGCAGGCGCAAGTGTGGCACTTTATACTTCAGTATTTGGATACCGTTGAGCAACGAGGTCTCGATTTGGTTGAATGTCTCACGTTTTTATTTCAACTTAGTTTTAGTACACTAGGAAAAGTAATCTAATCTTATCCTGGTTTTGTTTTTATTTATTTTAAATTTGTTGTTTGTTTTTAGGATTATAGCACAGAGGGAATGAGTAATAGTTTGTTGGTATTTCTACAACATTTACGAGAATTTGGTTTGGTTTATCAACGAAAGGTAAATGAAGATTTCTAACTTACCGTGATGTTTGCTTTATGGGATGTATTTTAGAGGAAAGCTGGTCGATTTTATCCAACACGTTTGGCGTTGAACTTAACGACCAGCCAAGATAGATCGGGCCCGGCAATTTCAGAAGAATCAGCCAACAAAGGTTACATTGTCGTGGAGACCAATTATCGAGTTTATGCATACACAGATTCCAATTTACAAGTGGCGCTGCTTGGTCTTTTCACCGAGTTATTGTATCGGTTTCCCAATGTGATCGTTGGTGTATTATCGCGTGATTCCGTACGGATGGCGTTACGTGGCGGAATCACCGCTGATCAAATCATTGGATATTTACGTCAACACGCGCACCCACAAATGTTAACAAACGACTCGACAATTCCGCTACCGCCGACTGTCGTTGATCAAATTAAACTATGGGAAAATGAACGAAATCGTCTCTCATATACCGAAGGAGTGTTGTACAGTCAATTTTTATCGCAGGTTTGTGTTTAATTACAAAAAAACATTTAATAGGAAATTATTACAACTTTTTTTTTTTGCTAGGCCGATTTTGCAGTGTTACGCGACTATGCTCAAAACATTAACGTGCTTACGTGGCATAATGAAAAGACACGAACGATGGTCGTGACAAAAAGTGGCCACGACGACGTGAAGCGGTTTTGGAAACGATATTCCAAAACGGGAAATTGAGTTAAAAACAAACGTCTATGTTAATTTTTATATTTAAGTATAGTTTAAAAAATATGTTTTCTTAGTTGTAAAAAAAAATAATAAATTATTAATTTTTGTATATTTTAGTATCGTTATTTAATAACCTGGGAATGTATTTGATTTTATAACGAAAGTTAAACCCTATGAAAGCTTATAGTACGAGAGCTAGCGACGTCTAAAAAAAAAAGAATTTTAGGTCGGCCAGTTTTTATATATGTTATCTCTCGCACTATCCCGGACATCATACGGCCTGCCTGGCTGTCGGGAGGGGTTGCGTTTATTAGTGCGCATTGCACCTATGACAGGTAAAATATTGACATTTTCAGAAGAAAGAAAAAGTTTCAGATGAAATTGGTAGAAAATAACATTTTAAATAAAAAAAGTCCAGTGGCTAGTTTGCCCGCTACAAGCTTGTAAAGCTCATTACATACATGTCGGCACAATGGCTGAATCTCTGTCGGTCGGCCACTCAAATGACGTCAGGTCGAGCCAGTCTTTTCAATGCAAATCGAAAAACCCGTGGGGGCAGATTTGCCATGTAAACCCGGCTATACCCTTTTTTAATATTTGTGCATAGCTATTAAATGTGTATCAAAAGTAGATGCCTTGAAGATGTTCCCCCAATACCTGTACATGGAAATTTTTGTTTTCAAATTAATACAATCTTCAAAAAATTTTATGAGAAAAAAGTATAAATTTTAGGTTAACTGTTTCAAAATCAATATGATAGGTACAAAATAATGCTATATATATAGGCAATAATTGCATATAAAATAAAATGGTTGCCTATGACTTCATACATGCATATGAAAAATCTACTCAAAGGATATTACAGGATTATGGAACAATTTTTAATTATGCACTTACATAGCAAAAAAACAATGGAAAAATAATTTTCTTTTCATCATTTATTCGTCACTTGACACTGTCATAAGTTTCCAATTTAGATATTAAGAAAAAAAAAGTTCCACTTTAAAAAACGAATTAAAACTGTACAATATAACATTCGATGACAATTTTACTTAAAATTTTTACCTACAATATCAAAGCTAATTAATTTTCGATTAATTAAAAATGTAAAACAAATAGACCTTAATTTTTTTTCTTCTCTTATTTCTATGATTATATCGGTGATGAGAAAAACAAAATAGATACAGATAAATGAATTAAGGACATTTGCGCTTTATATATTGTGCTTTAGAAAATAATTTATTGAACTCATTTAGTGATTTTGGGAGAATTGGGTGAATTTATTTACAGAATGATTTGAGCATTTAACGCGCGAAGAAAACACGTATGAAACTCAAAACGTTTTCACATTTTTCAAAAAAAATATGGAAAAGTCTAGATTATGTAATGATGAGAAATTTTCCATGACATTTTTCCACTGTAAAAAAACAACGTATTTTTACAAATCTATCTCCAATACATAACTGACGAATGTCCGTAAATGGATGGTAAGATAAACGATCTGATGACATCATCATCTATTCGGACATTAGCCAATTACAGATTGGATTTAATTAATATAAATATCACTCCAATAGGATCACATGGTGACACATCTATTAATTATAACTTCGTCACCCTATTGGCATAATAATATATTTAATATTAAAAATATGTTTAACTATTGTATAAAAAAAAATCCATTACACATTGTCAATGAAAATAATGCCATAACATGTTGAACACAATCAATTGTAACATCAATTCTTTTATCATTATTAATATCTACACGTAAGGAAAACTTAATCTTTACCAACTTGAATGAATTGAAACGAAAAAAATGACAAAAAAAAAGTTTTACTTGTCTTTGATCAAATCAAAATCGTTTTTTTTTTCTGTGTTTTTATTTACTTTTGCTTCATATGAATTTCATTATGTTTAAATACAATTACTTGTTAACTATTCTAAAAATACAAGACGATTTTTTCTTTATTTCATTTTTTTTTTTAAATCAGGATAAGAAAAAATATAATCGACAATTCAAAATCTGAATTATATACAATTTAAAAAAAATCACTATGTTCTAGTTTTAATAAATAAAAAAAAAATTAAATTAAAAATCGTTTTTTTTCTCTATGAACGGAGCGTTTTTTAAACGTTTCATATAAATATAAAAGAAAAAATATTTGCGAGAAAATCCAGTAAAATGCAACTATAAATTTTATAATAAATACTATAATATTTTATACAGTATTTTGTTGATTTACGATCATATATTTTATAGACAATAACTTTTAAATAAATGACCCAAGTATTATATATAAATATATATAATTCAGAACTGATTTGTTTGTGGTGTTATATTTTTTTCCTCTCTGTATCCACATTTGTATCAACTGCATTTAAATAATTAATATTTTTTATTACATTTATAAAAAAAAATGTCCGTCCGACCACTTCTTATATATATAAAAAAAAAATTGTTTCATTACAACAATGTTCGTTGATGTTAACGTTTTCTTTGTTAATAAGAAAGTTTTTTTTTTTTAATTATTAACACAACACTTCTCGCATATTCATGTTTATTTTTACTAGCTATCTATTCTTTGTGTTATTAATTGTTATAGTTGGTTATAGTTTAAGGCGTATGCGATCACGTTTTCCAATTATGGCGACTTTGTCCCGCTTGTGGTGGAATCATATCCAAGAGATATTGTCGCTGCAAATCAGCGGCACGTTGAAATTCGGCAAGACTTGCGGCCGCATTTTTCCCACCGGCATTTGCCGACATCGCCAGATACGGATAAAAGAGTGGATTGATCGGCAACATGTGATTGGGTGGAGCGCCCGCCGATAAGCCTAAAAAATCTATAGATTAATAAAAAAATGACTTGTTTCACACCACCCAATTGTAGCCAAATAAAAAACCTCTGAGAAATTGTTGCTGGAGCGCTTGCATGGCAGCGGCCGACTGATGGAACTTGTCCTGCTGTGACTGGGAACTTGAATGGGAACTGTTGTGGGACGAGCTGTGAGAGCTGCTGTGCGATGAGCTGTTGTGTGACTGACGTGGCGGCGGTGGCGTGGGTTGCGCGGGGGGCGGTGCCGGTGGCGTAGCTGCGTGACGCGGCGTCGGCGTCGGAGCCGCCTTCGGACTGGGACTCGGCTCGGGGGCGACCGGCGACGGCGCCGGACTGTTGCACGACACCTGGGCCAAGCGCTGTTCAATTTCTTGCTCCTGTTGCAGCGCCTTCACAAACGCCGTCTTCAAACGATTTGTGTGCTCCGCTTTCAACGCCTTCTTCACATTACTCGTCACACACTGTTCGCAAATCACACGCGGATCTTTACCTAAAATAACACAAATAATAATAAAAATAATCTATCTCTTGATCCAAAGCATATGAAAAGAACGATTAAGCCTATCAAAAAAAATTTTTCAACTGTCAAAAACAATAATTAACAATTTGTTTAAAAAATAGAGTTCACTTCTAAATTCATCAAAATGTTAATTCGATACAATATAAATAAGTCAGGATTCAGTAGACCAATCACTCAATGTTTTTTATTTATTGCAATTCGCGGCGTTTCGTCGGTGTGATTTCGACTTCATCAGGCATCTTGAAATATTTTAATTTTACTTATATTATAAACGTGAAAGTTTGTAAGAATGGATGTTTGTTGCTCTTTCACTCAAAAAGTTCTGAATAGATCTGGATGAAATTAGGCATAGATTAACATTTAGTATACTTTATCTCCAGAAAAAATGTACGGTTCCCGTGGCATAGATATTTTTTTTTGTTTTTTACAGAGCAAAAGATTAACTTTTTTTTTTGTAATGTGGTAGTTCAGGGGCCAGAAAATGATATAGATTACTTCTCATACCGCAATAATAAACGGTTCCCATGGGATAGCAAAACAAGTATTTATACTATAAGAACTGTGTATTTAAAAGCAGTTTCATTAAAATCCACGAAATAGAGTCTTAACTCATTTTCCTTAAGAAGATTAAATCTACTTTTTACTCAGAAGAGATGCACTATTCCCGTGGGATAAATATGTTTTTTGTTTATCACAGAGTTAAAGATTGATAGATATGATTTTTGCAATGTGGTAGTTTGGGGGAGAATGAGATAGCTTACTTTTAAGGCTAGAATAATGCATGGTTCCCATGAGATGGTAAACCAAATATATTCTACAAGAACCGTACATTTAAAAAGTTTCAGTAGAGTTCGTGAAATAGAATTTTAACGGATTTTCTTCCAATTTTACACAATAACAAAAGAAATCTCTACAAAGTTGAAATTAAAAATTTGACAATTTTTACTGTAAAATAAATATGAATTTCAATTTAACACCAGATAAAATTAATAATGAAAATTTTTTAAATATTTGAATTATTTCATTGTTCATTGTCGAAGATGTTAATTAGAAATAAACTAAAAATTTTAAAATTTAACAATTACTTAACGGAACGAATTTTAATGAAGTTTTGTTAAAGAACCTTGGAAAAGGGAAGGTCCCCCAAATATCACGTATTTTTTTGTTTTGAAAAATATCACATTAGTTCGCGATTTGAGGGAATGATATATGCCAAATCTCATTACATCTTACCAGATGGGAGGGGCTGGAATTTCAAAAATCGCAAAAAAGGCCTCGCGCAATTAATGGATGCCCCCTAAAATAACTGTACAGTTTTAAATGATATTTAGTATAAAAGATTTTCAAATCCTAAAGAAAGAAATACAGGTACTTTTTTACTAAAAATCGTATAGAAACTGATGTGAGACAGCTAACATCTCTTTCTTGAAAAGTAGTTTTACGAATTTTGATGAACTTTCTTTGAATCTAAAGTTTGAAAGTATCTATCATTTTTTTCTGTCAAAATAGATTTATTTTTAAATTTCGCTATGAACGTAGGGAATCTTTTAATCAGTCAGTTAAATTTAGATACACTCAGCGAAGCGAGCGGGTATCAGCTAGTAAAAACATAAAGTCTTTGCATCATCAGACTATATGGTTTTATTGAAATATTTCAAGGTGCCATAAGAAGTCGGAATCACATTGACGAAACGTCGCGAATTGAAAAAAAAAAAAAAAAACATTGATTAATTGGTCTACTGAATCTTGACTTATTTATATCAGTAATTAATTTGGACCTGACAAAATGAAGTTTAACGCTATACGTTATATTGGAATACTATTTATATGCAAAAAATAAAATTTTCATGAAAATTTCAAATCGAGTTTTAGGTAGTTCATTTGTAAATCAAAGATAGACTCAATAAATGCCGTTTCAAAGCACTTACGTGAGCTTTACATGAAGAAGACGTACAACCAATTCAAACACGTTACTTGTCTTATAATCGGATAAGCATCAAATTAACTGTTGAAAAAGTCAAACTACTTGATATGGGTTTTTCAATTTTAATTCGCAATAAACGATTTTTTTTTGTATTGAAAACGGTGTAGGTCAATAATTTTTAACAATCAGCTACAAGGTGCTACTTATCAGCTTTTATCTACAAATAACTTTCAAAGAAACTTTCAAACTTTGATCAATATTAATTTAAGAAACTTATAGTATTAACAGCAAATCGTTAAATTTCTTCCCTAATTTAAATAGGACTTGTACCACTTTCAAAAAAAGGGTCATATTATCAAAAATGCATGCGCATACCATGAGATTGTTGAAATGTCGCGTTGCTTTGTCGATTTTTGTTTTGTTTCTCCCATTTCCATACGGGCGTGAAATCGGCACGACACTGTTGACATTGGAACGGTGTTGGCGGAGCCGGTGGCCGCGGCTCCTTCGTTAGAAAATCAACCACATGCTCCAAGCCGACCAAATATATGAACTCCGTGTTACTAGGATTCGGAATGAAGTGCATCTCTGGCGGTGGTGGTTTCGGTGGTGGAATCTACAAGAAAAACATCACGTATATCGTCCATGTTCTCACACTCTCTATTTACAAATTTAAATACTTACTTGTAATAATGTCTTCTCGAGTTGTTTTCGCAACGCTAACTTAGCAGCCGCCTGTCGTTGAGCTGGTGTCTGTGATTCTTCTCGCGAGCGTTGTTCTTGCTATAAAAAAAAAAAAAACAAACGATAAATATCACACTTTAAACGTGAAACTCATCAAAAAATAAAATCCACTAAAAACTCGTATTTGGAGAAATTAAGAAAGCTACAATTTGACAGGCTCAGAGGCGTAGCTACCGCAACAATTACAGTACATTTCTAACTATTATATTTTATCTCAGTTTTTTCTGTTCTATTCATATCATTTGATGGACCCTGGTTTCATCGACTTTGAAAGAAACTCATCAAATCCAGATGCGTAATCGAAATGCAGAGAATCAAACTTCGAATCGCTCAATTGTTAACAAAGGGTATAGCCGGGTTACACCAAAAATTAGGAAAAAATTCATGATTGTAAGACATTTTCTAAGAAAGTTTGGCGAGTGATTTTTAAATAATTCGTTTTATTGTTCCTCTGGAAAATCGACTTTTATTCTGAGATTTATTATGTAAGTGTCAAAACATCTATTTTAATCCTAGAAATTGGAAAAAAAATTCACCATTCATTAATATTAAATTTTACCATTGAAAAAAAAATCAAATCAAATAATGAGGTTTTCTTGAAAATGTCGAAAACCGTTTGAGATAGGGCGCTAAAAATTTGGGTGAATTATTTTTGTTTGATGTCAAATTGATCCCCCAAATAAAAATCGAAAGAGCCGCGGGGGCAGATTTTCCTTATAAACCCGGCTATACCTTTTTTTATAATGTTATTGATGTGTTTTCTGTTGTTCGCAGAAAATACTTTCTTAAGGCGAACGACTATAAAGTTTAGAGATGCAACAAATATTCGGCTACTGTTCTGTACTCGGCCGAATACTAAGTGATAACAAAATAAATGTTTAATTCGAAATTATATATAACTAGCTGATACCCGCTCGCCTCGCTGAGTGTATCTAAATTTAACTGATTGATTAAAAAATTCCCTACCTTCATAGCAAAATCTAAAAATTACTCTATTTTGACAAAAAAAAAAATGATAGATACTTTTTGACTTTAGATTCAAAGAAAGTTCATCAAAAGTTGTAAAACTACTTTTCAAGAAAGAGATCTTAGCTGTCTCACATCAACTTCTATACGATTTTTAGTAAAAAAGTAACTGTATTCTTTTTTATTGTTGTTTATTATTCCGGTATGAGAAGTAATTTATATCATTTTCTGGCCTCTAAACTACCACATTACCAAGAAGAAAGTTAATCTTTTGCTCTGAAAAAAAACAAAAAATATCTATCCCACGGGAACCGTACATTTTTTCTGGATATAAAAAGTATGTTAAACCGGATTATAAGCTATATCTATGCCTAATTTCATCCAGATCCATTCAGTACTTTTTGAGTGAAAGAGCAACAAACATCCATTCTTACAAACTTTTACGTTTATAATATAAGTAAGAAGTAAGACTAAATTACAAATTAAAATTGAAAATCAATTAGGGAAAATTAATTTTGATGAATCAAAACAATTTGAGTCAAGTTTCCTCGAGTAGAAACCTGCGTTGAGTTTAGAAACCACTACTTATATGGATCTAAGTGTCCGATCTAGGCGAATACTTGGTAAATAAAAATCAAGTTCGGTTGCCGTTAAATTTTTCTTTAAGAAAAAAAAAAATAATGCGTCTCGTGATACGATTTACTCATAAATGAAACGGCCGAATATTCGGTATTCGGCTAAATTACAATTCGTTGCATCTCTAATAAAATTAATACACATGAAATAAGTTGGTCTTTTGAGGATGATTACCAGTAAAAAAAAAAATATCTACAAGTGCGTGCTTGTATATTTAACTTCTATAACCCGTTTTTTTTTTATGAGAAAGCTACGTAGTGCTATAGAAACAGATTCCTCGAAGATTAACTACGCCACTGGCCACTTGGTTGATACAATTACCTGCGGTTCAGAAGGAGGTAGCGGCGTAGCCACTGGGACTACCGTAGTTCCTCCAAGTGCTTTGTTATCCATTAAATTATTAGCCGGCTGTGTCAACCAATTATTATCATATTAATTACAACACCCACATACGATCAAGATTGAAGTGAAATTTCTCCGTGTAAAACTTATATACGAAAGGTAACAACAAATGTATACACGAATGAGAGATTGTCGCAATTACCTTAATAGATTGAGGAGGTGCTGGCGTAATTGTAACGGCCGGCGACAAGTCTTTGACGACAGCCGGAAAATTGGACCGATTTAGAGAGCTTCGTTGCGGCGGTTGTGGCACCGACAAGTTCGCAGCCAACCCCCGAATGCTCGACGCCGACATATTGTTGGAGAGTTGAGGCGCGTGGAGCGACGACCGAGCTGGTGGCGGTTGTCCTCGCAACAGTGGTGGAACGTGCGACATGTTGTTTGACTTGCCACTGCTCGAGTTCGAGTGACGCGAATGTGCCGCTTGTGGTTGTTGATTCTTCGATGAAATTTTCACAGTCGTCGGTGTTATACTACAAAAAGCCATAGTTAATATCAATCTAATTGATAATATGTTAAGAATATACCTTAGTCCACTTGGTAGTCCAGTCGGCGGTAAGACCTGAGGTGGGATCACCGGCGGTGCCGCGGCTACATTTTCCTTCAATTGTTGGGACTGCCGCAACTTCTTCAGTAAAACGAGTTTCATTTCTTCGGCGCGAAGCTCCTCGCGAAGTCGTCGCAAGCCGCGCTCGCGTTGCCATAGTTCCGTGGGCGAAAGCTCCTTGATCGGTAATAGCGGCGGCATTTCACCTTCACTCGAATCGGAATCGTTTGCTGTTCCGTTTGCGCGATATTTGTTCCCGTTGCCGTTTAATGCTGTATCGGGACTTTCGGTATATCGCCGTGGTTCGGTTCGTGGTCGCAAAACTCGCCTCGCTCGATTTGTCTCACTTGAATTCGATGTGATATTTGTCAACACGACACTTGGGGTTGAATCTCTTCGCGTAGTATTCGTATTACTAAAAATAAGTCATTAATATTAAAAAAAAAAAATTAATAGGCAATAAATAGATAGCATTAAAAAAAAACTAGATCAAGACTATTCAAATGTTTAATTGCATTAAAGTAACACATTAATTGATAACGATAATTATAAATAAACTCGAAAAAAATAATAATTACTTTCAATTTGTGATAAAAAATATATGTAAATGGAGCTCATTTATTAGATGTTATTTAAACTGTTCCTGTGAAAATTTTTAAGACTGCTTATCCAATGAAAGGTCTCCGACAATGATAATAGAATTTCATAAGGGTTTTCGACCGTCAATGGTTTTGAGTAACGCAATAAAATATTTAGTTTTTCATTTACCACTCGTAAAACAGGACCTTGTTTATGATAAAAGATTGTCCTTTAGGCCGCAGACCAATAATAAAAATAACGCCAATACCGTTAGTAGTTGTTACGTATAATCTACCAATACAATTTTGAAACTAAAAATATTTGCTGCGAGGCGTCACAGTACTTTCTTTTAATTTCATTTATGAAACTCGCTGTTGGTACCTTCACCCCACAACCGTCATTCGAATTTTCACAGGAAAAAGTTTCAAATAAAAGTTGTAGCCACTAATAAGTTTAAGAACTATAGAAAGTTTAAAGAAAATCGTTGGAGCCGTTTTCGAAAAAAGTGGAGCTTTCGGCTGACCGATTTTAACCAAAAGCTTCGCGGCACAATTAGACATAATTTGAAGGCTAATTTTCAAGTTTGGTGAAATTCGGATAAAGCTTTCTAGTTTAAGAGCTAGCAACGCGTTTTCAAGAGAGTATTTTAGGTCGCCCAGTTTTTATATATGTTATCTCTCGCACTTTCCCGAACATCATACGGGCTGTCTAGCTGTCGGGAGGGGTTGCGTTTATTAGTGCGCATCGCACCTATGACAGGTAAAATATTGAAATTTTCAGAAAAAAGATAAAGTTTCAGATGAAATTTGTAGAAAATAACATTTTACATAAAAAATATCCAGTGACTAATTTTCGTAAAGTTGCTAGTTTGCCCGCTACAAGCTTGGAAAGGCTGGCTCGACCTGACGTCATTTGAGTGGCCGACCGTTTAAAGATACAGCCTTTGTGTCGACATGTATACAATGAGTTTTACAAGCTTGTAGCAGGCAAACTAGCAACTTTAAGAAAATTAGTCACTTTTTTATGTAAAATGTTATTTTCTACAAATTTCATCTGAAACTTTTGAAAATTTCAATATTTTACCTGTCATAGGTGCGATGCGCACTAATAAACGCAACCCCTCCCGACAGCCAGACAGCCCGTATAATGTCTTAGATAGTGCAAGAGTTAACATATATAAAAATTGGCCAAACTAAAATTCTTTTTTTTTTCGACGTCGCTAGCTCTCGTACTATTATGAAACTCGCTATTGGTATAATGTATATGAAATATAGAGAGAAGACTGAGAGAGCCAGATCGCATGAATACACGTGCTGCCATCTATTCCGAGTAGAGGTTGTTCGGAACTATTCCTTAGTCAGTTTGTGTTCCTTTCTCCACCGTTCTACACTCGGAACGTCTGCCAAGAGAAGGTTCTCTCTGTCGAAACATAATACTTATCTATAATCATGAGAGAGAAGAAAAGCGTTCCGAATATGTTTCGACAGAGAGAACCTTCTCTATGGCTTTAGACGTTTCGAGTGTAGAACGGTGGAGAAAAGAACACAAACTGACTAAGGAATAGTTCCAAAACCTCCTAGTCGGAGTAGATGGCAGCACGTGTATTCATGCGATCTGGCTTTCTCAGTCTTCTCTCTGTGAAATATAAGCACTTTATAACTATGCATATAAACATATGCATACAACCTATATGACGTGCATTGTACATATAGGTACATATAGGTATAACATACAAATTCCCAACCTTCACCCCACAATCGTCCTGATTCGAATTTTCCCAGGAAAAAGTTTCAAATAAAAGTTGTAGCCATTGGTTAGTCAAAAAACTATAAAAAGTTTAAAGAAAATCGTTGGAGACGTTTTCGAAAAAAATTGAAAAGGCTCAAAAACTCCTAGAATAAAGTGGAGCTTTCGACTGATCGATTTCAACCAAAAGCTTCGCGACACAACTAGATATAATATTGAGGCAAGATTCCAAGTTTGGTGAAATTCGGATAAAGCTTTCGACACGATATGGCTGTCACACACACAGACATGTTTCTAAAAACCTCAAAACATCTATTTCCGGTGAAAGCTCGAATTCGAAATTTCGTCCCGATTGCAATACTTCCTTTACTATCTATATACACCTATCCCCCGATTTACACGGTACTCGTTTTACACGATTTCGCTTTTACACGGTTCATAAACTAATGAAATTCGGAAAATTTCTAGGAAAATTTCGGAATATTCTAGTGATGGAAGTGACATTATATCAATCAAGAAGAAAAAGCTGATAGTTCCTCAAAGTGATAGCGAATAAATTTCGAACATACCTGAATTTGTTAAGTTTCAGCAATTTGAAAAATTTTTCGTTTCTATTTTTGTTTTCATTTTTAGAATAAGTTCACAACGACATCACGCCATTTTTTGGACAAACTATACCTAGTTTAAAGTTTCTGGATATGTTTTACACCTTGTTCCATTTGAATAAATGACTTAATTGCGCAGTTTTTTTCGTTTAACATAGAAAATACAAAGTTTTCATTTTACACGAATTTGTCTGGAACCTATCTTCAGTGTAAATCGGGGGATAGGTGTAGTAGTAAAAGAAAGTAAAAATATTATATCTTACTGATTCAATTCTAAATAAATATTATGTTTACTAAAACAACATTTTATAAAACTGCAATCGCAAACAGATTTCTTCAGATTTACTGCAATTTGAGTCAATCCCGGCCATTTGTTTGATTTGACCACGTGATTGATTTTCAAATTTTTTTACCAAAACAGAAAAAATCCATGCGCTATTTTCCAAACTAATTTCTACCTTTTAATTATATTCTAAAATATAATTAAATCAATAATATCAATATCTTCAAATAATTAGGTTTAATAAATTATTCTAAATAATTATTTTTAATGCCAATTAAATGTGTTCGGTCGAAATCATGAAATCAACGGTGAATTTGATTTAAAAAAAAAATGGCGGCATTTTGATAGTACCCGTTTTAATTAAAACAACTTGGCCCGATAAGAACCTTTGTAATATTGAAAAATTTCTCGAGGAAAAAAATAATCCGATTAAAAAAAAATAGACTTATGAGTAAGAATCAAAAGGAAGAAAGAACAAAAAAAAATTGATAACAAGGTATTAAAAGATAAGAACAATGAAACTATGTTAGAGATATTCGATGTGGGGCCGAACGAGCGTCTGTTAATCGCCATTCGCGTTCATTGCATTCGGAATATTTTAAGACACAGGTTGTATTTTTAATAATAAAAAGTAATGGCAATATATAATAATATAACCGACACACACACACACACACACCAATATAAAATGTGTCGATGTGTACGTAAACATACAATGCAATGTATAGACAAATGTTATATATTTGGTGGCACATAGGATTGATGGAAAGACGTGGCGGGGACGAGAGACTCGAGAACACAAAAGCGATAAGAAATTAAGTAGTAGCTCTCCGGTACCCCTCCCCTACGACCAATCCACATACACATACACAGTTTTCGAATATAAGTACCTACGAATTTATATATCACTAACGAACTAATCAAATACGCTCATTGAGATTCTTTAATTTTAATTTTACAGTAACTCACTCACGCGGCCATTCTCCCATCAAATCAAATCTCGTACAATAAACAACAGTTATTTATGAGCTATGTTTCAAATGCAATTATCAAAATCTGATCAGAGATGAGATTTCAACAACAGAGGTCCAAAACCTTTTCTTTTAAGTTGATGAAAATTATTCTGATTAAACTTTTCCTTTCGCCATGTCCTTAATATACAGTAAATATTGTAGAGCCATAATTTGTCTTATTTAAAAATGTATAGGTAACCGGTTAAATAATTGCTAGATCAAAAAATGTATCTAGTCGGAAAATAAAATTATTTCATGATTGTTTAAACAATGATTTCCCATGTTTCCTATAATATTGAAGAGATCTTAAAAAAAATTCCATCAGAATATTTTTCGACACTCTTGTCTATAAAAACCATTGATGGACCCAAAACCTTTTTTTAAAAGTCATTAACTTATTCGTTCTTTTTTTTCTTTCTTTCTTTCTCTCTCCCGACGAAGGTCAAAATCCATATCAAATTACGTATTTTTAATATATTGATAATACGTAAGTACATTGATGAAGATAAGAGAAAAGTTCGCTCTCAAAAATTGTATCGATCTTTTCGTCGTCTGTAAAATAATTTCCATCTCTCTATATATATGTACATATTCCATGTATAGGAAAATTATTGAAATGAGAGCGGCGGGCCTCGGGGTTTATAACGAGAGAATGTGGCGGGTGTTAACCATATTCGTTTTAATAAGACATCAATTTAAAACCCTTCGTTCGTGCTCTCTTTCTCTCCATTTATTTCTATATACATAGCGTATGGATGTATATAAAACACACCCCTTGGGACGGTAACAACCCTTCCTGAAGGGACGCTCGGTACAAAACAATAATACACATTTCAGAGAGATGTGATCTTGACGAACAAAACTTGAAATAACTGAGAGGTATACATTAGATTTAAATATTAACAAGGTAAAATTAGATTTTTTTTTTTTTAATAACCTCACTAATTTTCTTTGTTATGGTAAAAAAACTGATACTTAAACGAAGACTATAAAACCGTTTATAAGGACTTATATGGAAGAATAATCTAAAATTTGTTCAGATATAAATATTGAATAAATACACGGAAAAAAATGTGTTGTAGTTTTAACAACATTTCTTGTTAATTTTACTACATTAACTAGTATTATATAGGATGACACCACGTGTGGTGACGTTTACCAGTCAAGTGTAATTAAAAAACTGTAGTATTATTTACAGCACGAGCTAGTAAAAATGTAGTTGAATTTTTGACACTTTATTTGTCAAAATTATTGGTTATGTTGTACGCGCCGCATGCGCAAACGCCAAAGTTTGTTAATTGTACAACACTCAGCAGTTGTAACAGCTACATATATTTACTACACTATGGTAGTTAAAAATACTATACGTTAGAGCTGAATACAACACAGTGTGTTGTCTAATGTTAAATTTGTGGTTATAGTGAACACAAAGTGCAGTTAAAATATTACAAGTTTAGTGTTGTAAATCTTACACCAATTCTGATATAAGAATTGGCAAAACTTAAAATATAAAATTTCTTATTAGATAGACTTCTTTAATGAGGAAGACATAGAGTATTCTTGAAGGTATCAAAAAGCTGTTCATTCGACCTTAGAAGTTTTACATTAAATTCTTTTACGGTATCAGGCGTTTTGATCCCCGGACAAAATATTTGCGATAAAATATTTCATGCAATTTCAAAAACTCACAATTTTCTAATAAATTTTTTTGAGCTCAATAACTAAGATTTTATATTAAATAATTTTTAGTAAAAACCTATTAAATTGACCCCCAATTATTTATTGAAATAGTGTTAAATTGACCCCCGTGTGTCCGTGTTAAATCCTCAAAAACTGTGTTAATTAATGCCAAAGGGGTCCAGGGGGTCCCCCTGGCGGGGGATTGGGTTATAAAAAGAACAAAATAAATTATAGTCAATGTTCGTTTACCCGATTTCATTATTTGACTGAATGTGCACTTCCTGACACCGCAAAGTTTTACACAAAACTGAATGTTTTAACATCAAAATTATGCTGAAAATACGATTTACAGTTATTTTATGAGGAACTTTTTGTCTGAGGATATTTTGTCCGGGGATCAAAACGCATGGAACCTCTTTTACAGTTGCTGCTTTGACAATCTATTAGAATTTGTTTTAACTCAGTCATATTAAATATTCTAAACTTGTCTACGGTTTTGTCTATTTTCCTATGCATTGTTACTACCTAATACGAATTTTTTTCAATCACCACAGTCGCCAGATGACATTTTATACCCCAATGGTTGCTTGATTCTCTCCTCTGAGCAAATTAAAGAATATGACAAATACATTAAGTGTCCCATTAGTGACGACAATCTTCATAAAATATTTTAATAACGACCCCTACGTTGTTAAGAACTGTTTCAACAATAACTTTTACGTAGTTTTTCGGGGGAGATTTTAGATTCCCGGGCGCCAAAATGTGACAACGGATCCTTATAGGTCTCGCCAAAATAAAACAAAAATTACGAGTATAATTTTCCGAGAAAATTTGGATTTTAGTAGCACGACTAATGTTATTTCTTATGGGAATTAAATTATGTTAATACGGCCATTTTTGGAACTAAAAAGTTTTGACAGCTGCTCGCAACTATTTTAGAAGAGAAGTCCGGGGGTGCGGCCCCCGGTTAGATTTTGGGGGCAGAGCCCTTAAAATAAAAATAAAACCATTCCAACTTATTTTTCAAGAGAAATTAGCAAGTTAGGTGTGACCATTGCGTTGTTTTTTAACCAAAGTTGACGTTGTCGATGCGATTTGTAAAATTCGATATCTCGAAAAATTGTATTCTTCATTTTCGATTTATTTTAGCGAGTTCTATATGAATGCGTCATCAAATCTTGGCGCCCGAGAAATAACAAACTTGCCCTTTTTACTTTCTTTTACTACTATATAGATAGTAAAGGAAGTATTGTAATTGGGTCGAATTTTCGAATTCGAGCTTTCAACGGAAATACATGTTTTGAGGTACCCTGGGTTCAAAAAAGTGGTTTTTAGAAACATGTCTGTGTGTGACAGCCATATCGTATCGAAAACTTTACCCGAATTTCACCAAACTTGGAATTTGGCCTCCATATTATACCTAGTTGTGCCGCGAAGCTTTTGGTTGAAATCGGTCATTTGAAAGCTCCACTTTATTCTAGGAGTTGTTGAGCTTTTTTTTTGAGCGATGTTCGTTAAACTTTCTATAATTCTTAGACTCATTAGTGGCTACAACTTTTATTTGAAACTTTTTCCTGGGATAATTCGAATAAGGACGGTTCTGGGGTGAAGGTTGGGAATACGTATATGTAATATGTACAATGTACGTATAGGTTGTATGCATACTGTTTATATGCATAGTTATAAAGTGCTTATATTTCATCAATTTTATACCAACAGCGAGTTTCATAAATGAGAGTAAAAGGAAGTGCTGTGACGCCTCGCAGCAGATATTTTGAGCTTTTTTCAATAGTGAACCCTCCTCTCATTGATTTTAAAAATTTTGTTTACAGTGCTTCTCACGAACTGTTTTCTGGCTTATTTTCTTTCAATAGTGACCCCTTCATAGTTTCCTCTACTTTTGTTTTAATAACGACTTCATGTAAAATCCAATAATTCTTTAATAGTGACCCCCCAATAAATACATTTGCTAAGCCTATAATGTGCTGTAAGGCCGCGTTCACACGGTTCAACTTCAGTTGATCAACAATTCACAATCTCTAAGACCGTAGCGGGGTAAGCGATGCGAGAAGTGAAGCACAAGCGAGTCGAATTGGAAGCAAATTGAGCAAAATTGAAAGAAAACTGACCGGGGTCGACTCGATCAATAAAAGTTTGACTAAGTCAAACATTTTGTCGTTCAAGTCGACCCCGGTCAGTTTTCTTTCAATTCTGCTCAATTTGCTTCCAATTCGACTCGCTTGTGCTTCACTTCTCGCGTCGCTTACCCCGCTACTGTCGAAAAGATTGAAAATTATTGTTCAACTCAAGTTGAACCGTGTGAACGCGGCCTAAGAAATAAATACTAGTATAGACAAAACATAGACTGTTATAATATGTTCCAATAGAAACCCATGATAATCTTTTTTTTAAACGAAAGATTATTTTTTAAAAAATCAAAATTCCTTCAAGTAAAACCAATTTGCAATATCAACATCTAATTTTGGTGCATTAATTGAAAACTTCCGTTTAAAATCCATTAGATGATTTCATTTATCATAAGCATATATATATATATAAATAAAACTGGAATATTAAAATAATCAGTCTTTGTCGTCGTCTTAAGAATGCCATATAATTTATAATATGCACTTATTAAAAATTCATACAAAATTAACCTTTGATCCCGCATAAATATAGCCAAAATTTTGTCGGGCTTATTAATTATTTTTTAAGGAGGCAGTAAGTAATTAAAAGTAATTCTCACCTGACACTTAAATCAACAACTGTATCATCATCAACTTCCATTTTTTCCATTACAAATCACCGCGCGAATCGTTGATCTCGATCACTTGATTAAAGAGATGAGAGAGATTCCGGTGTCGTAGTTGTCGTTGATTGATTCTACTATTTTTTTTTTCACTAGATTTCTTCTTCGCCGCCCTTCGAAAACAAACAACGAGAAAGAAAAAATTAATACTAATAATTAATCTCTCCGGATTGTAAGTGAATGTGTTGTGTTATGGTGGTGCTCGCGACCAAATTCCGATCCAAAACCTATCCGAGTGAGATAGAAACGGAAATTATATTTGATGAATCAAAATAAAATAAACACGTAATCTTTTTTAAAGTTTTAGCGCAAGCGATCTCATCATCATTAGCATCATCACGATCATCATCATCATCATCATCAACACAAATAATGCCGGCCTCCTCCAAAAACACGGACATCCGAAACGTTTCAATTTCTCAATGTCCCACCATTTTCTTATTTTCGCGTGGCTTCAATTTGATTGATTTCGTTGTTAATACATTTTTTGTCCGATTTTTTAAATGAAAATATTACGACACGTGTGTTGAGGAGATTGAGACGATTTCAATGACACCAAACACGAGTAATTTTGGCGAAAATCGAATGCATACATACCTGTGGGTCAATTACTCGGGTACCGAAAATTTGTAATCTAAACCTCGCGTTGACAAATCGATTATCTTAACTTTGGAGTATGAGTGTGTGCCACACACACACTCTTTTATCTTTCTCGCTTATATATGTATATATACATATATATTATATACACGTAATATGTATAATATATTTATATATATATATATACACACACACTCACACACTGACAAAATAAAAATTCACTTTTTTCCACGAAATCATATTTAACAACAATTTGAATGCTATTGAAAATTAGGGGATGATTTTTTTGATTAAAAATTAATTAATTAAAAATGTAATTAAAAAAACTAGTTCTCGATTGTGGTAGCACGTTAAACATCATAAAATCCCATATACACAATTTGAGGAGGCATCTAACCAAAATATTTATCTCGCTAATATCACCATAATCAATGATCAGCGAAAATGTCGATTTGTTTCCCGTTTCACTAACGGAAAAGCACGGCGAAAATGGAGAAAACCGGGAGACAAACACACACACACACTCCGTTTTCACTTTACTCCAGGCCAAAATTAACAGACGACTGATTCAATTCAATATGGCGTGCCCTTGTGTTGCGTCTATATATCGTGTCGATCTAATCTCGATATACGTGCTATGCCCCCATCTCACTTCAACTAATCACCACCGCCATTTCACGTATGTCGCATTTTCATACATCTAATCTATATGTTTAAACAATAAAAAATTATTTCGCATCTCACCGACTTGTAATCACAACATGTTACGTATGTCGACGCTGACGCTAATTTGATAAAAACTCTGCCGGTTAAATAGATTTACACCGGAATCATTTTTGACCAATCAAAATTTTCTTGATTCAAAAAAAAAAAAAAAAAACACTGACCAAATACAATTTGCTTTTCAGGAAATTAGAGGATGTTAAAAAATTCTACAAACCCTCTTCTTTCGTACTTTATTTTTGAAAAAATATAATAAGCATACAGTTTATAGCGTTTAAAATGAATTACATTAAAATTTTTTTCTGATTTTTTCAAATTAAATCAATGGAATTTTGCACAACAAAACGATCGGCAATGAGCACCATGTGGCAAAAAATGCCGTTTAATGAAACCCAAATAAATTAAAATTTTTTATGCTTTCACCGTTTTACATGTTTTACAACAAAAAATCGAAATAAATGCTATTTTAACAGTAAAATGAAAACCCTTAAACCATAAAAATAAAATTCAAATGCTTTTCCATCTAAACGTTTCAACAAAATGTTTTGTTTTTTTAAAAACCTATATTTACATTGATTATTTGGTGCGATTTATAACAGTCATAACATTTTCCTTTTTCAAATACATTTTTTTTTATTTCCAAAATGGCAAACGTGCAATTTTCCAATCCCTTGCAGATCACATTTTTTTTTTATCATGGCATTTAATTCACGATTTCCATTCATTGAAAACTCGTCGTTAAATCAAAGTCAATGGGATTTTGGTGGTAGATATTCGTATAAAATCAACCAACTAGTCTAAGATCCGAACCTACCTCGACCTTCACCGAGATGATAATAGAAGGAAACCTATTTTATCGTGAATTTAGTATATTAAGAAATATATTAAACATGGGTTGGCTAAAAAAATCCGGGGCAGACCATTTTTAATTATTTAAAAAAAAAATATTTTTAATAAAATATTGCAACATCAAGATAATAGAAAAAAAATTATATCACCAAAAGCGCTGTTTTATTGCGAACATGTTGATATAGGTTTGTCTGCAAAAAAATCGGTGGTATTAGGGGTTAGCGAATTTTAAAGATTTAAATTTTAATGCGCGTGGAAATGTGTGACAGAGAGATCCTAGGTAAGGATACTGTGTAATAATAAAGGACACAACATCGCAGTCGCCTGTGATGTGTAAATTTTTTTCTATATGTTGCAATGTTTTATGAAAAATCATTTTTTTAAAAAATAATTAAAAATAGTATGCCCCGGATTTTTTTAGCCAACCCATTTTTAATATATTTCCTAATATACTAAATTCTTGATAAATTAGGTTTCATTTTATTATCATCTCGGTGAAGGTCGAGGTAGGTTCGGATCTTCTACTAAACAGGGACAACTTAAGGCAATAAAGGGATATTATAATTTCAGGAAAGACATTAATCGATATATTTACCATGGAAATGATTGATTTTTTAAAAATCTTCTTAATAAATGTTTAACCCCTAACATCTACAAATATGCCGTTAAATATAGAATATAATATTTGAAGTGAAACTTTTTTTGTATATTGAAATTTTTGTAAGAAAATTTAACGAAATTTATGTTTGGAAATTAGCGAAGCTAGTTTCATCAATTGATTAAATTAATATTATTAATAAATTGTCACAGATGAGAACGATGTTTTCCTTAGAACGATCAAATCCAAATTTTCTTTCAACTTAATTGGCACAGATCAAAATTGAATCAAGTGCCAAGTGTACAATACCATATATTTTTTTTCTGTTTTGATCAAGTCTATAAATAACATCAACGTGAAAAGATTGGATTTTGATCGTTTAAAGAAAAACCTTAGACATATAGCAATACTGCTCGAAAACATATATAATGCAGTTGCTGGATTATCAATGAAATAGTTTACATAATTAAAAATACCAACTAGTCAAGGAAGAATCGATGCATAAATACCATTACTCGAAATAGTTTTCGCCACTTAAACACCGATTCATCCTGAACTAAAACTACATATTAAATACAACTAGTTAAACCTACCCTCTAATTAATAAGATATATAATATAAATATTTTTTTTTAATTCTTCACAACATTGTTTGGAAGTTATCTTCACATTTGTATCTTCAATTTCATAAAATTCTTATATTTCTCTTTTCATTTCTATATATTTTTTTTTCTTTTAATAAATAGGCCAAGATATAGATTTAGCGTGGTTTAACATATGTACGCTTTTTTTTATTTTATAATAACTCTAATATACCATCTTCTATTTTGCTTCAATTTGGCCATCTGATCACAGTATTATTATTATTTTAATAATTTAAAATTTTTACTTTCTTTTTGAAAAAAATGTATTTACAACGATTTTTAAATGTGCCACGTTAATGTTTGTAATCATGAAATATACAGACTAGGAGTAACGGAAGTGTCCGCAAATAGTTCTATTGTAGATGTCACTGCGATACGTCAGACACTTCCGACTCCATATCTCTATTCTTCTATAGTTGTAATACAAATTTTTCTTAAAAAAAATGATATATATTCTTGTTTTAAATTAATGGATGGTCTGGGTCAGACAATAACATGGAAATTCTGACCATTTGTTCTTAAAAAAAAAATAACCATAAATAAATTCTTTAATAAAAAAATAGATATTTATATTTCAAAGAAAAAGAAAATATTTTTTTGCAACTAATTTATCAACGTAAAACGACGCGTTATTCAAACTTTAAAAAAAAATGATGTTCTTCTTCTTTCAAATGAAATTTTTTCTTGGTGGACTAGGGGGACTTATATGTTTTGTTTTCTTCTTCTTCTTCTTCTTTAATTTGTTACCATTAATGAACGGCTACTGGTTAGGTCACATCTTTCAGGTACTTCTGTTCTTAAATGAGTTGAATTTACCACAAGGAGAAAAACATTTTTTCTTCATTTCCCTCTCGGACAATTCCTCAAAGTTATTTACATTTTTTTTTTTTTAATATTTTTGATCACAATATTTCGTTCACGCCGAAATCATCCACATTCTATTAATTGTATGGAATGATTATTTTCTTTTTGTTAAAATAGTTTTTTTGTTCTTACGGATAAATGTGGTAACATTATATATATATAAATATAATTTAATATTATAAAATTTGATGATTTTTATAGATTTAATTATTAAAACTAAAAATCTTTTACCAAATTCCAATTCAATGTGTACTTTGGCACATACAACAATGAAACAACAAACAATTGAAATTTAATTTTCGACCAATCAACATTCTACGATCCCATTGGTGATTGGTCCACATGCAAATACTTGAATCAAATTACAAACTACAACTAATTTCCGGTTGTATCTTTTTAAAATTTGATAATGAGTAAAAGATTTTTCTTTTTAATTTATAAGTTGTTAATATTTTTCTTATAGGAACTTAGATGTTTATTGTTTTGCAATGTCTCAGTTCTTCAGAGAGAGGATTTCTTTCTTTAAACACTACAATTATTTGCTTGATTTATTTTCTTTTAAATATATATATAATCATATATCGATGTTTTTATCTTCTTAATAAATTGTTGCAGCTACTTTTTTGTATAATATCGATGAAGATAATAAATTATTTAATACAATATGTTTCTATTGGCTACAAGAGTTTTTTTGATTAAAAATTTTTCTTGCCATTTCCATTTGATGGGTTAATATTTTTTTTTTATAAGGTCACTTTATAATTAGATTTCGAGTTGATTTAAAATATCCTAGTAATAAAACATTAAATTCGTTGTTTTCCAATCTGATAGCCATCGAAACGATTTCCTCATTGCATGTTGGCGCGCGAAAGTTAATTTCACCGATTGCATCAATTTGGAAAAGACAAGAAAACAATGCATTAAGTGCATTGTGGGTAAATTTAAAGAATTAATTAGAGCGGCATAGATTTTGAAATACAATTTTTTTATGTCCAACTAACAGGCTCACTGACCTTTTTCCTCTCCAATTATGTGCATATACAAATCGTTTCGTTTGAATATTAATTAAATGCTGCATCGATAGCACACGTGCATGAAAACAACGTGGCTCAAAAATCTATGTCGTATATTAATTCCTTATTACATTGCCATTGAGGTATTTTTGGTATAATACGGTTTTGGTTTTTCGTCCATAAAATTCTCTCTACTTGTAGCGTTAACGGGTTTAATCTATTAGAACATAGTTATTTCGTTCATTTAGCTTTGTTTTTTTTTTATCACAGATCTTTGACACCGATGCAATGGCATACCGGTAATAAGCTAATAATGTTTTGTGTTAAGTTTGATTGCGCCATGTTTCAAAAAAGAACTACATTTCCTAGATAATATTATTATACATTTCTAATCAATTTAAACTATATATTATTTAGATCATTCGATTTTCGTATCGTATGTTAGAAAAAAAAGCGAGACTGGAAGTAAATCAATCGCCTTTAAGTCTCAATCAATTCACGCTCGCTCTTAAATTCAGAAGACAAAACAACAAAATGCAATGATTGATCACAGTTTTTTTTCTATTTGTGTATGGTGTGTGTGTTATTATTTTTTTTATATATTTATATATTATATAGTTTCTATACAGGATTCGGATCTTAAATAACAAGCTGTTGAGACGTTTGTGCTCGACAAATCTCACAGCCAACGACAGCCGTTACAGTAAAACGCAAAAATATAAATTAAATCAAATGAATTTGTGCAACGGGAATTTACTATATTATTTACCATCAAAACTAAACCCTGATTTTTTTTTAAAACAATACAAATAAGAAATTTTTTTTTCTCACATTTAACATTATTTTACAAATATTGGATTTTATTAGTATTTCTCTCATCGTTACACAAAAAAAAAATGTATCATAGAAGAACACGTTTAGTCTACGAGTTATTGGACAGATTATCAGAGTCGTAAATGCGCAATGAAACGTCTCTACAAATATATACACAAGAAAATAAATTGTAAAACTTTCCCCTTTCCAATTATTTGTTTCATATAATCTACTATTAAATTGATTGTCCCGCAATCAAGATCGAATTTCCTTACAGGCTAAAATCTTCGCTATCTCTTGAGCGTTTTACGTTTTTTTTTTTTACAATTGCGCATTCGACCCGATTAATATTTATCATATATTTGTTATGTTGACAACGAGAGCGCCATTGATTTGATTTTGTTTTTTTTTTTTTTTTAAATTAAGACAACATTTAAAACATAATAAAGAGAGTAAAAGTAAAAGAAAAAATAAACAACAACAACTTGAATGAACGATTTTAGTGCGCGTCGACTAGATTTTTGTTTTGTTTCGTTCGTACTTATCTGAGCTGCGACTAGTTGGTTGTTAATTAGTTCAAATCGGCCAACACTAACGGCAGTATGTAGTTGTCGAAATCCCCGAATTTAGCGCATTTTATTGTCGGGTGCACGTCCTCCTCGGAGATCGGAAACCATTCACACTGTAGTATATTACTTATTTCCTGAAAAGAAAAAAAAATCCATTACACATGTAAAACTTTAAACTTGATACCTGAAAAAAAATATCTGCTGCGAGGCGTCACAGTACTTTCTTTTACTTTCATTTATGAAACTCACTGTTGGTTAAAAGAACTATCAGTACTTTTTAACTATACATCTAAACAGAACTATTGTATAGCCTATATACATATTAGTGATGTAACGAATGTTTAATTTGAATGCGAATGTTGGCTTTCAAATAAAGTGCGCGTAAAATGCTAATTATGCTAATAATATTACTTTTTTTTTTTTTTGATTTTGTTAATTATATAAATAGAAAAATCCTTACTAATATTATAAAAGCGAAAGTTTGTAAGAATGGATGTTTGTTGCTCTTTCACTCAAAAAGTACTGAACGGATCTGAATGAAATTAGATGAAATTAGGCACAGATATAGATTATAATTCGATGTACCATATAGTATACTTTATATCCGGAACAAAATGTATGGTTCCCGTGGGATAGATATTTTTTTGTTTTTTTACAGAGCAAGATTAACTTCCTTTTTTACAATGCGGTTGTTTAGGGGTCAGAGAATGATATAGGTTACTTCTTATACCGGAATAATGAACGGTTCCCATGGGATAGTAAAACAAGTATGTATTCTATAAGAACCGTGTATTTAAAAGCAGTTTCATTAAAATCCACGAAATAGAGTCTTAACTCATTTTTCTTAAGAAGATTTGATCTACTTTTTACTCAGGAGAGATGTACTATTCCTGTGGGATAGATATGTTTTTTGTTTATCACAGAGTTAAAGATTGATATGATTTTTGCAATGTGGTAGTTTGGGGGAAAATGATATAGCTTACTTTTAAGGCTAGAATAATGCATGGGATGGCAAAACAATTATATCCTACGGGAACCGTACATTAAAAAAGTTTCGGTAAAGTTCTTGAAATAGAATATTCTGAAGAAGGCTTGACCAATTTTACACAGTAACGAAAGAAGTTATCTAAAAAGTTTAAAATAAAAAATGAATATTTTTACTGGAAAATAAATATGATTTTAACACTCGATAAAATAAACAATGAAATTTTTTTAAATAATTGTATTTTTTCATTGTTAAAAACTATCAAAATAATAAACTAAAAATTTCAAAAAATTAACAATTACTTAACGGAACGAATTTTAATGAAGTTTTACTAAAGATCCTGTAGGATAGCTAGTAATCTATTCTTTTTAGGGAACATCCATTAATTACGTGAGGCGTTCAGGGGCCGATGGGGTCGAGCCGAATCTCATCTAATCTTACTTTGGGGAAAGGGAAGGTCTCGCAAATATCACGTATTTTTTTTAAGAAAACAAACGTTTTGAAAAATATCACAGTATATTGCAGGATGGGGGAAAGGGTTATGCCAAATCTCATGACGTCTTACCAGAAGGGAGGGGGTGTAAAACTGTTCTCTGATCATTTAATTATTCAAATGTTTTAATTAAATAAAAAAAAATATATTTTATCAGTTGTATTATCATTTAATATTTTTTTCTTTTGGTTTATCAAAAACATTCGCGAATGCGAATGTACAACAAGTCAATCGTAAAAAATACTTTGTACAGCATCTTTGCCTTTTAAGCTTCACATCTGTGCATCATCAATAAATTTTTTTACTAATTTTATTAGATCTATTGAAGTCTATTGAAATCTATTGAAGTCTATATTGAAATCTATAGAATCTATTGAAGTCTATGAAATTTGTGGCGACGACACACATACATTGCACATTACACATAGTGATCAGTAAGTGTAGAAAAGGCTTAAGAAAAAAATATGCGAATCTTCGTTGCATCACTAATACATATGGATCATCTACAATTCCCAAACTTCACCCCACACCGTCCTTATTCGAATTTTTCCAGGAAAAAGTTTCAAATAAAAGTTGTAGCCAATGATAAGTCTAAGAACTATAGTAAATTTATAGAAAACCGTTGGAGCCGTTTTCGAAAAAAATTGAAAAAGCTCAAAAACTCCTAGAATAAAATGGAGCTTCCGGTTAACCGATTTCTACCAAAAGCTTCGCGGCACAACTAGATATAATATGAAGGCTAAATTCCAAGTTTGGTGAAATTCGGGTAAAACTTTCGATACGATATGGCTGTCACATACATATTTCTAAAAACCACCTTTTTGGAATTCAGGGGACCTCAAAACATGTATTTCCGGTGAAAGCTCGAATTCGAAAATTCGACCCGATTGCAATACTTCCTTTACTATATGGTAGTAAAAGAAAGTAAAAAGTTTGGGATATAACATTTACCTTACGAGCTTTATCGAATATATCATCAGCTGTTAAAATGTCGGCATCGGCGAAGACGATTCGCTTCAAAACGTTACCACGCAGTCGAGCGATCGCAATGATGTCAGCGATCATGTACTTATAGCCCAACAAGACGATTTCTTCTAGATTTTTGCAGGTCCACGCGGCCATCACCAGCGGGTCCGGAATGTGCATGTCGAAAAACCTCAACAACGAGTCCATTGTGGTATTGGTGCGAGTATCGACCCATACGATGCTTCGTAAAGACATTCGGTACCATGACGGCAATGTGTTCAACACAGCATAGTTGAGCTAGAAAACAATTTCTGTTAATAACAAATTAAATTTCGCTGACTTTGGACTTAATGATTATATTTACACAAATACCACTCACTATAATTCACAATACAAATTATAAATTAAAGCAAATTTTTTTTACATTTACTTTGCTTTAATTTAGAATTTGTGCTGTGAATTATAGTGAGTGGTATTTGTGAAATATAATAAATTTCTGTTAAATATATTCTTTTTAAAAAAATAATTGTTGTTATTACCTGTCCACAAAAAAGGACTTTCAGATGAGTAAGTGGTAGTGATCGGTGGAGGATGATTTTGTGGAGCTGTTGAACGGCTTCGTATGCGTGGATTAGGGTTAATCGAACCCCGCATTGGGGATGATATGCGACAAAGTTACTCCATGCATCCTCGCTGACGCCCGGATGACTGTCCCACCAACCGTGCACGTGCACCACCAATCGTTCCAAGTGTTTGGCCCCACGAAGATGTTCCAAAAAACAATCGCTCATATAGTCGTAGTCAACGCTCAATATTCTCAAGTTGGAAAAATTTGAGAACAGCTGCGGTTCGATGTCGACAATCAGATAGTTGCTCGGATATTGTTTGACGGACGCCAATCCAAGGACACGAATCGATTCGGGATGTTTCGCCTTGGCCATGGCATCCAAGAAAATCGGGGCATTGGTGCAGAGCTCCTCGTTGCAACCGAGACTGAACTCTTCGAGTCGGACACACATCGCGATCAAATATTCGAAGATCGTTTGTTTCATGAACGTTTGACTGTTGGACTCTTGAATGTAACAATGGCTGGGCTCGAGCATCAATGTGCGCAGATTGTAGTTGTCGCTGAGACGACGTAGCAACTCGATCAGTTCTTCGATGCACCAGCTGGACAATGGCATGAAGTCGATGGACGTGTGACGCACGAGGTGGCTGCATGCCTTGATCAAATAGTACGACTTATCATTGTCGAACTCGGGATGCAGCGTGAAGTGGACCGTGGGCCAAAAGTTCGGGTGGTACAACGCCTGGCGCCAGTGGTGGCACACGCTCGACGCCCCCAATCGCTCGTTGTGGCTCAACAATGAAAACACCTCGTGCAACACGATGAGGGGCAAACGCGCCCAATTGCTCGCTCCCACGCTATTATTACGGGCCCATTTTGCCAAACAGCTGTGGTTCTCATTTTCCATCTGTGCTGTGACACTGTCACTAAATATAAAGGTCAAGGTTGGATTAACGAAACAAAAAAAAATCACACAACACATACGACATCACACCCACAACTCACCTTATATGAAATGTTGAAAAAAAAATATTCCCAACCAACCAGAGAATATTTTTTCCAAGGAATAGAGACGACGAAACGACACTTAAGTATTGGATGTGTGATTGTTAAAAGTTATTGGGCAACTGTCAAAAAGTGACGGTTTACTGCGTCATGTTCACGATGATCTACTTTCACCTATCGCCATCTACCAACTACAAAACCATACTCATTCTAAATCGATACGACTGGGGAAAATGAAATAATTCTTAGGTCACTTTATCAATGACTTTTTCACTTAATCGCTTGATATCTCAAAAATGATGAGTCACAAAAGAAAATATGTTTTGTACAAAATTAAAGCTAATAAAATTTACTACAAGTTTGCTTCTCTTCAATTTCCCTCTATTTCTCATGACTTCTGAGATATACACCTATGAAAAGCATTTTTGTAAACAAAAAAAAAAACTCTTGGTCTAAGCTTGTCTATATAGCCTTTCATTTTACAGTAAATGTCATTAAGAAAGAATTACAAAGCATTATATTATATTTAAGATTATGTTAAAGGTTATTTTTTATCTCTACTTTATAAAATATCTGCTGCGATGCGTCACAGTACTTTCTTTTACTTTCAATTATGAAACTCGCTGTTGGTATAAGTTGTATACAGTATGTGAAATATAAGCACGATAAGCACTTTATAACTATACATATAAACAGAACTATATGCATACAACCAATATATATGAATGCTTTCATTTCAAAGCGATCTACAGTGGTACCTCGAAATACGAGTTTAATTCGTTCCTCAACCTTGCTCGTATCTTGAATTACTCGTATCTCGAATTTTATCTTTTATCTCTATTAAAAAGATCAGATGCACGACCTGTTGCAACTTTTTGAGACCCTCGACCTGCAAAACCGAACTCGTATCTCGAATTTCGCTCGTAACTCAAAGCAAAAAATCACTTGCTCGTATCTCGAAAAACTCGTATGTTGGGGCACTCGTATGTCGAGGTACCACTGTAATTGTAAGTGCCAACAATTTTAGATTCAGTTTTGGCACTTATAGCCCAGTCAAAATCAACAATAAATTCGCAAAACATGATGTATCTCTGATTTTTTAATATGTTGTTTGGACCTATTAGGGCTATGTATTCTCAAGTTTGCAACTCCCAAAAAGTTGTGGAAAAATTTTTATTGAGGAAAAACCGTGAACATTTTGAACTTATTTCAGATTCTGCTCGATATCTCCTAATCCATGCATTTTTTGTCAAAAGCTGTTTTGCACGTTTTTTAAGAGCATCAAATTTGTGACAAATTAAGCATAATCGGAGCTCTGCACGTTAATAGGCCAGTGAGTTATGACACTTTAAAAATAGGCCAGTTTTTCAAAAATTGAAAATTTTAGTTTTAGACCTTTTTTGGATCGAAGTTGCGTCGAAACCGTTGATCCTACGAGAAGAACTTATTGAATATAATTTGTAGACAATTTAATTAGAGTTAAATTAAGTACAAAGCGGTACCTGTAAGGCTTGTAGTTTTCTCAATATTTTAGAAAACCCATATAATGGAAAATCGCATTTTGGTGGGTACTCCAGTATTGGTGGAACGTCAAGGTTTATTTGAGGCTAGTCACCGTCGTCCTCTTCATTGCAGTTTTGCACATTTCCCCAGAGCAAATAACACACATCGCATAACATCTAGGCCCTGCTTTCAGGCAAGTGCAGCCACCACCCAGCACCCCTTCTTGCATTTACAAGAGAGGTGTTTTAGTAGCTCTCCGGGGGCAAGATCTTGCCGATTGGCAATGTGGATGAGTCCAGCCGTGGTCATACCTTCTTAAAAATCACTCTATGCAACAAAAAAGTGGTAAGGTACATTAGTTTACTTCCTTTACTGTGTAGTAGTCAATTTAAAATTTTACATGCATCAATATTTATACAGTGGTACCTCGACATACGAGTTCCCCAACATGTATTTTTTGGGTACTACCCCTAATGTTCTGAATCAATGGTCGGCAACATGCGGCCCGCCAAGCAAAAACATATTTCTTTATACTTCTGCGCAATTATTAGCGAAAAATTATAATAACCAAATAATTTTTAAATCTATCTTTTGCATTTTTTAAAATATTTTTAGTAGCTTTCTTTAATTTTCATTTAGCAGTTTTTAAAACTGTATTATTAATTTAAATTTTTCTTTATTATATTATATAACTATTAAGTAACAATTTAGAAATCGTTAGGTACTAGTAACAATAGTTACAACCGTTACAATAATCAAATTACAATTCAACGCCCGACTTTATTATTGTATTTTTTTCAAGATACAAAACGGCGGCGCCAAAACGTCCTGTTTCGATGTTTTGTTCATTTGATGTTACTATTATCAATGTTATGTTTATTAAAATGAAATAAATTATGTTCTTATGTACTTTCTGTTTAACTGAATGGTATATTTTCATATTTTCATAGTTTAATTATTTTTTTAAAAATTTTTGTTTTGATTTTTTTTTTTAAGTCGCTTTAAGATCTAAGGTCATATCACGACTGTCTAAACACAGAACACAGAAAATTTCTGTTGGTCAATTTTATTCTTAGGTCTAAGATCTTAAGTCTAGAATTCAACGGGAATCGAACCCGTACCACTTGACGCATGAAGCGGAGAGAACTACAGCTTCTAACCACTGCGCCAATAGGTGGTTATATAGTTTTTGTTTTTGTTTATATAAGCTTTTAATCATATTTTATTTTGATTTTAAAAAATACGATTCAAACTATATACTAGTAATATTAAATGGATAAAACATCGAAGCAGGACATTTTGGCGCCATTGAACCACTGAAATTTTAAATGGGAAACTGAAAGATGATACAAAAAACCACCCCCGCATAGACTTAGGACCCGGGTACAATGGAGTGAAACCCTCCGCGGGAAAACATCCTAAGCCAAAACGTTCGGTGCCAAAACGGTCGCGCCAAAACGTCACGTACCGACAAAACATATATGATGCGGCCCGCTTATAATTTTTATTATTTTAAAATGGCACGCCGTCCACAACAGGTTGCCGACCCCTGTTCTAAATCATCAACAAACTCGAGTTTGTAACATTTAAATTTTCCCTGCTTTTTCTTTTGACGTGAAATTAAATTGGTTTGAAACACGGACGTCAATAATTTCCAATAATTTCCGTCTGTTGGAAAATGATTTAGTCTACAATTTTTTAAAAATTAAACTTATTATGTGATCACGGCTTGTTTTAAGCTGATTTGCTACAAATCAATGATTTCATCGTGAATATGACGTGGTTGTGTTGTGTAATTGATCCAATTTAAATTAAATATAACAATAATTGATTTCTATCTTAACCTATATGTTGTGACCAAATATTTCTATTAATTTATTATTTACTTATATAAATGTATCTAACATATTATTTATTGGTGTTAACATGGAAATGCAAGATTTCGACTTGGACGAAGAAACGGATTTCCTTTTGGGCGGCGGAGCCGCCAATCGTCGCGATTCCATCGAAAGTGAAACGAGCGTTTTAAATCGAAAACCGAGACGACGACAAAATTGCCTCGTAATGGTTTGCTGGTAAAACTGAAAATTTTCTACTTAACAAATTTAAGAATATCTTCCCTAAATAAAAAAAAAAATATTTAAATTTTTCGCAAGAAAAATTTGGGTTTGCATCTTGAATACTTTGTTGTCATGTTAGTTTCATCGTTCCATCGTTAACAGAGCCACTGTCGCTTTTTGGAAATGTCATCTACGTTCTATAGAAATTTTTTTTATAGAAGTAGCAAATAATATTGTAATAGCTTAATTTTAGTCATAATTGTTGATAAATATTGTAACAATGAGTAATCCTGAATCGCCAAACATTTCTACTAAGCGTTCGTCTAAAGAAGACATACCCTTGATAAGAAAAACAAGAAATGACTATCTAGGGTAAATAAACAATCACTCATTTTTTTTTTTATATTTATTCCCATGAAAATTATTTTATGGCTTAAATTCCTACGAATTTTCTTCTTCAAGTTTTCCATGCTCATAATCATGGTAACCCACCAAGTAGTCTTGTAAAAATTTTTTCTGATAATATTTCAACTTGACATTTTATGGTACCATATAGATAATGTTTTTATGATAACCATGCATGGTTTTTATCTTTAAAATTTTGAAATGTATTGTTTGTATAATAAAGAAAATATGCGCTCTATGATATATTTTTGAGATAATGGATAGAAAATGTGACTAATAATGTCGTTTGACTACAGTTGTTGGTGCAGATTTTGGCGTCGACTATGTGGCCCCAAGGAGATTCGTCCCCGGACTATTCAAATAGGAAAACCAGCCGTAGGCCAATTTCCTACCAATGCAATTCGCAATCAAAAATACAACATTTTCACGTTCCTCCCTCTTGTCCTTTACCAACAATTCAAGTTCTTTCTCAATTTGTACTTTCTTATAATGGCACTGAGTCAATTTATACCTGATATCCGAATTGGATATTTATATACTTATTGGGGACCATTGGTATATGATTTAAAGTTAAAGTAACAACTTTTTTTTTACACGAATGTAATTTTAGTGTTTTGTTTTGTTCGTCACAATTTGTCGGGAGGCGATTGACGACTTGCGTCGACATCGTCGCGATCAAGAAGTCAACAATCAGAAATACAAGCGATTACTGGCACCCGAGAAGAAGGGAACTGAGTTGGTGGCCGCGTCCAAGTTGAAAGTGGGCGATATTATTATCGTGGACAAGGACCAGCGAGTGCCCGCCGATCTTGTTTTACTGCGAACTTCGGAGCGATCCGGTGCAGTTTTTATAAGAACAGATCAGCTCGATGGTGAAACTGATTGGAAGCTACGTCTTGCCATTCCGACAACTCAAAAATTGAGCTCGGACGAACAATTGTTTGGCATGAATGCGAGTGTCTATGCGGAAAAACCTCAGCGCGATATTCATTCGTTCATTGGCACTTTCACAAGGGTATAATGTCGTTTATCACTTACAATTAGTAAAAAAACGATTAATTTTTTAATTTTTATAGCATGATAGTCTGGGAGTGGAAGATAGTTTAAACGTAGAAAACACTCTATGGACGAATTGTGTGATTGCCTCAGGACAAGCTGTTGGTCTTGTTATATACACCGGTATGATATACAGTAAAAGCTCTTTATTCGCGGGGTTCCATAAATATGCCGTGAAAACAGAAACCGTGAATACGGAATGGTAATTTATATGGGATTATAGAGGGGATACGTTCATAGGTGACAAAAAAAAAATATAAAAAATCAATATAATTGAAGTTTTTGAACATTTTGATTAATTATCTTAAGACTTATAGACCAGGGTAGATAATTTTTGAACCAAAAAAAAAATATAGTATGATAAAACCTATTAGAAAAGGAAGAGAATATAAGAAAAATTAAAGAAAAATAAATTACGATCGATCTGAGGGTGGGAAGTGGAAAGGGGGGAGGGGATTAAGGGTAGAAACGGTTTATTTCGATTTCCGACAAAGCTACAAGTCCTATGGAAAAAAGTTAAATAGAAAAGTTGTAAATAATAAGTAGATCTACAATTTTTGTGCTAACACTTTTTTCACATAACCTCAAAATTTATGTGAAAAATTCCAATAACCAAGTTTTTGGTTTTATATTTTTATCTTTAAAAAAAAAAAAAAATTTCAAGAAATTTTTTTAATAACTTACCTTTTAATGTTTTTATTTTTTTTATTTTTACACTACTATGGTCATTAGCGACTTTCGAATCCGAAAACCCAGAAAAAACTTTTTAGGCTTTCATTGGGATTCGAACCCAGGACCACTGGTCATAAGGCAACTATCTAGTCCACCACGCTATTAAGTGAATTTATTTTTAATGTCCCTGTACACTGTAATTTTTTTGATTTAAAATATTTATTTTTTCACCTTTTTTTGACTTAATATTGAAAAAACACCCTCATTTTTAATCGAAAATTCTCACGTAAAAATATCTACTTTTTTAAAAAAGTTGGTGGGCTTTTTGTTCATTTGTTCATCTCTACTTTTTGATGGTGCAAAAAAAAATTACATTACAATGTTAAATGTTCCCAGAAAATGCCATAATTGAAGTGTAAATTTTTATAAATTGCTCAAAATTGTACATAATTCTAATTGTACAAATACAACTTTGAGCTATTTATTAAAATTTACACTTTAATCATGGCATTTTCTGGGAACATTTAACATTGTAATGTAATCAGAAAGTAGAGATTTCAACGAACAAAAAGCCCACCAACTTCTTTAAAAAAGTAGATATTTCTACGTGAGATCTTCTTATTATCTATAACTTTGCTATTTAAATTTTTTCTATAGGACTTGTAGTTTTGTCGGAAATCGAGATAAACCGTTTCTACCCTTAACCCCCCCCTTTTTTTTTCACTCCTCGGCCACAGATCGACCGTAATTTATTAATTTCTTTTTGGATAGCTCGATCTTTATAATCCTTTTTTTATTTGAAAGCTGGTGCTTTCCGTGTAGCTCCATTTTAATTTGAAGGACATCTTTCACTTTTGAAGGGTTGAAAACTAAGGGATGAATTATTAACTTCTTATTGGAAAGCTCGATTTTGATAATTCTTTTTTTATTGGTAAAACATAAGTTTAAATTAATCTAATATCCATTTTTTATAAAAAAAACTCCACTCGTAAGGGGTTAAAAATTAGGGATGAAATAATATTATAAATTTTTCCTGGCTAACCCGATTTTGATTATTTCGTTTCTATTACGTACATCGTACATTTAAATTGCTCACATTTCAATTTGAAGAAAAAATCCATCCCCTAAGGATGAAAATAGGGGATGAAATAGTAACGTTTAACTGAATCATCAAATTTTGATTTTTTTTTCTATTGGAAAGAGTATTCCACTTAGTTTTGTTATTACATTTAGAAAGCAAAAAATTTCAACCCTTAAGTGCAAAAAGGGATGAAGTAGTAACTTTTAACATTTAACGGCGTTGCCTCATATGAACACTAAAACACTAAAAATCGAGAAATAAATAAAAATTATGAGAAAATGAAAAACCGACTTCAAAATAATGAAAAAATATTAAACAAAAACGCACTGAAAAGTAAAGAAATAATTGCGTATCCTTGCAGTGTCTACAACTTACAAATTATTAGGATGATATAATGTACAACTATTGTTATTTTTGGAGTTGGTGTCTGTCAAGAAAATAAATATTAATGGTAATTTGTAACAAGGTTTAGTTGGTTATTGGTATTTTGTAGTTTAAAGGTCGCTACTCGCTAGATATTGTCACAATACTAGTAAATTGTTTAAAAGGTCATTTGAAAAATAAATTTCTATTCGTTTTCTCGTTTATTGCTAAGTACCAATATAGTCGTATTTCCTTGGCTGACACCCACTCCAAAAATAACAATAGTTGTACATTATATCATCCTAATAATTTGTAAGTTGTGGACACTGCAAAGATACGCAATAATTTTTTTACTTTTTAGTGCACTTTTTGCTTAAGATTTTTTTTTATTTTGAAGTCAGTTTTTCTTTTTTTTATAATTTATAATTTTTATTAGTCCATTTTACGGCATTTACAAGAGATATTGGGTTGGATACCCATTGGAATCCTTTTATTTTTTATGTATGTACTTATTAAATCCGCAAATAGTGAAAACGCGAATGAAGGAAGCGCGAATAAGGAGCTTTTACTGTACTATACTTACAATGTTTATCAACAGAATCTTTTATTACAAAGTTTTGTTTTTTTTTATAGGCCCTGAAACCCGATCTGTAATGAACAATTCAACGCCTCGCTCTAAAGTTGGTCTTCTCGACATTGAAATCAATCAACTTACCAAAGTGTTGTTTTGTGCTGTCGTTGGCTTGGCGTTTTTAATGATTGTCTTGAAAGGCTTCAGTGGGCCCTGGTACCGTTACATGTTCCGATTTGTTTTACTTTTTTCGTATATTATTCCGATTAGTTTACGAGTGAATCTTGATATGGGAAAATCGTTTTACTCATGGGCGATCAGCAACGATCCGGCAATGGTGGGAACTGCAGTGCGATGCACAACCATTCCCGAGGAACTTGGTCGAATCTCGTATCTATTAACTGATAAAACCGGAACGCTAACGCAAAACTCGATGGTCTTGAAGCAATTGCATCTGGGTAATGGTAGTTACACGTCTGAGAGTTTTGATAAAATCAAAAGTATATTATGGGGTGTATTTAATAAGACCGAGAGCAGTGCCACGCCGGCGAAATTTCGTAAATCTGAAAATACCAGAATTCGTGATGCGGTACAAGCGTTAGCATTGTGTCACAACGTGACACCAGTGTATGATGATAGTGATGTGTCCGAGACGGGTTCGGTGACGTCAGACGCTGAAGCCGACCAACACATTCAGTACATGGAAAGTCGCGAGTGCACCTATCAAGCGTCAAGTCCCGATGAAATCGCGCTAGTGCAATGGACCCAAGAAATGGGCTTGGCTCTCGTCCAACGTGATTTGGTTAGCATGCAGTTGAAAGGACCCGGTGCTAGAACGTCCAACTATTCAATCTTACAAATTTTCCCGTTCACCAGCGAAACGAAACGAATGGGAATTATTGTCAAAGACTTACAAAGTGGTGAGATTTGTTTCTATCTGAAAGGTGCCGACGTCGTGATGACGGCTATCGTACAATATACCGATTGGTTGGATGAGGCTTGTGAAACAATGGCACGTGAAGGACTAAGAACTTTAGTCGTAGCACGCAAAAAATTGACGGAAGATCAATATTTAGATTTTGAGGTATATATTATGATAGTAGGGGAGCCCACGATGTTAAATCGGGATTTACTCGAGCGTCATCGAGACCTATTGGGTTGCGAAGCTTAGATGATAAAAAGAAAAAAATGTCATATAATATATACCTTTTCAGCGGTGGGGGGAGCGGCTATAGATTTTCAAAAATGTAAAAAAAAAAACTGTTTCATGGACATACTCGAGCGCGTCACATATTGATAGCATCTATGTCCTATGTATTTTTAAAAATGTACATATGATAATCTGATTGTTTCCATGATGGGGGTGGTCGTACGTAAGGGTTGAAAATGAAGAAAAATAATGTAATCGAGCGCGTCAGATTTTCTAAGGGGATGTTCAGTAAACCTAACACAAACCTCTGACGATTTGAATGTGACGCAAACGCGCAGAATGTGCAAAAAAAATCGCCATTTTGAAATACTCGAGCGCGTCAGATTAAGATATTTATGGTTCATCTTTATGCCTTAGACATGCTGTCTCATAATCTGACGATTATCAGGAGGGATTCACCTAATCTGGAAATAATTCAAATTTTTTTTTTATATATGCATACAGCCTTTATTCGAATTTTCTCAGGAAAAAGTTTCAAATATAAGTTGTAGCCACTAATGAGTCTAAGAACTATAGTAAGTTTAAAGAAAATCGTTGGAGCCGTTTTCGAAAAAAATTGAAAAAGCTTATAAACTTCTAGAATAAAGTGGAGCTTTCGGTTCACCGATTGCAACCAAAAGCTTCGCGGCACAACTAGTTATAATATGGAAGTCAAATTTCACCAAACTTGCCATTCAGCCTCCATTTTACACCTAAATGTGCCGCGAAGCTTTTGGCCGAAATCGGTAAACCGAAAGCTCTACTACATTCTAGGAGTTTTTGAGCTTTTTCAATTTTTTTCGAAAACGGCTCCAACGATTTTCTTTAAACTTACTATGGTTCTTAGACTCATTGATGCCTACAATTTTTACTTGAAACTTTTTCCTGGGAAAATTGGAATATATGCATCACGCAGCTGCACGCATTAAACTTTATCGATGATTTTGTTGTTAATTTGACTTGTGGAAATCGTCAGATTATATATTCTTCGTAATCCTTGAATTATTCTCTTCAAAATAAAAATAAAAAAAATTAGCCACGCTCGAGAATGTCGAGATGACTTTTTTTTTTTACAACTTTGTACCCCTCCTCCTTTCAAATTGTCAGATTAGTGGAATATATACGTTTTAGCATGTAACTAACTCACGCTATTTTAATCTGACGAGCTCGAGAATTTTAGGTGATTTTTTTTTACTAGTCTGATCCTTTATCCTTAAAAGGCGGCCATATATATTAGGCTCATATTTGGTGGAAATACTTAACCGGGTACAAGGTATCCCCCGGTATATCAATCTGCCATGCTTAAGTAAATCCCGAAATCCCCGCTTGGGCTCCCCAACTATGAAGAAACCAATGAAATTAGGCTTAACATTTTTTTTTAGACGAGATATAATTCAGCTCGAATGTCCGTGACGGATCGAGTCGCTCGGGTGGCTCAAGTGGTCGAGTCATTAGAACGGGAAATGGAACTTTTGTGTGTAACCGGTGTTGAGGACAAATTACAGGACAATGTCAGACCGACACTTGAATTGTTACGCAATGCTGGCATTAAAATTTGGATGTTGACCGGTGATAAATTAGAAACAGCTACGTGTATTGCAAAAAGTTCGCGTCTTGTGTCGCGCACACAAAGTTTGTATATTTTAAAGAAAGTTGTTACGCGAACCGATGCCCACTTGGAGTTGAATAATTTTCGACGTAGACGCGACTGTGCGTTGGTGATTAGTGGCGATAGTTTGGACGTGTGCTTGACTTATTATCAAATGGAATTTTTGGAGTTGGCGACGGCGGCTCCGGCTGTCGTTTGTTGTCGATGTTCACCAACACAAAAAGCTCAAGTTGTAAGTGTTGGTGAATTACTATTTAAAAAAAAAAATAGTTAAAAGTTCTTTTTTTAATGGATATTTAATTTTTTTATTTGATGTTTTTTAAATTTTCGTACTATGCATTTCGCTACTTTCGTACCTTCTTCTGGTACTTAATTATAAACACCAACTTTTTTATTAATAATTTCAGTAGAAATTTTGAATATATTCTGATGGTCTCTCAATATGTAAAATTGTCAATCAGTCAAAACAATTTTTTTTTTAAATATTTAAATAATTTAAATAAATTAAAATTATTTAAAATAAAAATTATTTAAAAAAAATTGTTTTGAGTGATTGATAATTTTACATAGTGAGAGACTATCAACATACATATTGTAACGTTTTTACGGGTTTGTTGGTTTGTGTTCAAATGACTACAGAATTTATTTCTTAACAATTATTTATTTATTTATCTTACGCAATTGTTGCTTATATACTACTACACTGTTATTTACAATGTTCACTATTACAATTGTCACAGTCACTGTTTATATTTCACTATATACACTGTACAGATACACTTTATTTAACGATGCACTGATTATTTATTTAAGCACTAATCACTTTGAACACTGTCGAATATTTATATCGCAAGTAATCTCGTTTATTTACACTGTTGATTCACAAGTCTCGAATATTTATTTGAATACTGGCTCGCCTTATGCTTGTCCGGGCTTATATAGGGTTTTGGAATATTTTCTGGAATGTTCGCCATTGTCTTTCAACTTTCTATTTTTTCTCGGAATCTATTTTGTCGACGCCACTTTCTAGAATTCGTCGAATTATCGATCATTCTAGAATTTTCACTCCTTAATTCATCCAGTAATCCTTTTCGGCCCACTCTCCCTATAGAGGTTCCTCACCACCACTAATATGATAACAAAGACCACCTTCTCATTGGCCGGCTTGGTGGTTACGCCCACTCCCGCTGGACCGGGTAAGTGTAGGTGTTAAAGATGGCGAAGTCTCGCCATCTTGGAATTGTGACAATATATTCAAAATTTATACTGAAATTATTAATAAAAAGTTGGTGTTTATAATTAAGTACCAGAAGAAGCTACGAAAGTAGCGAAATGCATAGTACGAAAATTTAAAAAACATCAAATAACAAAATTAAATATCCATTAAAAAAAGAACTTTTAACTGTTTAACTATGAATAAGAACTCGAATAAAAAAGAATTAATAATATTTTGATAGGTTTCATTGATTCAACGGCACACGGGTAAACGGACAGCGGCTGTCGGAGACGGTGGTAACGACGTTAGTATGATTCAACAAGCCGACGCTGGAATCGGAATTGAAGGGCGTGAAGGGAAACAGGCGAGTTTGGCTGGCGATTTTAGCATTCCCCAATTTTCGATTTTGGCTCGTCTCTTACTAGTCCATGGACGGTATTCATATAAACGTTCGGCTAGTCTTAGCCAATTTGTCATTCATCGTGGTTTAATCATTTCGACAATGCAAGCGATTTTTTCGACCGTGTTTTACCTGTCGAGTGTTGCACTGTATCAAGGCTTTTTAATGGTTGGCTATGCGACTATTTATACCATGTTCCCGGTGTTTAGTCTCGTTCTGGATCAGGATGTTAGTGCTGAGATAGCGATGACTTATCCGGAATTGTATAAAGATTTGTCGAAGGGACGAAGTTTGTCGTATAAAACGTTTTTTATGTGGGTTTTAATATCGATTTATCAAGGTATTGACTATTCAAGTTTTGTTTCTCACAAGATTTTATAAAGTTTTCTTTTTTTTTATAGGAGGAGTTATTATGTATGGAGCCTTGATTATGTTTGAGGATGAATTCATTCATATTGTTGCAATCAGTTTTACATCGCTAGTGTTGACTGAATTAATAATGGTGGCACTGACGATTAGAACATGGCATTATTTAATGGTATTAGCCGAACTTTTTTCATTTGGATTTTATATTTTATCTTTGGCCGTTTTGCCAGATTATTTTGGTAAGATAAACATTTTTTTAATGCTTATAGATTGAGATTAAGCGACGTATTTTAAGTGGTCATTTATTGTTGGGAAAATACTTATTATTAACTTTTTTTTATTGAGTCAACTCCTTAAGAACTGTTGTTTTGAAATATACAATAACCAGAAAAAAGACCAATAACACCGGTCAACAAAAAAAAAAAAAAAAAAAATTTCGGGTTTCTGTTCTCATGTTGAAATTCTGATTCTAAGCATTGAAAAACACTTAAATTTTAATTCTTAAAGTTTGCTTTTGTCTGAGTCGCGTCGATAGGTAAATTTTATAATGAATTCATCATTCTTCATTATTAGCCCAGGCAGTAGGGAGTTTTGCCTTGCAAAAGGTGGAGTAGATACGATTTTTGAATATGTTATTTACGATAAGGTCCTGCTCATAAATACAAACTTTCGACCTTGAGGGGGGACCGCTCGCGCCGCCATCTTGGTTTATATGTGCAAGAAAATAGTTTTATAGCATTATCTCTGCAACGATTCACTTAACGGCAAAATATGAGGTTAGCAATATTAAAGAAGATAAAATTTCCTACATTCTATGTCTTTACACACTTGTTTTGTACGTCTAGTATGTTAAGAGTTACAGGATCATAAAGATCAAAATTTTTAAAAATCGAATGTGTGCTGGGACACATAGTAGAAGTGAAACGGATTAAACGGAAGTTAAATCGGAGAAGTGGAAAAATAAATCGCAACAAAATTTTAACTTGACGTTTTACGGGCAGGGTTTCCAATTGGGAAACTATATTATTTACTACATTTTTTTTTAGTTGTTCTTTCTCTTAGATGGCCCGGGTTGATTTGTGTCTTCATTTTGAATTTCGTGTTCTGCTTCATTTTCAGGGGTTTGAATCATCTGATGTGGAATTGGCCACAGTATCTCATCTTCGTCCTCACTCTCAATGCGATCAGATATATGCGATGTTCGATATCTGACCGTTATCCAATATGCACACATAACGGAACCAGCTTTTTGTACCGCTGTAACTCTTAACATACTAGACGTACAAAAAAAAGTGTCAGGACATAAAATGTAGGAAATTTTATCTTCTTTAATATTGCTAACCTCATATTTTGTCGTTAAGTGAACCGTTGCAGCGATAATGCTACGAAACTTTTCTTGCACATATAAACCAAGATGGCGACGCGAGCGGTCCCCCCTCAAGGTCGCAAACTTGGATTTATGAGCAGGACCTACTCGTAAATAACATATTCAAAAATTGTATCTACCCCACCTTTTGCACGACAAAAGCTTTTTTTCTACCCCCTTACTGGGCTATATATAATGATACTTAAATTAAATTGCTCTAATTTCTACATTTTTGACCTAGGAGAAACTAAAATTTAACATCTAGAAGTCAGACCCAAAAATCGTGTTGGCCGGTGTAATCAATTAAACGACAATCAAAAATAGTCGCTATCGATCTATTATACATTTATGTTACGAAAAATGTTAATAATTCGGCATTATTTATAAAAAGTACCAAAATGAATATGACAAAACTAGTTAAACCCGCCAGTCAACAGAATTGGCAGCTGTTCTAGATATTATGAATTCTAATTGTGCCCATAGTTATGAAAGTGGTCTAAGTCATATATTTCTTGTTTCGAGATATTTAATGAATCGTATTTGAATAAATTAAAAAATATTTTTACATTATGCGACATTTTAATTTATAATTGTATTAGTCTTGATTAATGGAAATTTATTATAGATATGAAATTTTGTGTGAATTTTATAGGAAAATGTTGTTTTTAAAGCTTAAATTGACTTAGACCATTTTCAAAATTAACTTAATGTCCTATAATTGACTTAAAGTAATAAAAAATTGTGATTTTTATTTGAAACAACAACTTTAACGAAATAATTCATAAACATTTATTAATCATTTTTAATAAGTAATTCATTTTTATCATAATTTCGAGTTTTTAAGATTTTTAAAATGTTCCTGAAAAACTGGAGGGATGTATGGTACTATGGTAGTATAAACACATAAGATCTTTATGTTTTTTTCCGTAACTGGTCTAGTGGTGTTGGAAGTAATGGAAGTAATTGAATATTTTCGTATATTTTTGGTGTTCCTCTTTTAGGTGAAAGATCCAAAACTTAGAACTCGTCTTATAAAACATTTTATAAGGTTTATTTTGCAAGAATCTCATCCATTGAATTTTTAGCCAAGAGACAGATTCGCCCGCGGTATTTTTTACTCTCCTTGTTATTGATTTTTCCAGTGATTTTGTTGAAATAAAATCCGGCTGCGACATTCGTTTGATCGAAAATTTATTTCTTATTCTACAGTTTTCGATCAATTCATAGTAATGTTCAGGATTGTATAAGTAATTTGCTTTTTTTTATTTTCATCTCTATCAAATCAAAATCACGGCCATTCGGTAAGAATTTCGGTAGAAAGGAAAAAATTATATTATAATTTCTTTAAATTGTTGACTTAGACCACTTTCATAATTAACACTGAATGAATTCCGTATAACGTTATAATTACAACTACTATCTAAAGGTTCATTTTTGACGATATCGTAAAAATTACATTGAATAAATTTAGTTTAATATCATGTTGTTGTGTGAAATAAGTGATAAATTCATTTTTTAAATTTTGACTTAGACCACTTTCATAATTATGGGCACAATTATTATCAATTTTAATTGTCATGGAAATAGAATTTCACTCCATTGGCTGGCAATGTTGCTGCAAAGTAACCAATAAGCTATTAGCTTTAGGCACTTTTATATAAGATGATAAAATGTATAGAATCAATCGAATTTTCCGGGCATTATGAATAATACTGAATGTCGAGAGAGCAATTAGATTTTTACTATGCATAATTTTATACTTTCAAAAATAAGAGGATAAATCGTATTAATACAACTTGTTAAGGGGGTCATTCCATGTGACGGCCTGTTTTTAACGGTTTTTTTAGGATTTTTTTTCTACGACCTGTAAATAGATAGAGCTTTAAGTTTATTATCATTTGTTAACATATATTTCGAAAGTATAAATATAAATTTTAAGCTAAAAATATTGTGTAGGACATGAGTTACAACGTTCTGAACACCCCCACCTCAAAAAAATGAGCTCGCACTTCCTTCACGATTCCGGCTGATTGGCTTATCCGAAACAAAAAAAAAAAACAACGGCGTTTTAATTTGTAAGCCTAAATGCACGGAATGAACTATTATCAAATTATTATACAAAAAATTGGACTTTTGGTAGACATTTGAAATAAAATTTGCGAATTTTGCGTTTTTTGTTTGTTTGTTTTTTACTATAAAAATTTCGAAATTTTGGAAATTTTCAATTGATGTTATAATAGTTCATTCCATGCGTTTAGATGTGTTGAGTGTACCCTATAAATTTCAAGTCATTTGGTCAAGCCGTTTTTGAGATACGATGGAAAAAAGTTTGAGAAAACGCCGTTTAAAGTTTCAACTGCCAATTCAGCGCTCCGAGCAGCTCTTTCTTCTACCTGCTGTATCGTTAAAACGACTTCGAATTTTCAAAAATCACTACTACCGTATTATAGACATGTTACGAAAGTAATTTATGAACAAAAAAAAAAAGATCACATGGGATGACCCCCTTAAATAAGTAAAGGTGCAATTTCAGGCATCGCTCGATTTCCAGCGATTTTGTTCACATGGTACGATTTCGACCAATGTGCTGCCAGGATTTTGAAATTGGTAAATTCAGGGCTGCCAACTGAGCGATTCTAAGCTTCAACGATTTGACACTGACGGCGCTAAGGTAGCATTTCTCTTGCCACTCCATAGACGCCATTGAAGGTAAACATCTGATCTAACCTCCATTGATAATATTAATCTTTTATTCTTAATAATTGATTATACGCGACGCTTTTATTATGTTTCTCACAAATTGTTTCACATACGCCACACGTAAATACAACTAGCATTTCTTAATTTTTAAGAAATAAAAGATTAATATTATCAATGGAGGTTAGATCAGCTGTTTACCTTCAATGGCGTCTATGGGGTGGCAAGAGAAATGCTACCTTAGCGCCGTCAGTGTCAAATCGTTAAAGTTTAGAATCGCTCAGTTGGCAGCCCTGAATTTACCAATTTCAAAATCCTGGCAGCACATTGGTCAAAATTGTACCACGTGACAAAAAATCGCTGGAAACCGAGCGATCATTGGAACTGCATCTTAAAGATTACATTATTAAGTAGTATACATAGCGTTAAATGGTGGCAGGGACGCAGAAAGTATGGAAAAACCGTTACCCTTATACCCCTATGTTCTATTTAATTATCATTGAGGTACTTTTTAAATTGCCTGGGCTTTATAAATAATATCTAATTACAAATAAATATTGTATAAAAACTTGTTTAATTAAATTTTTTTTCCAGATTCGGAATTTATTCGAACGAGCGATTTTCTATGGAAGGTCCTAGTTATAACTTTAGTCTCGTGCTTACCGCTTTATATATTGAAATTTTTACGGAAGAAATTTTCACCGCCCAGCTATAGTAAATTATCGTAAAGATCACAAGTATAAATATATAATAATAATAATAATAATATTTAATCGGTTATGAAATAAATAAATTGAATTATAATAATGCATATGATAAATACACACTAATTCCAAGTAAGTGTACTTCCCAAATGAAAAAAAAAAAAAAACAAAAATCGTGGTATTAGCCCGTAAGTGATATATAAAAATATTTATCGAGTAATTTATTTTCTAAATCAAGCTTCATAATATTTAGTAGATATTTATTATATTGAATTGAACTTTTTTTTTTTTATTTTTCGAATATTTTATTCTAATAGTATTATGTTGTAATTTATAAAATTAAAGTTTTTAAGTTATTATTACAATTGAACTTTATGATCATATTTAATAATATATTTTCAAGTTTTGAAAAATTTGGTGGTTATTAATTGGTTTGTTTTGTCCTATCCGAAAACCATCCATGAAGACATTTTGGGACAGGACCGGGTGTATGAAATTCGGCACGGCCTATTTCCGTCCACGTTTTGGCATCGAGCACCAGAAGACCAACGTGATTGGTATCATCACCGCCCCAAACCATTGCCGATAGTATGACGCCGTCATCTTCGTCACTCGCATCGGGACGAGGAATGAAAATCGGCTCACTGGGATAACAATTTTCCGCCGCCCATGTAATCGTTGTTTTATTTTTAACGTCTACTTTGATAATCTAAAATGAACAAAAAATTAATCGCGTCAATTTAAACGAAATACTTTGAAGAGATATACGCAAGAGTTTTCTGCATCAACATCCGAATTAATCGCATAGAAATATTTGTAGTCTTTGCCCAGGTGATTTTCATAGTCAATTCGTGGAGTTTCACAGCCCAAATTACAGAGTCGTTCGGGGGTGACAAAAATTCGTCCATCTGACAAAAGGTAAGCGCGTGCTTTGGTGTTTGGAATTTGAACGATATTGTCGTGGACTTGAGGATTTACATTGGTTTTATTTTCAGTGGAAACTTTAATCGGTAAGACAAATCGAAGAGGACGGCCACGAAACATTTTTGCATAGTCTGGCATTTTTTGCATGTTCTACAAAAAATAGGAACACAACATTTTTAATAATAAAATTTTAATGATTTTGGAGGTCATTATGTTACCTTCATAGTTTCAACATACATACAGTCAAGCATTGCCGGGTCGCGATAACAACAAATATCAATAACCACATGATCGGAGATTTCATATTGATTGATAATGTGAAGGTAAAAAAACGCTTTGGCATAAAATGTTTTTTCCAGAGAGCCATCTTTACGATTTATCGCATGAATGCAAGTCTTGAGAAAAAAGAAAATTTTTACACAAATAGAAATGCATTATCATATGCCGCGTTCACACGGTTCAACTTGAGTTGAACCGTGTGGACGCGGCATTATTGACTTACTGGTTCATCCGAGAACCATTTCAAGCTTGATGCAAACGGTTCATTTTGAATCTGAGCTTTTAACATGGCAGCTATTGAAACACTTAGAGGTTGTTCCACGATTATATAATAGTTATCAGTAATTCCTAAACAAAAAATTGTAATACAAATGATAATCATTTTTTTTTGATTTAACAAACCGAATGTGTGCATATATCCTGGATGAAGAGGCCATCTCGTTGGTATGGAAGCTACAATATGCGCTTCTTCAAACATTGCCTTTTCACTTAGAGTTGGATCATTTTTCTGTCCAGGAAATTTTATTATATTATACATAGGCCCACGTTTTGTGACCGATAATCCAAGATTGAATACCGTTCCTAAGACCAAAAAATGGTTGTTAGCGTCTTTGTTTGAAGTACACTTTATTTTCGTGCCATAATTTGGAGTTGTGTGGCAACCCACGACTTCGTTCACGTTAAATTTAATAAAGTAAGTACACATAGTGGACCAGAACCGATAATTTTTGAACCAAAAAAAAAATTATAGTATGATGAAACCCATTAGAAAAAGAAGAGAATATAACAAAAATGAAAGGAAAAATAAATTACGGTCGAGATGAGCTCGGGAAGTGGAAAACGGGGATGAGTTTAAGGGTAGAAACGGTTTATCTCAATTTCCGACAAAACTACAATTCCTATAGAAAAAAGTTAAACAGCAAAGTTGTAGGTAATAAGAATATCTACAACTTTTGTGTTAACACTTTTCTCACATAACCTCAAAATGTATGTGAAAAATTCCAATAACCAAGTTTTTAGTTTTTTATTTAAAAAAAAAATATCACTTACAACTTTGCTATTTAACTTTTTTCTATAGGAATTGTAGTTTTATCGTAAATCGAAATAAACCATTTCTACCCTTAAACTCCTCCCCTTTTTCCACTTCCCGACCGTAATAACCTCAGCTAGGTCACTTAGTGGCGTGGTGGACTCGATAGTTGCCTTATACGCCAGTGGTCCTGGGTTCGAATCCCAGTGAAAGCCTAAGATGTTTTTTCTTCGGATTCGACGGTCGCTAATGACCATAGTAGTTGATGCGGCCTTAAATAAACCAATAAAAAAAAAACCTCAGCTCGACCGTAATTTATTTTTCCTTTCATTTTTGTTATATTCTCTTCCTTTTCTAATGGGTTTCATCCTACTAAAATTTTTTTCACTTTTTACCATTTTCAAAGGCTTTAGCTCTGGTCTATAGTTCAGGTTTAAGGAAATAGTGTGTTTACATCAGCCCCCTGCCACTTGAATACGAGAAAGACTAAAAAAGTGACCGTATGTGTCGCATGTTTTAGTACCTATGGGTGGCGCTGGTAGTTTAGTTGAAAAACAGCTGTTAACTATTTGTGTTGTCATTTATCAGTTCCTTATGCTATTATCATCGTTACTGTCACCAATTACAACTTCATAATTATTCTCATATAATAACAATAAAAATAATTTGTCTGTCGTTAAAAAAAAATATTTCTAACCTCCACAAAAGTCTTCGTTCAACTGTACTACTAGCGCTATTTGCAAGCAGTAACAAAATAGGGTCATTTTCTGTAACATGGAGTTGTAGGAGGCTGGTTTAGACCCTCAAATGAAAGAACTAAAAAACAGCAAAAGTGAGAAAGTTGATAATTTAATAGTAAGAATCAAAAATGTAAAACTTTTAACTCTCACTTTGGATTTCTTAGGAGCAGAATTTAGAAGAGATAACCACACATTCCTTAACCGTGACTTAAAATTACTTGCGATAAAATTAGATGGGAAACCCGGTACAGTGTTGCCTCGAGATACGAGCCGGCGAGCGAGTGATTTTTTGCTTTGAGTTACGAGCAAAATTCGAGATACGAGTTCGGTCGAAGGTCTCAAAAAATTACAACAGGTCGTGAATCTGCTCTTTTTAATAGAGATAAAAGATAAAATTCGAGATACGAGCAAGGTTGCGGAACGAATGAAACTCGTATGTTGAGGTACCACTGTAAATACATTTTTTGTTTTCAAGACAATAAATACCGTCGTTCATGACATGTGGATGGGACGTGTGATTTACAATGCTAACATATCGAGACACATCCAGTCTCTCTTCAGTTGCCAGTGTTTCGGGATGAAAGCGATGAATCACGGGACTTTCAGTGAACGCGTACAACTCGTCGCCGAAGGGATAGACGGAAATCATTGCATTGTCCGAGTTGACTTCACCCGGCTTGAAAAGAACTGCAATTCTTCAAAGAAAATTTAGCATAAAATAATTTTTTTTTATAGACTGGATTTACTTATTGAAAATTGTTTGACATGGATCGGGTACGGCGCTCGTTCCGAATTCCGTCACTACAATACGTTTAGCCGCTCGATTTCTCTTGAAAACGCTTGTTTCCAAAAATCGACACTGATACGTCACTTTGCCCTTGTCTATGTTAAATCTAAAAAAAACAAATTTAAGAAAATATTTTTTTTTTCTTCCTTGAAAATTTCACCTGTGTAGAAGAGCCGAGCTATCGAATAGGTGTTGAAATTCCATGTCGCCAACTTTCAACGAACCAGGCCCATTTCGATACAGTGATCCTTGAACCCACCCAGGAATTGTACCTGGAATTTTTTGTCAAGAATTGGATTTTACACAAAATTTATATAATACTAGCTGATACCCGCCCGCTTCGCTGAGCGTATCTATTTTTATCTGATTGAATAATAGAAAACTTTACTCAAAATAAGAAATTCAGCTATTTTTACAAAAAAAGATAATTAGATATTTCTAGACCTTTATTTCATAGAAAGTTCATGAAAATCCGTTAAACTACTTTTACAGGAACAGATATAAACTATCTTATAGGTAGGATCTTTACGTTTTTTTGAATATTGTCAAATATTAAGAAAATTTTAAGCCTTGAGAATCTTTCACATCAAATTGCATATGAAATCATTTATTAATTTTAGTTGTATGGATTAGTAGCTATCCTTTAGGAAGTGTACCTTTTTTAGGATCAATAATATTTAATGTGTTATATTAAGATCTGAGGTATCAGGTTTGGTTGCCTTAGGTTCATTATTCTAGGATATAGTATTAAGGCCATTATGTCTTATCGGCAAGTCTGCTATTTCCCGGGGTCCAAGATAAGACAACGAGTTCTTATAGATCTTGCTAAAATAAATTGAAAATTAAGAGTATAGTTTTTTGGTAAAAAAACAACGCGATGGTCACATCTAAGTTGCTATTTTCTCTGGAAAAATAAGTTGGGCTGGATTTTTTTTTGTTCTGGTGGCTTCACCTCTCTTAGTCAAACTCCTAATCGGGATCACTTAAGTCGAACTGTCTGTTTTTGTTATTTACTCTTACGGGTCTCATTTTTGAACAAAGATATTTATTTTTATTAATGAAATCATATTTACTGCAAAGGATTTTCTTCTCCTCCCTCGACAATTCGAACGTTTACTCAGCCAAACTATTAATAATATATTAACTACCCCTAAATTCACAAGAATTTACGGTTTCTAGGAATTTAACCTATCACTACATTTCTATACTAATGGTTATAATTTTCAAATTTGCGAACATTAATTTATAAGAATAACAAATCACATAGTTTAAAATCATATCGTCTTTACGATATGATATGGTATATGTACATTGTATCACAGCTGCCTGCCGATGTATGTTTTTCGTTGCGCAGTTTTTATAGTTTTTATTTTTTTCTCAGAAAATCAACATATTTTCGGAATAAAAAGTATTTTATAGCACTTTTTGTAATATTTACTACTTGTAGTGAAAATCTCGTCCAAATCGGACCAGCCGTTTTCAAGTTTGCCAAGAACAAACAAACAGACAGGGAAAACTATTCGAAATAAAAAGTAGCCTATAATGTAAGTTACAATATTTAATAACTTTTTGTGAAAATTTCATTGAAATCAGCTCAGCTGTGTTCAAGTTTACCCTGGACAAACCCTGTTATCCTGTTTTTTGGGGGAAAATTACAATGTAAATGACATTTATTTTTTTGTATTAAATATATGAAAATGTAAGCAATAAAGAGTATTCAATAAAACACCTTAAATTTTTTAGTTTAGATAAAAATCTTAGCTGGGAAAATGATTCCGTTTTTCGTTCGCTCGCGCAGGTGAGATGGAACGTTTTATTATATAGGTATTCAAGTAGTAAAAATCTTCAATCTTTTTATTGGTATAGATATCAATACCTTGTATCGTTCCTTCGATTGGTTCAATGATTTCTTCTTCACACGATCGCAACCAAATTGTTGCATCTGTGTTGGGATATAAATCCTCGGCCTGTTCCACTGTTGTCTAATATTTTTTAAGAAATAATTTAATAAAAAAAAAACTTTGGGGGGAGTATGGGATACTAAACACTTACTTTGTTGTTAGTCTTTGATGTGAATTTCAAGTCTTTTCTTTGAGGCAACGGTGACCATCCGAAAATCGGAGTCGTGCGACCACATTCCGGACCCAAATCACCTTTTGTTTTAAACAACTCCATATTATTTTGATTTCTTAGTTTTGATTTCCTCGCACAATATTTTTATTTAAAAAATCAATTTTCAAATATTTCAAAATCAACCACTCGCGAGTGCCAATATTATTAAATGAATTTATAATTTTCTTGGGCGATATCTTCTTCATTTTTGGAAGCAACACAATTTTAACTTCTAAATCAAAACATGGTGATGAAGAAATTTTCTGTAGCGACTGTCGTAAGTTAAATGAAAATATTCGTTTGGGAGTAACGTTTTATATATGGTTAAACGTTCACGTGAATATTGTTATTGTCTCTTTTTTTCTTATTAATTTAATTAGGGATGAAGGTCGGGGCTGTAATGTGATGGATTTTCGACTCGTCCCCCAAAGAAAAGCTCCATTGAAAATGTTGATGTTTTGTGATCGGAATGCACGTGTATGTGTGGGGGTTGTTTTCGTGTGGGCTCGTTGAACTTGACCTTCGACAATGGAATCGATAGACCGGGCTTTCGGAAAGCTTTCACCCTCGGTTGCCCCTGACTCTCACATAACATCAAACCATTTTAAACATATATATATATAGTTGAAAGCACTCATGAATTTTGTCACATCGACAAGGTTTTCGGCGTCGGGATTTGACCATCAAAACAATATTTCAATTGCAAAGTGAAAACCTAGTTTTCTTTTTTTAGTTCAACCAAGGATTTATATATACGGCATGAAAGGGCTTCACTTTCATTAAATTTAATTGAATTTATGGGTGTAATAATGAAACAGAGAAAAAAATGATGCAATCCTTAAACAATTTTGTTGAATGGGTTAATAAGTAAAAAAATTTACTGTTTAGAATAATTAGATTAACAAAGTCTTGATGGAAAAAAAATTTTAATGCCTTTAACAAAAAAAATTTTTAAGCAATAGGACTCTGAAAGTTTTCCTTAATTTTTATTCGAAAAATACCCCCAAGGGATATTGGCTGTTAATTCTAAATGTATTTGGGTACGTTTCTCTGTAAACTAGTTTTTACGAAATTCTCATAAAAATCCTGTACAATTTCACAGGAATTCCACTTTTGGCTCAACCTAATAAAATTCTCATTGAAATTACAAATAAATACGAGAGTCTCATAAAAATCTCGTAAAAATTCCTAAAATACTAGATTACTCATAAAAATCTATTAAAACCTCTTAAAATATCCTAAAAGATAAGAGCCGGAAATTCTATGAGAGTCTATGGTAGTTCTATGAGTTGTCGACTTCTCATAAAAATACCATAAAATATTTGATTGTTAATTTTTTCTGTCTCATAGGATGCCGTAAACTCTCATAGCAAAAAAAAACTTTTTTTTTTATGAGATCCTATGAGATTTTCCCAGTAAGTAGGGCTGGGCAATTTTTTGTAAGAAACTGCCAAGGCAACTTTTTTGCTTAGATCTGTAATAAATCTTATTCAGGGAATAAATATCCACCTATTTATTAATACTCGGCAGGTGAACCAAAAATATTTCCATTACCTTAGAAAATATTGTGCATATTCAAAAAAAAAAAAAAAAAACGATACAGAGGACTGTGAACTTCAATGAAAAATACAATTTCAATACCAAAATAAAATATTTTTTTTATTTTCATTAAACTTTGAAGCTTAATAATTAAATAACTGAACAATAAAAAAAAACTTCTAAAACGTTTTTAAAATATCTCACTTAAATATACTAAGATTTCAACTCTGAACTTTTAATATTTTACTTATTTAAAAATTTCTTCCTTAGAGAGATTTTGTTTTCTTTGGTACCTTATTCGAAGCAAGTGTGTACCTAATACAATAACAAACATAGTATAGAGACAGCCTTTTGGAGGCGAAAACAGTCCCCTGTCCTGTTAAGAAACAGGGGAATGTTTAATTTGATTTCATTTAAAGATAGCACAAAATGTACTTGATCTATACGTTTATTAAAACGTATAAAGATTCTGAGGTATTATTATAATATAATACATATAAAAAGAAATAAAATACTCCTTGCCAGGGGACTGTTGTCTGCTAGGTTACAACGTGTTTTCTACGGAAGAACGCTCGTGCAGCACTTAATAAAATGACGTCTGGACATTAACGACAGTGACCGCGTAAACTTTAGATCGTTTGCGTTTGGTTACACGCGGAAGTGCCATTCTTAAACCTTTAGGGTACGTGGGGCGTAATGTAAAATATAGACAGGGGAACTGTTCACAAAATGCGGAGACTGACTTTAATTGACTTTTTTAGTATTTAATTTAATTTATTTATTTATTTTACTTCTGGAGTTATTCTATAGAGATGGATTGGTGTAAGCCATTAATTTATTAAATTTATAAATATTATTATAAATTATAAATGCATAAATTTATGCACAGGGTGTTGTGCATAGAAACCAAAAGAAATCCAAAAAATGAAAGAAAAAAATTGGTTGTCTGTAAAGTCGGTTTACGGACGATAGTTTTACGTGATAACTAATTAAAAATTAAAAATAACTAACTGATGAAAAATTACGTACTTTTATGAATTGAATTATTATCACTGAATTATCATTATTTTGTATGTATAATACAAAGGAGTTAATTGAAAATTAACAATTTTTTCAAAATCAAATCAGACTTGAAATTATGAAGGAAAAAATCAATTAAATCTTATTAAGTAAATTGTAAAACAAAAACACAAAACACGTTGTCTTAGGTAAGGGTACCAACTATCGATATATCAAAATATCGATAGTTGATATTTATTTCCGAATATCAAATTCGATATTTTTTAAGAGCTTTATTATATTTTATTATAATTATAATTTATTCCACTTATAGTTATTGACAATTTTTCAAGTAATCGCGTTGAGATGAAAATATCGATATATCAAAGTATCGATATTTTTTTCTCTGCATCTATCGATATTGCTTGTAAATATCGATACGATATATATCGATAATATATTTTATACATTTGCCCATCCCTACGTTGTCTAGGGTTCAACAATAATATCGTGCCTCTCTATCACTTGTATCGCGTTCTCGCTTGCACGCACAGGTTCAAATGTAGGTAACGTGACAAAATGGCCGATCTTTTTCAGACTTGTTGTCGTATTTCATCAATTTATAAAACGTTATCACGTGAAAAATATTTTTTAAAAAATAAGCAGTTTTAATTAATAATTAAACAATATTGTTTTAATAATAGAAACAATTTGATTGTTTCAAATAGTAAGTGTCTAATAAATTTAGTCTGAAGTAACTTACTGCCTTGGTGACACGCCAGGGGACTGTTTTTTTTAAAGATTATATCAATGATTTTGATTGAATAAAGTTTATATAAATGGATTTTAAATGTTGGGCAAAGGTAGATTAGTTAATTAGCTTTTAAATTATCGACGAAACATATCATCTGTAATTTCTTTGCACAATATTGGCCTGAGACAATGAGTTGCTCAGTTTACAGAGAAGCGTTCATTTATTTATTTACTACCCCTGTTTTTTTTTTTTAATGGAATTGATATTGAAGGTTTTTTTCCATCAGATGGAAATATATTTCAATACTTGTAGAGGAAAGGTGAAGGACAATGCCTACTTAAATTCTTTTCTTTCATGAAATTTTTGTCATTGTCAAAATCATGTCAATTTCAGCTATTTATATTTTGGATCTAAACGGAAAAGTTCTTCTCGGTCACAATTATCGTGACGATTTAAGTCCGTATGTGATCGATAAATTTATGCAAGCCTTAAATGAAAACGAGGAAGATGGTAAATTAACGCCGATTGTCCAATGCGAAAATTGTTCGTTTGCTTACATTAAAGTGAACGATCTTTTCCTGGTCGCAGCTACCCCACGAAATGCCCACATCGTGTTGGTCCTCATGTTTTTGTTCAAACTAAAACTGATAATGATCGAATACTTTCGGGAGCTCGAAGAGGAGAGTATTCGGGACAATTTCGTGGTTATCTACGAGTTGTTTGACGAAATTCTCGACTTTGGCTATCCGCAAACGACCGACGTAAAAATCTTGCAAGAGTATATAATGCAAGAGCGGTACGTTTTGAAGTCGAAACCGCGACAGATTCCAGTGGCGGTGACGAATGCGATTTCTTGGCGTTCCCCGAATGTTAAACACCGTAAAAATGAGGTGTTTCTCGATGTGATCGAATCGATCAACCTTTTGGGACATACCAAAGGCCATGTGTTCAGCAGTGAAGTTTTTGGTCAGCTCAAAATGAAAGTGCATTTGACGGGAATGCCGGAGCTTCGTCTAGGTCTTAACGATCGAATTATCTATGAAAACAGCAATCGAAACACGGATAAAGCTATCGATTTGGACAATGTGCAGTTGCATCAATGCGTTCGCTTGTCGAATTTCAATTCCGATCGCACCATTTCGTTTGTGCCTCCCGATGGTGAGTTTGTTTTGATGACTTATCGACTGAACGCAAACGCGAAGCCACCAATTAGTCTCGAAACGGACATTGAAACGTTTCAGCACAGTCGAATTGAGTATACGATTAAGGCGAGGGCTCAGTTCAAGCAACGATCTGCGGCGAACAATGTGGAAATTATAGTTCCCGTTCCGATGGACGTTGATTCGCCCCAATTTCAAAGTTCAATTGGTTCGGTGAACTATGAGCCGGCACAGAACGTGTTCATCTGGTCGATTAAAACGTTTCCTGGCGCGAAAGAATTTGTGTTGCATGCACATTTCAATCTACCGAGTGTTCAGAATGAAGAACGTGATGCAAAAATACCGATCAAGATCCAGTTTGAGATACCGTATTTTGCTACGTCTGGACTTCATGTACGATATTTGAAGATCATCGAGAAGAGTGGATATCATGCGTTGGCCTGGGTGCGATATATCACTCAAAATGGAGATTATCAATTTAGATTTTAAGTTAAGAATATATATTTTATGATCTTTTATATAAATAAAATGATAGCTGTTTTCCAATGTTCGCTTTTAACTCAAAAACTACTGGATAGATTTCGATCAGTTTTTATTTTTGTTTTACTTCTTTTATACTTGGTCCTTGGTCCTACAAAAAGAACTATCACGACATCTTCATTAAAAACAAAGTAATTAAAGTTTTAAAAAATTTGATTTTTACAAGCAAAACGCGTTAAGCGGTGGATTTTTCGTCGCTTTTTTAGAGTGGGGCAAACGGCTTAACGCACATGAGCTGCAGAGAGAGTGTTTCTCCTTCCACTGCCTACTGACTATTTCATATTTGAGTCGCTCAGTGCACACATCGATTAACTCCGTAATGCAAAAAGTTGAGTAAATGGATAAAAGAGACTTCCGAAACACATTGTCTCTTATGGAAAAGTTAAAAAGCAAATTGTCATTTACAGCTGTTTTAACTTATTATTAGAAAAATTTATTTCGGATATATAAAGTTAGGTATCAACCAAGTGTTTTGATATGACAATTTGTAAAAGTTGAAAAAGTGGAGTTAATCGATGTGTGTACTGACCGGCACATTTGATCGTTAGCCTTAATAGTTAATGCAGTTCAGCGAGATATTAGATTAACATAAGTTTTTTTTTAAATTCTCTTTTAGCATTTTTTATATTTTACTGTCAATACAAATTCAAAATACATTTTTAAGTTACAACCGTTACAAATATCAAATTACATTTCAACACTCACTTTTATTATTGCATATATTTTTTAACCAGAAAGAGTTAAGTTGGCGAGATTAAAGTTTTTTGACGTGATAACGTCTTATAAATTGATGAACTAGGGCAGCCAGTCTGAAAAAGAATGGCCATTTTGTCACGTTCCATTTGAACCTGTGCGTGCAAGCGAGAACGCGATACAAATGATAGAGAGGCACGATATTATTGTTGAATCCTAGACAACGTGTTTTGTGTTTTTCTTTTCTGATTTCATTTTTTAAAAAACCGTAACCGTAAACCGACTTTACAGACAACTAATTTTTTTTAAATTGCTCCTTAAATGCTCTGCTCGGATCCGCAATTGCTCCAGGTATCTAGTTAATAGTTAATTAATAATTAAATTTTTAAAAAAATTCCATCTCAAGAATTAAAATTGCTATAAACCCAAAATAATTTTTAATTGAAATTTTTGTTTTGTTTTTTTAAGCTCTGCTCTTTTTATTATGCAAATAATTGATCAAATTTTTACAATATTTTTGTAGAGTTGTATTATGACGTCATCGACTGCCGCTAAATCTTAAAAGCATGAATAGTTTAAAAATTAAATTACTAATTAACTAAGCACCTGGAGCAATTGCGGATCCAGAAAGAGCATATAAGAAACAATTTCTTGAAAAAACAAGTTATTATTTTGAATTATATAGCAATTTTTATTTTTGAATTTACAAATTTTTGAAAAATTAATCATTAATTAACTAATAACTATACACTTGGAGCAATAGCGGATTATGCAGGAGCAATTTTTTGGCATATAGTTAAAAATGTTCTACGCTAAGTTCTTTCCGGTTATTTTTAATATATTTTTGTTTTAAATTTTTTAAATGTTTTTTCTCTGTAAATTAAATATGTTCTTAACATAATAGCCTATGCAGACAACGTCGCGGGTATCAGCTAGTTTTTATTTAAGCCTATAACAGGAATTAAGAGTTGCCATCTCTTAGGTTTATGAAACTGCTTTTAATGTAATAAAATGCCCCTAGAGGGTATTTAATATTCTTATTTAACTCGGAAAAGTTTCTGTTCATCATCACTTTTGAATCTTTTTGAAATTATACTTCTTTAGGCGCGTTATGAAATAATGACGAGAGTGAAATTTTTAGATGGGCAGCCATCTTGAGACAAAAATTAACAACATGAAGTTGGCTGCAAAACCACTCGGTTTCTTGGCGCGCGTAATTTGAATTTTTGTTTTATTTATTTTTTTTTTATATTTAAATTAAAAATAATTATTTATACAAATGACACATATTATTAAAAAATAACTTTTCTCGAATTTTGCAGTAGTTGTTATACTATTTTGAGGTTAGTGATGAAAATGACGTCTGCATTCCATGCATATTCTTGGTTATTACAGAATAATAATTTAGTAAACCAAGATAAGAATAAGATTAAGACATTTACTTTGAAAAGTAGTTACTTAGTTTATTTCGCAATTTCTATGAAGCTTCGTTTTCATGACATGCATGAATTGTTAACCAGAAAAATGATCCTGACAAATTTTATCAACGTCTGGCAGCTTCCTTGGGATATTATTTATTGATATAAATTAATTATTCTCTTAATTTTATTTTAAATAATTATATCTTTAAATATATTTATTATTATTATAATTAAATATTAAATTACTTTTTTTAAAAATTGATTATTTCAATGCAATTAATAAAAACTAGTTTTTAATGATGCCAAAGAAGTATAACTTCTCACGCGCGTACATAAGTACACGCAACCACTTTTTTAAATAAGATAGTTTTTAGTTTTTTGCGACATCTAATTAAAATTGCAATCTTGAATAAATAGTTTAACATTGATTGATTAAGACTTCAAAGTGAATTCATACTGTAAGAAAATGGGGGAAAAAACCAGACTGACTTATAGTTTTATTTCATTTATTTATATATAAAATCTTGTATAAAATCAGACAGGGGGGATGGAGGAAGACTTTATAAAATTTAATCAAAATTTGGTCAAGTTAATAGAAAACCATCACCGAATCCTTCATGAATAATGTATGACATTATTAAACGCAATTCATGATCGTATTATGGCGTTTTATTATATTCGAGTCAATGTGTATGTATGGGTAATGTTGTCTTCCTTATTGTGCGTATTGTTTTTGAATGAATTTCGCAATCGTGCTCAATTGAATGTTCGACGTGCCCTCGTAGATCGAGCCAACTTTACAATCGCGATAGAATTTCTCTTGGGGAAAGTCTTTGGTGAAACCGACGCCACCCATCCAGTCTATGCACTTGACCGTCGTTCTCTGTGCGACCTCCGATGCATAATACTTGGCCATCGATGCATCCTTCTTCACGTCGAGTCCTTGTTGTTGGATACGAGCCGCATTGTAGGTCAACAGTCGAGCGCATTCGATTTCAGTGGCAATTTGTGCAATTTGATGTTGCATCGACTAAACAATTAAATTTTAGAAAAAAAAATATACACAATTTCATTAGAAAACCCCTACTTGAAAACTGAAAATTGGCTTTCCGAATTGTTTACGTTCGAGCGTGTACGGGATGGTCGCGTCGAAGCACCCTTGTGCAATCCCAACTTGTTGTGCCGCGATTCCGATACGTCCCTCGTTCAAAACGTGCGCTATATATTTATATCCATCGCCCAATTTGCCCAAAATATTCTTGGACGGCACTCGTACATTATCGAAATGAACCATACAGGTACCAGACGCACGAATTCCCAATTTGTCCTCTTTCTTTCCAATAGAAACTCCGGGCATTTCACGTTCAACAATAAAACATGAAATTCCGCGATAACCCTTCAAAATAAATAAATACAGAATATGATAAGACCTAATCAAAACAATTATTATATAATTTTTATGATTTAAAATGGGACATAAAAATTCATAAGACTTAATGTCCTGGTTTAAAAAGATAAACACGTTAAAAAATCATAACGTAACAATAAAAATGATTATTGATGAGTATTAATAAGTCGATAATTTATAGAATATTATCATATAATGATTAATTTTTATTAAGCAACTTAATCTGAACGCGTTAATTACTAAAATTAATGATCCAAAAAAAATATTTTCCTATTATCCTCGATGATTTTTAGCAAGTTTTAGGCTATTTATAAGTAAAATTATCTTCTTGGATGTCGTAAAATTCAACTTCTTACTGTTTAGTATTTTAAAATCTTAAATTTGATCTACGATCTTATTGCTATTATAAATATGAAAGCTTGGATGTAAATTAATCACGCCAGAACTGAACGGATCTAAATAGGGGAGAGTCGGATAATACCGCGCATCAACGTATTGTAAAAACCAAACAATTCTAGTGTTATCCAGCACTTAAAAATCATAGATCGGAGCGCTTACCCCCCCCCCCCCCCCCCGCACGACCAGTATGCTCCTAGCAGCGACGGAATAATATCACGTCGTTTAAGGGGGGTATTCTAGTCTAGAAATTTGAAAAATCGAAAAAAAACTTTTTTCATAATCCGATTGTTTATATATTCAAAAAAAGCTTTCTAAAAGAATTTTTCAAAATTCAAATTATTTCCGACGTTATAGCCGTTTTAGTCTCGTGGCAACTAGACCGTTTGAGGCTTAACGTAAAACTTTAAACGCGTTTTTCTCGAAACTACTTTTTTCGATGCGGTAGCCCCAATATCTCAAGTTCTAATCAGCCGATTTACTTGAAATTTGGCATGAATATTCTTTAAATAATCTCTTTATCGCATGAACCATCAAAAAATGAAAATTTTAAATTTCTTATATTTTTAAAAAATTCGACAAAGTTAAAAAATGAGTGAAAAAATTGACCTCTAGATTTGAGTAACCGCCATTTTATGAAAAAAAATTTTTTTTTCAGTTTTGGAGGTTCATGCAATAGCGACATTCTTACTTATCAAGAATCAATCATTGTTTTATTTTTCAAATGACCACAAGGGTAGAAATCATGGCGACGAGAACACGGCCTTTTTTTGCCCTTTACTTCAAAAACGCATAACTCAATGAAAAAAAAAAATTTTTTTAAATTAATTTTGTGTACTCTCTGAATATAAATAAACAAATGATAAAAAATGGACAGTAAAACTGCATTTTTTAATCTGTACATCAAAATCTGTCTTAATTATAGGTCAAAGTTATTAGGGGCGCGATATTATCCAACTCTCCCCTACTGAAATAAATTATAATCTGCAATGCATAGGCTACTTTCTATCCCGAAAAAATGGACGTTCCCTAATAACATATAAGATAATATAAATGTAGATTTTGTGAAAATGTTGGTTAGGCCGCGTTCACACGATTCAACTTTAGTTGATCAACAATTCACAATATTTTAGACCGTAGCGGGGTAAGCGACGCGAGAAGTGAAGCACAAGCGAGTCGAATTGGAAGCAAATTGAGAAAAATTGAAAGAAAACTGACCGGGGTCGGCTCGATCGACTTGAACGACAAAATGTTTGACTGAGTCAAACTTTTGTTGATCAAGTCGACCCTGGTCAGTTTTCCTTCAATTCTGCTCAATTTGCTTCCAATTCGACTCGCCTGTGCTTCACTTCTCGCGTCGCTTAACCCGCTACGGTCTAAAAAATTGTGAATTGTTGATCATCTGAAGTTGAACCGTGTGAACGCGGCCTTACTCTTTCAAGATTCGTGGGTAGCCACATAGTATAAAATAAATCTTTATCTTTTGTACGGAAATTGTTACGTCTACAATTTCTTTGCATCGACAAAAAATTTGCTGAGACTTATCAAGTTTTAAGCTCTCAAATTCTTTGATGAATCTAATGAAATATTGTTATCAAAAAAAAAAAAAAAAAAATTAACGAAATTATTATTTTGATCATTGAAAATAAAAACAAAATTAATTGGCTCGACGTAATTTAAGTCAACAGTTTAGATCAAACGTGTAAAGGTCTTTTTAAACAACGCACGCAAGGGCTTTCGAGAACAACAGATCCAGTAAACAAATTACATGAAAAATGCACAATCATCGTTTGCGTTCGAAAACATCGATAATAGGTCTCCAAACAAAAAAAAAACAAATATCAGCTCTTATCAGTGGGCATACAAACAATAACTATTTGATCTGATCTGAACAAATAGACAAATTATAATTATTGTTTTTCAAAAAATTGGGGTCAAAGTGTGTTGGCCTTACGTCATCGGGGTTTGCGTTGGCCATCACCAAAAACACTCCGGCAATGTCCGAGTTGGAAATCCACATTTTCGAGCCGTTCAAAATGTAGTCGTCGCCGTCTTTCTTGCCGTTGGTCTTTAAGGAAAATGCATCGGTGCCGGCTGTTGGTTCCGAAATGCAAATACTTCCACACTATATCAAATTTTAAGAACATAAAACAGTTATACTTTCAATCATATAGTCCAGGGGTCGGCAACATGTGGCTCGCGGGCCGTATGCGGCCCGTTGGAAAATTGCCTGCGGCCCGCCAAGCAAAAAATGCTTCTTTATACTTCTGCGCAATTAGTAGCGAAAATTTAAAAAAATTTTAATTTTCATTTAGCAGTATTTAAAAATTTATTATTAATTTTAATTTTACTTTATTATATTTTATTACTGTTAAGTAAAAATTTAGAATACCTTACTAGTTGGTTATGGTTAACAATCGTTATAAAAATCAAATTATAATTCAACGCCCGCTTTTGTTATTGTATTTTTTTCAAGATACAAAACGGTGGCGCCAAAACGTTCTACTTCGATGTTTTGTTCATTTGATGTTACTAGTATTCAATGTTATGTTTATTAAAATAAAATAAATTCTGTTTTTATGTAGTTTTTGTTGAACTGTATGGGTATATCTGTATAGTTTTATTAATTTTTTTTTATTATCGTTTTTTGTTTTTGTTTATATTAGATTTTAATTATATTTTATTTTGATTGAAAAAAACTGTTGGTACTATATACTAGTAACATTAAATGAAAAAAAACATCGAGAGCAGGACGTATTGGCGCCGCTGTTTTGGCGCCATTGAACCACTAAAGTTTTAAATGGTAAACTGAAAGTTGATACAAAAAAACCACTCCCGACTAGACTCGGGTACAATGGAGTGAAACCCTCCGCGGGAAAACATCGTGCGCCAAAACGTCCGGCGCCAAAACGTCACGTACCGACAAAACATTTTATTTTTAAAAATGACCCGCCGTCCACAAAATGTTGCCGACCTCTGATATAGTCAAATGATTATACCGTATCAGTAGCCAGACGAGGTAAATACTTTTCCTTTTGTTTTTCCGTCCCTAATTTGATAATTAACGAATTAACTAAAGTGTTATGGATGTCGACACAAGCCGAAACGGAAGGATCAATTTTGGAAAGTTCTTCTACGGCCAAAATTGCCGACATGAAGTTAGCCCCCGTGCCTCCGTACTTGGAATCAATCTCGATTCCCATCAACTTAAAAAAAAATCGATCGGATTAAATTTCCAAATTCTCATGTTCAGCCTTGTTCTATCGTTACCCCACTCTCGAACAAGTTTTTCATGACGGTATCGTGGAGTTTTCCTTCATTTTCCATTTGTTTTACATACGGCCCGATTTGTTCCACCGCGAACTTGGCCGCTGTTAAAATTAGACATTTTATCAGTGAAATTTAAGTTGTAAGACAGATAAATTTAATGGCAAGGACAAGTCAATTTATGATTTATTTAATTTTTTTTTGGTCGTTTAAAGGCGTGTAAAGATTGGCCTCTGAGACAATCAAATGATGAACTATTTATCTGTTAACGAAGAATTTTTGCATATGATTAATAGGGGGCTAAGACTTTGTGATCGCTCTACTTGGTCAAAATGGGTCAATGCAAATAATGAGACAATTGGATTTGAGACGAAATTTTTATTGGTTTTACTTCAATGAAGAAATTCACAATTTCGTGAAAGATTTCAGTCGCTAATTACTTAAGAAAATATTTTTAGCAAAAACTTTTATAATTTCGATCACTATAGAATTAAAAGATGTGAAACGATGGGCGTTTTATGGGAGAGAAAGTTATGAAGAAAACTTGAGGATGAATTGTTTTGCAATAAGTATTTAGCTATTAAAAAATTAATTTCATAATACGCTTATTATATTAAGTTGTACGTGGAGTGCTTCAAGGCCGTGTAATCTATTTATTCAAAATTTACCAAGTCGATAAGAACTTTATAATACCAAATTGTCGTTATATTTCCTTTTCTCGATATGAACAATAAAAATCATGTTTAGGAGGTGAAATAGGTGTTATCATCATGAAAATACGGTAAACAATTAGATAAGAGGTGGAAAACCTTGAAAAATCGGTAAAAAATGCCTTAAAATTCAATCATTTCCTTGTCTCATAGGGCATGGGCGATCATTCTCTTCATAGAAAACCGGTTTTTAGACATAAAAATCATTAGACTAAGATATTGAAAAAATTCGCTTACTTGACTCCTTCATCATTATTTCGTCTTCGGTCAAAAAAGTTAAGGGTTTGGGGTCGGTGGCTAGTGCCGACGTGGATTCTTGCATCCTCCGGGTCAACAAATAATTTTTGTTCGATCGCAAAGCCTACAAATAACATTATAAACTAACTTTTAACACAAGAAAATCAGAACAAAAAAATTATTTACCTTGCGAAATAAAGTCCGTGCACACGAATTCATTTTTTCGTTAAAATAAAAAAATTAAAAAAAAAAGTTTTATTTTTTAAATTAATTCGCGCGGTTGCTCCAATTTGTTTTACGGTAAATTGCGAACTAGCCCAGCGCACGCGAAATGGTAAAATATATATATTAGGCGCATCTCATTTTTTCCTTATATATTTCGAACGGGAGAAACAAAGATCGAACATTTTAAATTTATTTAAATTGAAAGTTGAAAACTTTCGTAATAATAAGAGAAGGAAAGTTTTGTGATATTAAATTATTATTGTCTATCTTTGTTTATAAATTAATTTTTCTCATTTTTTAAATTCGTACAAGTTGATAAACAAGTTCAATTTCCATAAGCGCAGAAAATGTTTTTTCTGTTTCTTTTATTTGTCGTTGGATAGACGAAGATCATCGTCGAGCACTCCGTGTTAACAACACATGCGCATATCTTAAGACCTTTCCGGTGATCGCCTAGTTTCTTTGCTGTTGCATGTAAGTGAAATTAAAATTTTAATCCTTATCCATCTACGTTCAAACCAAATCTTAGTTAAAATAAAAAATGAAATATCCTCAATTAAATGCTAAAATGTTCATTTACAATTCATATTTTTTCGATGTGTTATTCCAACAAAGTTTTCCCATTAACCTAAAAATTCCTGGTGACATCGCTTCGAAGTCCATGTGTTGATCGGGTTTTTCGTTTCTAGAAACAGCGCGTTTTGTCCAAAATGAAGTTCAATAAATTGGTTTCGGCCTCGAGGAAGAAAAACCGTAAGCGCCATTTTACGGCACCGTCACATATACGGCGTATCCTTATGTCGGCCCCCTTATCGAAAGAACTTAGATTGAAATACAACGTTCGATCGATGCCAATCCGAAAAGACGATGAAGTACAAGTAAGTAGTTGAACGCTTCCATAGTATTCATACGGGGTACTAATTGAATTTGGTTGTAGGTTGTACGTGGACATTACAAGGGTCAACAAGTTGGCAAAGTTGTACAAGTTTACAGAAAGAAATTTGTAATTTATATTGAAAGAATCCAACGTGAAAAAGCCAATGGTATTGCAGTCAACGTTGGCATTCATCCTTCTAAGGTACATTTTTTATACCAAATCTAATATTTCCTGAAAATCGATAGAACATTTAAATGATGAAACTGTTAAACCATTCTCAGACCGTGGAATACAGCTCGTGTAATCATTAATGTCATCAAAGTTCTTTTGGTGTATTTTTAATGATTTACAGCTCGTTTCTGCAACTTATGGTTAAAAATTTGGCTCTGATTCCAACTAGTTCAATATAAAGCGATTTTTGTATGTTGATTATGGTATCGTTAATAATGATTTTTCTTAATTTTTCCAGTGTGTAATTGTTAAGTTGAAGATGGACAAGGACCGAAAGAAGATTCTTGATCGACGAGCGAAAGGTCGTGCTGCTGCACTTGGTAAAGATAAGGGCAAATATACCGAAGAAACTGCGGCCACTGCTGTTGAAACCTCGTAAATCTAACTTTATATATTTAATAAGGAAAATTTGTCGTGTACTAAATCGAGTATGGGGCAAAATAAAAAAAAATACAAAAAAAAAAAACTCGTTTTTGAGAGTTCGATTCCTTTTCGTTCATCTTTGAAGTAAAAGAGCATTTCTTAGACTTTTATAGACTACCTTTATTTTTAGAAAAGAAAATTGGGTTTATTATTTATTCGATGATGAATGACGAATTTCCTAATAAAAAATTCAATTCTTAACAATTTTTTTCATAACCACAAGAAATTAACTTAACAAAAAATACTTAAACTATATATTAAATATTTAAACTATTTAAGGGGGGGTATTCTAGTCTAGAGGCCCGAATTTTGAGCGGTTTTTGGCAATTGATAAAAAAAAGCATTTGATATTTTTGCTATACATTTTTTTATCATTTGTTTATTTATATTCATAGAGCACACAAAATTAATAAAAAAAAAAATTATTGAGTTATACGCCTTTGGAGTAGAGGGAAAAAAAAGGCTGTGTCCTCGTCGCCATGATTTCTACCCTTGTGGTAATCTGAAAAATAAAACTGACGGATTCTTGATTAGTACGAATGTCGCAATCTCATAAACCTGCAAAAAGAAAAAAAAATGTTTTTCCTAAAATGGCGGCTACTCAAAAATAAAGGTAGATTTTTTAACTATGTCGAATTTTTTAAAAATATTACAAATATTCATTTTTTGTTGGTTCATGCGATAGAGAGATATTAAAAGAATATTCATGCCAAATTTCAAATAAATCGGCTGATTAGAACTTGGGATATTGTGGCCACCGCATCGAAAAAAGTAGTTTCGAGAAAAACGCGTTTAAAGTTTTACGTTAACGAAGTCATCCCATGTGAAGGCCTGTTTTTTAGAGATTTTTTTTCTACGACCAGTAAATAGATAGAGCTTTAAGTTTATCATCATTTGTTAACATATTTTACGACAGTATAAATATAAATTTTAAGCTAAAAATATTGTGTAGGACATAAGTTGCAGCGTTCTGAACACCCCCGCCTCGAAAAAATTAGCTCGCATTTCCTCCACGATTCCGGCTGATTGGCTTATCCAAAACAAAAACAAAAAATTGAGTTTTAATTTGTAAGCCTAAATGCACGGAATGAACTATTATACAAAAAATTGGACTTTTGGTAGACATTTGAAATAAAAATTGTGAATTTTGCGTTTTTTTTTTTTTTTTTTGCTATTAAAAAAATCGAAATTTTGGAAATTTTCGATTGATAATAGTTCATTCCATGCGTTTACATGTGTTGAGTGTACTCTTTAAATTTCAAGTCATTTGGTCAAGCCGTTTTTGAGATACGATGGAGGAAAGTTTGACAAACACGGTTTTGAGAAAACGCGTTTAAAGTTTTAACTGCCAATTCAGCGCTCCGAACAGCTCTTTCTTCTACCTGCTGTATCTTTAAAACGACTTCGAATTTTCAAAAATCACTTTACTACCGTATTATAGACATGTTAAGAAAGTAATTTATTTTTTAAAAAAATCGATTTTTTGAGCCCATCACATGGGATGACCCCCTTAAGTTTCAGGTAGCGTAACTGATAGAATAGTACGTATAACTTAGATTCTCTTAATCAGCCACGATACTAAAACGGCTATAACTTCGGAAATAATTTGATTTTGAAAATTTCTTTTAAGGACTTACTATAAGTTAAATTGGTTTATGGAAAGAAAATTAATAGTTGTTAAAAACGTATTGGAATTTTGATGTTTATATTGGTTTATATCTACACTATTAGTTTCATGATTTGTCGCGAGATGACGTGATTTTGTTTTTCAAAAATTAGAATTGATTCGAATCTTATTGGGGGAGCCACTATTTTACAAATTATCCGTTGCGACTTGCAATTGTTTCGTTTCGATTGATTTCGATCGATCGAAATATGTGATTTTGGTCAGGAAATCAGTGAATCTTTTGTTTAATTTATAGTTTGTTTAATAATTATAGTGTGAAGTGTTTAATTTCTGAACTTTGTCGGATAAAAATCGATGAGACAATCAATGTTTAGGTGTTGAAGAGTTGAATACGATAGATATCTTGATTGACAGTGGAGTTGTGTAAGTTTTATTATTATTTTAAAATTATTTTATTCCTACTTATCCTAATATATAGCATTACATTTTTCTACAACCAATTTTTACTAATTAACACAATATTGATGATTGGAAATTAATTGCTTAACTATAAGTTAACCATTAACATGTGTCTATAAGAAGTACTTCGTGCCTACCATTGTCTAAAAGACAATAGCTCTCCGGAGATTAATTTGGGATATGGCGGAAAGCTGCGAATTGTTTGAATTAAGCTTTGCTATTGTGGCATTCAACCAACTCATTAATAAAACAATAATAGCATTTACCAAACTTGCCAAGAACATATCTTCACGTACACTACGTATGTAGTTGTAATGCATTTAGTGCAACATTTAGATAAAGTGTCCCTGTATTCATCCATGTCCTTAAAACACAATTTTCCCTCTTTCTATAACCACTCTTTACATACTAGATATATTTTTAACCGACTTCAAAAAAGGAAGAGGTTCTCAATTCGACTGTATTTTTTTGTTTTAATGTTTGTTACCTCAGCATTTCCGACTGGGTAAAGCGATTTTGATTTTTTATTTGAAAGCTGGTGCTTTCCGAATGGTCCCATTTTAATTTGAAGAAAATCGTTCACTTCCAAAGGGTTAAAAACTAAGGGATGAAATACTAACTTCTTATTGGAAAGCTCGATTTTGATAATTCTTTTTTTTTTATTGGTAGAACATAATTTTAAATTAATCTTATATTCATTTTTTATTAAAAAAAAAACTCTACTCATAAGGGGTGGAATATTAGGGATGAAATAATATTATAAATTTTTCCTGGCTAACCTGATTTTGATAACTTTGTTTCTATTACGTAAGAAAAAAATCCACCCCCTAAGGATGAAAATAGGGGATGAAATTGTGGCATTTAACTGAATCATCTAATTTTGATTTTTTTCTATTGGAAAGAGAAAAGAACTATCGGATTTTGAAAAAAAAAATCTAGACTATAAAATAAACCCTTAAAGCATTTTGCATATTTGCACCACGATTTTATTCGGTTTATGCTTTGAGCGTAAAAAATACTCTTAAACTCGACGACGAAATTAGTGTACAGAGCTCTTAATTCAATGGTATAAATTTATTTTATTTTAAGTGTGTTATAAATAATCAACACATTTTTTTTTTAATATTATAACAGATATTCAAATAAAAACATTGAATTATACAAGAAATTACAAAAAGAAGATATAATTATTATACATTTTCATACAATTATTTTGAGTCAGAGAGGAAATTTGGAAATATCAACTTCCAACGTTCAATTATTAAATAAATACTAGGAGTATTACACTAAGAGATATAAAGAAATTGAGACAACATCATATGTTGTGGGGGGGATTTAAATACTTTCTATACACACAATTCATGATCTACGAAATTAAATATTCTTTCTATAAATTTGAACATTTTATGGTAATGATATATATGGTATAATTAAATATCACGATTGAAATTTTAAAATATAAAAGGCACATTGAACAACTTAAAAATTATCACTGATTAGGAGAGAATATCGATTATAAAAGAAGAGCAAAAAAAGTTATGGATTTGATTGAGATGAAGAACAATGCAGCAAGTTTATATTAATATATCACAGAGATAGGAGATAAAAAAATAGGGCGAGTTTTGTAGTTATCTGTCTTCTTGTGTGGTGCTAGCATTTGAATTGTCAGATTTTGATGGGGTCGACGTAAAGTCCATTCTCGGAAAACGATCGATGAGCAACTGCTCGAAAGCATTGGAAAAATGACCGTTTAACCGTTGCAATTTCTTGTCGGGATGCGTCTAAAAATCCACCATAAAATCAATAATGAGCTAAGCGACAATTAATGTCTAAATTATTTGCATACCTCAAGAAAAAGTCGAGCATTACGAAAAATACGTCGAAAATCATGAACGACTTGATTGATACTGTGATATTTACACTCTTTCAATTTTTGAAGGATATTCGTTAAAAACATGGGATATTTGACGATTTGATAATACTCGGGAGTCTGTCAAAAGCAACATTAATTAATTCAAATCCAACACTTTATTAGATTCATGAAACTACTTTTAAGTGGATTTTAATTCAATTTTGATGGTACAGTGGTACAGTACCTCGACATACGAGTTTAATTCGTTCCGCAACCTTGCTCGTATCTTGAATTACTCATATCTCAAATTTTATCTCTATTAAAAGATCAGATGCACGACCTGTTGCAACTTTTTTCGATACCTTCGACCTGCTAAACTGAACTCGTATCTCGAATTTTGCTCGTAACTCAAAGCAAAATATCTGCTGCGAGGCGTCACAGTACTTTCTTTTACTTTCATTTATAAAACTCACAGTTGGTTAAAAGAACTATAAGTGCTTTATAACTATAAATCTAAATTCTAAACAGAACTATTGTATATGCATACAGCCTATATATACATATGGATCATATACGAATTCCCAACCTTCATCCCAGAACCGTCCTTATTCGAATTTTCCTAGGAAAAAGTTTCAAATAAAAGTTGTAGCCACTAATGAGTCTAAGAACTAAAGTAAGTTTAAAGAAAAAAGCTTGTAGCCGTTTTCGAAAAAAAATGAAAAAGCTTATAAACTTCTAGAATAAAGTGGAGCTTTCGGTTCACCGATTGCAACCAAAAGCTTCGCGGCACAACTAGTTATAATATGGAAGTCAAATTTCCAGTTTGATGAAATTTGGATAAAGCTTTCGATACGATATGACTGTCACACACACACACATGTGTGACGTCGTATTGAATCGTATTGAAAGCTTTATCCGAATTTCACCAAACTTGGCATGCAGCCTCCATATTATACCTAGATATGCCGCGAAGCTTTTCACCAAAATCGGTAAACCGAAAGCTCTACCATATTCTAGGAGTTTTTGAGCTTTTTCAATTTTTTTCGAAAACGGCTCCAACGGTTTTCTTTAAACTAACTATGGTTCTTAGGCTCATTAATGGCTACAACTTTTATTTGAAACTTTTTCCTGGGAAAATTCCAATATATGCATCACGCAGCTGCACGCATTAAACTTTATCGATGATTTTTTCTTACTTCGACTTGTAAAAATTGTCAGATTATATATTTTTCGTAATCACTTGATTTATTCCCTTCAAAAAAAAAAAAAATTTAGCCACGCCCGAGAATGTCGAGATGACGTTTTTTTACAACTTTGTACCCCTCCCCCTTCTTTACGTCACTCTCAAATTGTCAGATTAGTGGAATATACATTTTTTAGCATGTAACTAACTCACCCTATCTTAATCTGACGCGCTCGAGAAAATCAGATGATCAATTTTTTTTACTAATCTGATCCTTTATCTTTAACGGGCGGCCATATATATGGGACTAATATTTGGTGGAAGTACTTAACTGGGTACAAGGTATCCCCCTGTATATTAATCTGCCGCGCTTTAGTAAATCCCGAAATCCCCGCTTGGGCTCCCCAACTACTAGGGCAACAATTTCAAAACCTTGACAGAACATTGGACATACGGATCGCGTGACCAAATCTCTGGAAATTGCATCTTTAGTTTGTGAAAATTCCGTAAAATTCATTTAATTTCACTACAAATTCATTTAAAATCCACTTCCATGTAAAATCATTTTTCCTAGACTTAAAAAGAATTTACTTACATCTCGAACATCAACTTCAAAGGTAAAATATTGTGAACTCGGCATATTCCACAGTTCATTGAGGATCGATTCAAAAGCCTCGGAAGAGACTCGCGATAGACCATCACGTTTTCGATTATACGTCGACGATACATTCCAATCGCCATTTTGTCGATATTTAGTCTTGTTCGACATCTTACAATCCAAGTAGCTGTCGTCGACGGAGGTTTTCGGCGCCGTCAATATCGTATTATAATAACTTTTGTGACACTTTTTAATCGACGTTCGTTTCGTTTGCATATCCGATATTTCAGAGCGACGTCTCGTCGTCACAATAATTCCTTTTCGAATCGAAGTCGTCGACACACTTTTCGTTTCGACATTCGAGAACGGACGTTTCGACGTGCCAAACTTGTCACCGTTACTTTTCTCGGAATTTTCATTTTGATATCCCGAACTGGACGTGCTCGTTCCCGCGTCTGACGTACCATTCGCAGTGTCCGCGATCAACTCGTCGCCATTTTCCACGTTCAACTTGGAACTCTCGACATTATTCGAGAACAAAATATACTCGGGAATGTTTTCCAGCGAATTACTGGAAAATAAATTCGGCGACTCGCCAGAGAACGGGTTGTTATGTGAGATAATTTTAATTGTATCCGTTTTAAGTAGGTCATTCGAGACATCTTCACGGGTCTGTTTCATCAAGGCCGATGTTAAAATTCCTTGTGGTGTATGTTTAAATGGTACATGTTGCACGGTATTGTCCTTGGAATCCCGCAAATTTCTTAGGATATTTTTTGGGGTGATACAAATCGAACTTGGTTTTTGATAGTCCGACTTTTTAATCGAGTCAATATCGAGCCGATTTTTAGGACTGATCACATTCGAACGGGATGCATTCCGGACTTGAGGTACCGTATAACATCCGGGCTTGATATATTTTTTAGAGGAATCCTCATCGCCACTATCAAAATCATAGTTGGTCGGGGTCGTCTTGTACACATGACTTTGATAATCCCCCATTCTTGGATGGGCCTTATACATATCGGAATGTTTTGTTTTAAATTGTCCACGTAAATGTTCATCCGACTCTGTGTTGTTTCGAGTCAAAATCTGCACCTCACCATTTTTCCTATACCCTTCCGGATTGGAGGACTCATCAAAGTTAATCGGTAGCATTGGCGGAATTGTCGCGATTTTTTTATAATAATCCGAGTGTAACGGTGTACTATGTGCTCGAGGATTCCATTTCGACGAGCTATTATTACCGAGTGCTACAAACGATTTCATAATATGAAACGCCAGATCAGCCGTTGTATTTTCCCACAGCTCAAACGATCGACGCAGTCCTGGACTATAAAGTTGTTCGATTTTTTCAAAAATATCGGACTTTTGACCGAGATACCCTTTCAACAGATACCAACAACTGGTCAGTCGGGTAAAGGCAAAAATATAATCTTTGGTAGCCCATGGTATACCTTGCGAGTGAATATTTCGCGCCGTACAATGCGGCGTCATCAAATCGTTCTTTGTCTTTTCGCACAGTTTCTTGATGTTCTTAAAGCATGGTATATTTTGGTATTTGATTGCAATTTCCTCGCCGTGAATGCATCCCTCGACCATCATGTCTATAAGGGCGTTTTCCTCTTGTAATATAAACGACGAGTCGTTCGCCTCGAGTTCATGCATAAACATTTTCGTTTCTTCCGGCGAACGATAAACGGGTTCATTTACTTTCACATCTACCGTTCCATTTGATTTAATTACGATACTATTCGAGTCACTTTTCGCCGAATCATTCGACGAATACGACTCACTATTTCCATTCTGTTTGATTTCAATTTTTTTCGGAATATTCACCACGTTTTTACTGAATTTCAATTTGATATTTGCCCGAGCTGATTGCGGCTGACAACTATCCATTTTCACATATGGTGGTGGTACTGAGTCTAAATATGTATTATCACAATTGATTTGCTCGTTACCCATCGATTCATTCGATATTCGAAACTCTTTTGTTTGAATCAATGGAAGTTTGAGGGCATTACAAAAATTTTGTAAAACTGACCCTTGAGTCAAATTTGGATCGTTCGTGAATTGCGGCCCCGCTGGTAATATTTCTTGGTAGCACAAACGATTTTCTTCGTCAACATTAACGATGGAGCGTCGGTCTCGTGGCGGTGGACCAAAAACTAACGGGGGTTGAACGGGAGGCAAAGGCGGCGGTGGAGGTATACTCGGATAATTCATCGGGGGCAATGGTGGTGGTCCAATACTTGGTAAACCATTTCTCGCTGGTAAATTTTGGTAATTAAATTGTGTTATTGATAAATAAGAGGGAACAATCGATGAATTTCCTGATTGAGGGTAGTTATTAGCGGAAGCCAAAACATTTGCCGAGGAATAATTAACAAATGATGGACTCTAAAAAAAAAAAAAAATTATTTGGCTTATTAAAAAAAAATTAAATTTTTACTTGGGCTTGATTTAAATTATCAATTGGAGCTGCTGTGACAAATCGTCGTGCTGGATCCACCACATGCATTGCACCAGGTCGATTCGACTCGGGATTTCCATTGTAAAAGACTGGAACAGCCGGGTTTTGTGCGTTACCATTGAATGAATGAGTCGGTCGAGGATGTAGACAAGGTGCTGTCGTAACACTTTGTTGCCTCCACAATTGACGTACTAAACAAACAAAGGGTCTAGCCGAATAAGCATATCTCACCGGGCCCAGGCTGTTTTTTAGCCTGACGTTTATTTTTTTTTTCTCCTTCACATATACCCAGTGGTGGGATTCAGCCGGTTCGATAGAACCGTTTCGTAAATGGTTTTAAAGTAAAAAAAATAAATTTTAATTTCATGCTGACTTCATTAGTATTACATCTTAAGAAGTACGACGAGGATTAACGAGAACCCACGAAAATTGTTAATTGAATTTAAAGCTGCAAGAATAGCGATTCTCGGGTATTTTTTTAGGTCGAAAAATTCGATTCTCTTACTCATGCGCAATTTGATAAAATGTGGCTAGATTTTCTTGCAACTTTAAATTCCATTAACAATTTTCGTGGGTTCTCGTTAATCCTCGTCTTACTTCCTAACATTTTCAAACTCGTCTACGGAAAAATAACCCTTAATCAGTTCATAAGCGTCTATGCGTTTGGCGATTATCCTAAATTCACTTGGATTGATTCGTTATCGGTTCAGTTTCAGATCCGCGAACAAACCTATAGTCTCCCAACCACATTTTTTTGTAGCCAACCGGTTGTAAAATTATTAGAATCCCACCACTGCATATACTCTAGATGGGGGTAGTAAGTATACTCGATATTAGGCCGCTACCCCTTCTATTAACGGAGCTAGAAAGGTTACAACCCTTAACTTAAAATTTTTCTTCTCCGAAACCAATAAAGATAACGAAACAAATTTTTCAAAATAACATTTACATTAATAAATTCTATATTCTGTATTTTTTTCGTGCTCACATCAAAATATTTAAGTAGTAAAAAAAATTAATGAAATATTTAAAGGCCTGTTTTTATACCTCCCTCTTAGTTGACACCTACCAAAAAGGAAATTTAAAAAAATTTTTTTTTATGTATTTATTGTTTTTCTTTTTATAAAATTAATGGTCACTATCCAAACATTAGTGCGGATTATATTTTTTAAAAATATGTTCCACCAAATCGATTTTCTCAAAATTTTTGTGATAGGTAGGTACTTAATAGTTGCATAAAATATATTTTTTTGGGTAGGTGTCAACTAAGAGGGAGGTATAAAAACAGCCCCTTAAATATTTCATTAATTGTTTTTTACCACTTAAATATTTTGATGTGAGCACAAAAAAATACAGAATATAAAATTTATTAATTTAAATGTTCCCGAGTCAAAATTTTAGACCTCTTTTGGCCCTAAAATGGATCTCTTACCCTCTTTTGAACCTACAAAGAATAAAAGGAACCTCATATAGACCTAAACGATATTCCATCGTCTTCATTTTAACCTACATGAAATTTTTATTATATTTTGTGAACATATCGTCTCGTCCTAAAAAAAAGTTTATGATCATAAAACATAAAATATGGTTGTAAATTTCCTATTTCAAATATTGTTTACTTATAACCCAAATTTTTGATTTCTCTCTTTCCTTTACTACTAGATGCTTAGTATAATATTGTGTATTCTGGTATCCATTACTGGTTTGATCCTTAATCTTGTTCACTCTTGTCCATTTTTACTCAGATTTAGTCTTTTGTTAACCGTTCGAGTACTACACGAGTTATTATACAATAATTGAATAAACTTATTTTACTATTTGATTATTTTTCAATATTGTTTATAAGTATCAAAAGGCCTAAAAGTGTAAATGTAAAAAATTTAAAAGTGAAAAAACCGAGTTTCAAAGGAAAAGTGTGAAGAAATTTGCTTTAATTTATTATCTTGAAAGCAATCAGAGAGATGTTATACAATTAAATAAAATTTCTAAAGAAATCCACATGGTTGGGTATATTGTGGATTATAATAAAAGGAAATCCTGAAAAAAATGATGGTAATGGCGACAGTTAAAGAGCTGGTAAACTAAGAACAAGGAAATTAAGAACTGATATTTGTAATATTCTTATTACTTTTAAATTTATCGCTAATATTAATTAAACTTCTATATTTAATGAATAAAAAAAAATATTAAAATAAAAATTTTTTTCTTTTTGAAAAAAACCCTACCAATAAAACAATAAAAGAGTGACAAAGAGCGGAGAAAAGAGAGAGAGTAAATAAAAAAAATTGTGGGCAGATTGAAAGAGGTCCATTGGAGGGTTTTTCTTTAGACCTCTTTTAAGTCTAAACATGGTATTTTGTCTGATAAATGCAACTTGTAGGTTCAATAGAGGTCTAAAATTCAAATGCAAATGGTCCTGTTTCAATCTATTTGAACCCCTCATAGCCCAGATTTTGAGGTCGAAAAGAGGTCTAAAATTTTGACTCGGGTTATTTTGAAAAATTTGTTTCGTTATCTTTATTGGTTTCGGAGAAAAAAACATTTTAAGTTAAGGGTTCTAACCTTTCTAGCTCCGTTAATAGAAGGGGTAGCGGCCTAATATCGAGTATACTTACTACCCCCCCCCCCTAGAGGTATATGTGAAGGAGAACAAAATAAACGTCAAGCTAAAAAACAGCCTGGGCCCGCTGAGATAAGCTTATTCGGCTAGACCCTTTATCATGTTTTTATCGGGCCGTGATTTTATATTAATTACCTAGTCCATTTCTTTCGTTGTATGAGTTATTGTAGAAGTTATTTGAGTTGTTCGGGGATGTTCTGCACGAAATGTGTGGAAGATTACCATGATGGGGTGCGGCTGTATAAGAAGCTTGGGGTATGCCGTTGGCTCCGGGCACTACACCATCTCCAGCACCTCGATTTTGAGCCGGTCCATTTGTTAAATTTACCAACTAAAATTCGCCATATTTAAAAAAAGAAAAAAAAAAACAAATAAATAAAAATCAATTCTCATAAACCTGATTGACTGAAACATCCCGTCGAACTTCGGCCACAGTATGCATATTATCCTCGTCAATTACAATCCAATTACAGTGCTGATATCAATGGAAATCGTGTAACTAACAAACAACGGAACTACTGCCGGTTCCTTGACATTCAAATCCTCGTGGTCTACAGACGACGAATCCGTGTTATTAACAACGGCTAATACATTAAACATTATGGGCAATTACGAATACTGATAACACATTGAGACGCGTATTTAATTAAATATATATACAATATAAATATTTTTCGTTTTTCAGTTTAAAAAAATTCACAACTTGTCCGTCTCGTTTGAAGAGAGGATCCAATTAATTTTGTAAATAAAACATTTTCAATTGTTGACTCGTCTCTCGATTGTTTCAGCACGACTTGATTTGATTTTATACGAGCCGAACAATTTAAAAAAAAATATATTGCGATAATTTTAATAACGTCGACATTAACATTTAACAAGTAATTAAATTTAAATTAAAAAAATTTAAAAGGCCATTTATTGTGAGCTAGACGATATTTAAATTTAGTGTAAAATTAGGATTTTCCAGTACACAGAGTTCTAGTGTTTTATTCGTTAAGTAAGAATTGATTAGAATTGTTTTTGATATTTTATTCGGCTATGTTCAATTAAATACAAACTGTTTGGTATTGTTCTTAACAATTCTCTTAAATATATTGGAATTCTATTGCGTTGTTTACAAAATGTCTTCCTTTATGATGTTTGTCTTTGCAGTTTTGTGAACAAATTTACTTTACTTTAAAATTTACTAAAAGTGTAAATGGAAGAATGGTTATTTTAATGAACTTCTTGAACCAATGCGATTAGGATGTTAACTTTCATAAGTTGCTAATCAAAAAGTACCAGGTATTTTTATAAAACTAAAAAACCGAATTTATAACTGGTTTTTTGTAGGGATGAAATGTTCAAACAATCCCTGATCTCTGATTGCTCGACGTATGGACTGTAGATGCGGACAGGCAACTTTTATCATTCAAAACCCCCTCAAAATGAAGATATTATTTTAATAGTGTTCTAGAATAATTACTTTGGAGGTGTAGGTTACGGCGGTTATGGGGCGCTTATACTACCTGTACTGCGACATAACAACTAGATCTTAACATCACCAACTGGTGGTACTTTAACCCACATTTACACTAGCATTATTTTTTTAAACACAGACATGTTCCTTTTTCTATATCAGTGGGTCTCAACCTATCGACCGTGAACTTCAGAGGGTTTACAAAACTATCGTTAGTGATTCGCAATGGATCTCAATGTTAGGATCTGTGTATTTATCCTACTTTTTTGTCCTGAAGAGAAAATCAAGGTACCAATATTACACAATATCATGCTATACTTGAGAGTAACAGCGTTTGTGATTATATACTTACGGATACAGTGACTATTCTGGTACTATTTAGACAATATTTGAAGGAATTTAAAGATCTGTGTCCTTATTACCCCGAACTTAATATGCAGTGTATTAAAATTGGTGGAAATTTTGTTTGTATTATTCTAAATTTTCGAAAAACTGATCCAAAATTTCTGTACAAATACAAACTCAACTAATTGCTATGTATATGCAACCAAATTAACTTTTGTGTAATGAAAATATATATTCACGCTATTCTAATAATTTTTCCAAAAGTAAAATTCACTTTTGAATATTAAATAATCATTTTTGAGTCCTAATTACTATTAAAATGTGTGTGAACCACACGGTGTGTCACACTTTTTCTAATTGTTGACATGTAATTAAATATTTAACGAACCACTAATAGTATAATTATAAAGTACATACATAAACATTTTTAATTGCATAATTTAATGGATTGGAGGTCAACATATAATTAGACTTCAAGAATTTATATTCTATTTAGTCGAAGCAAAAAATTTCATCTAATTAAATAGTAAACGTCCTCAAGTTTAAAAATAATTTTATTTAACAACGTTATAAAATAATTTACATATATATGATAAAAATTAAACTTAATTATTATTTCCTTTTGATTAAAATTCGTTTTTCTTCTTCTTCGTCAAACATTTGAGTAAAGTCATCCAATGTTTCAATAAACATCGAATTTAAACGTTCCATTCGCGGTAAGTCACCGCCATAGTCAGCCGGCAAACATTTGGCAGGAATGCAGTTTTGGTAAAAGTCTTGCATATCAACATTGGGACGATGCAAATAAATCTGTAGACAACGATTGATTAAATTAAATTCGTCTCTTTATTAAAGCTGGGGAGCCCAAGCGGGGATTTCGGGATTTACTAAAGCGCGGCAGATTAATATACAGGGGGATACCTTGTACCCAGTTAAGTACTTCCACCAAATATTAGCCCATATATATGGCCGCCCGTCAAGGACAAAGGATCAGATTAGTAAAAAAAAATTGATCATCTGATTTTCTCGAGCGCGACAGATTAAGATAGGGTGAGTTAGTTACATGCTAAAAGGTGTATATTCCACTAATCTGACAATTTGAGAGTGAGGTAAAGAAGGGGGAGGGGTACAAAGTTGTAAAAAAAACGTCATCTCGACATTCTCGAGCGTTGCTAAAATTTTTTGTATTTTAACGGGAATAAATCAAATGATTACGAAAAATATATAATCTGACGATTTTTACAAGTCGAAGTAACAAAAAATCATCGATAAAGTTTGATGCGTGCAGTTGCGTGATGCATATATTGGAATTTTCCCAGGAAAAAGTTTCAAATAAAAGTTGTAGCCATTAATGAGCCTAAGAACCATAGATAGTTTAAAGAAAACCGTTGGAGCCGTTTTCGAAAAAAAATTGAAAAAGCTCAAAAGCTCCTAGCATATAGGCGAGCTTTCGGTTAACCGATTTGGGCCAAAAGCTTTGCGGCACATCTAGGTATAATATGGAGGCTGAATGCCAAGTTTGGTGAAATTCGGATAAAGCTTTCAATACGATATGGCTGTCACACATGTGTGTGAGTGTGTGACAGTCATATCGTATCGAAAGCTTTATTCAAATTTCATCAAACTGGAAATTTGACTTCCATATTATAACTAGTTGTGCCGCGAAGCTTTTGGTTGCAATCGGTGAACCGAAAGCTCCACTTTATTCTAGGAGTTTTTTTTTTCAATTTTTTTCGAAAACGGCTCCAACGATTTTCTTTAAACTTTCTATACTTCTTATACTTATTAGTGGCTACAACTTTTATTTGAAACTTTTTACAAAATAATGTTTTTGAATTATTTTCAGATTAGGTGAATCCCTCCTGATAATCGTCAGATTATGAGACAGCATGTCTAAGGCATAAAGATGAACCATATATATCTTAATCTGACGCGCTTGAGTATTTCAAAATGGCGATTTTTTTTGCACATTCTAATAATGGCAGCGCGTTTGCGTCACATTCAAATCGTCAGAGGTTTGTCTTAGGTTCACTTAACATCCCCTTAGAAAATCTAACGCGCTCGGTTAAATTTTTTTTTCTTCATTTTCAACCCTTACGTACGACTACCCCCACATGGAAACAATCAGATTAACATATGTACATTTTTAAAAATACGTAGGACATCGATGCTATCAATATCTGACGCGCTCGAGTATGTCCATGAAACAGTTTTTTTTTTTAATTTTTGAAATCTATAGCCGCTTCCCCCACCGCTCAAAAAGTATATATTATATGACATTTTTATTCTTTTTATCATCTAAGCCTCGCAACCCAATAGGTCTCGATAACGCTCGAGTAAATCCCGATTTAGCATCGTGGGCTCCCCTACTATTATAAATGTTACCTTTTGCACGAATTCACTTCCGACGACTTTCTTAAAAATTGTCATGACATAGTCAAAAATCGGGATCACATTCAACATGTGCAAACCCATAATTGGCATTGGTGAGTTGTGGAGGGCGAAGTGCAAGAGTTTGGTCAAAACTCCGAGACGGACCCGCGTTAAGTGGGCGGCCCGCAGAAACGCCATATCATAGACCAACAACAAACCGTTGTTGGGTTTCTGTTGCACGACCACATCCAGAGCCATGGCGTACACCCGTAAACTTTCCTCCATATTAAAAGACCATGGCGAGCTTTCGATTAGGCGACTGGCCAAGACGCAGTAACCCTCATCGGTTTGCACCGGTGATATTCCAATTTCCCTATGTTACAAACCCAAAAAAATAAACTAAAATAAATAAGTTAAAAAATTGTATACAATATCTTTAGTTGTCGTTTGATTTCGGGACGACAAAGTCGTCGTTTGTTGAACAATTCGTTCGAGCCGACACGGACTTGATAAAATTCCAACAATCGTTGGCACGCTGTCTCTTCATCACCATTGTTGGTGTGAAGAAAATTTAAAATTAACCCGTCACGAATCGAACGTGGAATGATTGGCTGTGTTTCACACCACTTACGCACATTTAAACATTGTTGAATCGATGTTTCCATTGTCTCGGATTTCCGCGCTCTCAACAATGACACGTTGCGTTCACGCGCTTAGATCTGTGAGATCTTATCGTCTTTAACAAGAAAAAAATCAATCAATGCTAACTCGACAATTTATGTTTATCAATTCGTCAGTTAATTCATCTATTAATTAACGACCACTTACAATTAAAAACTTGGCCAAGACCTTGAAATTTTTTGCAATCTAAATGTCAAACTTTCCTAGAAACAAAGCTTTGAACAACTTTGATGATTTTTTCTTTTATCTTAGTCAATGTTTTCACGAGCACTTTAACTAGAAGACTGCAATATCTTCAATCACATTTAATTTTTATAATGAGGAAAACATTCTTTTTTTTTTTCAAAAAAACCAGTTTCAACTCGAGGTCATGGACCTATTAAAAATTTATTTTTCGAGTTTTTTGTTTTTGGAAATATTAATTTGGACCTAATTTACGAAATGAGTTTGTTTATAACTAATTTTTTGCCAACGCGTGGAAAATTTTTGACATCACGAAAATGAAAGGAAAATAACAGGATAAAAACAACAAATTGCACTAAATTTTCATGATTTATTAATCTTAAATCTATGAGGAAATATAAAGATAACAATCAAGCCAATCCATAAGTGTAAACTTATCGCTTCATCGTGCTTAAAAAATAAAAACCATGCCTATTGGGTTTAGTTTACCAGTTTTGAGACGAAATCATTTGCCATTTGTTTATAATCAACATTAAATATCACAATTTTTGATGAATGACAACATTTTGAATACAAAGTGCATTTTAAATTGATAAGAACGTTGATCTTAAATATTATTATGTAACATTAAGGATATGAACTAGTCGTATAGGCAATGAATTTACATAACATATTAACCTGGTTGCCTATACGTCGCGCAAGAAATGACATTTTAAATACAAATTGTAGCGAACAAAATAAAAATTATAACAAAATAAAAAACCGAAGCCATCTATTGGCGCAGTGGCTAGAGCAGTAGCTCTCCACTTCATGCGTCAAGTGGTTCGGGTTCGATTCCCGTTGAATCCTAGACCTAAGATTAAAAATTGACTAACAGAAATTTTCTGTGTTTAGACAGTCGTGATATGACCTAAGCTGTTAAAGTGACTTAAAACAAAAAACCGACTTCAAAATAAATAAAAAATCTTAAACAAAATATGCACTAAAAAGTAAAAAAAATAATGACGTATCCTTGCAGTGTCTACAACTTACAAATTATTAGGATGATACAAGTTGGAGTTGGAGTCAGCCAATGAAATACGACTATATTGGTACTTAACAATAAACGAGAATACCTTATGAAATGTATTTTTCAAATGAATTTTTATACAATATACTAGTACTGTGACAATATCTAGTGACCTTTAAACTACAAAATACCAATAACCAACTAAATCTTTTTACAAATTAACATTAATATTTATTTCCTTGGCTGACACCAACTCCAAAAATAACAATAGTTGTACATTATTTCATCTTTTTCATCTTAATAATTTGTAAGTTGTAAACACTGCAAGGACACGGAGTAATTTTTTTACTTTTTAGTGCATTTTTTGTTTAAGATTTTTTATTTATTTTGAAGTCGGTTTTTTATTTTGTTATATTTTTTTATTTATTTCTCGATTTTTAGTGATCTTAAGTTTGACAAATGATTTTATTTCTTTGAGTATGGGAAAATCTACTAAACGCGTTGCTCACATGGGGCAGGGCCGTTAAATGTTAAAAGTTACTAGATCATCCCTTTTTGCACTTTAGGGTTGAAATTTTTTGCTTTTAAATGTAATGATAAAACTAAGTGGAATGCTCTTTCCAATAGAAAGAAAAAATCAACAAAATTCGATGATTCAGTTAAATGTCACTATTTCATCCCCTATTTTTATTCTTAGGGGGTGGATTTTTGGAATTTAAATGTGCACATTTTAAAGGTACGATGTACGTAATAAAAACGAAATTATCAAAATCGGGTTAGCCAGAAAAAAATTATAATATTATTTCATCCCTAATTTTTAACCCCTTATGAGTGAAGTTTTTTTTTTTTTTTTAATAAAAAAAGGGTATAAGATTAATTTAAAATTATGTTCTACCAATAAAAAAAGAATTATCAAAATCGAGCTTTCCAATAAGAAGTTAATATTTCATCCCATAGTTTTCAACCCTTTGGTAGTGAAAGATTTCCTTCAAATTAAAATGGGACTACACGGGAAACACCAGCTTTTAAATAAAAAAAGAATATCAAAATCGAGAGAAATTAATATTTCATCCCTTAGTTGTCAACCCTTTCGAAGTAAACGAATTCTTTCAAAGTAAAATAGGACCACACCGAAAGCACTAGCTTTCAAATAAAAAAAGAATCATCAAAATCGGATCACCCAGTCAAAAGTTCTGAGGTAACAAACATACAAAAAAAAAACAGTCGAATTGAGAACTTCTTTTTTTTGAAGTCGGTTTAAAATACAGAATATTGTTATCATAGATTTTTTTATTCTCTGTCAATATCAAGTATTGAAATCACCGACAATGAATCGTCACTCGTATCGATACCATCGATTCTCCTGGCACGGTGCGTTTAGTCGTAGGGGAAAAACCTCAAACGGGTCGCAATTATTACAGGCTTCTAGGTTTTTTTGTCGGTATGAATTATTTTATGTTTATTCAAACTACTTGCACATATAAATGTTTTGTCTGAAACAATTAAATAATTTATATTCTGATATACCCACCAAGGGCTTAAGCATACTTACTGCATACGTCACAAACATGCGGCCTTTCTCCGCTATGAACACGTTTATGTATCTTTAACTGTCCCATACGAAGAAATGATTTGTCTAAAAGAAATTTGGTCTCAAGTCAAATTTATTTATTTATTGTTTAATACTTACTACAAATATCGCAGCGATATTTTTTTATATCTGTATGAATTGATTTGTGTTGTTTTAAGTAAGTCGTACGACTAAATGATTTGTCTTCAATAAAATGTATATACATTAAATTTTTTAAATGTTAATATCGTTTTAAACTTACTGCAAAATTCACAAACATATGGCCGTTCATCACTGTGGGTAAGTTGATGTACTTTTAACTGTTGTTCAAGCAGAAATGATTTGTCTGAAAAAGTATTTAATATCATTCTCTCGCACAACAGAGGTGTTCTGGTAAAAATACTTACTACAAATTTCACAACTAAACGACTTTTTGCCTATATGAATCAATTTGTGTCGAATCAAATAACATGGACTAATAAACGTTTTACCTAAAACGCATTGCATTTGAAAAAGAAATAATTATCGTTAATAATTTGTACCGCAAACATCACAAATGTGTTGTTTATCTCCAACATGAATCAGTTTATGTTCATTTAGTTCATCTAATTGGGAAAATGTATTTCCTTGAAAAAAAAAATTTATTCAGCCTCATAAACATAAAATTCGTTTTAAAGGGTCTAGCCGAATAAGCATATCTCAGCGAGCCAAGGGTGTTTTTTTTAGACTGACGTTTATTTTGTTCTCCTTCACATATACCTCTAGGTGGTATATACAATATAGATTAAAAAAAAAACAACAAATACATAAACAATATTTTTTTTTTAATTCTTTAGACAGGCCAAAAAATTTGAGACGATGTATAAAAAGTTTCACTTTAATAAACGACAGTCTAAAAAACACCCTGGGCCCGCTGAGATATGCTTATACGGCTAGGCCCTTTGTACTTACTGCAATGATTACAACAATAAGGTTTGTCGCCTGTATGAATCACTTTATGTCGATGCAAATCAATTGCTCGAACAAATGTTTTTCCTTAAATAAAATTAATTTTATACTTTTCAATGATCAAAGTTTGGCAATTCATTAATTTGCTTACTACAAACATCACAAGCGTATGGTTTTTCCATACTATGAATACGTTTGTGAAGTTTTAAATCCCATGGACGAAGAAATGATTTGCCTAGAATTTTTTTTTTTTATAATGAAAACAAGTCAATCGTAAAAAAAACTTTTGACAGCATCTTAAGCCCTTTAAGCTTCACTTCTGTGCATCATCAATAAATTTTGTTACTTTTTTTATTACTAATTTTATTATTAGATCTATTGAAGTCTATTGAAATCTATTGAATCTATGGAAGGCTATGAAATTTGTGGCGACGACATACATACATACATTGCACATTACACATAGCGATCAGTAAGTGTAGAAAAGGCTTAAGAATAAAAATGTTTAAGTACTTACTACAAATATCACAGATATGTGTCTTTATACCAGTATGAGTCAATTTATGTCGATATAAACTTGTTGCACAATTAAAGGATTTACCTTAAACAGAATTGTAAATTGCTTCTTTTTGTGTTTCTTTTTTTTTTTTAATATTTATATACTTACTACAAATATCACAAACTTGAGGTTTGAGTCCACTATGAACGAGTTTATGCCTTTTTAAGTTTCCCGTGTGATGAAATGCTTTACCTAAAATTGTTTTTATGAGTTTCATCAAAGTGAGATTTTATCTAATAGCTTAAGAGCTAGCAACGTTTTCGAGAGAGAATTTTAGGTCGGCCAGTTTTTATATATGTAATCTCTCGCACTATCCCGGACGTCATACGGGCTGTCTGACTGTCGGCAGGGGTTGCGTTTATTAGTGCGCATCGCACCTGTACAGGTAAAATATTGAAATTTTCAGAAAAAAGAAAAAGTTTCAGATGAAATTCGTAGAAAATAACATTTTGGATAAAAATGTCCAGTGACTAATTTTGCCCGTGTAATGGTGGGCGTGGTTACCCACATTTATTTACATTAATATATATACAAATACATATGCCAGCGCTGGCCAAGAGCAGATCACATCATAAAGGTATATCATATATTTTTCCCAAGTCAGCTGCGAGAGATAAACACTGCATTTTCAGCCGCCAATTTCCAGCCGCCACATCACTCCCCTCCTAGTGACGATGGTCACGATTGTCGTCGGGCCGTGAGACTCTAGGCTGCTGGGGCCGTCGTGGAGCAGAGGCCGCTTGAACGAGCTGCTGGGCTCGAGTCCGTAAGACGACGCGGGACGAGTATGGAGTAGCTCAACCGAAGATCAGGATGCAGTTACTCCACCGTTGAATTCCCTGGTGAGGGGGCCGGATGTATGTGGCGACTGGCGGCGTCCATAGATGAGACGAACTGGCAGGTCCACGCAGAATGACTGGTCCTCGCTGTTGTTGCGTGTTTAGATCACGTCGGGGTCACCAGAATGTAATGGTGGGCGTGGTTACCCACCTTTTATTTACATAAATATATATACAAATACATATGCCAGCGCTGGCCAAGAGCAGATCACATCATAGGTATATCATATATTTTTCCCAAGTCAGCTGCGAGAGATAAACACTGCATTTTCAGCCGCCAATTTCCAGCCGCCACACCCGCTACAAGCTTGGAAAGGCTGGCTCGATGTGTCGTCGTTTGAGTGGCCGACCGTTCAGAGATACAGCCGTTGTGCCAACGTGTAAACAATAAGCTTTACAAGCTTGTAGCGGGCAAACTAGCCACTTTACGAAAATTAGTCACTGGACATTTTTTATGTAAAATGTTATTTTAGCCCGTATGATGTCCGGGATAGTGCAAGAGATAACATATATAAAAACTGGCCGACCTAAAATTCTCCCTCGAAAACGTTGCTAGCTCTTAGACTATAAGAACTTACCACAAATATCACAGCTATAACGCTTTATACCATTATGAATTAAGAGATGCTTATTCAAATTACTTGGACGACTAAATGATTTATCTTAAATAAACAATGTGGCTATTTGTTTCTAATACATACACTACATAGTTATACTTACTACAAAAATTACAAACGTATGGTTTTTCCTCAGTCTGCGCCAATGTCTTCTCTACAAATAAATTATTTGTTACAAATTGTAAATCAATTTTTAAATATTACCTTCAGTTCTTCGATGGTTTCCTTCATCAATATCAATTTCAGTTTTTATATTAAAATTATGCATTGAAATTGATTCCCGAGGCGCATTTTCCGTTTCAACTTTTACCATCTTTTCAAATTTTATAATGGCTCCATTTGTATGATGATCATCTAATTTCAGTGGATCGCTTTCGGTACTGTCTGAGTTTGTTTCCCAACTTTCTTCTTCTTTAATATTTTTTTTTTAAATAAAATCCAAATATTTAATTCATTCAATTAAACAATACCTTCAGATATCCCGAACAATTCTTTGTCAGAGGTTTCCGTTTTTATCTCAATCTGATCAATGGAGTGTGCTTCTTGAGGAGATAATTCTCTTTCGGGTGTTGCCTCTTGTTTGATTGTTTCGACCCCGGTTTCATTATTTTCATCATGGTGGCTTGTATCAAAGTGATTTTCTTCTTTGATATTTTCTATATGGTAAAAATTCTTAATGATTTAATGGAAAATCTTAATGTTGCTACTAACCTTTTGATTTAAATGTACTTCTTACCTAAAAATGTTCTAGAAATTCTTTTATCAGCGTCGATTTCAGTTTTGAAACTATTACTTCTAAAGTTCTCGTTCATTTTAAATGAATTTACATGGTCTAGGTCCATATTAATTAATAAATTTTCGTTTTATAATGTTTGTAAACACTGGTTTAAAATTTGTTCTGGAGTTATCAGGTAAATCAAATTGGAAGATCGAATATACGTGGCATAAACAGTTCTATTATACTTGCGTGTCATAGCTTACAACCCTTACAACCAGCCCCTTGTTTATTTAAAATTATTTATATTATTAATATTATAAAATCTTGGGTGTTTGGACAATAACAATTTTTAAGACGTTATATTTTAAAAAATTGCCACGTTTCGTCGACTTTATTTCGACTTCGTCCGGCAAACTACAAACAATTTAATTAATATATAAACATTATTTTTGACATATAAAATAAAATAAAAATTAAATAGGAATAATTACTTCTAAATTAACATATCATTTTGGTGTAGGTAAAATAAGATTTTATATGATTAACTAGCTGATCCCCGCCCGCTTTGCTGGACATAGCAAAATTGAACTTATTAATTAATAGAAACCGCGTCATAGCAAAATAAAAGAAAGTCATTAAAGTTATGTTGACATAAAAAGATAGTAAATTTTGTAAAGATGGATCTAAAATGTATGCTATTTAATGCTGGAATATATACCATTTCGAATGGTATTAAATAGCATACATTTTAGATCAGATACACAAGGTCTTAGTGTATTATACAACCACATTATTTGGAATTTAAAAGATCGCGTTTAATCATTATATTATTACTTTTATTCGTAAAAAAAATTTTTTTTTAGATCAAACATAAACAACATTTTAATCATCCCTACCATATTAATTAAAAATATAGATATTGTTCAGTTTTATTTTTAAAAAAACCTTTTTTTTTGAGAAGAAAAAATAACTTTTAATATTTTTATATCTAATTTAAAAAAAAAAATATAGGTGTTATTAATCATATAAAATCTTATTTTACCTACACCAAAATGAGATGTTAATTTAGAAGTAATTATTACTATTTAATTTTTTATTTTTATTTTATATGTCAAAAATAATGTTTATATATGAATTAAATTGTTTGTAGTTTGCCTGACGAAGTCGAAATAAAGTCGACGAAACGTGGCAATTTTTTAAAATATAACGTCTTAAAAATTGTTATTGTCCAAACACCCAAGATTTTATAATATTAATAATATAAATAATTTTCCTGACGTTTAAATAAAAAAATAATTTCTAAACTCCGACCTTCATAAAAATCTTCAGTCTTCGTGGTCTTTGTTCACCTCGTTTTCAACTATTATTTTATTGGCGATATCTGCAAATGCAGTCAAAATGGTCACATTTTTGTAACAGGGAGTTGTAAGGGGGGGCTGCTTACAACCGTTTATAATGTACATTGATTTACAAGGTGACAAAAAGTTTTTTATTTACAAAATAATATTTAATTAGAAATTATGATGTTTAACAGTTCTATTATAAATATTCAATTAATTGAATGATGAAGTTGTTGTAAGAAAATCAGCGTGGGTCACTTTCTTAGGCGTTTCTTATGAATTACATCTTAACAGGTTGTTTTGTGTAACGTTTTATGTTTTTTCAAATTCTCCTTATATTTAAATGGTTTACCTACAAAATTATGACCTATATAAAACGTATCTTTTAACAACCAAGAATTACCTGTGATTAAAATACTTACTACATATATCACATGAGTATGGTTTTTCATCTGTATGTACCAAATGGTGCCTTTGCAAATTTTCTTTGCGATGAAACGATTTTGCTTCAACAAAAAAAAAAAACATTTTTGCTTAAAAATATGGTACGCTCGTTATATTTACCACAAACATCACAAATGTGCGGTTTTTGCTCGGCATGTATTAGTTTATGTTTTTTTAAGTCGCTTAACCGAAGAAATAATTTACCTAAAATAGTTGATCGTTGAATACTGATAAAATTTTTATCAAAATACTTACTACAAATATCGCAATTATGTGATCTATCGTATGCATGAATTAATTTATGCTGTGCCAAATCATTGATCAGAACGAAAGATTTATCTATAATAATAAATTGTTTGGATACAAAAAGTTAATTGAAAATTATTTGGTTTAATAATATTTACCACAAATATCACAAATATGTTGATTTTCAATGTGCATCAATTTATGTTGTATTAAGTTTTTCAAATGACGAAATGCTTGGCCTTAAATCAAAAAAAAAAAAAAATGTTTGCGTGTACTTCTGTACGCGCGTGGGAAGTTATACTTCTTTGGCATCATTAAAAATTAGTTTTTATTAATTTTATTCAAATAATCAATTTTAAAAAACTGTAATTTAATATTTAATAATAATAATATAAATATTTAAAGATATAATTATTAAAAATAAAATTAAGAGAATAATATTTTAATTTGTATCAATAAATAATATCCTAAGAAAGCTGCAACACGTTTATAAAATTTGTCAGGATCATTTTTCTGGTTAACAATTCATGCATGTCATGAAAACGAAGCTTCATAGAAATTGCAAAATAAATTAAGTAACTACTTTTCAAAGTAAATGTCTTAATCTTATTCTTATCTTGTTTTACTAAATTATTATTCTAAGATGGTTGAATCATTTCAGAATCCCAGATTTCGTGATAATTTTCATCATTAAATTTCAAATAGTATAACAGCTACTGCAAAATTCGAGAAAATTAATAACTTATTTATTAATAATATGTGTCATTTGTATACATATATAATTATTTTAATTTAAATATAAAAATAAATAAATTAGAAAATAAATGCAACAAAAATTCAAATTACGCGCGCCAGGAAACCCGCTGGTTTTGCGACCAACTTCATTTTGTTAATTTTTGACTGAAAATGCGCGCGCATCTAAAAATTTCAATCTCATCATTTTTTCATAACGCGCCTAAAGAAGTATAACTTCAAAAATAATTTTTTAGCAAAATCTTTTTCTAAGACTTTTACTAAACTTACCACAAATTTCACAAGAATGTGGTTTTGAACGCGTATGAACAACTTGATGAATTTTCATTTGGCTTAACGCCGAAAATGATTTGCCTCAAACGAAAAAAAAGTTATACTTATTTTTCTTTCAATTTTTATAATACTTACTACAAATATCACAGACGTGCGATTTTTCGCCAGTATGAATTAGTTGGTGTTTTTTTAAGGCTGTTACTTGACGAAATGATTTGTCTCAAAAAAGAATAAATAATCCATTACTAATACAGTGGTACCTCGACTTACGAGTGCCCCAACATACGAGTTTTTTGAGATACGAGCGAGTAATTTTTTGCTTTGAGTTACGAGCGAGTAATCTTTTGCTTTGAGTTACGAGCGAAATTCGAGATACGAGTTCGGTTTGCAACAGGTCTTGCATCTGATCTTTTTAATAGAGATAAAAAATAAAATTCGAGATACGAGTAATTCAAGATACGAGCAAGGTTGCGGAACGAATTAAACTCGTATGTCGAGGTAATAATAATACGTCTCAATACTAACTACAAACATCACAGAAGTGCGGTCTTTCTCCAGTATGTATCAACTGGTGCTTTTTTAAAGCCTCAGTTCGTAGAAATGATTTACCTAACAAAAAAATTTTAACGATTTAAGAACCTTTCTTTTCCATTTTCAAATTAAGTTTCTTACTACAAACATCACAGACGTACGGTTTAGCTCCAGTATGAATTAGTTGATGTCTTCTTAACGTCTCTGCCCGTAGAAATGATTTGCCTTGAAAAAAATGAAAGCATTTCAATAATTTTCTTTACACAATATTTTGTTATATACTAACTACAAATTTCACAGTAATATGGCCGTTCGCCTGAATGAACCAACTCATGTCGACTCAAATGACTTCCTTTAATAAATGATTTCCCTTAAAAAATAAAAATTATTGTGTGGTTTTACGAAACCACGATGCAAGTGAAACTTTTTTTTGGATTTTAGGCACTTAAGTAACTGAAAATTTTCGGGAAAATTATTCGATTTTGGGTATGAAACTATAGAATTAGTAGAAAGGGATGTGGCACGAATTCGCTGTCTGACTTGACGCGCGCCGTTGCAACTAATTTTGAATTTCCATTATTGATGTTAATACTCGATTGTTATTTTTATTATTGAATTTGTTGATTATTGTTAAATCGATCATCTGCCTGTTGTTATCTATTGTAATATCACCGTCGAGTATTGTTGCACTATTCTCACTAGCTGTATCTTTGTCTATCACGATCAAGTGAACAATAACATTTATATCAATACACTGATCAAAATACAAATACCAATACAAATGTGATTGACAATTAATGACAATTTATAATATACTAAAACGTTGTCAAGGAGAGGAAAATAGCTCATTATATTCAGTAATAGCTCGCGCAACAAGCCTGGGAAAACGACATGGTATATAGCTAACAATGTGTATACGACTTCTGCCGAACACTTGCCGATTCCCTGCCGAGAATGTGTTACATTTAGCGACATGCTAAAGACAGACCAAAAAATTTGAGACGATGAATAAAAAGTTTCACTTTAAAATGACTCTTAAAATTTTGACAATTCCGTTTATTTTCTTAGCTCTTACCACAAATTTTGCACAAGTATTGTTTTTTATGACTAATTATTATTTTACTTGCACCAACAAGGGATTCGTCTAAAAAATATTTGTAGGTAAATTGAGAATTTGTCTTCCATTTGTACATATTTTTAATAATTAAATTCTACCTGCAGATACTCCAAAAATTCCCTCGTCAATATCAATTTCAGTTTTTAAACTAAGCCGATTTATCGCTTCTTGTGCGACAATTTTCATTTCGTCTTTTGCTGCTTTTTCAAATTTTATAATGGCGCCATCTATTTGATTATCATCTAGTTTTAATGGATTCGTTTCCCAACTTTTTTCCTCTTTGATATTTTCTGCTCAAGAAAGTCTCTTTTTACTTCTTGTCATTTTGGAGAAATCTTTTACTAATTACCTTCAGTGATCCCGGAAAATTCCTCATCAACATCAGGAAATTCAGTTTTTAACTCCTTTCCGAATGTTGCTTCTTTTTTAATTGTTATAACAGCTCCGTCTTCACTTATAAGTGCTATAGAAATTGCTTCATCAGTTTCAGTTCCACAACCAAGTTGTTTGGATTTGTGGATTACAACACTTGCATCAATTGATGAATCCCTTTCCATTTTTTAAATTTTATTTCATATTAAGTGCACAAATTTTTGTCTCAAAAAAATAAGAAATTAACCAACTTAAGTTAATTAAAGTTTCATTTATTCAAGTCAACATAGTATTTGAAGGATCCAAATTATTTACGTAGCATAAACAGTTTCATTAAATTACTTCATGTACAAGGTGGCACAGAATGACTGATTCAGCCACCTGTCACTTAAGGGGGTATTCTAATCTAGGAGTTTGAAAAAATCGAAAACATTTTTTTTTCATAATCCGATAGTTTACATATTCAAAAATATCTCCCTAAAAGGATTTTTCAAAATTCAAATTACTTTCGAAGTTATAGCCGTTTTAGTGTCGCGGCAACTAGACCGGTTGAGACTTAACGTAAAATTTTAAATGCGTTTTTCTCGAAACTACTTTTTTCGATGCGGTCGCCATAATATCTCAAGTTCTAATCAGCCGATTTACTTGAAATTTGGCATGAATATTTTTTAAATATCTCTCTATCGCATGAACCAACAAAAAATGAATATTTTAAGTTCGTAATATTTTTTAAAAATTCGACGAAGTTAAAAAATTAGTGAAAAAAAAAGGTTCATACGATAGCGACATTCGTACTTATCAAGAATTCATCATTGTTTTATTTTTCAAATGACCACAAGGGTAGAAATCATGGCGACGAGGACACGGCCTTTTTTTTCCCCCTCTACTTCAAAGACGCATAACTCAATGAAAAATTTTTTTTTCTTAAATTCATTTTGTATACTCTCTGAATATAATTAACAAATGATAAAAAAATGGATCGTAAAAATATCAAATGCTTATTTTTTATCAATTGCCAAAAAACGCTCGAAATTTGGGCCTCTAGACTAGAATACCCCCATAAGGGGGTCATTTGATCTGACGGCCTGTTTTTAGGGATTTTTTAGTATTTTTTTTTTCTACGGCCAGTAAATAGATAGAGTTTTAAGTTTATTATCATTTATTAACATATATTTCGACAGTATAAATATAAATTTTAAGCTAAAAATATTGTGTAGGACATGAGCTACAGCGTTCTGAATACCCCCCCCCTCGAAAAAATGGGCTCACACGAAACAAAAAAAAATCTGCGTTTAAATCTGTTAGCCTAAACGCACGGAGTGAACTATTATCAAACGAATATACAACAAATTGGACTTTTGGTAGACATGTTAAATAAAAGTTGCAAATTTTGCGTTTTTTTTTTTTTGTTTTTTGTTATAAAAATTTTAGAAATTTTTGATTGATAATAGTTCATTCCCTGCGTTTACATGTGTTGAGTGTACCCTATAAATTTCAAGTCGTTTGGTCAAGCCGTTTTTGAGATACGATGGAGGAAAGTTTGAGAAAACGCCGTTTAAAGTTTCAACTGCCAATTCAGCGCTCCGAGCAGCTCTTTCTTCTACCTGCTGTATCTTTAAAACGACTTCGAATTTTCAAAAATCACTTTACTACCGTATTATAGACATGTTAAGAAAGTAATTTATTTAAAAAAAAAATTGAAAAAAATTGAGCCCATCACATGAGATAACCCCCTTAAGTTTCAGGCAGCGTAACTGATAGAATAGTACGTATAACTTAGATTCTCTTAATCAGCCACGATACTAAAACGGCTATAACTTCGGAAATAATTTGATTTTGAAAATTCCTTTTAAGGACTTACTATAAATTAAATTGGTTTAATGAAAAAAAATTAATAGTTGTTAAAAACGTATTGGAATTTTGATGTTTATATTGGTTTATATCTACACTATTAGTTTCATGATTTGTCGCGAGATGACGTGATTTTGTTTTTCAAAAATTAGAATTGATTCGAATCTTATTGGGGGAGCCACTATTTTACAAATTATCCGTTGCGACTTGCAATTGTTTCGTTTCGATTGATTTCGATCGATCGAAATATGTGATTTTGGTCAGGAAATCAGTGAATCTTTTGTTTAATTTATAGTTTGTTTAATAATTATAGTGTGAAGTGTTTAATTTCTGAACTTTGTCGGATAAAAATCGATGAAACAATCAATGTTTAGGTGTTGAAGAGTTGGATACGATAGATATCTTGATTGACAGTGGAGTTGTGTAAGTTTTATTATTATTTTAAAATTATTTTATTCCTACTTATCCTAATATATAGCATTACATTTTTCTACAACCAATTTTTACTAATTAACACAATACTGATGATTGGAAATTAATTGCTTAACTATAAGTTAACCATTAACATGTGTCTATAAGAAGTACTTAGTGCCTACCATTGTCTAAAAGACAATAGCTCTCCGGAGATTAATTTGGGATATGGCGGAAAGCTGCAAATTGTTTGAATTAAGCTTTGCTATTGTGGCATTCAACCAACTCATTAATAAAACAATAATAGCATTTACCAAACTTGCCAAGAACATATCTTCACGTACACTACGTATGTAGTTGTAATGCATTTAGTGCAACATTTAGATAAAGTGTCCCTGTATTCATCCATGTCCTTAAAACACAATTTTCCTTCTTTCTATAACCACTCTTTACATACTAGATATATTTTTAACCGACTTCAAAAAAGGAAGAGGTTCTCAATTCGACTGTATTTTTTGTTACTAATGTTTGTTACCTCAGCATTTCCGACTGGGTAAAACGATTTTGATTTTTTATTTGAAAGCTGGTGCTTTCCGAATGGTCCCATTTTAATTTGAAGAAAATCGTTCACTTCCAAAGGGTTAAAAACTAAGAGATGAAATACTAACTTCTTATTGGAAAGCTCGATTTTGATAATTCTTTTTTTTTATTGGTAGAACATAATTTTAAATTAATCTTATGTCTATTTTTTATAAAAAAAAAAAACTCTACTCATAAGGTGTTGAATATTAGGGATGAAATAATATTATAAATTTTTCTTGGCTAACCTTATTTTGATAACTTTGTTTCTATTACATACATCGTACCTTTAAATTGTTCACATTTCAATTTGAAAAAAAAAATCCACCCCCTAAGGATGAAAATAGGGGATGAAATTGTGGCATTTAACTGAATCATCTAATTTTGATTTTTTTCTATTGGGAAGAGAAAAGAACTATCGAACGAGTTTGAAAATGTTCGGAAGTAAGACGAGGATTAACGAGAACCCACGAAAATTGTTATATGAATTGAAGTTGATGCCTCGTTCACACGAGTCAACTTTAGTTAATCGATTTTAGTTAATCGCTCAAAAGTAGAATGAAAAACCTAGTGTGATGACTCGTTCAAACTTTTTTTGATCAACTAAAAACGGACTAGTAAAATTGACTCGTGTGAACGCAGCATGACAGCGAAACTGTATTATGAATTAGCCACAATTTTTCGCAAACTGCGCATGAGTAAGAGAATCGCATTTTTTCATCCTAACAAAAATCTGAGCATCGCTTGAACCAATTATGAATCGGTAACGAACGCATTTCGTGTGAACCGCGAATATCGGACCGTAGCTCGGCTCATAAACTTGCATGCGCTTGGCGATGATTCTAAATCGGCCTTGAATGAACCTAATAAAAATAATTTGCCTGGTGTTAAAAAAAATTATTTCTAACCTTCACAAAAGTCTTCGTGCAACTGTACTACTAGCGCTATCTGCAAGCAGTCACAAAGTACGGTCATTTTCTGTAACATGGAATTGAAGAGGGCTGAACTGAATATATTATCGCCATTGGCTTAGCTATTGAATACACCATAATTCAGTAAAACATTTATTATAATTTCTTTTAAAATCATTACAGCATTTTTTTTTTTAAAAGAAAAATTTCAAATCTCCAGAAGCTTGATTCATTTCAATCAATTGGCTGACTATGAATCAGTTTATGTTTCTTCAATTTGTCTTTACGTTGAAATGATTTACCTTAAACACAATGATGACCAATTAAAATTCTCTTTAAATTTTAACTTAATGATTGATTTTATACTTACCACATATATCGCACGAGTATGGTCTTGCATCAGTATGTATCAATTTGTGTCTACGTAAAAGTGTTTTTCGATGAAACGATTTTGCTTTAATAGAAAAGGAACCCCACTTATAAATCCAGTCTGAACCATTGCTTTTAAATACTTACCACAAATTTCACAAACGTGTGGTTTTTCCCCGGTATGCGTTTTTTTGTGTATTTTTAGTTCGTATGGTCGAGGGTATGATTTATCTAGATCAATAGAAATAGGTTTTCAATAATTGCATTAATTGATATTTTCGTGTAAATAATTACCGCAAATATCACAACTATGTGCTCTGAGCTGTGTATGACTTAATTTATGTTGTGTCAAATCATTTGTATCGGAAAATGATTTATCTTAAAACAAAATTCAATTGAAATATACACCTGTTAAAACAAGCCGTTTTTTATACTTACGACAAGTATCACAAACGTGCATTTTTTCAACATGAATTAGTTTATGTTTTCTTAGACTTTTTACACGACGAAATGCTCGCTCTTAAAAATAGAAAACAACCACGATATCATTTAATCTAAGCTTTGTTCTCACAGTGACCAAGCCAGGTCACTGTGAGAACAAATCTAAAATAAATGTACACTTAACACAACAACAAAAAAAGAATCAGCCGTTCTAAAGTGATGCTCTGATATACATGCGGCAATTCATTTCCATATATATATATATATATATATATATATAAATTTAAGATATGAATTAAGTTCAAATACTTACTACAGATGTCACAACAAAATGGTTTTCTGCCGGAATGAATTAGTTTGTGATCTCTTAAATGGCTCGCCCGCGTAAATAATTTGTCTTCAATTATAATAAAAGTTAACATTTGAACAACACAGAAAGAAGGTTTAGAGAGCCAGATCGCAGGAATGCATGTGCTGCCCCCTATTTTGAAATTCGGAACTATTTCTTAGTCACTCGTCTGCACTTTTCTCCACTGTTCTACACTCGGAACGCCTAAAGTGCTAAGGGGTCGTACTTAAATTACGTAACGGAATTAGAATTACTTTTTAACTTTTACCCCCCCCCCCCCCTTAGTAACAGATCGTCACGAAACTCTGCAAAAACATCTGCTACTCAATTAAAATTAAACTTTTTTTATTGGTTTATTACTTAATAATATTATCTATATATGTAATAAAACTGTAGAAGATTTTTTTTAAGCCTTTTCTACACTTACTGATCGCTATGTGTAATGTGCAATGTATGTATGTATGTCGTCGCCACAAATTTCATAGACTTCAATAGATCTAATAATAAAATTAGTAATAAAAAAAGTAAAAAAATTTATTGATGATGCACAGATGTGAAGCTTAAAAGGCTTAAGATGCTGTAAAACGTATTTTTTACGGTTGACATATTGTCAATTTGTTTGTTGTGCCTCTTTTACGCAAAAACTACTGAACGGATTTTGATGAAACTTTTGAGAACTTTGAGAAAAGTCGGGAAAATCAAAGATTTGTAATGTGATGTTATAACAAGCATATTTTTGTGCACTTACATTGCGAACACTGGCTAAACCTTACGAGATAGATCAAACTTATATGTGGCGAAATTGTGTACCTTAAAAAGGTTGATCAAAAAGTCTGCGACGGTATATGTCTATCTCTTAAGGATAACCCACAGGAATTATTTTTATCTTTTAAAAAAGACAAAAAATTATGTTGGCATAGCGGCTGGCTATTGTACGACGTACATATTGCCTGGTTTATTGGTATCTTCTTCTATATTTATATAAAAAATGTTATGTTGGTCCTTATTCTGTACGAACTGAGCTCAAATTTTGATACAATATACAATCGGGCTCCAGAATGGTGTTTATCTATATTTCGCGTCATTAATATATAGTGAAAAACACGTGAATCCCATAGGATAGCATAACAATTGTATCCTTCAAGAACCGTGTATTTAAAAAAAAGTTTCGTTAAAGTTCGCGAAATATAATTTTTAACGCATTTTCCTCAAGAAGACCTGACCAATTTTACACAGTAACGAAAGAAATTCTCTAAAAAGTTTAAATTAAACAATTGACAACATTTTACTGAAAAATAAATATGAATTTCACTTTAACACCCGATAAAATTAATAATTAAATTTAAAAAAAAATATTTGAAATTCTTTACTGTTCATTGTCGAAGAAATTAATTAGAAATAACGGTATTAAATTAATAATAATAATAATAATTAACAATTACTTAATGTAACGGATTTTATTGAAGTTTTATTAAAGATATATCAAATCTTAACATATTATTGAGTATCATTTATTCTAAAAAAAAGGACGGTTCCTGTAGGAAAGCTCCTAATCTTTTCTACTAAAAAAGCTGAACTGTTTTATATGACATCTGACAAAATCTTATAGAACCTGTAAGATAGCTAATATCTCTTTCTAGAAAAGTAGTAAGGAATTTAATGAACTTACTTAGGATCTAAAGTTTGGTAGTATCTATCATCTTTTCCTGTCAAAATAAATTAGTTTCTATAATTCGCTATGACGGTAGGGAATCTATTAATCAATCAAATAAATTTATATACTCTCAGCAAAGCGAGCGGGTATCAGCTAGTTGCTTAAAATGAAGTGATCTAATGCCTAGAACTAACGCATAGCGCTAGTTTTGATCTTTTAAGCTACAGTCAAATCCGGCGCGCGAAATTTGATTTAATTTTTTTTTTTTTAAATTAATTATAAGAACAATTTATATTTTATTAAGTGAATTACGTACAAGCATTAAAAGACTCGTCCCCCGTACCGTAACGAATTTTTAGTGCTTTATGCATTCCGAGTGTAGAACCGTGGAGAAAAGTGCAAACGAATGACAAAGGAATAGTTCCAAATTTCGTAGTGAGGGGGGCAGCACGTGTATTCCTGCGATCTGGCTTTCTAAACCTTTTTTCTGAACAACAAGTGCCCCCTTAATACTTACTACAAATATCACAGACGTGTGGTTTTTCACCAGTATGAGTGGCTTGGTGTATTTTAAGGTCGCATTGTCGAAGAAATGGTTTTCCTTGAATAAATATTATACATTAGATGCCTCTTTGTTGATAGTATCTATAAAACGTACCACAAAGGTCACAGCAAAAAGGTTTTACGCCCGTATGAATTAATTTATGTCGATACAAACTGCTGGCACGAATAAATGATTTATCTAAAATTACGTCTTGGTTAGGTTATTTCATTTCAATAACTCGCTTTTATACTTACTGCAAACATCACAAGCACGCGGTTTTTCTCCCGTATGACTTAGTTTGTGTTTCTTAAGAGTTTTTAATTGAAGGAAAGATGTACCTAAAAAAATTAGATTGAAATTTCTTTTTTAAACTTTTCATTGTATTCTTACTGCAAATTTCACAAAGAAATCGTTTTTTGCCAGTATGTGTTAATTTGTGTCGATACAAACTGTTTGAATGAGTGTATGATTTATCTAAAAACAATATATTTTTTTAACATTTCAATATAACCTGAGATAATTATCAATATAAGGGTGTTTCTCTGTAAACTGGGCAACTTTTTGTAAGAAACTGCCAAGGCAACTTTTTTTGCTTAGATCTGTAATAAATCTTATTCAGGGAATAAATATCCGCCTATTTATTAATACTCGGCAGGTGAACCAAAAATATTTCCGATACCTTAGAAAATATTGTGCATTTTCTAAAAAAAAACCGATACAGGGGACTGTGAACTTCAATGAAAAATACAATTTCAATACCAAAATAAGTTTTTTTTATTTTCATTTAACTTTGAAGCTTAATAATTAAATAACTGAACAATAAAAAAAAAACTTTTAAAACGTTTTTAAAATATCTCACTTAAATATACTAAGATTTCAACTCTGAACTTTTAATATTTTACTTATTTAAAAATTTCTTCCTTAGAGAGATTTTTTTTTCTTTGGTACCTTATTCGAAGCAAGTGTGTACCTAATACAATAGCAAACATAGTATAAAGACAGCCTTTTGGAGGCGAAAACAGTCCCCTGTCCTGTTGAGAGACAGGGGACTGTTGCCAGGGGACTGTTTAATTTGATTTCATTGAAAGATAGCACAAAATGTACTTGATCTAGACTGTTGTCTGCTAGGTTGCAACGTGTTTTCTACGGAAGAATGCTCGTGCAGCACTTAATAAAATGACGGGCAAATGTATAAAATATATCGATATATATCGTATCGATATTTACAGGCAATATCGATACATGCAGAGTAAAAAATATCGATATTTTCATCTCAAAACGCAATTATTTGCTGTTCAGAACGAATCAATTTGAAAACAGAGGCAGCATTTATACCAAAACTCACGCGCTTCAGTTTACATTAATTTATTAACCGACTTCAAAAAAAGGAGGAGGTTCTTAATTCGACTGTTTTTTTTTTTTTTATGTTTGTTACCTCAGCATTTCCGACTGGGTGAAGCGATTTTGATGATTTTTTTTTTATTTGAAAGCTGATGCTTCCCGAATGGTCCCATTTTAATTTGAAGGAAATCGTTCACTTCTAAGGGGTTGAAAACTAAGGGATGAAATACTAACTTCTTATTAGATAGCTCGATTTCGATAATTCTTTTTTTATTTGTAGAACACAACCTTAAATTAATCTCCTATCCATTTAAAAAAAAAAAACTCCACTCATAAGGGGTTAAAAAATCCACACCTTAAGGATGAAAATAGGGGATGAAATAGTGACATTTAACCGAATTATGATAATTTTTTTTCTGTTGGAAAGAATAATCCACTTAGTTTTGTTATTAAATTTAAAAGCAAAAAATTTCAACCCTTAAGGGCAAAAAGGGATGATGTAGTAACTTTTAATATTAAACGGCACTGCCTCATACGAGCAGCGCGTTTGGAAGGTTAACCATTTTCAAGAAAATAAAATCAGTTTTCAAACTTCAGATCACTAAAACGCGAGAAATAAATAAATATTATAAAAAAATAAAAAACCGACTTCAAAATAGGTATATAAAAAATCTTAAACAAGAAATGCACTAAAAAGTAACAAAATAATGGCGTATCCTTGCAGTATCTACAACTTACAAATTATTAGGATGATACAATGTACAACTATTGTTATTTTTGGAGTTGGTGTCAGTCAAGAAAATAAATATTAATGGTAATTTGTAAAAATTGTAAAAAGGTTTAGTTGGTATTGGTATTTTGTAGTTTAAAGGTCGCTAGATATTGTTACAGTTTGAGTATATTGTTTAAAAGTTCATTTGAAAAATAATTTTCATAAGGTATTCTCGTTTATTGCTAAGTACCAATATAGGCGTATTTCCTTGGCTGACACCAACTCCAAAAATAACAATAGTTGTACATTGTATCATCCTAATAATTTGTAAGTTGTAGATACTGCAAGGATACGCCATTATTTTGTTACTTTTTAGTGCATTTTTTGTTTAAGATTTTTTTATTTATTTTGAAATCGGTTTTTCATTTTTTTTATAATATTTATTTATAGTTACATGAAACGAACACAAATATTACAATTATAAGTGGAATAAATAATAATTATTATAAAATATAATAAAGCTCTTAAAAAATATATCGAATGTGATAATCGGAAATAAATATCAACTATCGATATTTCGAAATTAAAAATATCGCCGATATTTATCGATTATTCTCTAAAAAAAAATATCGATATTTTGATATATCGATAGTTGGTGCCCATCGCAAGCAGCACTTAATAAAATGACGTCTGGACATTAATGACAGTGACTGCGTAAACTTTAAATCGTTTGCGTTGGGTTACACGCGGAAGTGCCATTCTAAAACCTTTAGGGTACGTGGGGCGTAATTTAAAATATAGACAGGTGAACTGTTCACAAAATGCGGAGACTGGACACTTTTTTAATATTAGAAAATAATATTTTTTTTAAAAAAATAAACAGTTCTAATTAATAATTAAACAATATTGTTTTAATAATAGAAACAATTTGATTGTTTCAAATAGTAAGAGTCTAATAAATTTAGTTTGAAGTAACTATACTGCTTTGGTGACACGCCAGGGGACTGTTTTTTAAGAATTATATCAGTGATTTTGATTGATTAAAGTTTATATTAATGGATATTAAATGTTGGCCAAAGGTAGATTAGTTAATTATCTTTTAAATTATCGACGAAACGTATCATCTGTAATTTCTTTGCACAATATTGGCTTGAGACAATGAGTTGCCCAGTTTACAGAGAAACGCCCATAAACGTACTGCATAGATCGCAAATATGCGGTTTATAAACTTGAACAGTTCCCACATCTTCGGGACTAACTTTATCCTCAGCTATTGCCTCCTTTTCAAATTTTATGATGCTTCCATCTGTTTGATTATCATCTAATTTTAAAGGATCACAATTTGTTTCGTCCAATGTTGTTTCCCAACTTTCTTCCACTTTGATCGTTTCTAATGGATATAAACTCAAATTAAATTCCAATTTTGCAAAAAAAAAACTTTTAGAATGATCATTTATGTAATTACCCTTAGATATTGTGTACAATTCTTCATTAACATCTGGGAGTTCATTTTTTATCACGATCTGGTTAATGGAATGTGCTTCTTGGGAAACAAGTTCTTTCTCGGCTGTTGTCTCCTTTTTAATTTTTATTTCGGTTCCGTTTTCATTATTATCATCATCAATATAAGTTGCATCAGAATGCTTTTTCAATAATTCTTCTTCCTTAATATTTCCTACAAATATGATGATGATACCATCTTAAAACTTGTCGTTGCATTACAACTTGAATAATGACTGAATGTCGTGTTGTAATTAATTAATACTCTAATTTAATGAAATGAATACCTTTAGAAGCTAGAAAGATTTGTGTATCGGTGTCGATTTCAGACTTAAAACAAAAGGATGAATTTACAGTAATTACTTTATCGGTTAGGACACTTGTAATGATTGGCTCTTTTTCCAATTTTATATCACTTCCACAATTGTCTTCTATTTTTAAGGAATTAACATGGCCCATATCCATGCTAAAATTACAAACTTACAAAGTTGTGCATTTGAATTTTAATTTTTTGTAAGTCAAAAATGTCAACATCGTCAACATATTTGGAGTCTAGAAAATGTATGTAGCATAAACGGTTCTATTCCATATTTCCATGTCATTGTACGCAGAATGTCAAAGGAAAACGTTAAAATATATTCAAATTTAAAATGCTAACACTTAATGTCGTTAATGTTAGCAAGTTAATATTAAATTATATTGTTCCCCTATATATAACGTACTTAATCTCTAATATTTAGACAGAAAACGATGATAGATACTTCCAGACCTTAGATCCTAAGTAAGTTCTTCCAAATCCTTAGCTATCCTCGCTAAACGCCCCCGGTATGTTGCATGTGTAGATGCCCATATAATTTTAAGTTATCCTTTTCGAAAAAAAACTTGATATCTTCGTCTGTTGGTCCTTCAACATCAACGAAAAGACATTTTAAACAAAATCGAAAGGATCAAATTTAAAGTCTAAAAAAAACCGTGAACTAACCTTCGTTGATTTTTTCTTCGAGATTTTTTTCGTTGAAATTTGGAAAAAAACGAGTTTAAAGTTTTGACTTTGAGATGATATTCTAACGATTTATGAAAAAAAAAAAAAACGTTTTTCTTTTTTTTAACCTCTATCGCCCCCCTTAAAATATTGTTTCGCGAACTTTAACGAAACTTTTTTTTATCACACGGTTCCTGTAGGATACAATTGTTATGCTATTCTATTGGATTCACCTGTTTTTTACTATATATTACTGACGCGAAACATAGATAAAAACTATTCTGGAACCCGATTGTATATTGTATCAAAATTTGAGCTCAATTCGTACAGAATAAGGACCAATATAACATTTTTTATATAAATATAGAAGAAGATATCAATAAACCAGGCAATATGTACGTCGTACAATAGCCAGCCGCTATGCCAACATAATTTTTTGTCTTTTTTAAAAGATAAAAATGATTCCTGTGGGTTATCCTTAAGAGATAGACATATACCGTCGAGGACTTTTTTATAAATCTTTTTAAAATACACAATTTCGCCGCATATTAGTTTGATCTATCTCGTAAGGTTTAGCCAACGTTTGCAATGTAAGTGCATAAAAATATGTTTGTTATTTTTCTCTACTAAATTATGTATAAATTATAGCCATTATGTTACCGAGGACTAATAGCTATACAACAAAAAAAGTTTCATCAAAATCCGTTCAGTATTTTTTGCGTGAAAGCTGCACAACAAACAAACAGACAAAAATCTTCTACAATTTTATTATATATATAGATACATAATTACAATGTTACAATAGAGACTAATTACTTGATTAATTAGTTTAACCGTATAAACGGTATAAATACGTCCTATGACGATTTTATATTTTGTCAATTTTTCACAAAAATCACTGAGCTATTTTCTTACCGTTTATACCCATGTTGGATATTATTTAAGACTGAATGGATTGTTTCGAACGTTTCGAATATCTTTTAAATTAGAAATAATTGTGCTGCATTAAATCAATTGATTGTATTATTTTATTTATTGTTTCGTCGTGCGATTAGTTTATCGCACGTTTGATAGTACGCACAATGCCTTATTATTTTTTACTTGTGCCCAAATTTTGTTACGACAATGGTTTTTTGAAATTTGTTTTTATTTATTACAAGCGACTGAGCGCGACAAAGGTTTATTCTCCAATGAATGAAATAATTAATCATTACAACCGTTAAGAATTTTAAAGCATGAGAATTCATAATTATTGAGATAAGTGCGACTGAACATATAATATATTGATATACCTCTTATCAATAATATTGTTATGCAAATGTATGTTTCTTTGCCTATACTACAACAATTCTATATTCTCTACCAAAACATTTTAAATGTTCATGTTCGTAACATGGGTTGCATATACAACTCCTATTTTAAAGTTGTGACGTCATCTGTCAGAAATGAATATTTCTTAAGAAACTCGAAATCAAGTCAAACTCGAGTTTAAACGTTAATCTTTAAACGTCAAATTCAGTCAAGCATTAATTTCGCGCACAATTTCATTTAGGGCAAGCAGCTGAAAAATCAAGACAAATAAGTTTATAGTAACGTCAAGTAGTAAATCCCTAAATTTAAGTATGTATTTACGAACAGTGGGATTACAGTTTATACATTTTCGATATATTACATTAACTACGAAATATTAATAAAGTGTTTAAGGGATGTAAATTTTTATTTTTTCGGGCGCTTTTTGTAAGGAAAATCTCATCAGAACCATTGCTTTTGTTTGTGCATCATGTGTTTGTTAAATCAGGGCTGGGTTCATTATTATGTAAAAGCACGTATTTATTAATCAACGTGAACGTGGGTTGGGATGAATAAAACATGGGCTGGATCTAGTAGTACAGATCTACAGTACATAGCTAGCCTACTCAAGCCTAGCCCATAGCCAGGTACCGTTCACTTCATAGGAAATCATGGCTTTTCCAACTAGAACCAGTAGACGAAATAGTGCTATATACATTTTGAAGTACGAAGAGAGAAAGACGATTTTCAACAGAACTTTAATTTTTCCCTAAATGTTAGTTGGTTAAATTGCTAAATTACAATAATTTTAATCGCATGTTACTTCAGATCAGTTGACACTTATTATACTTCACAACCCTTTTTAAATATTTTAAAGACAAAGGCGCTTCTAGTGTAAATAAAAACAACTAAGACGATATAGCACGATGTGAATCGATGATAGTTGACGATTTAAGCGAGGTAGTTTATGAACATTTAAAATTCCTAAATATTTTGTATAAATTTAGCTATCATTATTCGTTTAGTTATGTAACGATAAAGTAAAACACCCATTTTCAAATGCTCTATCATTTCATAAAATAGTACTCCTTCATAACAAATGTTTAATTGGAAAATGTGGAAACCTTGTGTATCAAAATAAATACGTTGGTATCTAATATAGACCAGGGTAAATAATTTTTGAACAGAAAAAAAAAACTATAGTAGGTTGAAACCCATTGAAAAAATGGAGAGAATATAACAAAAATAAAAGGAAAAATAAATTACGGTCTAATAGTATATCTATTTTCCAAAAATCAGTGCGTTCACTTTATATCTTTTCTTTTCGCTCATAGAACAAAATATAAGAACTTATTTTTCTTAATACGATTCGTCTTATAAATTCATTTTAAAATGAATTATCTATCTGTATAAATAAAATGATAGCGGTCAATTATAATAAACATAATATTTTTTAAATTCATTTTATTAGCAGTTTTTAAAATATTTTTTTAGTAGCTTCTTTGTAATTACCTTTTAAGAATTTATTATTACTTTATAGTTTATTTTGACAATGACTTAAATATATTATATTATTATTTAAGTACAAATTTAAATACATTATTATAGTTATAACGGTTCCAACCGTTACAATAATCAAATTACATTTCAACACTCAATGTACTTTTGCTTTCGATTTTTTAAAATGTTTTTCCTCTGTACATAAAATATTTACTTAATAAAATAATCTACGCAGATGAAGTGGTGGGCCAGCGGGTATCAGTTAGTTAATAATAAATTATTATTAATGTTAAATTTCAAGAGTATGGGCATTGGATAAGAAAAAGAATTTTAAATAAAGCAATTTAAAATTAGCAAAGCAATTGTGATCTGCAATACACACTACATGTTATTTTTATGGTTACTAACGTTTTTTATTTACTTTTGTTGTGATAGTTACTTTTATTGTTTTTTATTTTTTATTGTCGAAAATAACACATTTCGCACGTACGCATTAATTATTTTCCTTCTTGATTTCACAACGCTCGTATATCTAATTTTTCATTTATTAGTATTATCAACATTATCAATAGTATTAGCTTAAATGGTTTAGTGTAAAGTTTATTATTTAAGTAGAATAGTAAGTGCTGTGTGCCTTTATGTGATCGACAACTACATCACCGACTTTCATCTTGGAAAAAAGCCAATATATTTTCCCAAAAGAATGATTGAATGCAATTCAAAATCATTTGTAAGGAAACGTACGAGAATTTCCGAATTTGTAAATTTCATTTTGAAAGGGGCACTATTTCTTCAAATGGTCGATTATTTTTCGACACTTTCTCAACGTTTAATTTACCAAGTAAGTATCTTTAATATTTTTAAAATACTATATTATGTTAAATTATCTTAATTATCTTTTAATTTAACATATAGAAATTGAAAATATCAAATCGAATTTTTGGAAGCCACTGTCCAAAGGCATCTAAGATAATTTAACATATAGAAATTGAAAATATCAAATCGAATTTTTGGAAGCCACTGTCCAAAGGCACCTAAGATAATTTAACAGATAGAAATTGAAAATATTAAATCAAATTTTCGGAAGCCACTCTCCAAGGCACCTGAGACATTTTAACATATATAAATTGAAAATATTTAAAGCGAATTTCTTTGCACTGTGCCTTTGGACAATACAAAGAAATTCGCTTTAAATATTTTCAATTTATATATGTTAAAATGTCTCAGGTGCCTTGGAGAGTGGCTTCCGAAAATTTGATTTAATATTTTCAATTTCTATCTGTTAAATTATCTTAGGTGCCTTTGGACAGTGGCTTCCAAAAATTCGATTTGATATTTTCAATTTCTATATGTTAAATTATCTTAGATGCCTTTGGACAGTGGCTTCCAAAAATTCGATTTGATATTTTCAATTTCTATATGTTAAATTATCTTAGATGCCTTTGAACAGTACTATCAAAGAAATTGTCCTTAAATATTTTTATTTTCTATAAGTTAAATTATCATAGGTGTCTTTGGACTGTACTATCAAAGAAATTCGCTTGAAATATTTTCAATTTATAATTTTCTGAACCTTTTTTAAATGGTTTATATGAGCATAGGTATTAATGATTATTTTTTTTTTGGGATTTGATTGTATTACTTTAAATAAAATATGGATAAAAGGATTCATATTTTAGAAGTATATTTTGCCTATTTTATAGTTGTTAATATATTAGTAAAAATATTTATAACTTTTTAATGCTTGAATTTAATTTTTAGGAAGCCAGATAAGTCTCGGAGGAACAATACGAAGTCTCCTTCTTCTTCTTATCCAACGCCCACTCTTGACATACCTATCTGCCGTTCGATCGCGCAGTAATTAATCGTCCAGTAGAGGATGGAGAGTCGATGGTTTTGATGGTTGTTTTCAATAAGAAGTCATAATGGCATAAAAGTTTACTTTTTGCTTTTAATTTTACATGCTTAGCGGAACTTATGGTTACAAATTGCAAAAGCTCTAGGGGTATAAGTATGGTGAATATGCCCGCGGAAGATATGTAAACGATACTTGGAGAATTTGTAGGGATTAATGAAATAATAAGATCCTGAAAGTTTCAGCCCCTAACGCAATTAAAAAATTAAACAACAGCTTTAAACATATATAGATAAATGAAGTCAATATTTGGCTACAGAGTGGTTTTTTAACTACGGCGTACCGCTTTTTAATATTTAAAAAACTCATCATCTTACAGAAAAATGGATGAGGATTAAAAAAATAATAATTTCATAATTGTGCCAAAATTGTATGATGGTTACAAATTGAAATTAAATACAAAACGCTATTTTTTTAAAAGAACTTATGAACACATTAAGTTTTTAATTTTTCCCCAAAAGCTATACTATACTATACTACCAGCTTCTAAAAAATAATCAAAATTTAGATCAATCAATCCACGCGTTCCTGAGAAATTTTTTTCTGATTTTTACAAATTTTCCTTTTTTTAAAAACCAATGCGTTAGGGGTCTGAAACTTTCAGGATCTTATAATTTCATTTATTCCTACAAATCCTCTAAGTATCGTTTACATATCTTCCGGGGGCATATTCACCATGTGAAACTTTTTTGCGAATTAAAAAAAAAATGTAAAATATAATACATAAATTGATGAGTTTGATTTATTTCAAAATTGATTTATTTCTTTTTGTTAAAAAATGTTTTTTTTTTTACTTAAGTTTTTAAAAAAATATTTGATGAAAATATTCAACAAATATTTCAATAAAATTCACTGTTATAGTTGTTTGTCGTTATACCTATATTTACCTTAGTATAAACACATTATATTTGCTTACTATACAACGAAAACATTTAACAGCGAATTTCATTGAAATTTTGTTGTCTATTTTAATCGAAGAAATATTTATCAAAAAAATTAATATCCAAATTTGCAATTTGTAACCATAAGTTCCGAAAACACGATTTTTATTTTATTTTTACATTTTCATAACTTTGGAATAGCTCTTCAAAACAGCAATCTGAATGATGGGATTTAAAGGAATTTTCACGCTCTACAACAAAATTTTTTTTTTAGTTTTGTTGGAAATTTATAAAAAGTTTTATATATTGTTATTTTTGAACCCTGATATCTCTGAAACGGTTGATCTGAAGAACTTTGTTCCGAGGACGTTTTTAGTAGAGCGTAAAAGTTTCTTCAAATCCTTTCTTTAAGATTGTTGTTACGATGAACTGTTCCAATGTTATAAAAATTCAAAAATAAAAAAAATATTTTTTTTGAAACATCCTTAATATACATATACATATATATTGTTTTTAACGAGAATGTCATAATAATGTGTTTTTTTTTTATTCAGTCACACCATCTCTACTACCATCATCTTCTACGCACAACTTAACAGATCCAATTCCTATACCGTCTTAACCTAATCAACCAGAACTACCATCCACAATCCAATCCACCCAAACCCTAAGAAGCGAACAATCTATTGCTATTTTGAAACAAAAAATTAAGAAATAAGAGAGAGAGACATTTAAAAACTTTAATTTCCAAGTTTTAAATTTTTAATAATATGATATTATTAAAATACTTATTATTTATTAATGTGTATTTGTAATAGTTACAAACAGTTTTGAGACATATGAAATTCATAAGATATATAAAAGTAATAAACATTATATATTTTAAAAATTACTTTTTATCAGTATGTTGATTAATTCTCAATTAATTGTGATTTTTTATGTCAGTACCGTGGTATATCTAATTCTCATTTTTCAAACTGAATGTAAAAATTTCAATCAAGATTTGTTTTGCAATTTAAAGCTAAAGCTTATATTTTACAACTAAATTCTAATGTATACTCCACAAAATTATATTGCAACTATACCTACATATTGATTGCGAAATAGAAATAATCATCAATTGAATAAAATTCTTGGGCATAAATCAATGATAATAATTTCTCTTTGCCGATCATTTGCTAGGTATTATTGCAATATAATTTTGTGGAGTATTCATTAAACTTAAGTTATAAAAGATAAGCTTTAGCTTTAAATTGCAAAACAAATCTTAATAGAAATGTATAAACTCAGCTTGAAAAATGAGAATTAGACATGCCACGGTACTGACATTTTGAGTGTATTTCCGTAAGTAATATTTAATCCGTGATCATTTATGTTTTAATTCCTTATGCAGATTCTAGAGTATAATTAAATTTATTAAATTACTTAATAGTTTAGGGGAAAAAATATCATTCATATGTACGTCATATTATATAAAATATATGTACCGTATGTATGATATGAGTACCTACTATATGTATGTAGGTAATACGAGTCATGTACTTCTTTTAATAAGTTCAAACTGTTGTAACTTCTCTTTTCACCAATGTTTAATTATTTTTACTCTTGTTTTCTCTCTGTATTGAAATTGATGTAATTTCTTTATTTTGCATAACTTTGGCAAATGTTTTAAACTAAAGAAGATGATCAAATAGCAGTAGATAAAATGTACAAGTAGACGCCGATTTTAAAACGTATAGATGAATCATCAAAACCATTAAAAGGTAGAAATGGTTAAAATGGATCGGTATGAAACATAGCGCCTCAACAAACAAAAAAACATAAATACTTAATGCGGTTTAAAATAAAGTACTGGAAAAAAAGTGAACAAAATAATAATGAAATCAACAATGTTAAAGAATGGAAAAATTACTGGAGCAGGTTAACGAAGAGCGATGATTCGTAGGATTTTAAACAGAGATGCTTAGTTTCTGGATGATACTTTGATAGACAACTGCAACAACTGGTTAGTCTTGAAACATCCAAAAAGAGAGAAGAAATTATTAGAATACTAAACTTGTTGGAAAAATTAACAGTTCCGTCTTAAAAGGGTTATATTATAATGGCGTGTAATCCTGGAGAGAGAAATTAATATACACGGAATTCAGAGGAAACTGAAGCTGCTTTGAACTAGATAGCAATCAAATAATTTAATAATGTGCATACTTGTGCAATATATTGTTAACTTTTATATTTTTGAATGTTTAACTTTAAAATATTATGTATTGAAGTATTCCAAGTATTCTTAAGCACTTATTTAATAACTTATTTCCGTATGACACATGTCTGTATTAGTAGAAAATTTTTGTTATCAATAAATAATTCTTATAAATTTATTTCGTATTTCCTGTATTTATTTTAAATTTCAGAAATAAACTAAAAAGATCAATGAAATTAATGATATATTTTTTACTTCTTTTATTTATCGAAGATTAAAACCAATGACCATAGAGTTACTGTAAATTGTTGAATTAGTAGAATGAAAACGATGAAATCTATAAAAAAAAGTCACTAGGAGTATACTAGAAATTGCGGCCGTGGTCCCTAATTCAACCGTACATTTTACATTGAGTGAAACCCCCCTGCCCATAGCATATGTTCAGTATTCATTGTTATCATTAACTATAATATTATTGCCAATATTTGATCATCTATACCAATAATAAAATTTAAGATTTATGCTACTTGAATACCTATATAATAAAAACGTTCCTTCTCACCTGCGCGAGAGAACGAAAAACGGAATCATTTCCCAGCTAAGATTTTTATCTAATCTAAAAAATTTAAGGTGTTTTGTTGAATACTTATTATTGCCTACATTTTCATATATTTAATACAAAAAAATAAATGCCATTTACATTGCAATTTTCCCCAAAAAAACAGGGTCATAACAGGATTTGTCCAGAGTAAACTTGAAAACAGCTGAGCCGATTTCAATGGAATTTTCACAAAATGATATTAAATATTGTAACTTACATTATAGGCTACTTTTTTTTTCGAAGTTTTCCCTGTCTGTTTGTTTGTTCGTGGCAAACTTGAAAACGGCTTTTCAGATTTTCACTACAAGTAGTAAATATTACAAAAAGTGCTTTAAATTACTTTTTATTCCGAAAAAATGTTGATTTTTTGAGCAAAAAAATAAAAACTTTAAAAACTGCGCAACAAAAAACATACATCGGCAGGCAGTTGTGATACAATGTACATATACTAACATATCGTAGAGATGACATGATTTTAAACTATGTAATTTGTTATTCTTATAAATTAATGTTCGCAAATTTGAAAATTATAACCATGATAGAAGTATAGCGATAGGTTAAATTTCTAGAAACCATAAATCCATTGTGAATTTACGGGTAGTTAATATATTATTAATAGTTCGGCTGAGTAAACGTTCGAATTGTCGAGGGAGGAGAAGGAAATCCTTTGCAGTAAATATGATTTCATTCATAAAAAGAAATATCTTTGTTTAAAAAATGAGACTCGTAAGAATAAATAACAAAAACAGAGAGTTCGACTTAAGTGATCCCGATTAGGAGTTTAACTACGAGAGGTGAAGCCGTTAGGCAGAGCCCCCAGAACAAAAAGAAATCCAGCCCAACTTAATTTTCAAGAGAAAATAGCAACTTAGATGTGACCATCGCGTTGTTTTTTTACCAAAAAACGATATTCTTAATTTTCAATTTATTTTAGCAAGATCTATAAGAATTCGTTGTCTAATCTTGGACCCCGGGAAATAGCAGACTTGCCGATAAGACATAATGGCCTTAATACTATATCCTAGAATTATGAATATAAGACAACCAAACCTGATACCTCAGATCTGAAGATAACACATTAAATATTATTGATCCTAAAAAAGGTACACTTCCTAAAGGATAGCTACTAATCCATACAACTAAAATTAATAAATGATTTCATATGACATTTGATGTGAAAGATTCTCAAGGCTTAAAATTTTCTTAATATTTTACAATATTCAAAAAAACGTAAAGATCCCACATATAAGATAGCTTATATCTGTCCCTGGAAAAGTAGTTTAACGGATTTTTATGAACTTTCTATGAAATAAAGGTCTAGAAATATCTAATTATCTTTTTTTGTAAAAATTGCTTAATTTCTTATTTTGAGTAAAATTTTCTATTATTCATTCAGATTAATTTAGATACGCTCAGCGAAGCGGGCGGGTATCAGCTAGTTTTCAAATATAAGGTTTCATAAATATGATCAATAATATGATATTTGTAAGTTTTTTTTAAAAGTAGACGTATTGTATATTAAAATGATTATCATTTGTTTATTTATATATCCATCGCTTATGACTTTATACAAATGAGATTTTAGTCATTAAATAAAAACAGCTGAATCGACAAATATTACGTGTTCAAGTGGACTTATAACTGCTGTATCAGCTAGCTATGTTTATTATAAAGAGAAATTGAGAGCTATAGAAAAAGTTTCAATGATCTTTATCAATCAGCTAGTGAAATGTTTACTGCTTTGGCTTGGCCAACTAGATTTATAGCTAACTCATTTATAATTTATCTTCTTTTCGGGCTCATTTTTTTACCACAAAAACATTCTTCAACAAATTCTAAAAAAAATAAAAAATAAAACCTAAAAATAGATAGAGAAATCTGATATAAAAACATAGATTGGACAAGAAAAAAATAATATAAAAAACTGCTTACTAGCTTATTTATAATTAAAAATTATTTATTATTATTATTATTTTTTTTTTGTATAAGTACAATTGAATAAAAGTAAAATCAAATCATTTCATCTTATCCCATAAAAGGTTTAAACAAACTATCAGAGACCTGTGAAGTGGAATTAGTTAACCCTCCAGCGGCACCACCAATCTTTTGTTGGAACCCCTTAACATTTTCCTCCAAAATATTCAACGATTTACACAACGGCGACACCATTCGTTCGCCCAAATCGCCCCACAAACCGATCTCACAAAATCGGAAATTACTTTCGCTCTTTGGCTTCGCTTTGATCGACAAATAGTTGTTTGAAGCCTCTGAATATTTGGCCAGCAACGTCTTTTTGTTTGTCTTCGTGATGCCATGAGAAAATTGAGAGATTAAATCGGTGAAAACGTCTCGCACTTGCTCGTCCTCGGCGGTGAAACGAATTTTTGTATCAAGTTCTTTTCCCTCGATAGAATGCGGGTTGAATAAATAACCGATGTCGTCGCCATGGCTTATTTTGTCAGCCTCGGATCCTTAAAACAAATTTATTTGTGCATATTCTTCGGTTATTTGTCTGGTTTTAATCACTTACGTTCAGTTTTGGAGATGAAAGGTGCTCCCTTAAGAAAATGAAAACCTTTCGCAGCGTTTCCCTTGTGTTCAAATCGATACAAATACGCAGGGATTCCACGTTTCGACCACAAATGTACGGTCAGATAAGCGGGTAAACTAAAAAACACATCACCTACAAGAAAAATTATTGTCAATCAACTATACCCTCGAATCCCATGTTATATAGGTAAGTAGGTAGGGGAGAGTAGGATAATACCGCCCCCTAAATTATTTGGAGTTAAGTAGTAGAGAATTTGTTAAGCTACACATACAGCATGACAAAATATAAAAAATTGGTTGCGTGTACTTATGTACGCGCGTAAGAAGTTATACTTCTTTGGTATCATTAAAAATAAGTTTTTATTAATTTTATTCAAATAATAAATTTTAAAAAAACTGTAATTTAATATTTAATAATAATAATGTATATATTTAAAGATATAATTATTAAAAATAAAATTAAGAGAATAATATTTTTATTTGTATCAATAAATAATATCCAAAGAAAGGTGCAAGACGTTTATAAAATTTGTCAGGATCATTTTTTTGGTTAACAATTCATGCATGTCATGAAAACAAAGCTTCATAGAAATTGCGAAATAAAGTAAGTAGCTACATGTCAAAGTAAATGTCTTAATCTTAGTCATATTTTGTGTTACTAAATTATTATTCTAAGATGGTTGAATCATTTCACAATCCCAGATTTCGTGATAACTAAAAATATGCATGGAATGCAGACGTCATTTTCATCATTAAATTTCAAATAGTATAACAGCTACTGCAAAATTTGAGAAAAGTAATAACTTATTTATTAATAATATCTGTCATTTGTACTCGTATATATAAATATTTTCTAAATAAAATATATTTAAAGAATTTATTATTTTTAATATAAATATAAAAATAAGTAAATAAATACAACAAAAATTCAAATTGCGCGCGCCTAGTTAAAAATACCGAGCCGTTTTGCGGGCAACTTCATCTTGTTAATTTGTAATGATAAAATAGAACGCTATTAATGCTTCTAAAACCGCGCCGCGATGCTGACGGCATTTTCATCATTAAATTTCAAATAGTACCTATAACAGCTACTGCAAAATTCGAGAAAAGTAATAACGTATTTATTAATAATATCTGTCATTTGTATATATAATTATTTTTAATTTAAATATAAAAATAAATAAATAAGTAAATAAATACAACAAAAATTCAAATTACGCGCGCCAAGAAAGTGGTTTTGCGGCTTACTTCATGTTGTTAATTTTTGTCTCAAGATGGCCGCCCATCTAAAAATTTCACTCTCATCATTTTTTTCATAACGAGCCTAAAGAAGTATAACTTCAATAAACAGAAAGTAGTTATTTCGATATTTAAAAAAAAATGGAAGAGCGTGGTATTATCAGACAGATTTGATAATATCGTGCGGAGGTTTGATATAACCATGTCCGTAATAATATCATGAATTTCTTTGTGTAACTTTGAAATTAATTTAAAAAAAAATTAAGTTGAATCAATTCCAGATAATCCTTCTATAATTTAAGATGCCATTTTAGAACAATAATGACAGAAACTTAGATTCGTTAATTCAACAAAAGTTATGTTCTACATTTATTATTTTATTAATGTCTGGGTGGTCTAGGTATTAAAATTAGCACGAGACTAGTTGCAATAATCAACGCAAAAATCGCATAGGTAATTTTGTGCGCGGAATTGACAAACTAGATCATTTTATTTTATAACCTCAAAATAATACAGTAAAATTAATCGTGTATTCAAATCCATTTGGACATTAATTCTACAATATGCTACAATATAAGCGCTTCGGACAATGATTTTTAAGTGCTGGAAGTGTTTAGTTTCTACAATACGTTGATGCGCGGAATTATCAGACGCGCGGTATTATCCAACTCTCCCCTATATATGTAAAATACTTACTGGTCGCCTCAATTATCTTATTGAGGCTTTCCACCACATCATTAGCGTTTGTCAGTTTGAAGTAATTGTTGAAATGTGCTTGAGATATTGACGAAATTGTTTGGTTTAAATAGGTGACAGCATTGTTGCCGGTTAATTGACGTTTTCGATGGTTTTTTCCAAATGTTTTTAAGACCATGAACACGTTGTCGGAGTCTAGATTTGGGATTTCGTTGTTGAATCCGTTTTGTAGGAAACCCGTCACAGATTTTAGATCTTTGACTAGTTCATTTTCTAGATATTTGGATACTGATTTGATTTTTTGAAGAAGACCGGGTTTTTTGTCTCCTAAAAAGAAAATTTTCTCTAAGTTTTTTTTTGGATTATTTAAGATCGCATCGACTACTATGGTCATTAGCGACCGTAAAAAGTATTAAAAGTATTCTCTAAGTATTAGAAGTAGTAGAATGTGTTAGTTTATAATAGGGGAAGGTTGGGTATTTGAGAACACCGGGCAATTTAAAACAGTTGAATTTTAATTATTTCTGACATCCCTCAATCAAACCGAATACAAGCGTTTAATGTCACCGAAATTAAACTATTTTTCGACCAACTAGAAGCCCTACAATGACAATACAATTTTCCTAGTCATCGTATATTCAACATTGATGAAACCGGTATTAATTCTGTTCAAAGAAATTTGAAAATATTGGCTCCAAAAGCAAGTAGCAAAAGCGACAAGCGCTGAACGCGGTATCACCACTACCGTTTTTTGTGCGGCTAGTGCTAGCGGCTTATATATATACCTCCAATGTTTATCTTCAAAAGAAGGCGTATGTGTGAACTTTTGCTTAGTGGCGCTAATAACGACATGATAATAACGAAAAGCATGGACAAAATTCTTACCCAAAATTATATTAGCAGTTTCGTCTTTTGTTAAACCAATCAAGAGCGGAACCTTGGCGACTTTTTTGGCTTTCAAAAGCTTGAGTGGCTCTTCGTCAATGAACGACGGCAACGAGCGATGGTCGAATCGGTGTTCAATCACAGGTCTCGGATGCAAAAGTTCACCCAAACTTTTCAAATTCAACTCGGGTTGATTGTGAACCATTGCAGCGTCACTCTATCAACAAAAAAAGGGTTTTGTTCACCCCAAAAACGTACGAAACCTAACTGATGATTCACCTGAACAATTTCTTCGGCAGATAACTTTTGTAAACACCGCACAAAGGCGATCGTTGGTTCTTCGGGACATTTCTTCGGTTGTGCCAAAGATCTGGCGGTTTGAGTGGGATTTTTATCGACACTCCAGTGGCTTATTGACGTTCCGGACATTGCGATGACTCCATGAAAATACCCTTAAGAAAAACGAGTTTGAATTGTTTGAGAGATGAAAATAAAAGGTGTTACCTTGAGCAAAACGGGAGCTGGCCACCATAATTGCCATGCTGGCTCCCGAGCCTTGACCCATCAGTACGACATTTTTGGGGTTGCCGCCAAAGAAGGTGATGTAATCGCGGACCCATCGCAACGCCAGAACTACATCAAACATGGCGGCATTGCCAGGCTGTTCTTCATTACTGGAACTTAAAAATCCAAAAGCTCCAAGTCGATATTGGACCGTGACTAAGACCAAATTTTTTTTCACCAATGGCGTCACATCATATTGCGATGCAGATCCATGTCGAAATCCTCCGCCATGAATCCATACAATCACCGGCAAACCATCGCTTCCATCCGGTAACTGAGGAGTCACCACATTGATAAACAGACAATCTTCGTTTCCCACCATGCTATCGTTGTAACCATTAACCAGTTGCGGGCATGGAAATCCATATTTCACAGCGTCAATATCACCCTCCAACTGTAACGTTCTGGGTCTCTAAAAAAACCAACATTCGGTTAATTTTTTTCGTAAAGAAAAATTTCGTTTTTACTTGGAATCGAAGCGCTCCGATTGGTGGCTGTGCATAACGGATTCCTCGAAAGATGTATCGGGTGGAGGTTCGCACGCCCAAGACTCGGGCACTGCGGCCACGGCGGCTCAAAAATATAGCTGGGTCATCGGGTGGTGGAGCCGCAGCCGGATTTCCACCAACAATAGCTGTTGACGGGGCCACCAACACCTGCAGTAAAACCGAGAAAACCAAAACTAATTTTAAACTCATCGTTGCTCTGGTTCCGCAGACTAATTGCATTCAAATGTTTATTAATTATCATCTCAACGTTTCGTCCCTGAAATTATCTCACAGACAAAATTCCGGTGATAAGAAATAGTGACGAAAATAATTCGAAATCCGGTAAAATTTCTGCTTATCATCGTAACGATTATTATCTTTTATTTAGTCAATTTTTATCAAGTTTTTGCAAAAAATTAAATACTTCAGCAATTTTTGTAAAATAATGCTCAACCGGAGCTCTGCACGTTAATGGGTTATTTTAACTGAGTTACGGTACTTTAAAAATAGACCAGTTTTTCAAAAATTGAAAATTTTAGTTTTAGACTTTTTTTGCATTGAAATTGTCCCGAAACCTTTGATCCTACGAGCAGAACTTGTTGAATATAAATTGTAGACGATTTAATAAGCTTTGAATTAAGTGTAGAGCGGGGTCTGTAAGTCTCGTAGTTCACCTTAAAATCTTAGAGAACCTAAGTATGTAAACTCGTAGTTTTCCAGAAATGTACCTAAGCACTTTTTTGTTGCATGAAGTGATTTTCAAACATGTATGACAGTGGCGTTGGCAGTCAGCAAGCTCCTGCTCACACAGAGCTCCTAAAACTCATTTCTTGTAAATTCAAGAAGGGGTGCAGAAGTGGCTGCATTTCCCTGAAAGCGGGGCTCAGATATTCTGCGATGTGAAATGTGTGAATCACTTCATGCAACAAAAAAGTGTTAAGTTACATTTCTGGAAAAATGAAATTTTACCTTTTATGTTTTTTTTTTAAAGATTTTGAAAGAACTACTAGACTTTAAGACCCCGCTCTGCACGTTATTTAAAGTTAATTAAATTACCTACAAACATATATACAAGTTTTTCTCGTAGGAGCAACTTTGCAACTTCGATCCGGAAAAGGTATAAAACTTAAATTTTCAATTTTTGAAAAAAGGCCTATTTTCTAAGTGCCGTAACTTAAAACGCAGAGCTCCAATTGTATCTTTGTAAGCTCCAAACGTACAGAACAGCTTTTGAAGAAAAATGCATAGATTAGGGCCGCGGTTCCCAATCTCGTGCCCGCGGGCACCATAGCGCCCGCGGACCAATTTATGGACGCCCGCCACTATTCGACCGCAATACAATTTTTCATGAACTAAGTATTATAAAACAGAATTTTTTTTGTTTGTTAATTATTTATTAATGTTGATGTAAATATGTTCAATTATAAATATCCTTCGATAAAATAGGTGATGCCTCTACTAATTTTTTAGAATGCGCTCCAGGGTACAAAAAGGTTGGGAATCCCTGGATTAGGGAATACCGAGCAGAATCCAAAACAAGTCCAAAATTTTCACGGTTTTTGCTCTATAAAAATTTTTCCACAACTTTTGAATATTAATATTCCAAACTTGAGAATATATAGCCCTAATGGGTCCAAACAACATTCTAAAAAAAACAGAAATACATCATGTTTTGCGAATTTATTGTTGATTTTGACTGGCCTATTCCGATTTTCACATATCTTGGAATTTTGTATTTATACTATTGTAATATATGTATAAAATTGAAGAGTTTGTTTGTTTGTTTGGTTAAACGCGCTAATCTCAGGAACTACTGGTTCGAATTGAAAAAATTCTTTTTGTGTTGGGTAGCCTAATTATCGACGAAGGTTTTAGGCTATACGACGCTACGACCAATAGCAGCAGAGCATCAATGGAAAATGTTGCAAAAACCAGGAAAAATTTTTCCTTTTGAGAGCGTTTGTTGCCTCCCCTGCGTAAATGGTTAAAGTTACGCAAAAATCATGTACATCAAAATTGTTCCTCTTAAAAAGTTCTAGAAAAAAGTCCGCGACGACATATGCCTATCTTTTAAGGTTGGCCCGCTATAACCTTTTTAATGGTTATTAAAGTTGTTTCAAAAATAATTCATTATTAGCGAAATTGTTTTTAGAAACATATTATTAGTTCTTACCCAAATAAATACGGTTTTTAATAAAATTTGGTATGATGATAAATAACAATCTGAGTCATTAAAAAAAATACTTTTTATTACGGAAAAATGTCTCATTTATACGGGAAATTGAAAAACGGGTTGGAACAAAAATTATGTATAAACTATACATTTTATTTGCAAATGAATATTGGTGATATTTAAGTATAATGATAGCTAAATATGCGAATCATTATCTAGAATACGTTTTATTTCGGAAAAATTTCTCATTTCAACGGGAAAATAGAAAAACTGGTCTAAAGAAAAATCATGCTGAAACTAAACGTTTTTGCTGATTATAATAGATTATATTAATAGTTATAACTCATAATGTCCTCAAGTCAAAAATAATTTTCTTATCCTACAGTCTTATTTTTATCCAGCAAAAATGTGCGGTTCCCGTAGGATAGATATGTTTTTATTTTTCACAGAGCAAAAGATTACCATAATTTCTTACAATGTGGTGGTTAATTGAGATTCAGAAAATAAATATAGGCTACCTTTTATGTCAGAATATAGCACGGTTCCCGTAGGATAGGAAAAGAATGGTATCCTTCAGGAACTGAGTATTTAAAAGGAGTTTCGTAATAGTTCATGGATAAGCGTTTTAACGAATTTGCCTCAAGAAGGGTTGGTCTACCTTTTATTCAGGAAAAATGTACGGGCCCGTGGGCTAGATACGTTTTTATTTTTTATAGAGCAAAAAATTGGTATAATTGTACTCTTCCTGTGGGATAACAAGACAATTGTATCTTACAGGAACCGTGTATTTAAAAGAAGTTTCGTTAAAGTACATGAAATAGAGTTCTAGCGCATTATCCTCAAGAAGGCCTAATCTCTTTTATATCCAGGAAAAATGTACTACTCCCGTGAGATAGATATGTTTTTGTTTGTTATAGAGCAAAAAATTGACATGATTTTTTGCAATAGGGTAATAGAAAGGTTAGAGAAAAATATAGATTATTAATTCGTATGTTAGAATAATGCACGATTCTCAAAAGATAGATAACAATTGTACTTATCCTACAGGAATCGTGTTTTTAAAAAAGCTTTCCCTAAAGTTCGTGAAATAGCGTTTTAACACAATCATCCCAAAAAAGTTTAAATAAAAATTACAATTTCTACAGCAAAATATGATTTTTAATTTAACATCCGATAACATCGGTAAATTAATAATGAAAATTTTTGAAACATTGAAACTTCTTTCATTGTTAATTTTTGAATGTCTATAATGTTTAGAAATAAACGTGTTAAATTACTATTGAAAAATTTGAACTTGGTGAAAAACTCAGTTAATTATATAACACATTCAACATTTTCGAATTGTATTGCTACTTAAGGAACACAAGTATAAATATTTTATAATATTCATAAAAACGTACAGAACCAATAAGATAGCTCTTCTAGATAGCTATATAGAATATCTTCTTGGAAAAGTAGTTTATCTGATTTTCATGAACTTTCTATGAATCAAAGATCTAGAAATATCTATCTGTCTTTTTTTGTTGATGGGATGAAAGTTGCCATTATTCAATCAGTATAATTTAGATACGCTCAGCGAAGCGGGCGAGGACCAGCTAGTTCATATATATTAGATCTAGGTTTTGAGTTTTTAGAGTTTTTGAGTTTTTTCAATGTTTTTCGAAAACGGCTTTAACGATTTTCCTTAAACTTGCTATACTCTGCTAATGGTAAGACTTGCTAAGATTTGTTTTTAGACTCATTAATGCCTAGAACTTTTACATGAAATTTTATCCTGGGAATATTTAAATAAGAATGATTCTAACTTCTAAAGGCAAAGGGCTTTCTGTCAACTGAAAAAAAGTCTGTAATAACAGAAATATCCTATCTGTAAGCAAACGATAAAATTATGGCTCCCGGTCCTGGCTAATTGTTTTAGTCATAAAGGCGACAAATCGTCACATCTGGCAACCCTGCTCTAAAACAGGTCAGATTGTATATATAATACATAAACAACATTATACCCATTATGTATTACCCCTACATATACATCAACACCATTAATATAAGTATTATGTTAAAAGTAAATTTTTATTTTCGATAAAAATGATATATTAAAAAAAGCATTGTATACATTTTCATTACACACATTAAATGGTTCTTTTTTCTATGTTCTACATTAAATCTGGTCTAAAAATAGTTTAAATAATAAATCCATACAAATTACAAATACATATTAAGTCGGTATGTATGTGTTAGTTTTCAAAATAAAACCCCTGGTACCCCCGATTCCAGTAAAGTCCACCGAAATACAAATTCCCTTGCAATTTCTAAATGAAACCTAAACAAAGCAAGACACCACTATTGTAACGGGCATCTGTACAAGTGAGAGACACAACAAATGGTCAAGGCCAGCCACGTTGTTTTGATTTAGAGCTTCGTTTCGTTAGAATTCGGCTGGCGGTAGTGTGCTGTGCGACCGGCACCGGGCACCACAACAGACAACTTCAGTTTAGAAATAGTAGCATTTGTAGTGTCAGTACATGTGGTCATAAACAACTGTGTCATATTATCCACGATCTTGATTTATATTTACTATAATTTTTCAACTCTCTAGGTACGTTAAACATTTTTCCTTATTATTTTAATTGATAAAACAAGAAAAATTATTATTAATTTGTCAATAATTAAGATAATATATAGAAATAAATAGGTTACATTATTGTAACGTCCGTTTCTTGTACAACAGATTTGATTGGTTCAGTAAAAAACATGTGCAAGTCGTAACAGGAAACAAAGCATTCTATTATTTCATGTATTTATTTATTATTGCGATTGATTAATTTCACTGGTTTGTTTGTATAGTATAGTGGTAAGTTACGATGGCTGATCAAAGACCTCGCGGACGAGGGCTAGGACGAGGCACGCGCCGTCCAGAACAATCTGGTGGCTCGGGGGCTCCGGGTCAACCATCACAACGCGGGCCTCCCCAACACCAACAACAGCCACAAGGTGGTCAATCAATGCCACCAAGCTCATCCGGCAGAGCAATCGGTCGTGGTCAGCGACCAGGAGGAGCAGGAGCGGGTGCTCCACCCCAACAAGTAACTTAGTTAAAAAAAAAAAATGAACACTCTAAAACTAATCGACGTGTTATAGGAAGCACCGGCACGACGTCCTGGAGTTCCAGCGTCAGCAGGACGAGCCATTAGTGGCACTAGTGGAATAACCCGAGAAATGGGGGCTCTGAAAGTCGATACCGGTACTTATTTCAATCAAATCCAATATTAGTTTTATTTATATTTTTTTTTATTACTTCCAGGGGCAGCTGGTGATATTGGAGACCGTAAGACGGTTCCTGCTCGAGGTCGTCGTAATCCTCTAATCACCGAAATGATTCGAACCCGTCCTATGGAATTAACAACCAAACGAGGTAACAATTAAAGGATCTAGCCCAATAGCCATAAGCAAAGTGTGCAAGGCGGTTTTTACAAAATGCTTCCATGTGCTGATTAATCTTCATGAAAAACTTATTGTCGCACAATTTTAACCCGCTCCACTTGTATTGGACTTACGGGGGAAACTACCCCAGACGTTAAAATTTTTTTCTAGAAAACTATTGAAGATTTTTTCATGAAATTTGAACTGTACGTAGATATTGATAAAACGCATAATATATATTTTTTTTCAGAATTTTTGTAAATCTATAAATGGTGAAAAATATTATTTTTATTTTGTGAGGGTGGTTTTTTTATATCAACCCTTAAAGTGACACCTTTTTTTAAAAATGCGGTTAGTGCATTTATTATGCATCTTTCGTTTTAAAAAAAGTCGCTTGAAGAAATTGGTTGTCGCTCACCACCAAAATTAGGTCATTCAGGGACAGGTTTGTAATAGACAGCCATGAGTCAGTGTAGCCAAAATGGTGCCACTTTAAGGGTTGATGTAAAAAACCACCTTCAAAAAAATAAAATAATAATATTTTTCATCATTTATAGATTTACAAAAATTCTGAAAGAAAATATATATTATGTGTTTTATCAACATCTACGTACAGTTTAAATTTCATGAACAAATCTTCAATAGTTTTCTAGAAAAAAAATTTTAACGTCTGGGGTAGTTTCTCCCGTAATTCCAATACAAGTGGGGGTAGCGGGTTAAAATTGTGCGACGACACGTTTTTCATGAAGAGGAATCAGCACACGGGAGCATTTTTCTAAAATCGCCTGGGGCACTTTACTTATGGCTATTGGGCTAGGCCCTTTTTACTGTATCTTATGTTAAGATTAATTTGAAACATTCGTTTAGGAACTGAGGGACAGGCAATTCGTTTGCAGAGTAACTACTTCGAATTGATGAAACACACCGATTGGTGTTTATATACGTATCGCGTGGACTTCGCCCCCGATGACGAACGCACGGCAATGCGTAAAAAAATGATTCGTGTACACCAAAAAACATTCCAAGGGTATAATACTTATTCGATTGTCGAAATTGTATTGTCAATTTAATATTATTTTTTTTATAGCTATATTTTCGATGGGACAATGCTGTTTACGTCGGTACGTTTACATCCCGACCCAATGGAATTGTTCTCGGATCATCCCATTGAAAATACACCGGTTCGAATCACTGTACGCCTCGTCGGAGATTTAGCTGCTGGCGACGCCCATTACATACAATTCTTTAATTTAATCGTCAAGCGTTGCTTGGGCCATTTGAAACTGCAACTAATCAATCGTGATTATTTTGATGCCATGGCTAAGGTTTGTATTCATATTTTCAATCGGTCAGTTAAATGACAAAAATACTAATAACAATTAGCTGATACCCGCCCGCCCGCTTTGCTGAGCGTAGCTAAATTAAACTGAGTGATTAATAGAAACCATCATAGCAAAATATGTAAAAATAAGTTTAGCTTTGTTGACATATAGAAAGTTATTCCTTAGGAATCGTAAATTTTCTGAAGTGATTGATATCTTCGTATTTTTACCTGCTTAGAAATCTCACTATTTGCAGTTCAGTATTCTTTCAATGAATTATTAATTTACGTTTGACATACTTTACACTCCCTATGGCCAATAACTTGGATATACAGTATAAATCGTTTATAACGACACCGGATATAATGAACAACCGGTTGTAACGTACAAAACCTTCGGGCCCCGTGATATGTCTTAGATAAGACGATACATGCGATACATATCGGTTATAGTGAATATCGCATATAACGAACGAAATTTGAACTCTATGCCTTGGTTATTTATTTTTACTGGTGTAATTTCGGAATTGGATATTTTTTTGTTAAGAATTCAATCATATTCACTGCAGAGAATTTCCTGCTTGCTCCAATTTTTACAGTCAATGAATCGAACAATGGATTAGTACAACTTCTTCGATAATTCAAACGTTTACTGAGCTGAACTATAAATAACTACCTTCAAATTAACTATGGATTTATGGTATTTTTGAGTTCAACTTATCGAGAGTTCACTGGATTTAAAGTTCAATTATGGAATTTAAAATATTTATTTTAGAATATTATGTATTACAAAAGTCGTGTAAAAGGATGCAACTTGTAAGAAATTTAGCTAGTAAGAGAAAGAAATTTTTAATATTGACTAGTCGTTTACAAACGTTTTCAATTTTTAACCGACTTCAAAAAAAGAGGTTTTCAATTTGACTGTATTTTTTTTTCTTTTTTATGTTTGTTACCTCAGAACTTTTGACTGGGTGATCCGATTTTGATGATTATTTTTTTTTTTTTTTTTGGAAGCTGGTGCTTTCCGTGTGGTCCCATTTTAATTTGAAAGAAATCGTTTACTTCTAAAGGGTTAAAAACTAAGGGATGAAATATTAATTTCTTATTGGATAGCTCGATTTTGATAATTCGTTTTCTATTTGAAAGTTGGTGCTTTCCTTGTAGTCCCATTTTTGTTTGAAGAAAATCTTTCACTTCTAAAGGGCTGAAAATTAAGGGATGAAATATTAACTTCTTTTTGGAACGCTCGATTATTATAATTCTTTTTTTTTATTGTTAGAACATAATTTTAAATTAATCTCATATCCATTTTTATATAAAAAAACGAAAGGGTTAAAAAATGAAGGGTTAAAATTTAGAGATGAAATAATATTATAAATTTTTCCTGACTAACCCGATTTTGATAATTTCGTTTTTATAACGTACATCGTATCTTTAAATTGTGCACAGTTCAATTTGAGGAAAAAAAATCCACCCCTTAAGAATAACAATAGTGAAATTTAACTGAATCATCGAATTTTGTTGATTTTTTTTTTCTATTGGAAAGAGAATTCTACTTAGTTCTTCTAGCATTACATTTAAAAGCAAAAAATTGCAACCCTAAAGTGCAAAAAGTGATGATGTAGTAACTTTTAACATTTAACGGCGCTGTCTCATATGAGCAGCGCGTTTAGTAGGTTTACCCATATTCAAAGAAATAAAATCAGTTATCAAACTTCAGATCACTAAAAATCGATAATAAATAAAAATCACAACAAAATGAAAACCCGACTTAAAAATAAATAAAAAAAATCTTAAACCATAAATGCACTGAAAAGTAAAGAAATAATTGCGTATCCTTGCAGTGTCTACAACTTACAAATTATTAGGATTAGATAATGTACAACTATTGTTATTTTTGGAGTTGGTGTCAGTCAAGGAAATACGACTATATTGGTAGTTAGCAATAAACGAGAATACATAATGAAATTTATTTTTCAAATGAACTTTTAAACAATATTCTCGTACTGTAACAATATCTAGCGACCTTTAAACTACCAAATACCAATAACCAACTAAACCTTGTTACAAATTACCATTAATATTTATTTTCTTGGCTGACACCAACTCCAAAAATAACAATAGTTGTACATTATCTCATCCTAATAATTTGTAAGTTGTAGACACTGCAAGAATACGCAATTATTTTTTTACTTTTTAGTGCATTTTATGTTTAGGATTTTGTATTCATTTTGAAGTACTTTTTTCATTTTGTTATAATTTTATTTTTAATTGTCATTCAATTGTAATTTTTATCAACTCGGTTTTAATTCCATTTTTTATTTAAAAAAATAGATCAAAAGGATTATAAATTCTTGTTAAATTTTTTGTTCTTTCCCATGTAAAACCCTTACTGTTACACAGTTAAAAAGCAACAATCAACATTTAAATAAATAATAAAAAACAAAACTCAAGTTTGTAAATGAATAATTTTTTGTTAAACGGAAAGACGAAATACTAAATCAACGATACGTCAAAAACCATAATAGAAATTGAATTTTAACAATCGGTCTGCCGAAAGTTCAACACATACTTTTTGATTGTTGAAATTCACAGTCACTTTCAGAACACCCAATTCATTTTCAATGTACCAAAGATCAGATAATTACCGTTTGAAATTTGTTGTTACCATAGAAACATAAAGCGACAGATCTGACGTTGCATTTTTCATTAAGATTATATTTTAATCGTTGTTAGTATTTTCCATTACTTATTATTTATGTTTCTCACCGTTTGAATCTTTCCTGAACTTCCACAAATATTTCAAGATCAAAATTAGCAAAATTGCCCGAGCCATTCTCGAGTTTTAGCGAGACTAACGCACAGTAATTGATTTATATATATATATATATATATATATATATAGAATAATCAATCTATGTTTGTAGATCGATATTCGAGAGTTTAAAATGGAAATTTGGCCCGGGTATAAAACGTCAATTCGACAACACGAAAACAATTTGTTGATGTGTTGTGAAATAGCGCACAAGGTGATGCGAAAGGACACGGTGTTGGATTTGCTCAAGGAATGCGTCGAGGGGCCGAATGTTAACCAAAAATTGTTCGAACAACGTATCATCGGCAGCATCGTCTTGACTGATTATAATAATCGCACCTATAAAGTGGATGATGTTGACTGGGCCGTAACACCCGATTCCTGTTTTGAAATGCGCGACCATAGCAAGGTTTCTTATCGCGACTATTATCAGAAAGTAGGTTCCAAGCGTTTTTAGTAGTTTCATATTTTAATTGAAAAGTGTTAAATTTCCCCCCCCCCTATTTTAGAAATATTGTAAGGCTATTCGTGACCGTAGCCAACCATTGTTGATTTCTCGCGCGAAACAACGGGAAATTCGTGCCGGCATGGCAGAGATGATCTATTTAGTGCCTGAATTATGTCGCTGTACCGGATTAACGGACGCTCAACGAAACAACTTTGCGTTAACACGTGCGATGTCGGAATATACGCGCGTTGCACCGCAAAATCGTATCGAAAAATTACATCGTTTCTGCGAACGTTTACGTCAACAACCGGAAGCGATGGCTGATTTGAAAGAATGGGGTCTGAAGTTGGCCGATCGTATAATCGATATTCCAGCTCGTATTTTGCCCACGGAAACCATTGTACAGGGGCCACGATTCGATGTTCGGTATGAAACGAAATTTTCAAGAGATTTTCTGAAAACTGTCCCATCAAATCTATACTAATGATTTAAAAAATTTTTTTTTTAGATTTTCGGCTGGTAATGACGCCGAATGGTCGCGAACACTTCGTGCCAATCCAATGTTGGTGTCGGTGACGATGGAGAAATGGGCCTGTATTTGTCCATCAAATTTCCGCGACAAGGCCAAAGACTTTGTCGGGATGTTGATCAAAGCAGCACGCGGTATGAATATGAATATGCAAATGCCGATTTTACAACGAATCGACGATGACCGTGTACCGACGTATTTGACGGCTTTGGAGACCGTGATCAACACACATCGGCCCCAGTGTATTTTCTGTATCGTCTCGAACAACAAGGCCGATCGGTAAGTTAACTTAATTTTCCTCGATTATATTTAAGATTTTTAATAAGCAACTTGTCTTGATTTTCAAGTTACTTGACTTAAATTTCAGTTTAAAGCGAGTCATGATATTATTTTTTCCAAATTAAGTTAGGACAAGCGTCAAAGTTTAATTGTCAAGTCGAATTAATTGTAGAAAATGTCCAAATACTTGACTTGATGAATCCCTAATTATGGCTCTGTTTGAGTGAAGTACTAGAATTTTAAATTAACTTCTAGAAGTGAATTTTGAGCCATTTTTAACCGACTTCTTTTTTTATTTGAAAGCTGGTGCTTCCCGTGTGATCCCATTTTAATTTAAAAAAATCGTTTACTTCTACAGGGTTGACAACTAAGGGATGAAATATTAATTTCTTATTGAATAGCTCGATTTTGATTATTCTTTTCTTATTTAAAAGCTGGTGCTTTCCGTGTAGTTCCATTTAAATCTTTCACTTCTAAGGGGTTAAAAACTAAGGGATGAAATATAAACTTCTTACTGGATAGCTCGATTTTGATAATTCTTTTTTTATTGGTGTAACATAGTTTTAAATTAATCTCATATCCCTTTTTTATTAAAAAAAAACTCCACTCATAAGGGGTTAAAAATTAGGAATGAAATAATATTATAAATTTTTCCTGGTTAACCCGATTCTGATAATTTTGTTTCTATTACGTACATCGTGGCTTTAAATTGTTCACGTTTAAATTTGAAGAAAAAATCCACCCCTCAGGATGAAATAGTGACATTTAACTGAATCATCGAATTTTGATGTTTTCTTTTTCTATCGGAAAGAGTATTTCACTTAGTTCTGTCATTACATTTAAAAAAAAAATGTCAACCCTTAAGGGCAAAAAGGGATGATGTAGTAACTTAACTTTTAACATTTTTAACATTTAACGGCGCTGCCTCATACGAGCAACGCGTTTAGTAGTGTTACCCATATTCAAAGAAATAATATCAGTTATTAAACTTCAAATCACTAAAACTCGAGAAATAAATAAAAATTCTAACAAAATGAAAAACCGACTTCATAATAAACAAAAAATGCACTGAAAAGTTTAAAAATAATGGCGTATCCTTGCAGTGTCTACAACTTACAAATTATTAGGATGATACAATGTACAACTATTGTTATTTTTGGATTTGGTGTCAGCCAAGTCAATCAATATTTATGAATGGTAATTTGTAAAAAGGTTTAGTTGGTAATTGGTATTTTGTAGTTTAAAGGTCGCTAAATATTGTTACAGTTCGAGTATATTGTTTAAAAGTTCATTTGAAAAATAATTTTCATAAGGTATTCTCGTTTTTTGCTAAGTACCAATATAGTCGTATTTCCTTGGCTGACACCAACTCCAAAAATAACAATAGTTGTACATTGTATCATCCTAATAATTTGTAAGTTGTAGACACTGCAATGATACGCCATTATTTTTAAACTTTTCAGTGCAGTTTTTGTTTAAGATTTTTTATTTATTTTGAAGTCGGTTTTTCATCTATTATATAAAAATAAGTCGGGTTTTCCTTCCTGACGCTATAACTCTAGAACACACGAACCGATTTCCACGGTTTTGCATTCGTTGGAAAGGTCTCGGGCTGTGTGAAGTTTATAGCAAAGAAAATTCAGGAAAAATTTGAACAGAAAAGCGGGAAAATCTTTTTTCACATACAGCGCAATCTCTGATGATACATAACATGTACTACAAACCAATATTTTAAGTAAATAGCGCCGGTGCGTGATACATTGCTTGACAAGCAATGAGAGTTTTCATAGTGCAAAAAATCGACATAATTGTACTCTTCCCGTGGGATAACAAGACAATTGTATCTTACAGGAATCGTGTATTTAATAGAAGTTTCTTTAAAGTACGTGAAATAGAGTTCTAGCACATTATCCTCAAGAAGGTCTGATCTCTTTTTTATCCAGGAAAAATGTACTACTCCCGTGGGATAGATATGTTTTTGTTTATCATAGAGCAAAAGATTGACATGATTTTTTGCAATAGGGTAGTTGTAAGGTCAGAGAAAAATATAGATTATTAATTCGTATGTTAGAATAATGCACGATTCTCAAAAGATAGCATAGCTATTGTACTTATCCTACTGCAGGAATCGTGTTTTTAATAAAGCTATCCCTAAAGTTCATGAAATAGCGTTTTAACACAATCATTCCAAAAAATTTTAAATAAAAATTACAATTTCTACAGCAAAATATGATTTTTAATTTAACATCCGATAACATCGGTAAATTAATAATGAAAATTTTTGAAACATTGAAACTTCTTTCGTTGTTAATTTTTGAATGTCTATAATGTTTAAAAATAAACGTGTTAAATGACTATTGAAAAATTTGAACTTTGGTGAAAAACTCAGTTTAATATATAATATATTCAACATTTTCGAATTGTATTGCTATTTAAAGAACACAAGTATAAGTATTTTATAATATTCATAAAAACGTATAGAACCAATAAGATAGCTCTTCTAGATAGCTATATAGAATATCTTCCTGGAAAAGTAGTTTATCTGATTTTCATGAACTTTCTATGAATCAAAGATCTAGAAATATCTATCTGTCTTTTTTTGTTGATGGGATGAAAGTTACTCCATTATTCAATCAGTATAATTTAGATACGCTCAGCAAAGGGGGCGGGGACCAGCTAGTTTTGTTATAATTTTATTTTAAATTGTAAAGTACCTGCTAATTTCGAACAATTTGGTAGAATTTTTACGATTCAAAATTTAGCTGTATGGATATACAATTATTATGAATTTACCATGATCTAATTTATATTTTTTTTTTAAATTTCTTCTAGTTATTCGGCTATTAAGAAACGTTGCTGCGTCGATCGTCCCGTGCCCACACAAGTTTTCGTTGCAAAAACTCTCAACAATAAAAACCCCATGTCCGTGGCGACCAAAGTCGCCATTCAAATCAATTGTAAGATGGGAGGTGCAGCCTGGGGCGTTCCCATACCAAAGAGTGGTATTATGATTGTGGGTTTTGACGTGTGCCACGATTCAATGAATAAATCCAAAGACTATGGTGCTATGGTGGCCTCACTAGATCAAAACTGTACTCGTTACTTTAGTTCGGTGTCGCCACATTCCAAAGGCGAAGAATTAAGCAACGATTTCGCCATGAACATATTAAGTGGGTTCTTTAAAAAAAAAAAAAATCACATTTGATTATAATTTTTTTTTTTTTTTTATAGAGGCTATTGCCAAATATAAAGAAATTAATAAGGCTGTACCGCAGGTTATTCTAATTTATCGAGATGGGGTTGGTGATGGGCAAATTCATCAAGTATTGACTCACGAGGTGGAAGTGATCAAAGAAAAACTCGAACCACATTACCCGAACAATTCGCTCCGAATGGCTTTTATAATAGTGTCGAAGCGAATTAATACTCGACTTTTCTTCCGGGGACAGAATCCACCTCCTGGAACCGTTGTGGATGACGTCATTACTCTACCTGAAAGGTTTGTTTTTTGTCTAGCTAATTAATTTTTTTGGGTAATGATTTTTTCTTTCTTCCAGATATGATTTCTTTATTGTGTCCCAACACGTGCACAATGGATCCGTATCTCCCACATCGTACAATGTGATCCACGACACGTCACGAATGGGACCTAATGAAATCCAGTCGTTGACGTACAAATTGTGCCATTTATACTTTAATTGGAGTGGAACTGTGCGTGTTCCCGCTCCATGCCAATACGCTCACAAGCTAGCGTTCCTTGTCGCTCAGGCAATTCACAGGAACTTCCATCCACAGTTGGAAACCTGTCTTTTCTTCCTTTAAAAAAAATGTTGTTCAACAACATACATACGTTTAAGAGTTCCTTTTTTTAATTTCCTTTTTGACTTGAATATTATATTTTAGAATACGTATCATTCCTTTTTTTGTTTTTAGGTGTTACCATATTAATTACTTATCGATTGACAATGTCTCGAATGTTGAAGTTTATTATTTTGTTGATAGTATTACAATACTATAACGAGTATTATTAATATTTTTGTTCTTAAGATTTGACTTGGTAATTTTTAAGAAAACAAATATGAAGAATTTAAATATTATTTTTTTATCTTTTGGAGAATGTTTTTTTTTTGTTTGACAATTTAATTTATCCAAACAAAACCTAATGCAAATTCCGTTTGAAACATCCAATACCTGTTTATTTTTTATGATCTGGTCCGTAAGATAATCCTGTAGCCTGAAAAAGGAATTGTCCTTGTAAACATTTGCTCCTTTTATTAAGTGTTGAGTTCCTTTAGTTTAGATCAGTGGTTCTCAACCTTGAAGAAGTCACGGTGCACTTTTGATAATGGAAAAAAGTGGGGGTGCATCAGAATTAAAATATCAAAAAACATATGGACATAATTTTTATAACATATTTGTAAAAAAAAATAGTTAAATACAAAATTTCACCTATCTGTAACCGACTTCAAAAAAAGGAGGAAGTTCGCAATTTTACTATAACTTTTTATGTTTGTTACCTCAGAACTTTCTGATGATTCTTTTTTATTAAAAAGCTGCTGCTTTCCGTGTGGTCCCATTTTTATTTGAAGGAAATCGTTCACTTCTAAAAGGTTGACAATTAAGGGATGAAATATTAAGTTCTTATTGGATAGTTCGATTTTGATAATTCTTTTTTTTTATTTGAAAGCTGGTGCTTCCCGTGTAGTTCCATTTTAATTTGAAGGAAATCTTTCACTCCTAAAGGGTTGAAAACTAAGGGATGAAATAGTAACTTCTTATTGTATAGCTCGATTTTGATTTTTTTTGGTAAAACATTATTTTAAATTAATCTCATTTCCATTTTTATAAAAAAAAAACTCCACTCAAATTAGGGATGAAGTTATAAATTTTTCCTGGCTAAGCGGATTTTTATAATTTTTTTCTATTTCGTACATGGTATCTTTAAAGTGTTCACATTTTAATTTGAAGAATCCACCCCTTAAGTATGAAACAGTGACGTTTAACTGAATCATCGAATTTTGAAGACTTTTTATTTCTATTGGAAAGAGTATTCCTCTAAGTTTCTTTCATTACATTTAAAAGATAAAAATTTCAACCCTTAAGAGCAAAAAGGGATGAAGTAGTAACTTTCAACATTTAACGACGCTTCCTTCATTTGAGCTGCGCGTTTAGTAGGTTTACCCATAAAATCAGTTATCAAACTTCAGATCACTAAAAATCGAGAAATAAATAAAAATTACAACAAAATGACAACCCGACTTAAAAATAAATAAAAAAAATCTTAAGCCAAAAATGCACTAAAAAGTTAAAAATTAATTGCGTATCCTTGCAGTGTCTACGATTTACAAATTATTAGGACGATATAATGTACAACTATTGTTATTTGTGGAGTTGGTGTCAGCCAAGGAACTACATATTGTAATCTTTTTCCATGTAACAAAAATTAAAGCTGATTTTTTAATGTTTGTAATCAGTATTACATAAAACATGAATCTTTTCATTATTTTTAAGGGTTAACAAATACATAAGTCATTAAAAACTCAGGGTTTACTTTAGTTTTATATGAAAAGTTGTATATGTATTATATTTTATATAACTGTTGACAATTGAAGCAATAATAATTATATTAAGATAAGTAGAGGAGGCTTACGTCATGTTTCCAAGAAGTCGATAATTTTGTATGTTAATAAAAAAATAAACCACAGATGTTTCAATACCAGTTTTTTAATTCTCATTTCTAAACCTTATTCCTTTGCCTTAGGGTGATACAATAGATAAAGGTCATTGAAAAAATTTACGGTTGGGAGGTAATGGGGCTGGTTTGATTTATATGTTAACCGTGTTATTTTTGGATGAATACAGTACAGGTAAGGTTTAATGTTACCAAAAAAAAAAAAAAAACTATTCAATACAGAGAAATTATTTGAAGGAATCAAGATGAAAACGTTAAACGTAGCCGGTGTAAATATGATTTTGATTTTAACTTAAGGTCAAAATTTGAAAACAATTGATCAAGTTGATAGCCGCTCGCTTTGCTGAGAGTATCTAAATTTAATTGATTGATTAATAGAGTCCAGTGGCGTGCGGTGACTTATGAAACAGTGCATGCGGTCAGTAGAAGGGGGGGGGCACATTTTTTGTTTAACTTTTTTATTTGTTAAACATTGTATTAAAGTATTTATTTTTAAAAATTAGCCTTATTCGACGCTCCTTACAAAAATCATCAATAACCGCATAATCTAAATGTATTTAAAAACAACGAATATAGTTCTTATCCTAAAGAACAGAACATTTGTATGGCCTATTGGTAAATAAATTAAAATAAATCAGTAACAATTAAATTCACTATACTATAGATTCAAAATGTCAATCGCATCTACAAACCGTCAATCGGCAATATGAAACGCAAGGAGAGATAGTATTCGACTATACTAGAGCGCCTGCGCGACTAATTTGAAACAAACGGCAGCATCAGGCCGAATGTTGCGATCGTCTGCGCATTCATTCGGCTTTTGTCGTTCATTAGATTTGGTGTTCTATGCCAATTTTATGAGCCATATCTTTTATAATTACGTAAATTAAAAAAATGTATAAATGATAAAAACATTTAGTATTTTTAGAATTATTTTCGAATGCATGCAATTACGTAAATTAAAAAATGAAATGAATAAATCATAAAAAATATTCAATTTTTAAAATCTTACAATCCCAAGGCATGCGGCGCATCTATAGCATGTATTGTATATCATGTATTGTGTAGATTCCCTACGTTCATAGCGAAATATAAAAATTAATCTATAATATTTTGACAGGAAAAAAAAAGATTGATACTTCCAGACTTTAGATCCTAAGTAAGTTCATCAAAATCCTTAAAACTACTTTTCTAGAAATAGATATTAGCTACCTTACAGGTTCTATAAGATTTTGTCAAATGTCATTTAAAACAGGTCAGATATTTTATTAGAAAACATTAGGAGCTATCCTACAGGAACCATTCTTTTTTTAGAATAAATGATATTCAATAATATGTTAAGATCTGAGGTATCTTTAACAAAACTTCATTAAAATTCGTTCCGTTCAGTAATTGTTAATTATTTAAAAATTTAGTATATTATTTTAATTCGTTTATTTCTAATTAATTTCTTCGTCAATGAACAATAAAGAAATTCAAATATTAAAAAAAAATTCATTATTAATTTTATCGGGTGTTAAATTGAAATTCTTATTTATTTTTCAGTAACATTTTGTTGTTTAATTTAAACTTTGTAGAGAATTTCTTCCGCTGCTGTGTAAAAATGGTCAGGCCTTCTTGAGGAAAATGCGTTAAAATGCTATTTCGCGAACTTTAACGAAACTTTTTTTTAAATACACGGTTTCTGTAGGATTCAATTGTTATGCTATCCTATGGAATTCACGTGTTTTTCACTATAGATAACTGACGCGAAATATTTATTAAAAACCATTCTGGAGCTCGATTTTATATTGTATCAAAATTATAAATATTAAAAAAAGACCAACATAACATTTCTTATATAATATAGAAGAAGATACCAATAAAACAGGCAATACGTACGTCGTACAATAGCCAGCCGCTATGCCAACATAATCTTTTTTATTTGTAAAAGGTAAAAATGGTTCCTGTGGGTTATCCTTAGGAGATAGGCATATACCGTCGCGGACTTTTTTATCAATCTTTTTAAGATAGACAATTTCGCCGCATATAAGTTTGATTTATCTCGTAAGGTTTAGTCAGCGTTTGCAATGTAAGTGCACAAAAATATGTTTGTTATGACATCAAATTACAACTCTTTGAATTTCCCGACTTTTCTCTACTAAATAATGTATAAATAATAGTCTTTATGTTACCGAGGACTAATAGCTATATAACAGAAAAAAAAAGTTTCATCAAAATCCGTGGAGTAGTTTTTGCGTGAAAGATGCACAACAAACAGACAGACAAAAATCTACAGTTTTACCCGATTTTAACCAAAAGCTTCGCGGCACAATTGGGTATAATATGGAGGCCAGATTCTAAGTTTGGTAAAATTCGAATAAAGCTTTCGATACTAAATCGAAGTCACACAAGCATACAGAAATGTTTCTAAAAACCACCTTTTTTGAATTCAGGGAATCTTATAATTTGTATTTCCGGTGAAAACTCGAGTTCGCAATTCGACCCGATTACAATACTTCCTCCATTATATAGTACCTAGTAAAAGAAAGTAAAAATTAATTTTCTCAAAATGCAAATCATATTATAGTAGTTTTTGACGTGATAACGTCTTATAAATTGATGAATTTTGATAAGTCGGCCGAATTTTAATATTTATAATATTTAATAAGTTCGGCCATTTTGTCACGTTACCTACATTTGATCCTGTGCGTGTAAGCGAGAACGCGATACAAATGATAGAGAGGCACGATATTATTGTTGAATCCTAGGCAACGTAGGGATGGGCAAATGTATAAAATATATCGTTATATATCGTGTCGATATTTACAAGCAATATCGATAGATGCAGAGTAAAAAATATCGATACTTCGATATATCGATATTTTCATCTCAAAACGCGATTACTTGAAAAATTGTCAATAACTATAAGTGGAATAAATTATAATTATTATAAAATATAATATAGCTCTTAAAAATATATCGAATTTGATATTCAGAAATAAATATCAACAATCGATATTTTGATATATCGATAGTTGGTGCTCTTACCCAAGACAACGTGTTTTGTGTTTTTCTTCTGCATTTTACTTAATAAGATTTAATTGATTTTTTCCTTCATAATTTTCAGTCTGGTTCATTTTGAAAAAAATGTTAATTTTTCTATTAACTACTTTGTATTATACTAAATAATGATAATTCAGTGATAATAATTCAATTCATAAAAGTACGCAATTTTTCATCAATTAGGCGTTCTTTATGACGTTATCACGTAAAACTATCATCCGTAAACCGACTTTACAGACAACCAATTTTTTTTTATCTAAAATGGAATAAAAAAATTGATAAAAAATGAGTGTTGGCATAATAAAAATATATAATAGATAAGTCACATATTGCACGAAATATTCGAACAGTTTGTACATTTAGCCTTAAATAAGAAAAAAAAAATATCACATCAAAATTATCCTCAACTTGTAGCCACCACGTTTTTCTTACGACCAATATTTTTGGCCTCGTCAATAGTGTCAGGAAGTTTGATATTGAGGGTTTCGGGAAATGCTAAAACGCATAAGCCACTGATTGACGCCACTGTACCGAATATGACTAGAGGAAATGGGGCCCAGATTAAAGCCTGAAAATGAATCAAAATTTTTTTTTGTGACATAGACGATTTATTTATTGGATTTTCACTTACTAATAGAGGAGTTTGTGGAGCCAGCATTGATCCGGTGCGACCAAACATTGAACACGTTCCCAACACGGAATGTCGCAGTGGCGTCGGAAACATTTCCGTTGTAAAAACATAGATTGACGTAAAAGAAATCGTAGCAGCACATTTACCCAACATGTAGAGGCACATTCGAAGAATGTGCTGACCTAATTAAATATTAGAATATATTACAGTTACATTCAAGCGATTTTATATTTCATTTAGTCTTACGTTCAGGCACAAAAATGAAGCCTAGACAAGCAAAGCCTGCCGTAAGCAAAGATCCTGATAACGTGCGCCGTCGTCCTAGTTTACCCAAACAAAACACAGTCAATATATATCCTGGAATTTCAATCAACGAAACTCCAATAAAATTAACGTAAATATTTCCGGAAACAGCGACCGAATTCAGGGACAAGCCATAATAAACAATATTACACGTAATCCAACAAAATGCACAGTTGATAAATCGAAACGATAACTTGGAATGAGCGAAAATTTGAGAGAAATTCTCGCATGGTTTTGAAACCTTAAAAAATTAAAAGGCGTTAAAATTTTTTTTTTTCTTAAAAAAAATACAATATGTAGGGGAAAGGTGTACAAGATGATCCCTCTAAGCAAGAATTGAAATAAAATAAACATATTTCCCTATGAAATAAACTTGATAGCATTTACTACTGCCATATTTGTTTATCTAACTTTTATCATACTCAAAATTTCAAAATTAAATCAGTTTACGTAATAATATATACATATTTTTAAAACTCTACAAAGTAATCGTTGGTTGGGGTAAGATGATTCTAATGATCATCTTACCCCAATGTCGAACAAACTTTTATTTTTTCAAGAATAAAGTAAGTAAAAGCGAAAATCAAGACTATAAAACGTCTTTATTTAAGATAGTTTTTGTAATTCAACATCAGGTTTATAACACAACAAAATAAACTCTAAGAAAACTAATCCAGTCTTCTGAGTAGTGGCTTCATTATATGCAACTTTTTTTAAAAGTGTAATCGCTTTTTGGCCGGTGTTGTGCTACACATTTCACAAATAAATGGATTTGTATCATCGCTATCAATTCCGGCACAAGCTTCATGCCGCCATTTTCCACAAGCACAACACTTGATCCACCCTCCACCCTTGATATGGCCGGAAAAATTTTCCGTGCAATAAAGGCATTCTGTGTCATCTTCCTCAGAAAACTCAGACGAGAAATATAATGTTTTCTTAAACTTTTTTTTAAATTTTTCTTAAATTTTAACGCCTACACATACTCGGCCCAGCGGGAGTGGGCGTCACCATCAGCCATCGGCCAATGAGAAGGCTCTCTGTTATCAGATTAATAGTAGCGAGGAGCCCCATACAGAGAGGGTGGACCGAAAAGGATTACTGGATGAATTAAGAAGGAGTAAAGATTCTAGAATGATCGATAATTCGGAGAGTTCTAGAAAGTGGTGTCGACAAAAATAGATTCCGAGAAAAAAAGAAAGTCCAGGGACAATACAGCCGAATTTTCTAGAAGGATTTTGAAATCCTATATAAGCCCCGGACAAGCATAAGGCGAGCAGTATTCAAATAAATGTTCGATGAGTATTCAAGAATCCGAGTTGTGAATCAACAGTGCAACTAAACGACATTACGTGTGATATAAATCTTCAACCATTGTTGAAATAAATCAAATGTATATTGTTAAAGTGCTTAAAGTGATCAGTGAATTGTTAAATAAAGTGTACATTGTGAATATTGTGAAAGTGTTATATAAATTGTGACAGTGAACATTGTAATAGTGAATAAGTGACTTTAAAAAACTGGGTAATTGTTAACGTCTAGTGCATAAGTGTTAAATAAATAAATAAACAATTGTTAAATAATAAACTCGTAGTCATTATACAAAAACCAACGAACCCGTAAAAACGTTACAGTATGTAAGTTCATAGAAATCCTGGGGATCATCTTGCCCCAAATGCAACTTTTTTATTCAAAGTTAATTAAAATAACCCATAGTCGCTCCACTATTTCCAAGTAACCCAAAAATAAAAATTAGGTGTATTAGAATGTCACAAACACAAGAGACATGGCGCTTACTAGTTTTTAGTAGAAGTATTGTAAAATTGAATTCAATCCTTCCTGATATTAACTGAGCACAATTTATATTTTTTTCTGTAAAATCCAACACGCTGGATATGCTGTTTTTGCAAATGGATAGTGGCGGGGGTGTATTCGAGGCTATGTTTTGTCAAAAATTCAACCAGATAGCGTTAACTGTTTGGGCGCAATCGAAAAGAATCATCTTACCCAATGGGATCATCTTGTACACCTTTCCCTTACTTTTTTTAATGAATATTTTTTTTATAAATAATTTTTATAAATAAAATAAATTCAACTTGATAGCGTTAGCTGTTTGGGCGCAATCGAAAAGGATCATCTTACCCAATGGGATCATCTTGTACACCTTTCCCTTACTTTTTTTAAAGGAATATTTTTTTTTTTATAAATAATTTTTATAAATAAAATAAATTCAACTAGATAGCGTTAGCTGTTTGGGCGTAATCAATAAGGATCATCTTGCCCAATGGGATCATCTTGTACACCTTTCCCTTACTTTCTCTTTAATGGATATTTTTTTTTTATAAATAATTTTTATAAATAAAATAAATTCAACTAGATAGCGTTAGCTGTTTGGGCGCAATCGAAAAGGATCATCTTACCCAATGGGATCATCTTGTACACCTTTCCCTTACTTTTTTTTAATGAATATTTTTTTTTATAAATAATTTTTATACATAAAATAGTATTTATAGTGTATTTTAATTAGTTTTAAATTAATTTTATGTCATTTGATTATTTTATTAATTGAATCGTAATGCTTGTTTATTTTAGTACCAGAAGAAGCTACGAAAGTAGCGAAAATTTAAAAAACATCAAATAAAAAAAAATATCCATTAAAAAAAGAACTTTTAACTGTTTATTAACGATGGTTAAAAACTCGAATAAAGTATGTACTTTGTTTGTGTTGTTCGATAGAAGACTGTTTGAAATTTTTTCGTTATAGTCTGTCTTGTTGACGCGAGCGATTTCCTTGAGGATTTTCTCGGCTTGTTTCGTCTTATTTTTGGAAATCAACCATCGTACCGATTCGGGCGTTAACCATAAGTAACTGGCCAATAAAACGATGGGAATGTAGAGGCATCGCAGGAAAATTCGCCAGGTTTGCGTGTACCAGGCGACCACACCGAGAACGGCTTCGCCAATCGCATAGCAACTGCTCAAAATCGTTCCGGCTAACACTCGATTTTTCGCACTAACCAGTTCCACGCCTAAACGAAAAATAAAAAAACTTAATATATAACGATTTTTTTTTTTTGGAGATGGATTCAAATCTTTTTCGATACCAATGATAAAACCTGCACTGTAAGCACCGGCTCCCACAACCATATCCAGAAATTCAAATGTTATAAACCAGAGATAAGTCGTGGAAATTGAACGCAACAAACCGAAAATGCAACTCAATAATAGTCCCGTGATCATAACGGTTCTTCGACCAAAACTAGAACAAAATTATCTTTGAAAACCCCCATTAGTAGCTTAAATTGGAACACGACAACATTTATTTGAGTTTGATTTGATTTCTTTTAAATTTTAAGTCAAGACGTAGCTTTAATTGAGAGAAGTGCGAGTTTTTAATATTCATGATCTTGTCGTTGGTTTGTGTTAAATAATTGAACTAATTTAGTAATTTTTAAAGAACGATATCAAAGTACTTATAAAATATGATATTGTTAAATCCTTACTAATGTTATCAACGTGAAAGTTTGTATGGATGTTTGTTCCACTTTCACTCAAAAAGCACTGAATGGATCTGGATGAAATTTGGCATAGATATAGATTATAATCCGGTGTAACATATAGTATACTTTTTATTCAGAAAAAATGTACGGTTCCCGTGGGATAGCTATTTTTTTAACAGAGCAAAAGATTAACTTTCTTTTTTGTAATGTGGTAGTTTAGGGGTCAGAGAATGATATAGATTACTTCTCATACCGGAATAATAAACGGTTCCCATGGGATAGCAAAACAAGTATGTATCCTATAGAAATCGAGTAATTAAAAGTAGTTTCGTTAAAGTTCACGAAATAGAGTCTTAACTCATTTTCCTTAAGAAGACTTGATCTACTTTTTACTCAAGAGAGATGTAAGTACTATTCCCGTGGGATAGATATGTTTTTTGTTTATCACAGAGTTAAAGATTGATATGATTTTTGCAATGTGGTAGTTTGGGGGAGAATGATATAGCTTACTTTTAAGGCTAGAATAATGCATGGTTCCCATGGGATGGCAAAACAATTATAACCTACAGGAACCGTACATATATATTAATATTTTCCTCAAGAAGGCCTGACCAATTTTACACAACAACGAAAGAAATCTCTACAAAGTTGAAATTAAAAAATTGACAATTTTTACTGAAAAATAAATATTAATTTCAATTTCCTTTAACACGCTTAAAGAGCTATGTATTTACTCAATCAAACCAATAAACCTAAATTTCAAATCAAATTCAATCCAATAACGTACGTTTAACTGAAAATTTGACCTAAGCAATTTTTAAAAGTATAATATTTTCCATGAAAATCCACTCTATTTATTTTCAGTAGTTTCAAAAATGTTGACACTTAAATCAAGTTTTCTTCTAAAAAGTTGTGTCCTTATATGTGGAGGACTATGATGTATTTATCAGTGGAAATATTGGGTTTTATGAAAAATTGAAAAGAAATTTCCATTCAACAATGTTTTATACAATTTTTGAAAATATGGCACTCTGAATAAAAAGCGTAGCAGCTATTCAAGAGAGTAGACCAGAGCTAAAGCCTTTGAAAATGGTAAAAAGTGAAACAAATTTATAGTAGTATAAACCCATTAGAAAAGGAAGAGTATATAACAAAAATGAAAGGAAAAATAAATTACGGTCGATCTGTGGTGGGGAATTGGAAAAAGGGTAGGGATTTAAGGGTAGAAACGGTTTATATCGATTTTCGACAAAAATATAAGTTCTATGGAAAAAAGTTAAATACCAAAGTTGTAGGTAATAAGATCTACAACTTTTGCGCTAACACTTTTTTCATATAACCTCAAAATTTATGTGTAAAATTCCAATAACAAGTTCAACACAACTAATGACCACGTACAAATTCATATAAAATAAAACATATAAAACGGGGGGGGTAATATTATGGCTTATTAGGGGGAGGGGGGGGGTTATTCAATGAAATTGCCACGGGTCTTAGATGGTATAGTTGCGCCACTGGTCGGTGGGCTTTTTGTTCATTGACCATACCTCTACTTTCTGATGGGCCAAAAAGTAATATGCATTAGAATGGTAAATGTTCCCAGGAAAAAAAAATAATAGTGTAAAATTTAATAAATTGCTCAAAATTGTACATAATACAATTGTACAAATACAACTTTGAGCTATTTATAAAAATTTACACTATTATTTTTTTTCCTGGGAACATTTAACATTCTAATGTAGGTATATATATTTTTGCACCATCAGAAATTAGAGGTTTCAACGAACAAAAAGCCCACCAACTTTTTTAAAAAAGTGGATATTTTGACGTGAGAATTTCGATTGAAAACTAAGGTGCTTTTTCAAATATTAAGTCAAAATAAGATGGAAAAAGAAATATTTTAAATCAAAAAAGTCACAGTGTGTTTGGGACATTAAAAGGTCACCAAATTTCATGAAAACATTTTTATTTGAAGTTATACTTCTTTAGGCGCGTTATGAAAGAATGATGAGAGTGAAATTTTAAGATGCGCGCGCATTTTCAGTGAAAAATTAACAAAATGAAATTAGTCGCAAAACAATTGGGTTACCTGGCGCGCGTAATTTGAATTTTTGTTGTATTTATTTACTTATTTATTTATTTTTATATTTAAATTAAAAATAATTATATATATAAATGACACATATTATTAATAAATATGTAATAACTTTTCTTGAATTTTGCAGTAGCTGTTATACTGTTTGAAATTTAATGATGAAAATGACGTCTGCATTCCATGCATATTTTTAGTTATCACGAAATCTGGGATTCTGATTGATATGATTCAACCATCTTAGGATAATAATTTAGTAAAACAAAATAAGAATAAGATTAAGACATTTTCATTTGACAAGTAGTACTTACTTTATTTCGCAATTTCTATGAAGCTTCGTTTTCATGATATGCATGAATTTTTAACCAGAAAAATGATCCTGACAAATTTTATAAACGTCTTGCAGCTTTCTTTGAATATAATTTATTGATATAAATTAAAATATTATTCTCTTAATTTTATTTTTAATAATTAAATCTTTAAATATATATATTATTATTATTAAATATTAAATTACAGTTTTTTAAAATTTATTATTTGAATAAAATTAATAAAAACAAATTTTTAATGATACCAAAGAAGTATAAACTCTCACGCGCGTACATAAGTACACGCAACCACTTTTTTTTGTAAAAAATAAAAATCCAAAAACTTGGTTATTGGAAATTTTCACATAAATTTTGAGGTTATGTGAAAAAGGTGTTAGTACAAAAGTTGTATATCTTCTTATTACCTACAACTTTGTCATTTAATTTTTTTCCATAGGACTTGTAGTTTTGTCGGAAATCGTGATAAACCGTTTCTACCCTTAAAAACACCCCACCTTTACCACTTCCCCACCTCAGATCGACCGTAATTTATTTTTCCTTTCATTTTTGATATATTATCTTCCTTTTCTAATGGGTTTCATCCTACTATAGTTTAATTTTTAGTTCAAAAATTATCGGCATTGGTCTAGATGTAGAATTTCATAAAAGAAAAAAATCCTTTTGTATCAGAGTGACCTGTGGAAATTCCATTGTCTATATAAACATTTTCAACCAATGATATCCTTTATTCTAATCTAACGTCCAAATAATAGATAACTTGATCAAATCAATGACAAATTAAACTTGGGATAAAAATCGATTTAATATGTTTAATATCGCTAATATACCTACCGATCTGAAAAATATCCAGTCGCTGGCAAACAAACAAACTGTCCAATATTATTCACCGTTCCGACCATCGCTAATTTCCATTGGTTTTCCGCACATGTTATTTTAAACTAAACAAAGAATATTAGTCAAAGTTGTATCTTATAAAAGTAGGATATTTATATGCGTAAATCACCGTACATCATTTACGATGGTTGTATGTTCCTGGTTGAAAACAAACTCGTGACACTTTTCCGTTTTATTTCTACGAAAATTTTTCATCGTACAACTGGCATTTTCATGTACGACCACCTTATCATTAGGTGAAAATCGAACACACCGTTCATACTCTCCATAACCGTGCCCCTTCGGCACGGCATTTCCCACCCAGTTCTGATGAAAATCAGAATTTTCCACATCACACTCGGCGATTCGACATCTAAAAGAATCATTATCAACATTACAAACATAACTCTCCTATATTGTGTCTGACCCAAATGAATCACTCTAACAATCTTTCCAGATAACAACATTATCTGGAAACGTTTAAAAAAAAATTCTTATAAAAACCGTACCGATATTGTGAATTTCCGGCTGTAAACACGTAACTGACCGTCGTAAATGCAGTGAATATCATCGGGATGCATATCAACAGCAAATGGACTTTCTGATACTTTCCAAATCCATTCAATTGTTGCAGAATGGACTCGAAACAAAACTGATTCGACACCGTCATCGTCCTATTTTTAAACGTCGGTCGTTGTCGTGTTGCAGTTTTGGGCGTCCAAAATAATAATTAGCATACAAACGACGCGCACATTTTCCAATGGATAACGAAAAGAAAAACTTGTTAAAAATACGATACAATAAAGATAACGCGAAATGGCAATAAATTTTTTTTTAATGATATGTATTGTAAATGCGAGCGATTACATGTAGTTATACGAATAACTGTAGATATGTTAATTGCTTAAAATACACATAAACAATAATTAAAGATATGCCACGAACGATCAAATGTAAATGTGTATATACCACGTTCTTATGATGGTCATTCGTTGGCTTTTCGCTAATCTCTAAGTGATTATACAGTGTCGCGGGTCAAATCACAGCTCCCGATATTTCATCGCGTAATCTCACATTACATTTTTGTGATAATAACTTAAGTTTAGTACACGACTAGTTCAAGTTGATTTGTTCTAAATGATGTTGTATAGGTATATGGTATGAATCGATTATAGCGATGGCTTAAAATACCAAAAGATGAATCATTTTTGCCCCGAAACAACAAAAGCTTTGTTTCATGACTAAATGCTATTTTTAAGTAAATGTAATGAAATTTGTTATTCAAAAAATTAATAATAGTAGGGAAGCCTACGATGCTAAATCGGGATTTACTCGAGCGTTATCGAGACCTATTGGGTTGCGAAGCTTAGATGATAAAAAGAAAAAATAGTCATATAATATATACCTTTTCAGCGGTGGGGGGAGCGGCTATAGATTTTCAAAAATGTAAAAAAAAAACTGTTACATGGACATACTCGAGCGCGTCAGATATTGATAGCATCCATGTCCTACGTATTTTTAAAAATGTACATATGTTAATCTGATTGTTTCCATGATGGGGGTGGTAAGGGTTAAAAATGAAGAACCAAAAATTTTAATCGAGCGCGTCAGATTTTCTAAGGGGATGTTAAGTGAACCTAAGACAAACATCTGACGATTTGAATGTGACGCAAACGCGCCATTATTAGAATGTGCAAAAAAATCGCCATTTTGAAATACTCGAGCGCGTCAGATTAAGATATATATGGTTCATCTTTATGCCTTAGACATGCTGTCTCATAATCTGACGATTATCAGGAGCGATTTACCTAATCTGAAAATAATTCAATTTTTTTTTGTATATGTGCAAACAGCCTATATTTGAATTATTTCAGGAAAAAGTTTCAAATATAAGTTGTAGCCACTAATAAGTCAAAGAACTAAAGTAAGTTTAAAGAAAATCGTTGGAGCCGTTTTCGAAAAAAAATGGATAAGCTCATAAACTCCCAGAATAAAGTGGAGCTTTCGGTTCACCGATTGCAACCAAAAGCTTCGCGGCACAACTAGTTATAATATGGAAGTCAAAATTCCAGTTTGATGAAATTTGAATAAAGCTTTCGATACGATATGACTGTCGAACACTCACACACAGAAAAAATCTTGAAGAAAAAATTAACGACGGTTAGTTCACGGTTTTTTTTGGACTTTACATTTTATCCTTTCGATTATGTTTAAAATGTCTTTTCCTTGATGTTAAAGGACCAACAGACGAAGATATCGAGATTTTTTTCAAAAAGGACGACTTCAAATTTTGTCCTGTATTTGTAAGTTTTGGTCAAATTTCAACAAAAATATCTCGAAGAAAAAATCAACGATGGTTAGTTCACGGTTTTTTTTGGACTTTACATTTTATCCTTTCGATTTTGTTTAAAATGTCTTTTCCTTGATGTTAAAGGACCAACAGACGAAGATATCGAGATTTTTTTCAAAAAGGACGACTTCAAATTTTGTCCTGTATTTGTAAGTTTTGGTCAAATTTCAACAAAAAAATCTCGAAGAAAAAATCAACGATGGTTAGTTCACGGTTTTTTTTGGACTTTACATTTTATCCTTTCGATTTTGTTTAAAATGTCTTTTCCTTGATGTTAAAGGACCAACAGACGAAGATATCGAGATTTTTTTCAAAAAGGACGACTTCAAATTTTGTCCTGTATTTGTAAGTTTTGGTCAAATTTCAACAAAAAAATCTCGAAGAAAAAATCAACGATGGTTAGTTCACGGTTTTTTTTGGACTTTACATTTTATCCTTTCGATTTTGTTTAAAATGTCTTTTCCTTGATGTTAAAGGACCAACAGACGAAGATATCGAGATTTTTTTCAAAAAGGACGACTTCAAATTTTGTCCTGTATTTGTAAGTTTTGGTCAAATTTCAACAAAAATATCTCGAAGAAAAAATCAACGATGGTTAGTTCACGGTTTTTTTTGGACTTTACATTTTATCCTTTCGATTTTGTTTAAAATGTCTTTTCCTTGATGTTAAAGGACCAACAGACGAAGATATCGAGATTTTTTTCAAAAAGGACGACTTCAAATTTTGTCCTGTATTTGTAAGTTTTGGTCAAATTTCAACAAAAAAATCTCGAAGAAAAAATCAACGATGGTTAGTTCACGGTTTTTTTTGGACTTTACATTTTATCCTTTCGATTTTGTTTAAAATGTCTTTTCCTTGATGTTAAAGGACCAACAGACGAAGATATCGAGATTTTTTTCAAAAAGGACGACTTCAAATTTTGTCCTGTATTTGTAAGTTTTGGTCAAATTTCAACAAAAAAATCTCGAAGAAAAAATCAACGATGGTTAGTTCACGGTTTTTTTTGGACTTTACATTTTATCCTTTCGATTTTGTTTAAAATGTCTTTTCCTTGATGTTAAAGGACCAACAGACGAAGATATCGAGATTTTTTTCAAAAAGGACGACTTCAAATTTTGTCCTGTATTTGTAAGTTTTGGTCAAATTTCAACAAAAATATCTCGAAGAAAAAATCAACGATGGTTAGTTCACGGTTTTTTTTGGACTTTACATTTTATCCTTTCGATTATGTTTAAAATGTCTTTTCCTTGATGTTAAAGGACCAACAGACGAAGATATCGAGATTTTTTTCAAAAAGGACGACTTCAAATTTTGTCCTGTATTTGTAAGTTTTGGTCAAATTTCAACAAAAATATCTCGAAGAAAAAATCAACGATGGTTAGTTCACGGTTTTTTTTGGACTTTACATTTTATCCTTTCGATTTTGTTTAAAATGTCTTTTCCTTGATGTTAAAGGACCAACAGACGAAGATATCGAGATTTTTTTCAAAAAGGACGACTTCAAATTTTGTCCTGTATTTGTAAGTTTTGGTCAAATTTCAACAAAAAAATCTCGAAGAAAAAATCAACGTTGGTTAGTTCACGGTTTTTTTTGGACTTTACATTTTATCCTTTCGATTTTGTTTAAAATGTCTTTTCCTTGATGTTAAAGGACCAACAGACGAAGATATCGAGATTTTTTTCAAAAAGGACGACTTCAAATTTTGTCCTGTATTTGTAAGTTTTGGTCAAATTTCAACAAAAATATCTCGAAGAAAAAATCAACGATGGTTAGTTCACGGTTTTTTTTGGACTTTACATTTTATCCTTTCGATTTTGTTTAAAATGTCTTTTCCTTGATGTTAAAGGACCAACAGACGAAGATATCGAGATTTTTTTCAAAAAGGACGACTTCAAATTTTGTCCTGTATTTGTAAGTTTTGGTCAAATTTCAACAAAAATATCTCGAAGAAAAAATCAACGATGGTTAGTTCACGGTTTTTTTTGGACTTTACATTTTATCCTTTCGATTTTGTTTAAAATGTCTTTTCCTTGATGTTAAAGGACCAACAGACGAAGATATCGAGATTTTTTTCAAAAAGGACGACTTCAAATTTTGTCCTGTATTTGTAAGTTTTGGTCAAATTTCAACAAAAAAATCTCGAAGAAAAAATCAACGATGGTTAGTTCACGGTTTTTTTTGGACTTTACATTTTATCCTTTCGATTTTGTTTAAAATGTCTTTTCCTTGATGTTAAAGGACCAACAGACGAAGATATCGAGATTTTTTTCAAAAAGGACGACTTCAAATTTTGTCCTGTATTTGTAAGTTTTGTTCAAATTTCAACAAAAATATCTCGAAGAAAAAATCAACGATGGTTAGTTCACGGTTTTTTTTGGACTTTACATTTTATCCTTTCGATTTTGTTTAAAATGTCTTTTCCTTGATGTTAAAGGACCAACAGACGAAGATATCGAGATTTTTTTCAAAAAGGACGACTTCAAATTTTGTCCTGTATTTGTAAGTTTTGGTCAAATTTCAACAAAAATATCTCGAAGAAAAAATCAACGATGGTTAGTTCACGGTTTTTTTTGGACTTTACATTTTATCCTTTCGATTTTGTTTAAAATGTCTTTTCCTTGATGTTAAAGGACCAACAGACGAAGATATCGAGATTTTTTTCAAAAAGGACGACTTCAAATTTTGTCCTGTATTTGTAAGTTTTGGTCAAATTTCAACAAAAATATCTCGAAGAAAAAATCAACGATGGTTAGTTCACGGTTTTTTTTGGACTTTACATTTTATCCTTTCGATTTTGTTTAAAATGTCTTTTCCTTGATGTTAAAGGACCAACAGACGAAGATATCGAGATTTTTTTCAAAAAGGACGACTTCAAATTTTGTCCTGTATTTGTAAGTTTTGGTCAAATTTCAACAAAAATATCTCGAAGAAAAAATCAACGATGGTTAGTTCACGGTTTTTTTTGGACTTTACATTTTATCCTTTCGATTTTGTTTAAAATGTCTTTTCCTTGATGTTAAAGGACCAACAGACGAAGATATCGAGATTTTTTTCAAAAAGGACGACTTCAAATTTTGTCCTGTATTTGTAAGTTTTGGTCAAATTTCAACAAAAATATCTCGAAGAAAAAATCAACGATGGTTAGTTCACGGTTTTTTTTGGACTTTACATTTTATCCTTTCGATTTTGTTTAAAATGTCTTTTCCTTGATGTTAAAGGACCAACAGACGAAGATATCGAGATTTTTTTCAAAAAGGACGACTTCAAATTTTGTCCTGTATTTGTAAGTTTTGGTCAAATTTCAACAAAAAAATCTCGAAGAAAAAATCAACGATGGTTAGTTCACGGTTTTTTTTGGACTTTACATTTTATCCTTTCGATTTTGTTTAAAATGTCTTTTCCTTGATGTTAAAGGACCAACAGACGAAGATATCGAGATTTTTTTCAAAAAGGACGACTTCAAATTTTGTCCTGTATTTGTAAGTTTTGGTCAAATTTCAACAAAAAAATCTCGAAGAAAAAATCAACGATGGTTAGTTCACGGTTTTTTTTGGACTTTACATTTTATCCTTTCGATTTTGTTTAAAATGTCTTTTCCTTGATGTTAAAGGACCAACAGACGAAGATATCGAGATTTTTTTCAAAAAGGACGACTTCAAATTTTGTCCTGTATTTGTAAGTTTTGGTCAAATTTCAACAAAAATATCTCGAAGAAAAAATCAACGATGGTTAGTTCACGGTTTTTTTTGGACTTTACATTTTATCCTTTCGATTTTGTTTAAAATGTCTTTTCCTTGATGTTAAAGGACCAACAGACGAAGATATCGAGATTTTTTTCAAAAAGGACGACTTCAAATTTTGTCCTGTATTTGTAAGTTTTGGTCAAATTTCAACAAAAAAATCTCGAAGAAAAAATCAACGATGGTTAGTTCACGGTTTTTTTTGGACTTTACATTTTATCCTTTCGATTTTGTTTAAAATGTCTTTTCCTTGATGTTAAAGGACCAACAGACGAAGATATCGAGATTTTTTTCAAAAAGGACGACTTCAAATTTTGTCCTGTATTTGTAAGTTTTGGTCAAATTTCAACAAAAATATCTCGAAGAAAAAATCAACGATGGTTAGTTCACGGTTTTTTTTGGACTTTACATTTTATCCTTTCGATTTTGTTTAAAATGTCTTTTCCTTGATGTTAAAGGACCAACAGACGAAGATATCGAGATTTTTTTCAAAAAGGACGACTTCAAATTTTGTCCTGTATTTGTAAGTTTTGGTCAAATTTCAACAAAAAAATCTCGAAGAAAAAATCAACGATGGTTAGTTCACGGTTTTTTTTGGACTTTACATTTTATCCTTTCGATTTTGTTTAAAATGTCTTTTCCTTGATGTTAAAGGACCAACAGACGAAGATATCGAGATTTTTTTCAAAAAGGACGACTTCAAATTTTGTCCTGTATTTGTAAGTTTTGGTCAAATTTCAACAAAAAAATCTCGAAGAAAAAATCAACGATGGTTAGTTCACGGTTTTTTTTGGACTTTACATTTTATCCTTTCGATTTTGTTTAAAATGTCTTTTCCTTGATGTTAAAGGACCAACAGACGAAGATATCGAGATTTTTTTCAAAAAGGACGACTTCAAATTTTGTCCTGTATTTGTAAGTTTTGGTCAAATTTCAACAAAAATATCTCGAAGAAAAAATCAACGATGGTTAGTTCACGGTTTTTTTTGGACTTTACATTTTATCCTTTCGATTTTGTTTAAAATGTCTTTTCCTTGATGTTAAAGGACCAACAGACGAAGATATCGAGATTTTTTTCAAAAAGGACGACTTCAAATTTTGTCCTGTATTTGTAAGTTTTGGTCAAATTTCAACAAAAATATCTCGAAGAAAAAATCAACGATGGTTAGTTCACGGTTTTTTTTGGACTTTACATTTTATCCTTTCGATTTTGTTTAAAATGTCTTTTCCTTGATGTTAAAGGACCAACAGACGAAGATATCGAGATTTTTTTCAAAAAGGACGACTTCAAATTTTGTCCTGTATTTGTAAGTTTTGGTCAAATTTCAACAAAAATATCTCGAAGAAAAAATCAACGATGGTTAGTTCAAGGTTTTTTTCGGACTTTACATTTTATCCTTTCGATTTTGTTTAAAATGTCTTTTCCTTGATGTTAAAGGACCAACAGACGAAGATATCGAGATTTTTTTCAAAAAGGACGACTTCAAATTTTGTCCTGTATTTGTAAGTTTTGGTCAAATTTCAACAAAAAAATCTCGAAGAAAAAATCAACGATGGTTAGTTCACGGTTTTTTCCGGACTTTACATTTTATCCTTTCGATTTTGTTTAAAATGTCTTTTCCTTGATGTTAACGGACCAACAGACGAAGATATCGAGATTTTTTTCAAAAAGGACGACTTCAAATTTTGTCCTGTATTTGTAAGTTTTGGTCAAATTTCAACAAAAAAATCTCGAAGAAAAAATCAACGATGGTTAGTTCAAGGTTTTTTTCGGACTTTACATTTTATCCTTTCGATTTTGTTTAAAATGTCTTTTCCTTGATGTTAACGGACCAACAGACGAAGATATCGAGATTTTTTTCAAAAAGGACGACTTCAAATTTTGTCCTGTATTTGTAAGTTTTGGTCAAATTTCAACAAAAAAATCTCGAAGAAAAAATCAACGATGGTTAGTTCACGGTTTTTTTCGGACTTTACATTTTATCCTTTCGATTTTGTTTAAAATGTCTTTTCCTTGATGTTAAAGGACCAACAGACGAAGATATCGAGATTTTTTTCAAAAAGGACGACTTCAAATTTTGTCCTGTATTTGTAAGTTTTGGTCAAATTTCAACAAAAAAATCTCGAAGAAAAAATCAACGATGGTTAGTTCACGGTTTTTTCCGGACTTTACATTTTATCCTTTCGATTTTGTTTAAAATGTCTTTTCCTTGATGTTAACGGACCAACAGACGAAGATATCGAGATTTTTTTCAAAAAGGACGACTTCAAATTTTGTCCTGTATTTGTAAGTTTTGGTCAAATTTCAACAAAAAAATCTCGAAGAAAAAATCAACGATGGTTAGTTCAAGGTTTTTTTCGGACTTTACATTTTATCCTTTCGATTTTGTTTAAAATGTCTTTTCCTTGATGTTAACGGACCAACAGACGAAGATATCGAGATTTTTTTCAAAAAGGACGACTTCAAATTTTGTCCTGTATTTGTAAGTTTTGGTCAAATTTCAACAAAAAAATCTCGAAGAAAAAATCAACGATGGTTAGTTCAAGGTTTTTTTCGGACTTTACATTTTATCCTTTCGATTTTGTTTAAAATGTCTTTTCCTTGATGTTTAAGGACCAACAGACAAAGTTATCAAGTTTTTTTTCGAAAAGGATAACTTCAAATTTTGTCCTGTATTTGTAAGTTTTGGTCAAATTTCAACAAAAAAATCTCGAAGAAAAAATCAACGATGGTTAGTTCACGGTTTATTTCGGACTTTACATTTTATCCTTTCGATTTTGTTTAAAATGTCTTTTCCTTGATGTTTAAGGACCAACAGACAAAGTTATCAAGTTTTTTTTCGAAAAGGATAACTTCAAATTTTGTCCTGTATTTGTAAGTTTTGGTCAAATTTCAACAAAAAAATCTCGAAGAAAAAATCAACGATGGTTAGTTCACGGTTTTTTTCGGACTTTACATTTTATCCTTTCGATTTTGTTTAAAATGTCTTTTCCTTGATGTTAAAGGACCAACAGACGAAGATATCGAGATTTTTTTCAAAAAGGACGACTTCAAATTTTGTCCTGTATTTGTAAGTTTTGGTCAAATTTCAACAAAAAAATCTCGAAGAAAAAATCAACGATGGTTAGTTCACGGTTTTTTTCGGACTTTACATTTTATCCTTTCGATTTTGTTTAAAATGTCTTTTCCTTGATGTTAAAGGACCAACAGACGAAGATATCGAGATTTTTTTCAAAAAGGACGACTTCAAATTTTGTCCTGTATTTGTAAGTTTTGGTCAAATTTCAACAAAAAAATCTCGAAGAAAAAATCAACGATGGTTAGTTCACGGTTTTTTTCGGACTTTACATTTTATCCTTTCGATTTTGTTTAAAATGTCTTTTCCTTGATGTTAACGGACCAACAGACGAAGATATCGAGATTTTTTTCAAAAAGGACGACTTCAAATTTTGTCCTGTATTTGTAAGTTTTGGTCAAATTTCAACAAAAAAATCTCGAAGAAAAAATCAACGATGGTTAGTTCACGGTTTTTTTCGGACTTTACATTTTATCCTTTCGATTTTGTTTAAAATGTCTTTTCCTTGATGTTAAAGGACCAACAGACGAAGATATCGAGATTTTTTTCAAAAAGGACGACTTCAAATTTTGTCCTGTATTTGTAAGTTTTGGTCAAATTTCAACAAAAAAATCTCGAAGAAAAAATCAACGATGGTTAGTTCACGGTTTTTTCCGGACTTTACATTTTATCCTTTCGATTTTGTTTAAAATGTCTTTTCCTTGATGTTAACGGACCAACAGACGAAGATATCGAGATTTTTTTCAAAAAGGACGACTTCAAATTTTGTCCTGTATTTGTAAGTTTTGGTCAAATTTCAACAAAAAAATCTCGAAGAAAAAATCAACGATGGTTAGTTCACGGTTTTTTTCGGACTTTACATTTTATCCTTTCGATTTTGTTTAAAATGTCTTTTCCTTGATGTTAAAGGACCAACAGACGAAGATATCGAGATTTTTTTCAAAAAGGACGACTTCAAATTTTGTCCTGTATTTGTAAGTTTTGGTCAAATTTCAACAAAAAAATCTCGAAGAAAAAATCAACGATGGTTAGTTCACGGTTTTTTTCGGACTTTACATTTTATCCTTTCGATTTTGTTTAAAATGTCTTTTCCTTGATGTTAACGGACCAACAGACGAAGATATCGAGATTTTTTTCAAAAAGGACGACTTCAAATTTTGTCCTGTATTTGTAAGTTTTGGTCAAATTTCAACAAAAAAATCTCGAAGAAAAAATCAACGATGGTTAGTTCACGGTTTTTTTCGGACTTTACATTTTATCCTTTCGATTTTGTTTAAAATGTCTTTTCCTTGATGTTAAAGGACCAACAGACGAAGATATCGAGATTTTTTTCAAAAAGGACGACTTCAAATTTTGTCCTGTATTTGTAAGTTTTGGTCAAATTTCAACAAAAAAATCTCGAAGAAAAAATCAACGATGGTTAGTTCACGGTTTTTTCCGGACTTTACATTTTATCCTTTCGATTTTGTTTAAAATGTCTTTTCCTTGATGTTAACGGACCAACAGACGAAGATATCGAGATTTTTTTCAAAAAGGACGACTTCAAATTTTGTCCTGTATTTGTAAGTTTTGGTCAAATTTCAACAAAAAAATCTCGAAGAAAAAATCAACGATGGTTAGTTCACGGTTTTTTTCGGACTTTACATTTTATCCTTTCGATTTTGTTTAAAATGTCTTTTCCTTGATGTTAACGGACCAACAGACGAAGATATCGAGATTGTTTTCAAAAAGGACGACTTCAAATTTTGTCCTGTATTTGTAAGTTTTGGTCAAATTTCAACAAAAAAATCTCGAAGAAAAAATCAACGATGGTTAGTTCAAGGTTTTTTTCGGACTTTACATTTTATCCTTTCGATTTTGTTTAAAATGTCTTTTCCTTGATGTTAAAGGACCAACAGACGAAGATATCGAGATTTTTTTCAAAAAGGACGACTTCAAATTTTGTCCTGTATTTGTAAGTTTTGGTCAAATTTCAACAAAAAAATCTCGAAGAAAAAATCAACGATGGTTAGTTCACGGTTTTTTCCGGACTTTACATTTTATCCTTTCGATTTTGTTTAAAATGTCTTTTCCTTGATGTTAACGGACCAACAGACGAAGATATCGAGATTTTTTTCAAAAAGGACGACTTCAAATTTTGTCCTGTATTTGTAAGTTTTGGTCAAATTTCAACAAAAAAATCTCGAAGAAAAAATCAACGATGGTTAGTTCAAGGTTTTTTTCGGACTTTACATTTTATCCTTTCGATTTTGTTTAAAATGTCTTTTCCTTGATGTTAACGGACCAACAGACGAAGATATCGAGATTTTTTTCAAAAAGGACGACTTCAAATTTTGTCCTGTATTTGTAAGTTTTGGTCAAATTTCAACAAAAAAATCTCGAAGAAAAAATCAACGATGGTTAGTTCACGGTTTTTTTCGGACTTTACATTTTATCCTTTCGATTTTGTTTAAAATGTCTTTTCCTTGATGTTAAAGGACCAACAGACGAAGATATCGAGATTTTTTTCAAAAAGGACGACTTCAAATTTTGTCCTGTATTTGTAAGTTTTGGTCAAATTTCAACAAAAAAATCTCGAAGAAAAAATCAACGATGGTTAGTTCACGGTTTTTTCCGGACTTTACATTTTATCCTTTCGATTTTGTTTAAAATGTCTTTTCCTTGATGTTAACGGACCAACAGACGAAGATATCGAGATTTTTTTCAAAAAGGACGACTTCAAATTTTGTCCTGTATTTGTAAGTTTTGGTCAAATTTCAACAAAAAAATCTCGAAGAAAAAATCAACGATGGTTAGTTCAAGGTTTTTTTCGGACTTTACATTTTATCCTTTCGATTTTGTTTAAAATGTCTTTTCCTTGATGTTAACGGACCAACAGACGAAGATATCGAGATTTTTTTCAAAAAGGACGACTTCAAATTTTGTCCTGTATTTGTAAGTTTTGGTCAAATTTCAACAAAAAAATCTCGAAGAAAAAATCAACGATGGTTAGTTCAAGGTTTTTTTCGGACTTTACATTTTATCCTTTCGATTTTGTTTAAAATGTCTTTTCCTTGATGTTTAAGGACCAACAGACAAAGTTATCAAGTTTTTTTTCGAAAAGGATAACTTCAAATTTTGTCCTGTATTTGTAAGTTTTGGTCAAATTTCAACAAAAAAATCTCGAAGAAAAAATCAACGATGGTTAGTTCACGGTTTTTTTCGGACTTTACATTTTATCCTTTCGATTTTGTTTAAAATGTCTTTTCCTTGATGTTAAAGGACCAACAGACGAAGATATCGAGATTTTTTTCAAAAAGGACGACTTCAAATTTTGTCCTGTATTTGTAAGTTTTGGTCAAATTTCAACAAAAAAATCTCGAAGAAAAAATCAACGATGGTTAGTTCACGGTTTTTTTCGGACTTTACATTTTATCCTTTCGATTTTGTTTAAAATGTCTTTTCCTTGATGTTAACGGACCAACAGACGAAGATATCGAGATTTTTTTCAAAAAGGACGACTTCAAATTTTGTCCTGTATTTGTAAGTTTTGGTCAAATTTCAACAAAAAAATCTCGAAGAAAAAATCAACGATGGTTAGTTCAAGGTTTTTTTCGGACTTTACATTTTATCCTTTCGATTTTGTTTAAAATGTCTTTTCCTTGATGTTTAAGGACCAACAGACAAAGTTATCAAGTTTTTTTTCGAAAAGGATAACTTCAAATTTTGTCCTGTATTTGTAAGTTTTGGTCAAATTTCAACAAAAAAATCTCGAAGAAAAAATCAACGATGGTTAGTTCACGGTTTTTTTCGGACTTTACATTTTATCCTTTCGATTTTGTTTAAAATGTCTTTTCCTTGATGTTAAAGGACCAACAGACGAAGATATCGAGATTTTTTTCAAAAAGGACGACTTCAAATTTTGTCCTGTATTTGTAAGTTTTGGTCAAATTTCAACAAAAAAATCTCGAAGAAAAAATCAACGATGGTTAGTTCACGGTTTTTTTCGGACTTTACATTTTATCCTTTCGATTTTGTTTAAAATGTCTTTTCCTTGATGTTAACGGACCAACAGACGAAGATATCGAGATTTTTTTCAAAAAGGACGACTTCAAATTTTGTCCTGTATTTGTAAGTTTTGGTCAAATTTCAACAAAAAAATCTCGAAGAAAAAATCAACGATGGTTAGTTCAAGGTTTTTTTCGGACTTTACATTTTATCCTTTCGATTTTGTTTAAAATGTCTTTTCCTTGATGTTAACGGACCAACAGACGAAGATATCGAGATTTTTTTCAAAAAGGACGACTTCAAATTTTGTCCTGTATTTGTAAGTTTTGGTCAAATTTCAACAAAAAAATCTCGAAGAAAAAATCAACGATGGTTAGTTCACGGTTTTTTTCGGACTTTACATTTTATCCTTTCGATTTTGTTTAAAATGTCTTTTCCTTGATGTTAAAGGACCAACAGACGAAGATATCGAGATTTTTTTCAAAAAGGACGACTTCAAATTTTGTCCTGTATTTGTAAGTTTTGGTCAAATTTCAACAAAAAAATCTCGAAGAAAAAATCAACGATGGTTAGTTCACGGTTTTTTTCGGACTTTACATTTTATCCTTTCGATTTTGTTTAAAATGTCTTTTCCTTGATGTTAACGGACCAACAGACGAAGATATCGAGATTTTTTTCAAAAAGGACGACTTCAAATTTTGTCCTGTATTTGTAAGTTTTGGTCAAATTTCAACAAAAAAATCTCGAAGAAAAAATCAACGATGGTTAGTTCACGGTTTTTTTCGGACTTTACATTTTATCCTTTCGATTTTGTTTAAAATGTCTTTTCCTTGATGTTAAAGGACCAACAGACGAAGATATCGAGATTTTTTTCAAAAAGGACGACTTCAAATTTTGTCCTGTATTTGTAAGTTTTGGTCAAATTTCAACAAAAAAATCTCGAAGAAAAAATCAACGATGGTTAGTTCACGGTTTTTTTCGGACTTTACATTTTATCCTTTCGATTTTGTTTAAAATGTCTTTTCCTTGATGTTAACGGACCAACAGACGAAGATATCGAGATTTTTTTCAAAAAGGACGACTTCAAATTTTGTCCTGTATTTGTAAGTTTTGGTCAAATTTCAACAAAAAAATCTCGAAGAAAAAATCAACGATGGTTAGTTCACGGTTTTTTTCGGACTTTACATTTTATCCTTTCGATTTTGTTTAAAATGTCTTTTCCTTGATGTTAAAGGACCAACAGACGAAGATATCGAGATTTTTTTCAAAAAGGACGACTTCAAATTTTGTCCTGTATTTGTAAGTTTTGGTCAAATTTCAACAAAAAAATCTCGAAGAAAAAATCAACGATGGTTAGTTCACGGTTTTTTCCGGACTTTACATTTTATCCTTTCGATTTTGTTTAAAATGTCTTTTCCTTGATGTTAACGGACCAACAGACGAAGATATCGAGATTTTTTTCAAAAAGGACGACTTCAAATTTTGTCCTGTATTTGTAAGTTTTGGTCAAATTTCAACAAAAAAATCTCGAAGAAAAAATCAACGATGGTTAGTTCACGGTTTTTTTCGGACTTTACATTTTATCCTTTCGATTTTGTTTAAAATGTCTTTTCCTTGATGTTAACGGACCAACAGACGAAGATATCGAGATTGTTTTCAAAAAGGACGACTTCAAATTTTGTCCTGTATTTGTAAGTTTTGGTCAAATTTCAACAAAAAAATCTCGAAGAAAAAATCAACGATGGTTAGTTCAAGGTTTTTTTCGGACTTTACATTTTATCCTTTCGATTTTGTTTAAAATGTCTTTTCCTTGATGTTAAAGGACCAACAGACGAAGATATCGAGATTTTTTTCAAAAAGGACGACTTCAAATTTTGTCCTGTATTTGTAAGTTTTGGTCAAATTTCAACAAAAAAATCTCGAAGAAAAAATCAACGATGGTTAGTTCACGGTTTTTTCCGGACTTTACATTTTATCCTTTCGATTTTGTTTAAAATGTCTTTTCCTTGATGTTAACGGACCAACAGACGAAGATATCGAGATTTTTTTCAAAAAGGACGACTTCAAATTTTGTCCTGTATTTGTAAGTTTTGGTCAAATTTCAACAAAAAAATCTCGAAGAAAAAATCAACGATGGTTAGTTCAAGGTTTTTTTCGGACTTTACATTTTATCCTTTCGATTTTGTTTAAAATGTCTTTTCCTTGATGTTAACGGACCAACAGACGAAGATATCGAGATTTTTTTCAAAAAGGACGACTTCAAATTTTGTCCTGTATTTGTAAGTTTTGGTCAAATTTCAACAAAAAAATCTCGAAGAAAAAATCAACGATGGTTAGTTCACGGTTTTTTTCGGACTTTACATTTTATCCTTTCGATTTTGTTTAAAATGTCTTTTCCTTGATGTTAAAGGACCAACAGACGAAGATATCGAGATTTTTTTCAAAAAGGACGACTTCAAATTTTGTCCTGTATTTGTAAGTTTTGGTCAAATTTCAACAAAAAAATCTCGAAGAAAAAATCAACGATGGTTAGTTCACGGTTTTTTCCGGACTTTACATTTTATCCTTTCGATTTTGTTTAAAATGTCTTTTCCTTGATGTTAACGGACCAACAGACGAAGATATCGAGATTTTTTTCAAAAAGGACGACTTCAAATTTTGTCCTGTATTTGTAAGTTTTGGTCAAATTTCAACAAAAAAATCTCGAAGAAAAAATCAACGATGGTTAGTTCACGGTTTTTTCCGGACTTTACATTTTATCCTTTCGATTTTGTTTAAAATGTCTTTTCCTTGATGTTAACGGACCAACAGACGAAGATATCGAGATTTTTTTCAAAAAGGACGACTTCAAATTTTGTCCTGTATTTGTAAGTTTTGGTCAAATTTCAACAAAAAAATCTCGAAGAAAAAATCAACGATGGTTAGTTCAAGGTTTTTTTCGGACTTTACATTTTATCCTTTCGATTTTGTTTAAAATGTCTTTTCCTTGATGTTTAAGGACCAACAGACAAAGTTATCAAGTTTTTTTTCGAAAAGGATAACTTCAAATTTTGTCCTGTATTTGTAAGTTTTGGTCAAATTTCAACAAAAAAATCTCGAAGAAAAAATCAACGATGGTTAGTTCACGGTTTTTTTCGGACTTTACATTTTATCCTTTCGATTTTGTTTAAAATGTCTTTTCCTTGATGTTAAAGGACCAACAGACGAAGATATCGAGATTTTTTTCAAAAAGGACGACTTCAAATTTTGTCCTGTATTTGTAAGTTTTGGTCAAATTTCAACAAAAAAATCTCGAAGAAAAAATCAACGATGGTTAGTTCAAGGTTTTTTTCGGACTTTACATTTTATCCTTTCGATTTTGTTTAAAATGTCTTTTCCTTGATGTTTAAGGACCAACAGACAAAGTTATCAAGTTTTTTTTCGAAAAGGATAACTTCAAATTTTGTCCTGTATTTGTAAGTTTTGGTCAAATTTCAACAAAAAAATCTCGAAGAAAAAATCAACGATGGTTAGTTCACGGTTTATTTCGGACTTTACATTTTATCCTTTCGATTTTGTTTAAAATGTCTTTTCCTTGATGTTTAAGGACCAACAGACAAAGTTATCAAGTTTTTTTTCGAAAAGGATAACTTCAAATTTTGTCCTGTATTTGTAAGTTTTGGTCAAATTTCAACAAAAAAATCTCGAAGAAAAAATCAACGATGGTTAGTTCACGGTTTTTTTCGGACTTTACATTTTATCCTTTCGATTTTGTTTAAATTGTCTTTTCCTTGATGTTAAAGGACAAACATACGAAGATATCGAGATTTTTTTCAAAAAGGACGACTTCAAATTTTGTCCTGTATTTGTAAGTTTTGGTCAAATTTCAACAAAAAAATCTCGAAGAAAAAATCAACGATGGTTAGTTCACGGTTTTTTCCGGACTTTACATTTTATCCTTTCGATTTTGTTTAAAATGTCTTTTCCTTGATGTTAAAGGACCAACAGACGAAGATATCGAGTTTTTTTTCAAAAAGGACGACTTCAAATTTTGTCCTGTATTTGTAAGTTTTGGTCAAATTTCCACAAAAAAATCTCGAAGAAAAAATCAACGATGGTTAGTTCACGGTTTTTTTTGGACTTTACATTTTATCCTTTCGATTTTGTTTAAAATGTCTTTTCCTTGATGTTAAAGGACCAACAGACGAAGATATCGAGATTTTTTTCAAAAAGGACGACTTCAAATTTTGTCCTGTATTTGTAAGTTTTGGTCAAATTTCAACAAAAAAATCTCGAAGAAAAAATCAACGATGGTGTAACGTTGACGTAACTCGGCAACACGTGGAGAGGATGTTGTCGAATTCGTCAAGTTCAAAATAAAAAATTAAAAAAATACAAAAATAAATGACAATGGAACTAATTAAATGGAGTCCCTGAGATAAAAAGGGGGGAATTCCTGTTTTTTTTTCTTCTTTCGTACCCAACACCAAATCGGGAATCTTAACGGGACTTACCTTACGGAGTTCCTCGTTTCTCCTCCCACGATTACACGCAAACACAATAAAAAAATAAAAAAACACGAAAAGTAATTTTATGAAATTTATTGTACAAAGAAAAAAAATAATTCTCAATTATTGATTCGCGTGTTGTACGGCCGGCGTTTCGAATCGGAGTCCCCTTGGCCTTGCCAAAATTGATCGAATCGGGGCTCCGCTTCTCTGTCTGTCCCAGCATCCATTCGGTTGTCTCTCTCGGGATGTTTTTCAAAGTCGCAGGCCGAATTTTTCCAAAACAACGTTGACCGACGACTCGAAAACATCACCGCTCGAACTGGATCTGAAACAGACAAAAAGAGAACCCCGACTCGATCGAAAATTCGCTTGGCCCCATATCGCCTCGTTACAATCCCCCCCACTAAGCCGAGCTAATTTACAAAATTTTGGTGAGGAGAAAAAAAAACAGAAAAAAAAATATTCCTTCGGTAAGCCCCCTCTAAAATTCCCGAATCCCCAAGACAACAGCACAAGATTAGGGATTGGGAATAAGGGTAAAAGATGAGATTACCTTTCGCATCACATCCGTTGGAGGCGTTTTGAGCGTCGAACCGGCTTCAGGTCGCTGATAAAGTGCTTCCCCAGGGACCTCCCCCTAGCGTCTTCTAACTCCACAACGAGTGGAGATAAAACAGTTTTTACTTTAGCCGGCCCCCGAAACCTGGGAGCCAACTTGGAGCTAAAATGGTCTGCCTTATTGCTTAATCGGCGATTAGGGAAAAACACCTCATCACCAACCTCAAAACCTCGCCATGTGGTTGTCCGCCGCCTCTCATAAACCAGAGCCTGCCTGTCCCCAGCCCTTTTCATAGTGGTCTCCACCAAATGGCGTAGCTCAACCAACCTATGAGCTCGTCTCTGCTGCTCTGCGCTTGTTACTCCCCGCTGAGCGAAACCCCTCCGGCCAGTAGGGCATAATTCCCTACCCAGGTTCAAATAAGCAGGACTAACTCCCAGCGAGGAGTGAACCGAGGTGTTGTATGCATGCTGCAGCTCCAGTAATTCAGCGTCCCATAACCGCTGATCTTTGCCTACAAAGGTAGCCAACAGAGATTTAAGGTTTCGATTCACCCTCTCCACCGGGTTGGCCTGGGGATGATGCACGGGAGTCGTGGTTATGTTGACTCCACGCTCTTTAGCTAAAGCACGTACGTCCTTATTGAGAAACTCTGTTCCATTATCACAGATTAAAGTTTGCGGGGTGCCCCAGTGTGCAAAAACCCATCGCAAGCACTCAACCACTTTTGCTCCAGTGGCCTTACCAACCGCAAAACTTTCCAAGTATCTCGTGAACAGGTCCTCAATAACAACAATAAATGTTTTTCCCGTCTTCGAACGGGGAAATGGGCCCACTGTATCTATCGACAGTACCTCCCACGGGCCAATCAATGGTCTCCTCCCCATAACGCCAACAGGTCCGGTATGTTTTGGCTTGACCAGTTGGCATTTTTCACAGGACCGTACGTAGTCCTTCACATCCGCATACATTCCGGGCCAATAATATCTCGTTGAGATCCGCCGATATGTTTTATCAATCCCGAAATGTCCAGCAGAAATCTCGTCATGCCCCTCTTTCATGATTGTCTGAACCTCTTCCTCCCGAACGACCTCCTTCCATTCGTCCAGATCCACCATCGCTCTCTTAAATGGGTCGGGCCGACGATAAAATAATTTACTACCCTCTATCTTCCAATCCGTGAAGATTTCAGGTGATTGCATTACCTCGGAAAATTTTCCATCATACCAAGTTTGCGTATAAGTAAAATTTAATTTTAACGGAACTTCACTATAAGTTTCTCCCAAGCTCGACGACTCATACATCCGCGATAATGCATCCGGAGCTTCATTTTCGGTACCCTTTTTATGTATTATCCTGATATTGTGGGACAATAACTCGGCCGCCCATCTGGCAACTCTACCCGTGGCGTCCTTAAGGCTCCGCAACCATTTCAAGGCGCTATGGTCGGTCACAACAGTAAATTCCACTGCCTCCAGGTAGCATCGGAACTTTCTAACTGCCCAAACAACCGCCAGACATTCTTTCTCGGTGGTTGTGTAGTTTTTCTCACTTCCCCGGAGTGGACGACTATCCAGAGCGACCAGATGATCCCTCTCGGGACCACGTTGAGTTAATATGGCACCCAACCCAGCGTCAGAGGCATCTGTATATAAAACAAACGGCAAGGTAGGGTCTGGCATAGAGAGTACTGGAGCATTGACTAACGCCCCTTTTAACTCTTGGAAAGCGCGTTCCTCAACCTCAGTCCACTTCCATGGGACTTTGATACTGGTCAATTTATTGAGTGGACCCTGTACACGCGCTACATTTTTTAAATGTCTGTGGTACCAGTTCACACATCCATTGAAACGGCGTAACTCCTTTCGGTTTGTGGGGCGGGGGAACTTCAAAATAGGAGCTATTTTTTCAGGATCAGGGCGTATTCCTTCCTCATCAATAAGATATCCCAGGAAACGTACTCTGGTCTTTCCAAAACAACTTTTATCTCTATTTATTAACAGACCAGCCTCACGGAAGACCTCGAAGGTTAGACGTAAACATAACAAATGTTCTTCCAAATCGCGAGAGATTATGATCCAATCATCAAGGTACGCAAAAACTTTATCAATCAGATCACCTCGATCCACTTTGTGAAATTTTTTCATCAACCGAGAGCGAATGGTGTCTGTCAAACGCTGAAAAGTAGAAGGGGCTCCCGTCAATCCATATGGCATCCTAATAAACTCAAACAACCCCATTCCTTCCACAGCAAAGGCAGTAATGGGTTGACTGGCGGGGTCCATACACACTTGGTGAAAGGCTTCTTTCAAATCAATGGTCGAAATGATTTTGGCATTTTTCAGGGCATCCAAGATAGCGGACATAAATGGAAGTGGATATGCGGGTCGTTCAGTCTTGTCATTGACAGCCGTATAGTCAACGCAAAAACGCCATGACCCATCGGACTTCTTTACCATAACTGGTTGACTAGACCATGGACTGCTGCTACGGCGTATAAAACCCAGTTGCAACAAGCGACGTACCTCCTCGTGGAGTGCCTTCTGCACCACATGTGACCGACGTCGCGGTTTTTGACGAATAGGATTTGAATCAAGCAATACGATCTTATGAGTTACCAAGTCCGTCAACCCAGTCGGAACTCCCTCCATTAGTTGGAACTGTTCATCCAAAAATTTTTCTAACCTTTCACCCTCCCCCGGAGACAATACCTGTAGGGGCGTTGGAGAGTCTGGGACAGCCCGCCAATCGATATCATGTTCCACCGTTGAGTACGATGATCGCCAAATGGATTTCTTGGCATCAATGACAATTTGCCAATTTCGAACAAAATCCATTCCCAAAATTACATCGTAGCTCAACGATGGAAACACCGTGAACCACTGAAGTCCACTTCCGTCATCCATGTTAATCCTAAATGTGGCTCCACACTGCGGAAACACCGTATAAGCATCCGCCAATCGAACACCTACCCGGCAGGCCAAATCTCTCATTGGGGTACCCACCGCGAACATCTTCACCCTCTGGAACATAGTTGAAGATATAAAAGTTCGATCAGAACCGGTATCGATGATACCATGTAGTTCTATACCCGAAATGGAAATCTTGACCAAAATTCTTCCGGATTCCCCAGCTGGCATTCCAGTTCCCGCCACCTGGAATTCCCCCCGCACCCCCAACAATTGATTTGGCAGTGCTGAATACGCGTCCGAAGTCATCCCATTAACTCTCCCACTATTAGAATTAGTGAAAGTATCCAAAGGCTCAGGTCTTGTGTCCTCCTCTTCACTTTCCTCATCCCAGTCACATTCAGACCCCAAATACAAAACATCGTCTTGGTATTCTGACTCACTCGATTGTTCTGATTTCTCCCCGAGGAACTCCTCTTGCATCTTGTCCTCGGATGATAATGTTTGGGTCTCCAATTTCTTGGACACAGCACCTGACCCAATCATCGCCCTCTCGTTCTGCCGTTTTGAAATCGTCCTTAAGCCCGAGACGGACTTTGTTTGTCTCGGGGCGCAGTGTCGTTTTTTGACTGCGCCGTTTTAGGGATATGATTCGGATTCGGATTCGGAGATCTCGAAACTGTGCACTCTCGGGCCATGTGGCCGCGCTCCCCACAACGGTAGCAAGTAATCCTGGGATCGCCCCTCACAGTTTGAGGGCTTCTTGGCGTCGCACTCCCCATTTTATTTTTAGGGGGTGAAGATGTACTGGATTTTTCGGGGCCGGCCGTTTCTAAAATAGCCAAAATTTTGCCCCATACCTTCCCCGGAACTTCCACTGACTTATTCTTCCGTGTTGAGGGCTTACTACCCTCTTCCAGAGAACTCGAGGAATCGAAGCTGCTCCTCCGACAACGTTGTCGATTTTGGTTTTCGACCTCCGAAATTGGGGGAGACAACGCCGTCAACCTTAGGGAGTGCTCCACATTTCTTCTCGTATGTCCCCCCTCACGAGAGTCGAACCAGGCCACCATCTCTTCCGCTCTGTTGATTTCGGTAACCAAGTCATCGTAGCTCTGTATGCCCCTCGTCGACATACCGAGCACCGTACGTTCACGCAATCCTTTCAGAATTCTTTCAATTTGCGAACGTGTTTCGATCGGGATGCTCAATTGAGCATACAGCCTCCGAATCCTTGCGGCATATGCCACCCCCGACTCGAACTTCTCCTGGCGGCTACCTCCTATTTCGAGGAGCACCTCCGAATCTCCTCGTACCCTTCCAAACCAACGGAGGAAAGACCGCTGGAAATCTTCCAAGGAATTCCAGTTGTCCGACTCCATTTCATGGAAGTCGGCAGCGGCCCCCTCCAGCAACTCCGGTAAGATCATTAAGGCCTCCCGGTCACCCCAACCAAGCGCATCCTTTTTGCGCCTCAATATCTTTATAAAATCCTGGGCGGTTAAACCTTTTTGAGGATATTTTAACCCCCAGGACTGCGCAATTTTGATGGCGTTCCCCGTAAGCCGCCCCACGTTGGGCGCCAATGTAACGTTGACGTAACTCGGCAACACGTGGAGAGGATGTTGTCGAATTCGTCAAGTTCAAAATAAAAAATTAAAAAATACAAAAATAAATGACAATGGAACTAATTAAATGGAGTCCCTGAGATAAAAGGGGGGAATTCCTGTTTTTTTTCTTCTTTCGTACCCAACACCAAATCGGGAATCTTAACGGGACTTACCTTACGGAGTTCCTCGTTTCTCCTCCCACGATTACACGCAAACACAATAAAAAAAATAAAAAAACACGAAAAGTAATTTTATGAAATTTATTGTACAAAGAAAAAAAATAATTCTCAATTATTGATTCGCGTGTTGTACGGCCGGCGTTTCGAATCGGAGTCCCCGTAAGCCGGTGCTCATTGGTGGGTAACCGATTCGTGTCGTCACGACACCAGGAAGGATTTAGCACAACGGTCGACCCTGTAGGTTCTGTTATGCCGGACCGTGGGTAACGCACTTCCCCCGTACCCGCCAACTCTGGACCCTTAAGGCCATGAATAATCGAGCCCATCCTGGCCATGGATTGCCTTAGAGAATAAATCTCTTCCTGTAGGTCTCGAATTATGGCCGCCATTTCTCTTTTATGGTCCATCAACTCTTGGGCCAAATTCCGCCACAATTCAGGCCCCCCCTCGAAGGGTACTTGACTCCGACCGCTACTCTGAGGAGTTCCATTTGGTGCCATTTTTTCCCTGTTCGCCGTTCCATCCTCCAACGGATCCCCGTGCGTATCGTCAAGGTCAATCAAAGAAATCTGTCTATTCAACCTCTCCATTTTTTTTTTTTTTTTTTTTTTTTTTTTTTTTTTTTTTTTTTTTTTTTTTGCAACAATAGGAAAATAAAACAAATCACACAACAGACGAATCAAAAAAAACTCTCCACAATGCCCCGGAAAAAACTAAAAATGATCAGTAATCAAAAAAAAAAATATTTCTCTCTCACAAAAAAAAATTACCGTTTTCCCCAAAAGAAAATATTTCTTTTTCCCATAAACAAATAAAAATCTTTTAATTCACACAAAAAAATTAAAAGAAATTTCGCAAAAACAAGTTATTTATCTCAAGCCCCACGTTGGGCGCCAATGTAACGTTGACGTAACTCGGCAACACGTGGAGAGGATGTTGTCGAATTCGTCAAGTTCAAAATAAAAAATTAAAAAAATACAAAAATAAATGACAATGGAACTAATTAAATGGAGTCCCTGAGATAAAAAGGGGGGAATTCCTGTTTTTTTTTCTTCTTTCGTACCCAACACCAAATCGGGAATCTTAACGGGACTTACCTTACGGAGTTCCTCGTTTCTCCTCCCACGATTACACGCAAACACAATAAAAAAATAAAAAAACACGAAAAGTAATTTTATGAAATTTATTGTACAAAGAAAAAAAATAATTCTCAATTATTGATTCGCGTGTTGTACGGCCGGCGTTTCGAATCGGAGTCCCCTTGGCCTTGCCAAAATTGATCGAATCGGGGCTCCGCTTCTCTGTCTGTCCCAGCATCCATTCGGTTGTCTCTCTCGGGATGTTTTTCAAAGTCGCAGGCCGAATTTTTCCAAAACAACGTTGACCGACGACTCGAAAACATCACCGCTCGAACTGGATCTGAAACAGACAAAAAGAGAACCCCGACTCGATCGAAAATTCGCTTGGCCCCATATCGCCTCGTTACAATGGTTAGTTCACGGTTTTTTTTTGGACTTTACATTTTATCCTTTCGATTTTGTTTAAAATGTCTTTTCCTTGATGTTAAAGGACCAACAGACGAAGATATCGAGATTTTTTTCAAAAAGGACGACTTCAAATTTTGTCCTGTATTTGTAAGTTTTGGTCAAATTTCAACAAAAAAATCTCGAAGAAAAAATCAACGATGGTTAGTTCACGGTTTTTTTTGGACTTTACATTTTATCCTTTCGATTTTGTTTAAAATGTCTTTTCCTTGATGTTAAAGGACCAACAGACGAAGATATCGAGATTTTTTTCAAAAAGGACGACTTCAAATTTTGTCCTGTATTTGTAAGTTTTGGTCAAATTTCAACAAAAAAATCTCGAAGAAAAAATCAACGATGGTTAGTTCACGGTTTTTTTTTGGACTTTACATTTTATCCTTTCGATTTTGTTTAAAATGTCTTTTCCTTGATGTTAAAGGACCAACAGACGAAGATATCGAGATTTTTTTCAAAAAGGACGACTTCAAATTTTGTCCTGTATTTGTAAGTTTTGGTCAAATTTCAACAAAAAAATCTCGAAGAAAAAATCAACGATGGTTAGTTCACGGTTTTTTTTGGACTTTACATTTTATCCTTTCGATTTTGTTTAAAATGTCTTTTCCTTGATGTTAAAGGACCAACAGACGAAGATATCGAGATTTTTTTCAAAAAGGACGACTTCAAATTTTGTCCTGTATTTGTAAGTTTTGGTCAAATTTCCACAAAAAAATCTCGAAGAAAAAATCAACGATGGTTAGTTCACGGTTTTTTTTGGACTTTACATTTTATCCTTTCGATTTTGTTTAAAATGTCTTTTCCTTGATGTTAAAGGACCAACAGACGAAGATATCGAGATTTTTTTCAAAAAGGACGACTTCAAATTTTGTCCTGTATTTGTAAGTTTTGGTCAAATTTCAACAAAAAAATCTCGAAGAAAAAATCAACGATGGTTAGTTCACGGTTTTTTTTGGACTTTACATTTTATCCTTTCGATTTTGTTTAAAATGTCTTTTCCTTGATGTTAAAGGACCAACAGACGAAGATATCGAGATTTTTTTCAAAAAGGACGACTTCAAATTTTGTCCTGTATTTGTAAGTTTTGGTCAAATTTCCACAAAAAAATCTCGAAGAAAAAATCAACGATGGTTAGTTCACGGTTTTTTTTGGACTTTACAATTTATCCTTTCGATTTTGTTTAAAATGTCTTTTCCTTGATGTTAAAGGACCAACAGACGAAGATATCGAGATTTTTTTCAAAAAGGACGACTTCAAATTTTGTCCTGTATTTGTAAGTTTTGGTCAAATTTCAACAAAAAAATCTCGAAGAAAAAATCAACGATGGTTAGTTCACGGTTTTTTTTTGGACTTTACATTTTATCCTTTCGATTTTGTTTAAAATGTCTTTTCCTTGATGTTAAAGGACCAACAGACGAAGATATCGAGATTTTTTTCAAAAAGGACGACTTCAAATTTTGTCCTGTATTTGTAAGTTTTGGTCAAATTTCAACAAAAAAATCTCGAAGAAAAAATCAACGATGGTTAGTTCACGGTTTTTTTTGGACTTTACATTTTATCCTTTCGATTTTGTTTAAAATGTCTTTTCCTTGATGTTAAAGGACCAACAGACGAAGATATCGAGATTTTTTTCAAAAAGGACGACTTCAAATTTTGTCCTGTATTTGTAAGTTTTGGTCAAATTTCAACAAAAAAATCTCGAAGAAAAAATCAACGATGGTTAGTTCACGGTTTTTTTTGGACTTTACATTTTATCCTTTCGATTTTGTTTAAAATGTCTTTTCCTTGATGTTAAAGGACCAACAGACGAAGATATCGAGATTTTTTTCAAAAAGGACGACTTCAAATTTTGTCCTGTATTTGTAAGTTTTGGTCAAATTTCCACAAAAAAATCTCGAAGAAAAAATCAACGATGGTTAGTTCACGGTTTTTTTTGGACTTTACAATTTATCCTTTCGATTTTGTTTAAAATGTCTTTTCCTTGATGTTAAAGGACCAACAGACGAAGATATCGAGATTTTTTTCAAAAAGGACGACTTCAAATTTTGTCCTGTATTTGTAAGTTTTGGTCAAATTTCAACAAAAAAATCTCGAAGAAAAAATCAACGATGGTTAGTTCACGGTTTTTTTTTGGACTTTACATTTTATCCTTTCGATTTTGTTTAAAATGTCTTTTCCTTGATGTTAAAGGACCAACAGACGAAGATATCGAGATTTTTTTCAAAAAGGACGACTTCAAATTTTGTCCTGTATTTGTAAGTTTTGGTCAAATTTCAACAAAAAAATCTCGAAGAAAAAATCAACGATGGTTAGTTCACGGTTTTTTTTTGGACTTTACATTTTATCCTTTCGATTTTGTTTAAAATGTCTTTTCCTTGATGTTAAAGGACCAACAGACGAAGATATCGAGATTTTTTTCAAAAAGGACGACTTCAAATTTTGTCCTGTATTTGTAAGTTTTGGTCAAATTTCAACAAAAAAATCTCGAAGAAAAAATCAACGATGGTTAGTTCACGGTTTTTTTTGGACTTTACATTTTATCCTTTCGATTTTGTTTAAAATGTCTTTTCCTTGATGTTAAAGGACCAACAGACGAAGATATCGAGATTTTTTTCAAAAAGGACGACTTCAAATTTTGTCCTGTATTTGTAAGTTTTGGTCAAATTTCAACAAAAAAATCTCGAAGAAAAAATCAACGATGGTTAGTTCACGGTTTTTTTTGGACTTTACATTTTATCCTTTCGATTTTGTTTAAAATGTCTTTTCCTTGATGTTAAAGGACCAACAGACGAAGATATCGAGATTTTTTTCAAAAAGGACGACTTCAAATTTTGTCCTGTATTTGTAAGTTTTGGTCAAATTTCAACAAAAAAATCTCGAAGAAAAAATCAACGATGGTTAGTTCACGGTTTTTTTTGGACTTTACATTTTATCCTTTCGATTTTGTTTAAAATGTCTTTTCCTTGATGTTAAAGGACCAACAGACGAAGATATCGAGATTTTTTTCAAAAAGGACGACTTCAAATTTTGTCCTGTATTTGTAAGTTTTGGTCAAATTTCAACAAAAAAATCTCGAAGAAAAAATCAACGATGGTTAGTTCACGGTTTTTTTTGGACTTTACATTTTATCCTTTCGATTTTGTTTAAAATGTCTTTTCCTTGATGTTAAAGATCCAACAGACGAAGATATCGAGATTTTTTTCAATAAGGACGACTTCAAATTTTGTCCTGTATTTGTAAGTTTTGGTCAAATTTCAACAAAAAAATCTCGAAGAAAAAATCAACGATGGTTAGTTCACGGTTTTTTTTGGACTTTACATTTTATCCTTTCGATTTTGTTTAAAATGTCTTTTCCTTGATGTTAAAGGACCAACAGACGAAGATATCGAGATTTTTTTCAAAAAGGACGACTTCAAATTTTGTCCTGTATTTGTAAGTTTTGGTCAAATTTCAACAAAAAAATCTCGAAGAAAAAATCAACGATGGTTAGTTCACGGTTTTTTTTGGACTTTACATTTTATCCTTTCGATTTTGTTTAAAATGTCTTTTCCTTGATGTTAAAGGACCAACAGACGAAGATATCGAGATTTTTTTCAAAAAGGACGACTTCAAATTTTGTCCTGTATTTGTAAGTTTTGGTCAAATTTCAACAAAAAAATCTCGAAGAAAAAATCAACGATGGTTAGTTCACGGTTTTTTTTGGACTTTACATTTTATCCTTTCGATTTTGTTTAAAATGTCTTTTCCTTGATGTTAAAGGACCAACAGACGAAGATATCGAGATTTTTTTCAAAAAGGACGACTTCAAATTTTGTCCTGTATTTGTAAGTTTTGGTCAAATTTCAACAAAAAAATCTCGAAGAAAAAATCAACGATGGTTAGTTCACGGTTTTTTTTTGGACTTTACATTTTATCCTTTCGATTTTGTTTAAAATGTCTTTTCCTTGATGTTAAAGGACCAACAGACGAAGATATCAAGATTTTTTTCAAAAAGGACGACTTCAAATTTTGTCCTGTATTTGTAAGTTTTGGTCAAATTTCAACAAAAAAATCTCGAAGAAAAAATCAACGATGGTTAGTTCACGGTTTTTTTTGGACTTTACATTTTATCCTTTCGATTTTGTTTAAAATGTCTTTTCCTTGATGTTAAAGGACCAACAGACGAAGATATCGAGATTTTTTTCAAAAAGGACGACTTCAAATTTTGTCCTGTATTTGTAAGTTTTGGTCAAATTTCAACAAAAAAATCTCGAAGAAAAAATCAACGATGGTTAGTTCACGGTTTTTTTTGGACTTTACATTTTATCCTTTCGATTTTGTTTAAAATGTCTTTTCCTTGATGTTAAAGGACCAACAGACGAAGATATCGAGATTTTTTTCAAAAAGGACGACTTCAAATTTTGTCCTGTATTTGTAAGTTTTGGTCAAATTTCAACAAAAAAATCTCGAAGAAAAAATCAACGATGGTTAGTTCACGGTTTTTTTTGGACTTTACATTTTATCCTTTCGATTTTGTTTAAAATGTCTTTTCCTTGATGTTAAAGGACCAACAGACGAAGATATCGAGATTTTTTTCAAAAAGGACGACTTCAAATTTTGTCCTGTATTTGTAAGTTTTGGTCAAATTTCAACAAAAAAATCTCGAAGAAAAAATCAACGATGGTTAGTTCACGGTTTTTTTTGGACTTTACATTTTATCCTTTCGATTTTGTTTAAAATGTCTTTTCCTTGATGTTAAAGGACCAACAGACGAAGATATCGAGATTTTTTTCAAAAAGGACGACTTCAAATTTTGTCCTGTATTTGTAAGTTTTGGTCAAATTTCAACAAAAAAATCTCGAAGAAAAAATCAACGATGGTTAGTTCACGGTTTTTTTTGGACTTTACATTTTATCCTTTCGATTTTGTTTAAAATGTCTTTTCCTTGATGTTAAAGGACCAACAGACGAAGATATCGAGATTTTTTTCAAAAAGGACGACTTCAAATTTTGTCCTGTATTTGTAAGTTTTGGTCAAATTTCAACAAAAAAATCTCGAAGAAAAAATCAACGATGGTTAGTTCACGGTTTTTTTTGGACTTTACATTTTATCCTTTCGATTTTGTTTAAAATGTCTTTTCCTTGATGTTAAAGGACCAACAGACGAAGATATCGAGATTTTTTTCAAAAAGGACGACTTCAAATTTTGTCCTGTATTTGTAAGTTTTGGTCAAATTTCAACAAAAAAATCTCGAAGAAAAAATCAACGATGGTTAGTTCACGGTTTTTTTTTGGACTTTACATTTTATCCTTTCGATTTTGTTTAAAATGTCTTTTCCTTGATGTTAAAGGACCAACAGACGAAGATATCGAGATTTTTTTCAAAAAGGACGACTTCAAATTTTGTCCTGTATTTGTAAGTTTTGGTCAAATTTCAACAAAAAAATCTCGAAGAAAAAATCAACGATGGTTAGTTCACGGTTTTTTTTGGACTTTACATTTTATCCTTTCGATTTTGTTTAAAATGTCTTTTCCTTGATGTTAAAGGACCAACAGACGAAGATATCGAGATTTTTTTCAAAAAGGACGACTTCAAATTTTGTCCTGTATTTGTAAGTTTTGGTCAAATTTCAACAAAAAAATCTCGAAGAAAAAATCAACGATGGTTAGTTCACGGTTTTTTTTGGACTTTACATTTTATCCTTTCGATTTTGTTTAAAATGTCTTTTCCTTGATGTTAAAGGACCAACAGACGAAGATATCGAGATTTTTTTCAAAAAGGACGACTTCAAATTTTGTCCTGTATTTGTAAGTTTTGGTCAAATTTCAACAAAAAAATTTCGAAGAAAAAATCAACGATGGTTAGTTCACGGTTTTTTTTGGACTTTACATTTTATCCTTTCGATTTTGTTTAAAGTGTCTTTTCCTTGATGTTAAAGGACCAACAGACGAAGATATCGAGATTTTTTTCAAAAAGGACGACTTCAAATTTTGTCCTGTATTTGTAAGTTTTGGTCAAATTTCAACAAAAAAATCTCGAAGAAAAAATCAACGATGGTTAGTTCACGGTTTTTTTTGGACTTTACATTTTATCCTTTCGATTTTGTTTAAAATGTCTTTTCCTTGATGTTAAAGGACCAACAGACGAAGATATCGAGATTTTTTTCAAAAAGGACGACTTCAAATTTTGTCCTGTATTTGTAAGTTTTGGTCAAATTTCAACAAAAAAATCTCGAAGAAAAAATCAACGATGGTTAGTTCACGGTTTTTTTTGGACTTTACATTTTATCCTTTCGATTTTGTTTAAAATGTCTTTTCCTTGATGTTAAAGGACCAACAGACGAAGATATCGAGATTTTTTTCAAAAAGGACGACTTCAAATTTTGTCCTGTATTTGTAAGTTTTGGTCAAATTTCAACAAAAAAATCTCGAAGAAAAAATCAACGATGGTTAGTTCACGGTTTTTTTTGGACTTTACATTTTATCCTTTCGATTTTGTTTAAAATGTCTTTTCCTTGATGTTAAAGGACCAACAGACGAAGATATCGAGATTTTTTTCAAAAAGGACGACTTCAAATTTTGTCCTGTATTTGTAAGTTTTGGTCAAATTTCAACAAAAAAATCTCGAAGAAAAAATCAACGATGGTTAGTTCACGGTTTTTTTTGGACTTTACATTTTATCCTTTCGATTTTGTTTAAAATGTCTTTTCCTTGATGTTAAAGGACCAACAGACGAAGATATCGAGATTTTTTTCAAAAAGGACGACTTCAAATTTTGTCCTGTATTTGTAAGTTTTGGTCAAATTTCAACAAAAAAATTTCGAAGAAAAAATCAACGATGGTTAGTTCACGGTTTTTTTTGGACTTTACATTTTATCCTTTCGATTTTGTTTAAAGTGTCTTTTCCTTGATGTTAAAGGACCAACAGACGAAGATATCGAGATTTTTTTCAAAAAGGACGACTTCAAATTTTGTCCTGTATTTGTAAGTTTTGGTCAAATTTCAACAAAAAAATTTCGAAGAAAAAATCAACGATGGTTAGTTCACGGTTTTTTTTGGACTTTACATTTTATCCTTTCGATTTTGTTTAAAATGTCTTTTCCTTGATGTTAAAGGACCAACAGACGAAGATATCGAGATTTTTTTCAAAAAGGACGACTTCAAATTTTGTCCTGTATTTGTAAGTTTTGGTCAAATTTCAACAAAAAAATCTCGAAGAAAAAATCAACGATGGTTAGTTCACGGTTTTTTTTTGGACTTTACAATTTATCCTTTCGATTTTGTTTAAAATGTCTTTTCCTTGATGTTAAAGGACCAACAGACGAAGATATCGAGATTTTTTTCAAAAAGGACGACTTCAAATTTTGTCCTGTATTTGTAAGTTTTGGTCAAATTTCAACAAAAAAATCTCGAAGAAAAAATCAACGATGGTTAGTTCACGGTTTTTTTTGGACTTTACATTTTATCCTTTCGATTTTGTTTAAAATGTCTTTTCCTTGATGTTAAAGGACCAACAGACGAAGATATCGAGATTTTTTTCAAAAAGGACGACTTCAAATTTTGTCCTGTATTTGTAAGTTTTGGTCAAATTTCAACAAAAAAATCTCGAAGAAAAAATCAACGATGGTTAGTTCACGGTTTTTTTTGGACTTTACAATTTATCCTTTCGATTTTGTTTAAAATGTCTTTTCCTTGATGTTAAAGGACCAACAGACGAAGATATCGAGATTTTTTTCAAAAAGGACGACTTCAAATTTTGTCCTGTATTTGTAAGTTTTGGTCAAATTTCAACAAAAAAATCTCGAAGAAAAAATCAACGATGGTTAGTTCACGGTTTTTTTTGGACTTTACATTTTATCCTTTCGATTTTGTTTAAAATGTCTTTTCCTTGATGTTAAAGGACCAACAGACGAAGATATCGAGATTTTTTTCAAAAAGGACGACTTCAAATTTTGTCCTGTATTTGTAAGTTTTGGTCAAATTTCAACAAAAAAATCTCGAAGAAAAAATCAACGATGGTTAGTTCACGGTTTTTTTTTGGACTTTACATTTTATCCTTTCGATTTTGTTTAAAATGTCTTTTCCTTGATGTTAAAGGACCAACAGACGAAGATATCGAGATTTTTTTCAAAAAGGACGACTTCAAATTTTGTCCTGTATTTGTAAGTTTTGGTCAAATTTCAACAAAAAAATCTCGAAGAAAAAATCAACGATGGTTAGTTCACGGTTTTTTTTGGACTTTACATTTTATCCTTTCGATTTTGTTTAAAATGTCTTTTCCTTGATGTTAAAGGACCAACAGACGAAGATATCGAGATTTTTTTCAAAAAGGACGACTTCAAATTTTGTCCTGTATTTGTAAGTTTTGGTCAAATTTCAACAAAAAAATTTCGAAGAAAAAATCAACGATGGTTAGTTCACGTTTTTTTTTGGACTTTACATTTTATCCTTTCGATTTTGTTTAAAGTGTCTTTTCCTTGATGTTAAAGGACCAACAGACGAAGATATCGAGATTTTTTTCAAAAAGGACGACTTCAAATTTTGTCCTGTGTTTGTAAGTTTTGGTCAAATTTCAACAAAAAAATCTCGAAGAAAAAATCAACGATGGTTAGTTCACGGTTTTTTTTGGACTTTACATTTTATCCTTTCGATTTTGTTTAAAATGTCTTTTCCTTGATGTTAAAGGACCAACAGACGAAGATATCGAGATTTTTTTCAAAAAGGACGACTTCAAATTTTGTCCTGTGTTTGTAAGTTTTGGTCAAATTTCAACAAAAAAATCTCGAAGAAAAAATCAACGATGGTTAGTTCACGGTTTTTTTTGGACTTTACATTTTATCCTTTCGATTTTGTTTAAAATGTCTTTTCCTTGATGTTAAAGGACCAACAGACGAAGATATCGAGATTTTTTTCAAAAAGGACGACTTCAAATTTTGTCCTGTATTTGTAAGTTTTGGTCAAATTTCAACAAAAAAATTTCGAAGAAAAAATCAACGATGGTTAGTTCACGTTTTTTTTTGGACTTTACATTTTATCCTTTCGATTTTGTTTAAAGTGTCTTTTCCTTGATGTTAAAGGACCAACAGACGAAGATATCGAGATTTTTTTCAAAAAGGACGACTTCAAATTTTGTCCTGTATTTGTAAGTTTTGGTCAAATTTCAACAAAAAAATCTCGAAGAAAAAATCAACGATGGTTAGTTCACGGTTTTTTTTGGACTTTACATTTTATCCTTTCGATTTTGTTTAAAATGTCTTTTCCTTGATGTTAAAGGACCAACAGACGAAGATATCGAGATTTTTTTCAAAAAGGACGACTTCAAATTTTGTCCTGTATTTGTAAGTTTTGGTCAAATTTCAACAAAAAAATCTCGAAGAAAAAATCAACGATGGTTAGTTCACGGTTTTTTTTTGGACTTTACATTTTATCCTTTCGATTTTGTTTAAAATGTCTTTTCCTTGATGTTAAAGGACCAACAGACGAAGATATCGAGATTTTTTTCAAAAAGGACGACTTCAAATTTTGTCCTGTATTTGTAAGTTTTGGTCAAATTTCAACAAAAAAATCTCGAAGAAAAAATCAACGATGGTTAGTTCACGGTTTTTTTTGGACTTTACATTTTATCCTTTCGATTTTGTTTAAAATGTCTTTTCCTTGATGTTAAAGGACCAACAGACGAAGATATCGAGATTTTTTTCAAAAAGGACGACTTCAAATTTTGTCCTGTATTTGTAAGTTTTGGTCAAATTTCAACAAAAAAATCTCGAAGAAAAAATCAACGATGGTTAGTTCACGGTTTTTTTTGGACTTTACATTTTATCCTTTCGATTTTGTTTAAAATGTCTTTTCCTTGATGTTAAAGGACCAACAGACGAAGATATCGAGATTTTTTTCAAAAAGGACGACTTCAAATTTTGTCCTGTATTTGTAAGTTTTGGTCAAATTTCAACAAAAAAATCTCGAAGAAAAAATCAACGATGGTTAGTTCACGGTTTTTTTTGGACTTTACATTTTATCCTTTCGATTTTGTTTAAAATGTCTTTTCCTTGATGTTAAAGGACCAACAGACGAAGATATCGAGATTTTTTTCAAAAAGGACGACTTCAAATTTTGTCCTGTATTTGTAAGTTTTGGTCAAATTTCAACAAAAAAATCTCGAAGAAAAAATCAACGATGGTTAGTTCACGGTTTTTTTTGGACTTTACATTTTATCCTTTCGATTTTGTTTAAAATGTCTTTTCCTTGATGTTAAAGGACCAACAGACGAAGATATCGAGATTTTTTTCAAAAAGGACGACTTCAAATTTTGTCCTGTATTTGTAAGTTTTGGTCAAATTTCAACAAAAAAATCTCGAAGAAAAAATCAACGATGGTTAGTTCACGGTTTTTTTTGGACTTTACATTTTATCCTTTCGATTTTGTTTAAAATGTCTTTTCCTTGATGTTAAAGGACCAACAGACGAAGATATCGAGATTTTTTTCAAAAAGGACGACTTCAAATTTTGTCCTGTATTTGTAAGTTTTGGTCAAATTTCAACAAAAAAATCTCGAAGAAAAAATCAACGATGGTTAGTTCACGGTTTTTTTTGGACTTTACATTTTATCCTTTCGATTTTGTTTAAAATGTCTTTTCCTTGATGTTAAAGGACCAACAGACGAAGATATCGAGATTTTTTTCAAAAAGGACGACTTCAAATTTTGTCCTGTATTTGTAAGTTTTGGTCAAATTTCAACAAAAAAATCTCGAAGAAAAAATCAACGATGGTTAGTTCACGGTTTTTTTTGGACTTTACATTTTATCCTTTCGATTTTGTTTAAAATGTCTTTTCCTTGATGTTAAAGGACCAACAGACGAAGATATCGAGATTTTTTTCAAAAAGGACGACTTCAAATTTTGTCCTGTATTTGTAAGTTTTGGTCAAATTTCAACAAAAAAATCTCGAAGAAAAAATCAACGATGGTTAGTTCACGGTTTTTTTTGGACTTTACATTTTATCCTTTCGATTTTGTTTAAAATGTCTTTTCCTTGATGTTAAAGGACCAACAGACGAAGATATCGAGATTTTTTTCAAAAAGGACGACTTCAAATTTTGTCCTGTATTTGTAAGTTTTGGTCAAATTTCAACAAAAAAATCTCGAAGAAAAAATCAACGATGGTTAGTTCACGGTTTTTTTTGGACTTTACATTTTATCCTTTCGATTTTGTTTAAAATGTCTTTTCCTTGATGTTAAAGGACCAACAGACGAAGATATCGAGATTTTTTTCAAAAAGGACGACTTCAAATTTTGTCCTGTATTTGTAAGTTTTGGTCAAATTTCAACAAAAAAATCTCGAAGAAAAAATCAACGATGGTTAGTTCACGGTTTTTTTTGGACTTTACATTTTATCCTTTCGATTTTGTTTAAAATGTCTTTTCCTTGATGTTAAAGGACCAACAGACGAAGATATCGAGATTTTTTTCAAAAAGGACGACTTCAAATTTTGTCCTGTATTTGTAAGTTTTGGTCAAATTTCAACAAAAAAATCTCGAAGAAAAAATCAACGATGGTTAGTTCACGGTTTTTTTTTGGACTTTACATTTTATCCTTTCGATTTTGTTTAAAATGTCTTTTCCTTGATGTTAAAGGACCAACAGACGAAGATATCGAGATTTTTTTCAAAAAGGACGACTTCAAATTTTGTCCTGTATTTGTAAGTTTTGGTCAAATTTCAACAAAAAAATCTCGAAGAAAAAATCAACGATGGTTAGTTCACGGTTTTTTTTGGACTTTACATTTTATCCTTTCGATTTTGTTTAAAATGTCTTTTCCTTGATGTTAAAGGACCAACAGACGAAGATATCGAGATTTTTTTCAAAAAGGACGACTTCAAATTTTGTCCTGTATTTGTAAGTTTTGGTCAAATTTCAACAAAAAAATCTCGAAGAAAAAATCAACGATGGTTAGTTAACGGTTTTTTTTGGACTTTACATTTTATCCTTTCGATTTTGTTTAAAATGTCTTTTCCTTGATGTTAAAGGACCAACAGACGAAGATATCGAGATTTTTTTCAAAAAGGACGACTTCAAATTTTGTCCTGTATTTGTAAGTTTTGGTCAAATTTCAACAAAAAAATCTCGAAGAAAAAATCAACGATGGTTAGTTCACGGTTTTTTTTGGACTTTACATTTTATCCTTTCGATTTTGTTTAAAATGTCTTTTCCTTGATGTTAAAGGACCAACAGACGAAGATATCGAGATTTTTTTCAAAAAGGACGACTTCAAATTTTGTCCTGTATTTGTAAGTTTTGGTCAAATTTCAACAAAAAAATTTCGAAGAAAAAATCAACGATGGTTAGTTCACGGTTTTTTTTGGACTTTACATTTTATCCTTTCGATTTTGTTTAAAGTGTCTTTTCCTTGATGTTAAAGGACCAACAGACGAAGATATCGAGATTTTTTACAAAAGGACGACTTCAAATTTTGTCCTGTATTTGTAAGTTTTGGTCAAATTTCAACAAAAAAATCTCGAAGAAAAAATCAACGATGGTTAGTTCACGGTTTTTTTTTGGACTTTACAATTTATCCTTTCGATTTTGTTTAAAATGTCTTTTCCTTGATGTTAAAGGACCAACAGACGAAGATATCGAGATTTTTTTCAAAAAGGACGACTTCAAATTTTGTCCTGTATTTGTAAGTTTTGGTCAAATTTCAACAAAAAAATCTCGAAGAAAAAATCAACGATGGTTAGTTCACGGTTTTTTTTTGGACTTTACATTTTATCCTTTCGATTTTGTTTAAAATGTCTTTTCCTTGATGTTAAAGGACCAACAGACGAAGATATCGAGATTTTTTTCAAAAAGGACGACTTCAAATTTTGTCCTGTATTTGTAAGTTTTGGTCAAATTTCAACAAAAAAATCTCGAAGAAAAAATCAACGATGGTTAGTTCACGGTTTTTTTTGGACTTTACATTTTATCCTTTCGATTTTGTTTAAAATGTCTTTTCCTTGATGTTAAAGGACCAACAGACGAAGATATCGAGATTTTTTTCAAAAAGGACGACTTCAAATTTTGTCCTGTATTTGTAAGTTTTGGTCAAATTTCAACAAAAAAATCTCGAAGAAAAAATCAACGATGGTTAGTTCACGGTTTTTTTTGGACTTTACATTTTATCCTTTCGATTTTGTTTAAAATGTCTTTTCCTTGATGTTAAAGGACCAACAGACGAAGATATCGAGATTTTTTTCAAAAAGGACGACTTCAAATTTTGTCCTGTATTTGTAAGTTTTGGTCAAATTTCAACAAAAAAATCTCGAAGAAAAAATCAACGATGGTTAGTTCACGGTTTTTTTTGGACTTTACATTTTATCCTTTCGATTTTGTTTAAAATGTCTTTTCCTTGATGTTAAAGGACCAACAGACGAAGATATCGAGATTTTTTTCAAAAAGGACGACTTCAAATTTTGTCCTGTATTTGTAAGTTTTGGTCAAATTTCAACAAAAAAATCTCGAAGAAAAAATCAACGATGGTTAGTTCACGGTTTTTTTTGGACTTTACATTTTATCCTTTCGATTTTGTTTAAAATGTCTTTTCCTTGATGTTAAAGGACCAACAGACGAAGATATCGAGATTTTTTTCAAAAAGGACGACTTCAAATTTTGTCCTGTATTTGTAAGTTTTGGTCAAATTTCAACAAAAAAATTTCGAAGAAAAAATCAACGATGGTTAGTTCACGGTTTTTTTTGGACTTTACATTTTATCCTTTCGATTTTGTTTAAAGTGTCTTTTCCTTGATGTTAAAGGACCAACAGACGAAGATATCGAGATTTTTTTCAAAAAGGACGACTTCAAATTTTGTCCTGTATTTGTAAGTTTTGGTCAAATTTCAACAAAAAAATCTCGAAGAAAAAATCAACGATGGTTAGTTCACGGTTTTTTTTTGGACTTTACAATTTATCCTTTCGATTTTGTTTAAAATGTCTTTTCCTTGATGTTAAAGGACCAACAGACGAAGATATCGAGATTTTTTTCAAAAAGGACGACTTCAAATTTTGTCCTGTATTTGTAAGTTTTGGTCAAATTTCAACAAAAAAATCTCGAAGAAAAAATCAACGATGGTTAGTTCACGGTTTTTTTTTGGACTTTACATTTTATCCTTTCGATTTTGTTTAAAATGTCTTTTCCTTGATGTTAAAGGACCAACAGACGAAGATATCGAGATTTTTTTCAAAAAGGACGACTTCAAATTTTGTCCTGTATTTGTAAGTTTTGGTCAAATTTCAACAAAAAAATCTCGAAGAAAAAATCAACGATGGTTAGTTCACGGTTTTTTTTGGACTTTACATTTTATCCTTTCGATTTTGTTTAAAATGTCTTTTCCTTGATGTTAAAGGACCAACAGACGAAGATATCGAGATTTTTTTCAAAAAGGACGACTTCAAATTTTGTCCTGTATTTGTAAGTTTTGGTCAAATTTCAACAAAAAAATCTCGAAGAAAAAATCAACGATGGTTAGTTCACGGTTTTTTTTTGGACTTTACATTTTATCCTTTCGATTTTGTTTAAAATGTCTTTTCCTTGATGTTAAAGGACCAACAGACGAAGATATCGAGATTTTTTTCAAAAAGGACGACTTCAAATTTTGTCCTGTATTTGTAAGTTTTGGTCAAATTTCAACAAAAAAATCTCGAAGAAAAAATCAACGATGGTTAGTTCACGGTTTTTTTTGGACTTTACATTTTATCCTTTCGATTTTGTTTAAAATGTCTTTTCCTTGATGTTAAAGGACCAACAGACGAAGATATCGAGATTTTTTTCAAAAAGGACGACTTCAAATTTTGTCCTGTATTTGTAAGTTTTGGTCAAATTTCAACAAAAAAATCTCGAAGAAAAAATCAACGATGGTTAGTTCACGGTTTTTTTTTGGACTTTACATTTTATCCTTTCGATTTTGTTTAAAATGTCTTTTCCTTGATGTTAAAGGACCAACAGACGAAGATATCGAGATTTTTTTCAAAAAGGACGACTTCAAATTTTGTCCTGTATTTGTAAGTTTTGGTCAAATTTCAACAAAAAAATCTCGAAGAAAAAATCAACGATGGTTAGTTCACGGTTTTTTTTGGACTTTACATTTTATCCTTTCGATTTTGTTTAAAATGTCTTTTCCTTGATGTTAAAGGACCAACAGACGAAGATATCGAGATTTTTTTCAAAAAGGACGACTTCAAATTTTGTCCTGTATTTGTAAGTTTTGGTCAAATTTCAACAAAAAAATCTCGAAGAAAAAATCAACGATGGTTAGTTCACGGTTTTTTTTTGGACTTTACATTTTATCCTTTCGATTTTGTTTAAAATGTCTTTTCCTTGATGTTAAAGGACCAACAGACGAAGATATCGAGATTTTTTTCAAAAAGGACGACTTCAAATTTTGTCCTGTATTTGTAAGTTTTGGTCAAATTTCAACAAAAAAATCTCGAAGAAAAAATCAACGATGGTTAGTTCACGGTTTTTTTTTGGACTTTACATTTTATCCTTTCGATTTTGTTTAAAATGTCTTTTCCTTGATGTTAAAGGACCAACAGACGAAGATATCGAGATTTTTTTCAAAAAGGACGACTTCAAATTTTGTCCTGTATTTGTAAGTTTTGGTCAAATTTCAACAAAAAAATCTCGAAGAAAAAATCAACGATGGTTAGTTCACGGTTTTTTTTTGGACTTTACATTTTATCCTTTCGATTTTGTTTAAAATGTCTTTTCCTTGATGTTAAAGGACCAACAGACGAAGATATCGAGATTTTTTTCAAAAAGGACGACTTCAAATTTTGTCCTGTATTTGTAAGTTTTGGTCAAATTTCAACAAAAAAATCTCGAAGAAAAAATCAACGATGGTTAGTTCACGGTTTTTTTTTGGACTTTACATTTTATCCTTTCGATTTTGTTTAAAATGTCTTTTCCTTGATGTTAAAGGACCAACAGACGAAGATATCGAGATTTTTTTCAAAAAGGACGACTTCAAATTTTGTCCTGTATTTGTAAGTTTTGGTCAAATTTCAACAAAAAAATCTCGAAGAAAAAATCAACGATGGTTAGTTCACGGTTTTTTTTGGACTTTACATTTTATCCTTTCGATTTTGTTTAAAATGTCTTTTCCTTGATGTTAAAGGACCAACAGACGAAGATATCGAGATTTTTTTCAAAAAGGACGACTTCAAATTTTGTCCTGTATTTGTAAGTTTTGGTCAAATTTCAACAAAAAAATCTCGAAGAAAAAATCAACGATGGTTAGTTCACGGTTTTTTTTTGGACTTTACATTTTATCCTTTCGATTTTGTTTAAAATGTCTTTTCCTTGATGTTAAAGGACCAACAGACGAAGATATCGAGATTTTTTTCAAAAAGGACGACTTCAAATTTTGTCCTGTATTTGTAAGTTTTGGTCAAATTTCAACAAAAAAATCTCGAAGAAAAAATCAACGATGGTTAGTTCACGGTTTTTTTTTGGACTTTACATTTTATCCTTTCGATTTTGTTTAAAATGTCTTTTCCTTGATGTTAAAGGACCAACAGACGAAGATATCGAGATTTTTTTCAAAAAGGACGACTTCAAATTTTGTCCTGTATTTGTAAGTTTTGGTCAAATTTCAACAAAAAAATCTCGAAGAAAAAATCAACGATGGTTAGTTCACGGTTTTTTTTGGACTTTACATTTTATCCTTTCGATTTTGTTTAAAATGTCTTTTCCTTGATGTTAAAGGACCAACAGACGAAGATATCGAGATTTTTTTCAAAAAGGACGACTTCAAATTTTGTCCTGTATTTGTAAGTTTTGGTCAAATTTCAACAAAAAAATCTCGAAGAAAAAATCAACGATGGTTAGTTCACGGTTTTTTTTTGGACTTTACATTTTATCCTTTCGATTTTGTTTAAAATGTCTTTTCCTTGATGTTAAAGGACCAACAGACGAAGATATCGAGATTTTTTTCAAAAAGGACGACTTCAAATTTTGTCCTGTATTTGTAAGTTTTGGTCAAATTTCAACAAAAAAATCTCGAAGAAAAAATCAACGATGGTTAGTTCACGGTTTTTTTTTGGACTTTACATTTTATCCTTTCGATTTTGTTTAAAATGTCTTTTCCTTGATGTTAAAGGACCAACAGACGAAGATATCGAGATTTTTTTCAAAAAGGACGACTTCAAATTTTGTCCTGTATTTGTAAGTTTTGGTCAAATTTCAACAAAAAAATCTCGAAGAAAAAATCAACGATGGTTAGTTCACGGTTTTTTTTGGACTTTACATTTTATCCTTTCGATTTTGTTTAAAATGTCTTTTCCTTGATGTTAAAGGACCAACAGACGAAGATATCGAGATTTTTTTCAAAAAGGACGACTTCAAATTTTGTCCTGTATTTGTAAGTTTTGGTCAAATTTCAACAAAAAAATCTCGAAGAAAAAATCAACGATGGTTAGTTCACGGTTTTTTTTGGACTTTACATTTTATCCTTTCGATTTTGTTTAAAATGTCTTTTCCTTGATGTTAAAGGACCAACAGACGAAGATATCGAGATTTTTTTCAAAAAGGACGACTTCAAATTTTGTCCTGTATTTGTAAGTTTTGGTCAAATTTCAACAAAAAAATCTCGAAGAAAAAATCAACGATGGTTAGTTCACGGTTTTTTTTTGGACTTTACATTTTATCCTTTCGATTTTGTTTAAAATGTCTTTTCCTTGATGTTAAAGGACCAACAGACGAAGATATCGAGATTTTTTTCAAAAAGGACGACTTCAAATTTTGTCCTGTATTTGTAAGTTTTGGTCAAATTTCAACAAAAAAATCTCGAAGAAAAAATCAACGATGGTTAGTTCACGGTTTTTTTTTGGACTTTACATTTTATCCTTTCGATTTTGTTTAAAATGTCTTTTCCTTGATGTTAAAGGACCAACAGACGAAGATATCGAGATTTTTTTCAAAAAGGACGACTTCAAATTTTGTCCTGTATTTGTAAGTTTTGGTCAAATTTCAACAAAAAAATCTCGAAGAAAAAATCAACGATGGTTAGTTCACGGTTTTTTTTTGGACTTTACATTTTATCCTTTCGATTTTGTTTAAAATGTCTTTTCCTTGATGTTAAAGGACCAACAGACGAAGATATCGAGATTTTTTTCAAAAAGGACGACTTCAAATTTTGTCCTGTATTTGTAAGTTTTGGTCAAATTTCAACAAAAAAATCTCGAAGAAAAAATCAACGATGGTTAGTTCACGGTTTTTTTTTGGACTTTACATTTTATCCTTTCGATTTTGTTTAAAATGTCTTTTCCTTGATGTTAAAGGACCAACAGACGAAGATATCGAGATTTTTTTCAAAAAGGACGACTTCAAATTTTGTCCTGTATTTGTAAGTTTTGGTCAAATTTCAACAAAAAAATCTCGAAGAAAAAATCAACGATGGTTAGTTCACGGTTTTTTTTTGGACTTTACATTTTATCCTTTCGATTTTGTTTAAAATGTCTTTTCCTTGATGTTAAAGGACCAACAGACGAAGATATCGAGATTTTTTTCAAAAAGGACGACTTCAAATTTTGTCCTGTATTTGTAAGTTTTGGTCAAATTTCAACAAAAAAATCTCGAAGAAAAAATCAACGATGGTTAGTTCACGGTTTTTTTTTGGACTTTACATTTTATCCTTTCGATTTTGTTTAAAATGTCTTTTCCTTGATGTTAAAGGACCAACAGACGAAGATATCGAGATTTTTTTCAAAAAGGACGACTTCAAATTTTGTCCTGTATTTGTAAGTTTTGGTCAAATTTCAACAAAAAAATCTCGAAGAAAAAATCAACGATGGTTAGTTCACGGTTTTTTTTTGGACTTTACATTTTATCCTTTCGATTTTGTTTAAAATGTCTTTTCCTTGATGTTAAAGGACCAACAGACGAAGATATCGAGATTTTTTTCAAAAAGGACGACTTCAAATTTTGTCCTGTATTTGTAAGTTTTGGTCAAATTTCAACAAAAAAATCTCGAAGAAAAAATCAACGATGGTTAGTTCACGGTTTTTTTTTGGACTTTACATTTTATCCTTTCGATTTTGTTTAAAATGTCTTTTCCTTGATGTTAAAGGACCAACAGACGAAGATATCGAGATTTTTTTCAAAAAGGACGACTTCAAATTTTGTCCTGTATTTGTAAGTTTTGGTCAAATTTCAACAAAAAAATCTCGAAGAAAAAATCAACGATGGTTAGTTCACGGTTTTTTTTTGGACTTTACATTTTATCCTTTCGATTTTGTTTAAAATGTCTTTTCCTTGATGTTAAAGGACCAACAGACGAAGATATCGAGATTTTTTTCAAAAAGGACGACTTCAAATTTTGTCCTGTATTTGTAAGTTTTGGTCAAATTTCAACAAAAAAATCTCGAAGAAAAAATCAACGATGGTTAGTTCACGGTTTTTTTTGGACTTTACATTTTATCCTTTCGATTTTGTTTAAAATGTCTTTTCCTTGATGTTAAAGGACCAACAGACGAAGATATCGAGATTTTTTTCAAAAAGGACGACTTCAAATTTTGTCCTGTATTTGTAAGTTTTGGTCAAATTTCAACAAAAAAATCTCGAAGAAAAAATCAACGATGGTTAGTTCACGGTTTTTTTTGGACTTTACATTTTATCCTTTCGATTTTGTTTAAAATGTCTTTTCCTTGATGTTAAAGGACCAACAGACGAAGATATCGAGATTTTTTTCAAAAAGGACGACTTCAAATTTTGTCCTGTATTTGTAAGTTTTGGTCAAATTTCAACAAAAAAATCTCGAAGAAAAAATCAACGATGGTTAGTTCACGGTTTTTTTTGGACTTTACATTTTATCCTTTCGATTTTGTTTAAAATGTCTTTTCCTTGATGTTAAAGGACCAACAGACGAAGATATCGAGATTTTTTTCAAAAAGGACGACTTCAAATTTTGTCCTGTATTTGTAAGTTTTGGTCAAATTTCAACAAAAAAATCTCGAAGAAAAAATCAACGATGGTTAGTTCACGGTTTTTTTTGGACTTTACATTTTATCCTTTCGATTTTGTTTAAAATGTCTTTTCCTTGATGTTAAAGGACCAACAGACGAAGATATCGAGATTTTTTTCAAAAAGGACGACTTCAAATTTTGTCCTGTATTTGTAAGTTTTGGTCAAATTTCAACAAAAAAATCTCGAAGAAAAAATCAACGATGGTTAGTTCACGGTTTTTTTTGGACTTTACATTTTATCCTTTCGATTTTGTTTAAAATGTCTTTTCCTTGATGTTAAAGGACCAACAGACGAAGATATCGAGATTTTTTTCAAAAAGGACGACTTCAAATTTTGTCCTGTATTTGTAAGTTTTGGTCAAATTTCAACAAAAAAATCTCGAAGAAAAAATCAACGATGGTTAGTTCACGGTTTTTTTTTGGACTTTACATTTTATCCTTTCGATTTTGTTTAAAATGTCTTTTCCTTGATGTTAAAGGACCAACAGACGAAGATATCGAGATTTTTTTCAAAAAGGACGACTTCAAATTTTGTCCTGTATTTGTAAGTTTTGGTCAAATTTCAACAAAAAAATCTCGAAGAAAAAATCAACGATGGTTAGTTCACGGTTTTTTTTGGACTTTACATTTTATCCTTTCGATTTTGTTTAAAATGTCTTTTCCTTGATGTTAAAGGACCAACAGACGAAGATATCGAGATTTTTTTCAAAAAGGACGACTTCAAATTTTGTCCTGTATTTGTAAGTTTTGGTCAAATTTCAACAAAAAAATCTCGAAGAAAAAATCAACGATGGTTAGTTCACGGTTTTTTTTGGACTTTACATTTTATCCTTTCGATTTTGTTTAAAATGTCTTTTCCTTGATGTTAAAGGACCAACAGACGAAGATATCGAGATTTTTTTCAAAAAGGACGACTTCAAATTTTGTCCTGTATTTGTAAGTTTTGGTCAAATTTCAACAAAAAAATCTCGAAGAAAAAATCAACGATGGTTAGTTCACGGTTTTTTTTGGACTTTACATTTTATCCTTTCGATTTTGTTTAAAATGTCTTTTCCTTGATGTTAAAGGACCAACAGACGAAGATATCGAGATTTTTTTCAAAAAGGACGACTTCAAATTTTGTCCTGTATTTGTAAGTTTTGGTCAAATTTCAACAAAAAAATCTCGAAGAAAAAATCAACGATGGTTAGTTCACGGTTTTTTTTGGACTTTACATTTTATCCTTTCGATTTTGTTTAAAATGTCTTTTCCTTGATGTTAAAGGACCAACAGACGAAGATATCGAGATTTTTTTCAAAAAGGACGACTTCAAATTTTGTCCTGTATTTGTAAGTTTTGGTCAAATTTCAACAAAAAAATCTCGAAGAAAAAATCAACGATGGTTAGTTCACGGTTTTTTTTGGACTTTACATTTTATCCTTTCGATTTTGTTTAAAATGTCTTTTCCTTGATGTTAAAGGACCAACAGACGAAGATATCGAGATTTTTTTCAAAAAGGACGACTTCAAATTTTGTCCTGTATTTGTAAGTTTTGGTCAAATTTCAACAAAAAAATCTCGAAGAAAAAATCAACGATGGTTAGTTCACGGTTTTTTTTGGACTTTACATTTTATCCTTTCGATTTTGTTTAAAATGTCTTTTCCTTGATGTTAAAGGACCAACAGACGAAGATATCGAGATTTTTTTCAAAAAGGACGACTTCAAATTTTGTCCTGTATTTGTAAGTTTTGGTCAAATTTCAACAAAAAAATCTCGAAGAAAAAATCAACGATGGTTAGTTCACGGTTTTTTTTGGACTTTACATTTTATCCTTTCGATTTTATTTAAAATGTCTTTTCCTTGATGTTAAAGGACCAACAGACGAAGATATCGAGATTTTTTTCAAAAAGGACGACTTCAAATTTTGTCCTGTATTTGTAAGTTTTGGTCAAATTTCAACAAAAAAATCTCGAAGAAAAAATCAACGATGGTTAGTTCACGGTTTTTTTTGGACTTTACATTTTATCCTTTCGATTTTGTTTAAAATGTCTTTTCCTTGATGTTAAAGGACCAACAGACGAAGATATCGAGATTTTTTTCAAAAAGGACGACTTCAAATTTTGTCCTGTATTTGTAAGTTTTGGTCAAATTTCAACAAAAAAATCTCGAAGAAAAAATCAA